>OY776116.1:43098899-44298899 GCA_963675035.1 Allygus modestus
AATAAAAATGTTATATCTCGCTTATTTATGAACATATACTGACGAAACTTGGTATACGGCTTCATCTGGTTGTGGAACATTGATATTTGCTCAAAAAAACAATTTTTTTGCCAAAGGCTCCTGTAGCAGCAAACCTGCGTACTCAGCCCCATGTTATTCTTATGGAGAATAAGTAACGTGTTATCTCCCTTAATTATGAAAATAAATTAATGAAATTTGGGATGTGACTTCACCCAGTTGAGTTATATTGATATTAGCATAAAACCCCACTTTTTGTGTTCCTTGCTTCAGCAAACCTGCATACTCAGCCGCCATGTTATTCTTATGGAGAATAATTAAAATGTCATAAATCGTTTGTTTATGAATGTATATTGATGAAACTTGGTATGTAGCTTTATTTGGTATTAATATAAACATATATGCATTGGAAATTCGCTGAGTATATATATACCCCCGTAGCAGAAAACCTGCGTACTCAGCGAATTTCCAATGCATATATGTTTATATTAATACCAAATAAAGCTACATACCAAGTTTCATCAATATACATTACAATATATATACCTCAATTCATGTAAGGGCTTGAAACTAAACTTTTATATTCATTAGAGTTTAAATTACTAGATAGGTTTCAAATAATTTAAAACTATGTCTATTTAGTTACTTTGTTTTTTTAGTTTTTTTGATATAGATAAATATTAAAACAAAAAAGTTTGGTTGCATAAGTCAATAGCTAACAGAAGTGTGATAAATCTATACATTTTACCTTTCAACTCCCGCAAAATATGCTATTAACTACCCATTTAATAATCCACCTATATTTAACAATCTACGTGGCTGGCATGATATAGTCGCGTGGCGCCATTCCAGTGTGTAAGCTCCTTGAATCTTACTCGCGGATGCACTGGCCGATGCATGCAGTGAGCCTCCGCATGGAAGCCATGCCACCTCAGTGTGTAACCGCCTAACACAAGCCGCTGCAGATACTGCAGCGAGCCTCCGCATGGCAGCCATGCCACCTCAGTGTGTAACCGCCTAACACAAGCCGCTGCAGATACTGCAGCGAGTTTTAAACAGTTGCTCATGTGTTGATCAACAAGAGGCATAATGAAGTTAGAACCATCATAGGCAATGAACTAAGGAAAATAAATTGGGAAGTATATGAATAAGTAAATTGTGTTTCTGAAAGTGGAAGTATAAGAAGAACTGACATAATAGCAATAGACAGGAAGAAAAACTATATACTAGATCCCACAATTAGATTTGAAACAACAATTGCACAACCAGATGAACTCAACCAAGAAAAACAATCTATTTATTTACCAACTGGTTAAATATTTTCAAGAAAAATATCAAATTAAAGATGTTACAGTCACCGGACTTCTTTTTGGATCATGAGGGACCCTAAATAGGAGTTATTTAAAGTTCAGAAGAACATTTAAAATTGTGAAAGAAGTTCACCAAATTATAGTTACAAGTATTCTTAAAAATTCAGTTGTAATTTTAAGAAATCATTTGTATAATCAAAATTCAATGTAAATTTGTTTAAATAAATTATAAAATAAATATACTTATCATGCATATATAAATAAACAAATTAACAAATACAAATTTTAAAAAATGTAACATAAATGCACAAGTATAAATAGCAAAATTTGTCTCTTTCGGCAAACCATATATACATGGTAAGTAGACATCTTTTGTTTTTCTCTCTTTAGTAGTTTTTTTGGGATCATGTGAAATAGCAACTTTCACATTAAACATATGATCTGATAAAATTTGTTTTTATTTACTTAATTCAATTCAGGCAAAACTTGTAAAAATAAGTTAATAATTTTCATGTGAAGAGTAGTTATTTAATTATTATTATAATTTTTTTAAATTTATGTCAGGTAATGTTTAGTTATGAATTTAAGCTTGTCTTTCTTTAAGTTATTTAGGTTTTGTTTAGTAGTAGCAAAGATCACACATGCTAAGCAAAATAGATATTGCAGCTTACGGCAATTTCCCTTTCCCTCAACAGAGGCGCTGTGTCAAGTCTCAATCTGCATTACCTATTCAAGTTCGGCTGAGTACGGTAATGTTCGGTCGTGCTCGGGATTAACTCAACTGTACGCAACTGCTGCACCGCGCTGGCCGGCCCGTCGTCGTCATCGTATCTCTAGTTTGAAAGCGCAGAGCTGTCATTAATGTACCATAACTTTATCTTTTTACTACGATTACTATTACTTAATTTAAAATAACAGTGTCTCAGTTAAGCTAAAGGAGCACATTGTAGAAAAGGTTTTATTGATGTAAACATGTGTGAATAAAAATCTTCAAACATTACAAGGTTACAGTGATATAATAAGCTTACAATGTTATAATAATTTTTCTGCATTGAATTTTAACGTATATTTAGAGAACCCTTAACAATTTAACAATTTAACAATCTTACAAGATTTGAAAATTCTTGACTTTTTGTGATGTTGACTTTTCTGATTTTGGAATTCTCATCGCTTTAGATAACCACAAAGTTTGTTTCTGGATTTTTAGTTTCATGCAATATCTTATTATGAACTCACGATGAGGACTGCATGGTTGGTCAACTGCTAACCATTCACTGGCTACTTGAGTTATTTTTGACCTAGCAATATCCACAAGAGTATTCTTTACTTCATGTCTACTTTTAATAATGTCAAAGTATTGTTGAAACAAGGTCAAAATTAGGTCAGTGACTTGGACCATAAGGGAGGAGGGCGCGGTTAGGTGACTCATATCATCTTTAGTTTTGAATGAGCGTTTCAAGATTAACAGCTCATTCGGTTCATCAAGCCGCATGTCTTGCATTAACTCCGAGCGGCAGCGTTGGCAAGGAAACTTCTTATTGAGGACGTACACTAGATATCCAGCAACGTAGTACCTGAAATGATCAGAGAGATGTAAACGTTGTTGATGGCCGTGTTTTGGCTAAAATAAAGCTAGTTTTTATTTGTCTTCAAATGAATCGTGGTTATTAATTTATTATTGTGTGAATAAATAATAATTTTTAACTAGACTTTGCCTTCAAAACAACATGAACAAATAATGTTAATCTTTCAACATTTTCAGTTCTGTGTAATTTAACAGTCAGTTTTAACAGTTTTCATCCCCTGCTTTTAAAGCATTGCTTAAAGAGATGAAGGTTTTTCTTTTTTCAACAATCTTTTTTTAGACTAACTTCCCTACGGGTTTCAAGTGATTTGAAAGCATTTGAAGCCAGTGTAAAGTGTCATGTAGTGGCACAGTTGTTTTTCCTTTTACTGGTGGTCCTTTTATCTGTTGGAACACATGTGGTTTCCGTGGGTGTTAGTGGAAATTCAAAACCTACTACATTGACAGTAGAAATACTGGTGAGTTTATCGCTAGGTGATGAAGGACCTGCTGCGGCGAGACAGTGGTGATCGTCAGTAGAGGCAGCAGTGAGTGCAGGCTGCTGAGTAACAGCCGATGTTTCTCCATAGTACATAACTCGTGTTGGCACAGCGTCCTTATTTAGTTTACATCTCATATTATTTGTAAAGCAGTCAGGTTCAAAATACAGTTCACACACTAAGAATGTCAAGCCTTTCATTTTTTTGTTTGCTGTGTTTGTTACCACATACAATCTTATTTTTCAAAGGAAATTTGATAGTAACAAGACCAAATTATTAGTAATTATAGAGTATTTTGTGAGTAGACAGACAATCAATAAAAGAGCACGTCTTAACAACTGGCATTGTTCAAGAAAAAATACACATCATAATACAATCATAATTCACTACACACGTTCTTCACTCTTGCTAATCCATCTTTCTAAACCTCTAGTTACTTAAATAAGTAAACAAACACAAGTCAAGGTTACATAACACAATAAACAACAACGAACCAATACGTAAATATATAACAGCTGATCCATGTCGGCAATGAAGTCTTAGCGGTTGTCAAAACATTCGCTAGACCTCGCATGGAAATTGATATAAAAAAAATGGCTTGGCTGCAATATCTATTTTGCGTAGCATGTGTAATCTTTGGTAGTAGCTTTTAGTAGTAAATACCGTACACTTTAACTTAACACTTTAACTTAACACTTTAACTTAACACTTTCACTGCTGAAAATGGTCAACATTGTGACCCCTAAACTGTGGAAAAATTATTGTTTCCGAATAAATGATGTCCGGATATCCAAAATGTCATTAGGAGATGGAATGGAGCCATTTTGATGTTAGCTGTGACGTCACTTCCATGTCGAGAATTCCCATCATCAGTGTCTGGTGCCGGTTTCGGTCGCCATCATCTGTATTAGTTGCGGTTTTTCGGTCGAAAATGTCACTAAATAGTTATTAGATCACTGTAGTTTAAACACACTGGGACCTCACATCGTTTTTCAACTTTAAAAAAATTAAAAACTACCAAATTACGTATATGCACTATATATACATTATATATATATACTATATACAAAAATGGCCGACCGAGAAACAAAGCGCACCAAAATAAATGACACCGGCACTACACCCGGGCAGCGGCGCGACCTTCCCTGGCAACAACTGAGCTCAAACTGAAGCAATGTATTGGGAGGGAGCCAGTGGCAAAAATTCCCGGCACGCGCATCAAGCGATAGTGTCGCATGACGAGAATTATCGTCAACCGCACCGAACGTGTTAATAAATAAAAAGGAAAGGATTAATAATAAATAAATATGTAAATAAGAAAATATTAGGGGTTTTATTTTAAATTGGCCATATCCAATTTGTTTGTTAAAACTGTCAATAACTAAATTACCATACAATAACTAAATTAAATTTCAATACGACATTATTTTATATTCTGTCGCTTGAAATTATTTTATAAACGGAACAATTGCTTTGTACAGAATTTATGTTGGTTTAGTTATTATATGAGTCAAAACAGAATTCACTTTGCCGAAGAGACTTTTAGTTTTAAAAGCAAAGTACAAATACTTCAATTAGTCCTGTAAAAACCCGTTTCATTATCAATATATTTAAACGTAGCAATGTAGTATGTATTTGTTATTATATTTCTAAAAATAAATGTTTACTAAAATAATCTTGAAAGTTTTTACAACATTTTCAAATGTAACCAAAGAATGCAGTTGAAATCTTATAAAAAATAGGCCTATTCTACTACTTGCTGAAAGGGATTAAGTTCTTAACGTACAAATTTTCTCTGGAAGTAATTGAATAATAATGAATGATTGATTTCCATCCTCTTGCCAAGACTCTTTTTAGTTGTTCTAACAAAATCAAGTGAATAATATGAATAGCTTGAAATGTCATATTTAGGTATTCTGAGGGATAAAATAGTCTAAATTATTATAAAATATTTGTTTTTGTTTGCATAGTATGTATTGTTATAACTACGGAATTTGCCTTAGTTAAAAACATCTTATAACACTTACTCAACATTTATTTAAACTAATACTCTACTAACATACAAGGCAATATAAGTAAGATGTAAGATGGTACCTTAGTAAAGATTCTTGTATTTATTGCCTTTCATGCAAGTAGAGTATAAGAGTGTGAATATTTCCATACTTTAAAAAAATTACATTCAGTATATCATAATTATTATTAAACTAAATCCCATTTGATATTTCTATACTATATACTTGATAGCCCTAAGACGAATAAAGATAATAGATTTAATATTTATTTGAAATACTTTTCCAGGATACTTAATACAAATTATTGGTTAAAATAATTATGACCAAACATAGCAGTGTTGAAAATAAAAAGCAGAAAAAAATTATTTAGAAAGTTGAACACTTTATAAAATAATGCAAAGTTGAATAAATATTCTACATTGGTATATTCAAGTGATTCAGTCAAGACGCTGTTAGCTAATACAAAACTATGGAGGAAACATTGACAATTTCAAAAAATGATTTGAACCAAAGCGAAATATATAGTTACAACACACAAGAACAAAGCAAGACAAAAACCTCAGCTATGACTGAAATTTCATCAGCTACCAAACATTTAGTCCAAGTCCATGTGAAGTTCATTTTGGATTCCAGAAACAATTTCAGGACGATATTCAGAAAAGAAACGACTATCGCAACAATTAAGGAAAAACTTGCTGATGTTTTGGATGTGGATCAAGTGGAAATTACACTCGAGTGGAGAAACCAAAAGCTAGACGACTCCAAGTGTTTGGATGAGTTAGTAGATAATCCTTCGGATCCAGTAGAAATTAACCTAAGTTATTTGAACTCAGAACGTGGAATAGAAAAGTTTAGAGAAAACATTCCTTCACTGGAAGTAATCACCGTCCATCCGCAGTACAGTGAATTTGAAAGTATAACAGTAGTAATAGAAGACCAGTCATTACAGAAACAGTGGCTTGGAGGATATCGGAGTAAACTGAATGGGATAGAATACCACCACGCTGTTGCGCAAACAACGCCTGATCGGGTGAGAGATGTAGCTCGGTGGTTCCACCGGGATACCCAGACAACCGAATTGAAGACTACGGCAACAGCGACGGTGACGAGCAGGGCAACACAGATGAGGCGGCGTGACCACTACATCCCGTCCAACAACGACCGGATCATCGTAGCCAGACGTTTCAAACCACACAACCGAGCTAATGCACAACTGCGGGACGCCATGGCCAGAGTAATTCAAAGGTATTGGCGCTCCCATCGCATAAGAAGAGGAATTTCGAATACCTGGAAACTCCTGAAACAGAAGGTGGAGGATAAAAGGAAGCTTATAGAAGAAATAGCCTTGGAGCACTCTCTCAAAGAGAGATCAATTTTGGCAGGAGCAGTATATCCCTCGAAAAGAGACGATTTTTACTGGTTATATTTAAGTTTAGGTTTGTGGAAAAGGAAAAAGTGGAATGTTGAACTTGTTCAGAGAACCGTTCCGTCAAGGTCAGCTATGGGTTACTTATTGCTCACGAGAGAGATAAATTGTATTTTCTCCATTGAAAAACATAAGATCGACCATAAAAAGGAAGTTTTAGCGAAAGAAGGAATGAGATTTCTAGAAAAGACCGCTCGTCCAAAAATATTCAAAAATAAAAGTGGCAATTTGGTGTGCTTGGATGATATTGAAACTCAGAAAGCGAGAGAGCTTAAGGAAATTTACTCTGAGTTGATAAAAAGGGAAGTAAAACCTATGGGCAGAATACATTTTCTTAACACTTTTAGAAAATTGTTTACCGCTAACTATGCCACTTTCGAATATGCCAGTGAAATAGTTTCCCTGGTAGATCGTGAAATAAGTTTGATCACTATGGGAATGAGGAACAAAGACCTGAAAGGGGTTAGAATGAGAATCGAACAGTTGTATATGCATTTTGTCCAACAAAAAGAGTTCAACCCGAAGGCATCTAAGTACGAGAAGCCAAATTTGCCATATACGATACACCAGGAATACATATGTATCCGGTGTAGGCGTATGGTTCCTGCTTCAAAGTTCCCTGTTCACTTCAGGATGAAAGATTACTGCGTCTGTACATCTTGCCAGTGGTTGTACGACACAGTACATGTATATACCAATCTGGCCCACCACAAGAGGTTTCTGGCGCAGGTTTGTGGCTTTAATATACTACCTTTCATATCTCCCAGTTAAAAATTAAATTTTAAATTGCAAACAAAATGGAATCACCACTACAGTAACAATTAAAACATGTGAAATTGTTAACTTTTTTGGCAATCTTATTTAAAATGTCCAAGGGAGAATGAGAAAATATTTGCATAGTAAGAACATCCTGAATTAAAACTGGGTGGACACTTGTGGAGGGTTCTTGTGTAAACCCCTGACACCATTTTTCAGCTTCAACATTATAAAAATCGCCATAGGCTTTGCCCATATCAACCGCTGATGAAACCCTTAGGAGTATGCTTAATCTATGCTATTACCTACTGAAGTTGGCATGGTAAGACCTAAGCTTGGGGCCACGATAAGTTTTCGTCTTAAGATCTCCAGAAGTAAAAAAATTGTTCAAATTTGTATATATACCCTATATGACCATGGGTACAATAACTTTAGCCTTGATACAATTTGGTACAAATATGTAAAGTAGCATTTATGAATATAAAGTTCAAAAACCAGACAAATCAACACATCTGAAGGGTGATTTTGTACCCAGAAAGTGGAGTTTTGTTAACCAAATTTTAGTTTGCACCACTGGATTCAGCTTAAAACCCATGTAGTAAATTACATTATTGTTCTATGTCAGTTGGTTACTTGAGATATTCGAGTTTTAAACATAGTAGTTATTCTTATGCAGAATAAGTAACATTTTAGCGAATTTCCCCTATAGGGAAGAAGCTATTACCGTAATCCGCATGGTAAGACCTAGGCCCGGGACCATGATAACTTTTTGTTTTGAGGTCCCCAGATGTCAAAACACCATTCGTTCAACACTGTATATATACATATATATATATATATATAACTTTGGTCCGATTTTGATTAAATTTGGTGCAAACGTGTAAAGCAACATTTATGACTAAGTTCGAAAACCAGTCAGATCGCTTTATCCGAATGGGTATTTTAGGGGGGTTTTGTACCCTAAAAGTGTTTTTTTTTTTAGTTTTCTACATATAATATTTTAAGAAATCTAATTTTAGTTTACACCATTGGCTTAAAAAAAGGAACAATTTGGTGTTTAGATCATTTCTCTACGTCAATTGGTTACTGAGATATTGAAAGTGCTAAACACAGTACGTTGACCAATGTTATTCTTATGGAGAATAAGAAAAATTGTATATCTCGCTTATTTATAAACGTATCCGGACAAAACTTGATATATGGCTTCATTTTGTTGTGGTCCATTGATAATTCTTCAAAAAAAACAAAATTTTGCCGATGGTTCCCGTAGCAGCAAACCTGCGTACTCAGCGCCCATGTTATTCTTATGGAGAATAAGAATTTATTATGTCTCATTTAATTATGAAAATAAATTAATATAACTTGGTATGTAGCTTCACCTAGTTGTTACATTGATATTTGTATAAAAAGCCATAATTTGTGTTCCTTGTTGCAGCAAACCTGCGTACTCAGCCCCCCATGTTATTCTTATGGAGAATAATTAAAATTGTATAAATTGCTTATTTATAAATGGATTCGGATGAAACTTGGTATGTGGCTTCACCTGGTTGTGGTCTGTTGATATTTGCATTAAAAATTAATATTTTCTCTTGTTGCAGCAAACCTGAGTACTCAATCCCCATGTTATTTTTATGGAGAAAAATTAAAATTTAATATACGGCTCATTTTTTAATATGTATCTATGAAACTTGGTAAGTGGCTGTATATAGTATACTCGCTTCGCTCGCTGGGGGCTCCGCCCCCAGACCCCAGTGGGGGGCTTCGCCCCCAGGTCGCTGTTTGGCCTCATTTTGAAGTGGCGTCAAATCAAGTGGCCAATAACCCCCATAAGACTACTACTCATACTAAGAAAACAGACCAATCTTCAGAAATTTAAATATGAGAGCATCTGTATGGCCGTTGGAACTGTTTAAACAACACTAGATTTTGATTGTTTCTATCCGCCATTATTAAGTTATTCATCTAGTAAAACTGGAAAAAGTAAGGCTTAGGAATTTTCTCTTTGGTTAGAAAGTGCAAAGCACATGAATGCCAAATCTGGAGTTCCTAACTTTAGGAAATGTAACCAAAATACTACTACTATTAATATAATACTACGTGGAAATAAAACCGAAACCAGGTAAATAATAATATTAGTGGTATAATCATACTCCGGGTAAAATTTAAGTTATTCAAATAATTGAATAACTTTGAAACATTTTTTAGTATGACCTGTAAATAACGATTTTTAAATGTTGTGGATGGATACACCGTCATAACATACCATAATAATAATACATGTGGTGTCTATAGGACATGTCCAACTAATCAAAACAAATTTGTGCTGGTTTTTACCCACTATGTAAGTCTAACATGCCCAAATATCAATGAAAACACCGGGAAATCTAAAAAACTAGAGGATTTTCAAAATTGTTTAGGGTTCAAACAATTCAAATTGGTCATGAGACTTCTGCCACATACATCCTGTAATGTAGAGATATTCCGTGCCAAATATTAGGACTCTAAGTACTATTTTTGAGTGTCAAATAAATAAAAACCACTAAGTTTTGGTGGAAAATTGCTAAAGATTTAAGAAATCTAGCGCTACCTAAGGGTGAAGGGGGTGAGATACGGCAAAATGTCATATGAATAAAGTTGTAGTTTGTCTAAAATCCGTGGCACGTGGTGGTCTTCGTTTTTCGATAGGACAGCCCGTTCTGCCACTTGAGCCCAAATAAAAATAAACGGTATCAGGAAACTGACACATACTTTCTCCCTTTTAGCCAAACTTTAATGAAAAAAAGATTTTTTATTTACTAAGTATAGAATATGAAGTACAGATAAATGAACTGAAAATTGTCTAAGATAGTTGTTTTCAGAAATATTCACCAAAATCCCTTTTACTTTCTCCCCCTATACATAGTATATGGAGAAAGTATTGTTTTCGTAAAAATTTTCGAATTTGAGTTGTTAGTGGAAATATTCGTTTTGGTGCTCCCTGAACCCAAAAAAGTGGTTTTTGCGTGATGTCTGTCTGTGTGTGTGTGTGTGTGTGTCCGTGTGTGTGTGTGTGTGTCTGTGTGGATGTGTACAGAGCTAGAGCCCTAACCTATGGGCCGAATTTTATGAAATTTGGTATGTAGGTACTAATCCACGATATCTCCAGGCGTTTTTTTCATTTTTTTGGATTTTTGATTTTTAAGGGTAATTATTCCCTAAAAACCGCCAAAAAACATGAAAAATCAAAATTTCTCAAAAACGGCTCTAACGATTTTGATTAAACTTTCGTGGTTTGTAGAACTTTAGGTTTGCAACAAAATGGCACCACCCGCATTTCTGGAAAAATTCGGGTTCAGAAATTACAGGACTTAAAACATCCAAAATTCAATTTTTTGGATTTTTCATAAAAAATTATAAATGTTAAAAAAGATTGCTATTCACCATTAAAAGGAGCTCAAAAAACTAAATAAATTAGTATTTTAAATTACTATTCTACGATTGCTAGTTACGGAGAAAATTGAAATTTTCATTTAGCGGTAAACGCAGTACGTTGTCCAATGTTATTCTTATGGGGAATACAAATATAACAATTTCTCTCTTATTTACTGATCAATTTCATTAAAATTTGATATGCAGGTCAAGTTAGCATTGACCAACAGATGATGTTCGAAATGTGTTACTATTTAACCCTGGGGGGGCAAGGGGGCATTTCCCCTCTCAAAACCACTGTGTGTGGCAACGGACTCTATAGTGCCTCCCAAAAAGGGATTTGGGTGGATATTTCTGAAAACAACTATTTTAGACAATTTTCTGTACATTTATCTGTACTTCATATTCTATATTTAGTAAATACAAAAATGTTCATTAAAATTTGGCTAAAAGGGAGAAAGTATGTGTCAGTTTCCTGATACCATTTATTTAGGAGCACTATAGATTCCGTTGCTAAACAAAGAGATTTTGAGAGGGGAAATGCCCCCTTGTCCCCCCCAGGGTTAAATGGCAACATATTTCGAACATCCTCTATTGGTCAATGCTAACTTGACCTGCATATCAAGTTTTAATGAAATTGATCAGTAAATAAGAGAGAAATAGTAATTTATGTATTCCCCATAAGAATAACATTGGACAACGTACTGCGTTTACCGCTGAATGAAAACTTCAATTTTCTCCGCAACTAGCAATCGTAGAATAGTAATTCAAAATACTAATTTATTTATTTTTTTGAGCTCTTTTCAATGGTGAATAGTAATCTTTTGCAGAACTTATGATTTTTTATGAAAAATCAAAAAAACTAAATTTTGGATGTTTTAAGTCCTGTAACTTCTGAATCCGAATTTTTACAGAAATGCGGGTTGTGTCATTTTGTTGGAAACCTAAAGCTCTACAAACCACTAAAGTTTAATCAAAATCGTTAGAGCCGTTTTTGAGAAATTTGGATTTTACATGTTTTTTGGCGATTTTTGGGGGATAATTACCCTTAAAAAACAAAAATTCAAAAAAATGAAAAAACGCTTGGAGATATCGTGGATTAGTACCTACATACCAAATTTCATAAAAATCGGTCCATTGGTTAGGGCTCTAGCTCTGTACACATCCACACAGACACACACACACACACACACACACACACACACACACACACACACACACACACACGGACACACACACACACACACACACACACACACACACACACACACACACACAGACAGACATCACGTAAAAACCACTTTTTTGGGTTCAGGGAGCACCAAAACGAATATTTCCACTAACAACTCAAATTCGAAAATTTTAACGAAAACAATACTTTCTCCATATACTATGTATAAGGGGAGAAAGTAAAAATATTGCATTTTGATTTTTTTATTCACAATTATTTATTTATTTTGAGATAGTTCAAACTAAAAATAGTAGGATTTGGGAAGAAAAGGTGCAACGCACACGCATGCCATATCTCACGATCCTAGTTAAAGTATAAATGGTGATACGTGCATTCTATTTAATAACAATTGTTCCAGAACCGGCATTTCCTTACTACTTATACTTAGAAAACTGTAAAATATATAGATTTTAAGAGTTTTTGATTTTCCGGCAGGTTTAAGTAATAAAAATGGTTATATTTCTGCTGCTATTTACTAAGTGTGATGTAGACATACTGCGTGCCCAATATTAGGCCTCCGATAAGTATATTAACGTGATAGGAAATAAAAAACGGCCACAAAATATAGAAAATATGCCGAAATTTGAGAAATCTAGCGCTATCTAAGGGTGAAGGAGACGAGATACGACAAAAAGACATAGGACCAAAGTTATAGATCGTCTAAAGCCCGTGTGTCGTAGTAGTCCCCGTTTCTCGATTTGATCAACCGTTCTGCCGCTACAGCAAAAAAACATGCACTATTTTGGAGATGTTCAAAATTTCCTCCCTTTTGAATTTTTTTGAGGAGGTTAAAATAAAAAATTATACCTTTTTGCAATTTTCCTGGGGGTTTCAATAGACAAGCTACATATAGGCCTAATTCCATGTTTCTAGCTTATCTAGAATTACCTGAGTAAGTCGATAATGCAGTTTGTCATTTATAGAATAATTAGGGTTTTTAATTTTTTTGGGATGTTTAATTATTAAAATATGTTAGTTTATCGAGTGTTTCGTGAAGAGTAATGTGTAAACATATTGAGTGCCAAATATCAAGCCTTTACATACTAAATTAAAGTGATATTAAAGACCACAAAAATAACCGTCGAAATTGCCTGAAATTTGAAAAATCTAGATACCTAAGGGTGAAGGGAGCAAGATACGACAAAAAGTCATAGGAACAAAGTTGTAGATCTTGTAAAATCCGTGGCACGTGGTGGTGTCCGTTTTTCGATAGGTCAATCCGTTCGGCCGCTAGAGCTCAAAAACTGTAATTTTAAAATAAGCCTTTTTGGGGGGGTTTTAAATATTTTTTTAGGGGGGTTAAAATAAAAAATTGACAGTTTTGGCAATTTTTCTGGGGGTTAGAAGCTATAAGCTACCTGCATGCAAAATTTCAGGTTTCTAGCTAGTCTAGAAGTGGTCTAGAATTCGTATACCTCAGTGAGTGAGTGAGTGAGTGAGTTACACATGCGGCTGTATAAATTTTAGATACATATGCATTGGAAATTCGCTGGGTATGCAGGTTTGCTGCAACAGGGGTATTTTATCTGGCCTGTTTGTGAGCATATATAAATGTTAAATAGTGGCGGATGATTAAAAACCACCCATAAACTTAAAATATAAAGCGAATATATTTGCTTACCGCCCCCCTAGCTAAAACAATCAACAAATACATCTTAGTCCAGGAAAGGTTACAAATCTCTCTATATAAAAATAAAAGTTTGGCTAGCTGTTATCCTTTATGTGCTCCTATACAAAAAACAACCGAAACATGATTCCTTTTTTTTTTGGATGTTGTAAAGAATCCATGGTTTTAGCCCCTGAGCTGTAGATATTATGTAAGACTAAATTACTTTTGTAGCGTCAGTCAGCTCAAATTTGAGAAAACACGTTTAGTACATGCGCAGTTGCATTTGTTTTCTCCAATTTGAGCTGACTGACGGTATATAATTTAGTTTTACACTCCTATACCAGTCATCCAATTGTGATGAAACTTTACTTGGTCATTCAGATTAACCCTGGGAAGGTTTCCAGCCGCTAATCAAATTCCTAGGATTTTAGGGCTTTTCCCAAATGAACTACAAAGTTAAAACGCTATTCTTATGGAGGAAAGATTTGTTATGATTTTGTTATTAGCTGTAAATATTTTGAGTGAAGATTTTTCTACACAATTATAGGGCGTAGCAACACGCTGGGAATCACTATCTATAAATTCCAGGCTTTTGAAAAGTCTCAGAAGGTTTTACTTGTTATCCTATGTGTGCAGGTGCGTCGGAATGAGGTGGACAAGTGTTGCCAGTCTGCGATCTGCTTCCTGCTGCAGCCACCAGGCATGGCGTACCTCACGAGCAAGATCTGGCATGACCACTCCGCTGTCAGTGAGTGCAGCGTCATGCAGACCCTGCGCCACGTGAGGTGGCTGCAGGACGTGGAGTGGTCTCCATGGAACACCATCCTGCTCACAGCTGAGGAGGCGCAGTTCCACTGCTGCATTCCCGACGTCTACAGTTTCTACAGCCCGTCGTTCATCATGCTCATTCACAAGAGGCACATCATGGCTCGCAATCACTTCAAAGACCTGGAGAAAGTCAACCTGGGCATTTGCTCCTCTGGGGAGTGGACCTCCGCCGAAGAGTCGGATTTATACTTTCAGAAACATTACGCTGAGGATTTTGTCGCTAAGGATGACTTTGATATCATGTAGTCATTTTAATTACAACTCTAAGGAGTTTTGATGTCTTTACAACACTGCTGTGTTTAGTCGGAAGTGGTTGAAGATTGTCATAATAAAATAATTACTGTAAAATTGTTTTTATTTAATGAACAACTTCTTAGATATACAGTAGGTTCCCACTAGTCCAGCCATCCCAGGGTTAGTCAAGATATAAAATGGCCAAACCAACCAAAACGTGCTGTAAATATAAAATATTGTTCTTTCATCAGTCACTAAGCCTACTTGAGGTCCTATAGTAATTAAGTATGAAGACAGTGTTTCATAACGACAAACCGGAAACGGCCATCTTCTTGGAACGCTCGTATTTTTAAATAATCCTTTTCCCAGGTGAAGATCAATGTCACACATCATACAATACTCTATACATACAAAAGTCAATGTTTAAGGCAGAGATGAAGCACATCACTTTTAATGTTGCAACTTCATTCTGTGATACAACCCTTATATTTACAATCAATTACTTTAAATCATAACTTTGAGCGGTTTGGATCGTCGTCCTCTAAAGAAAGAAATGTTATTCAACAGAATAACCCTTTCCCAATGTACGGGACTGCCCCTTTTAGACAAAGTACAACAATTCAATTCAATATAATACTATTATTAATGATTACGCCACTGGCGTAAACAAAAACCAATGAACTTGAGACCTACTTGCTCGAAAATAAACCTGATAAATGTGGTGTAGCTGAACAATGTCTTAACGCTTGAAACTATATGTACGGTACATTTATCTGTATGTATTCATATGCATGGATATTGTAAAACAGGCTAACTCCTGTTGAAATCTTTGGTTTTATCGCACAATAGGCTTAGAATTACTGCAATTTTACAGCAAAAAACCTTGTTTTAATAGAAAACTTTTTTAATAGAAAGCAAGAAAAAGTGTTAAGTTTATTTAACAATTGAGAGACAAAACAAAAATTAAAATAGAACGGTAACTTGCCTTTGCCACTTCTGCTACAGCGCCTGCTATTTCTAATTCTATAACAATACGTGACAACCCACTCTCAATTAAATTAAATTCAAAATCTCTTTATTCATCTTTTATGTACATAAATACATTGAATAGTGTCAGTACAGTATATTATGTAGACCCTATAACAAGTATTGTTTAAAATGAAATAACACACTACATAGCAAATACACCAATTCCAATTCCACTCCATTATTCTAGAGTATTTACACATTTAAATATTCCTCAATGGAGTACAGCCTCAATCCCAAAATGTATTGTTTTAACTTTATTTGAAAAGTGGTCTGGTTCGGTTCATTCTTTAATAAGCTTGGGAGTTTACCCAGAAACTTATTTCCCATATAAGATGATTTTTGTTTATATAATTCTAATCTGTGGAGATTTATAATCATTTCAAATTTTCTTCTAGTATTATAGACATGAGGCTCAGTTTTTTGTCTTCACTAACATTGGTATTTAGATACAAAATTAGCTTACAAATATATAACCTATATACTATTAATATTCCCAAATTACTAAATTCATCTTTAACAGTGATTTCACTTTTCAATTTTAACATAATTCTTATCGCTTTTTTCTCCATTTTTAATATTTTCTCCAGGTTTGTTTGCTTGTTGATCCATAAATTGTTCCAAATGAAATATGAGATTGAATGTAAGAATGATAAATTGTTTCTAAAACTGAAATACTACACAAATTAAATGTGACATTTGCTTTAAGATATAAAGACCTGAACTTAATTTTCCCAAAATAAAATTTACATGTGCATCCCAACTTAAAAAATTGTCAATTTTCATACCCAACAAATTGGTCTCACAAACCTCTTGTACTGTATTAAAATTGATTTTTATAATTGGTTCAATTGGATTTCTGTTCTGTCTAGTTGAAAACGTAATAAATTTTGTTTTATTCGTGTTTAAAAACATATTATTAGAATTAAAATATGAGTTTAGGTTTGCTAATTCGGTAAAAGCCCCACACTCCAATTCGTTTACAGTCTTTCCTGACACTTTTAGGTTTGCATCATCTGCATATAGTGCCAATAGGTTGTTGTGGCAATCATTTAGCGAATCAGAAATATCATTCCCATAACAAAGAAACAATAAAGGACCCAATATAGAACCTTGTGGTACTCCGTAGTTAATTGCCAAGTAATTTGATTTGATTTTCATTACTTCGCCTTGATTTGAATTTTTTGTGATTTCTACAAACTGATAACTATCTGTTAGGTACGATTTAAACCAAATTTGAGATACCCCCTTTACCCAATTTTGAAAATTTTTTGCAACAGTACACTGTGGTCAACACTATCAAAAGCCTTTGATAAGTCCATAAAGATTCCAACAAGTTTTCCCCCTTTATCAATTGAATCAATGATAGAATCAGCCTTTTGTAAACTATTTTTTTCAAAAATTGTTGATATCTAAGGCAAAATTGAGGGTAACTGGGAGGTAATTTTAAAGTTCTTGAGTGTTTCCTGCTTTATGTAAGGGTATGACCTTAGAAATTTTGAGCTTGTCAGGAAAAACTCCAGAAATGAAAGAAGAATTGATTAAATGACACAAGATTTGTGAAAGCTCTATTTTTGCTGCCTTGATAATTGTTGTAGGTATCTCATCAAACCCACATGAGTGTTTATTATGCAATGATGTAATTGTATCTACTATTTCTTCCTTACTAGTTCCCAATAGCACATCTAATTATTAAATCTTGTGAACAGGACAACATGGCAAATTTATTTGCTGATTCAATTTCATGAACTCGATAAAAGGAAAATCCACACTGGGAATAATATCTGTATACCATCATCTACATAATTGATCTACAGTAATCAGGATTAAATGCCAATTGTTTAAATTAAAGGTAATGCCTAGAAAACTGAAATCAAATCATTGTCAAGTAATTTGTTGTGAAAGTTATTGAGCTGGAATTGTACAGTTCTAGCCTTGCACTGTTGTTAAACTGCTGATCGTCAGCAGTAGCCTCGCGCAGGCCAAGCTCTCTGATTGGCCAAGAGCAGATTTTTCAACGACATTAGCAGAGCATACGCGCTGAGCGCTTGAGCAGTCGGCTGAAGAGACAAGTAGTGTACGTTTCGCGGTGCCGCAACCGCGTCCGCGCGGGCTTAGCGCCCTACGATGTAGGCCCGGTCCGCGTCCCCTCTCCTCCTCTTTTAAGATGTAGCTATAATTATTTAAATTAATAATCTTTTAAATTGATGAGTAACAATGTTCCTGTGTTATTGGTATTTCTCGAGTGAGTTATGAATTAGTTTAAATTGTTAGTAAAGTTATTTTGATTGAAGTTAATAATTATTTGAAAAGCTCCCAACCAAAAAAAAATGATGTAATGACTCTTGATACACGTATGGAATGGTAATAGGTTCATTTTGCTGAATAAAAAGGCTCCGGGTATAATTAAAATTAAAATAATTAAATGTATTTAACAGATTTTTGAATATAGCTTTTAAATATTTTTTTATATTTATTTAGGGGAATACACAGTTATAATGTACCATAACTATAATACATGCTATAGGACATGTAAAACTAATTTTCCCAAATTGGTACTGGTTTTTACCCTCTGTGTAAGACTAAGAAGCCCAAATAACACAAAAAAAAACACTAAAAACTCTCAAATACTGGAGAATTTTAAACTTTTTTATGGGTTAAAAGAATTCAAAATGGTCATGCGACTTCTGTCACATACTTACTGTAATGTAGAGATAATTTGTGATAAATATTAGGACTCTAAGTACTATTTTAGAGTGCCAAGAAAATAAAAACCACAAAGTTTTGGTGAAAAATGGCTAAAAATTGAAAAATCTAGCGCTCCACAAAACCTCGAAAAAATGTTGAAATTTGAAAAATCTAGCGCTATATAAGGGTGAAGGCAACGAAATACGACAAAAAGTCAAAAGTCAAAGTTTTAGATCGTCTAAAATCCTTGGCAAATGGAGGTATTCCGTTTATCGATAGGACCATCCGTTTGTCCGCTAGAGCTAAAAGAAAGAAAAGGCACTATTTTGGACTTATTCAAAATTTCCTCCATTTTTGATTTTTTTTATGTGGTTCTGATTAAAAATTATACCTTTTTGCAATTTTCCTGGGGGTTTTAATGGACAAGCTACATGTAGACCTGATTTCACGTTTAAAGCTTATCTAGAATTACCTGAGCAAGTCGATAATGCAGTTTGTCATTTATGGAACAATTAGGCTTTTTAATTTTTTTGAGGGGTTTAATTATTAAAACAGGTTTGTTTATCGACTAATTCGTGAAGGGTAATGTGTAAATTTACTGAGTGCCAAATATCAAGCCTTTAAATACTAAATTAAAGTGATAGGAAATTAAAAACAACGAAAATAACCGTCAAAATTGCCTGAAATTTGAAAAATCTAGCGCTACCTAAGGGTGAAAGGAGCGAGATACGACAAAAAGTCATAGGAACAAAGTTGTAGATCTTGCAAAATCCGTTGGTCATGGTGGTGTCCGTTTTTCGATAGGTCAATCCGTTCGGCTGCTAGAGCTCAAAAACTGTAATTTTAAAATAAGCCTTTTTGGAGGGGGGTTTAAATATTTTTTTAGGGGGGTTAAAATAAAGAATTGTCAGTTTTAGCGATTTTCCTGGGGGTTACAAGTTAAAAGCTACCTGCATGCAAAATTTCTGGTTTCTAGCTCGTCTAGAAGTGGTCTAGAATTCCTCACCTCAGTGAGTGAGTGAAAAAAGTTACAGATGCGGCTGTATATTTAGCGTCGTTTCCTCCTCCAGCGTCACTTTGCATTCATTGCGTATTTATTGTGATCGCGTGATTAAGATGGCGATGTTGAGAATGTCACTTGATGTCATTTTTTGAGAAGGCACAAAATCAAAATTATTAATTTATCAGAATATCTGTTGTGCTTTAGCAGTGATAAATCTTGGTAAATAACAAATGCAGAGTTGTTTTGAAGTATTTTCTGTAATCGAGAATGTCTCATTTTAGCAAAAAGTACCGGTAACATTAAAAATTAAATATGGGAGGACGGCGTGCCTTGAAGAACGGTTCTTTGAGTCGAATCATGGTGTGGTCCATGAAGCTGATTCGGTGGTAAAGAGCTGTTCATTGATTAGTTCTTAAATGTCATTCCATTGTTGTTGTTCATTGCTGATGATTTGTTTTAGTTAGAAATGAAATAGAAACTGATTGAAATATTTTTAAATCTGGTTTGAAGAATCACTGTGAACTAACAATAGTTTAATTGCTTAATAGGAAAACTAACTATTAACACTTAAAATAAATTGTATGAAATTAATATATTATGCTGAACTTATGTGATTCTATAAGGTCGATGAGCCGTAGCTGTGTGGGTTTAAGAGGAAATTAAAATTTAGTAACAAAGGAGATAACTTAAAAACAGTAATAACTTTGACAACTATTTATATATAGTTTATTGAACTTAAACTTAGAATTTGTTTACAATCCACTGAATGGATATTTCCCCTGTGCCGTAGTTACGAGTTCAAATCGACGAAGGATCAGATAGTTTCACTATAATATAATGGTTTAAAGGTAAACAATACAAATATTTTTGGTAATTTTAGAAAATTTTCATTAGTAGTGTGGTAAATGGGGGTTCTATACCAGTTACTTGGATAATTTGAATTTTGAGTGATGGAACCGACAACATCCTAAGTAATGGTGGAAGTCATTATAAATTGAAAGTTGTGGTGCGAAAATGGGGATTCTGTGACAGGGTGACTGATTAATTGAAATTGCTGTAGCAGGTCGACAACATAGATTCTGTGACTTGTGCAGGGGTTTTCGTTAATATAAATTTGATGTAGGCTAAATGCTATGATTGGGGAGAAACTTGTAATGTTTTCTTTGCGGTGTAATGTTTGTAAAATCATAGTTTAAAGAGGATAAGCGTTTGGAGAGGGGATTGCAAATTGAAAGTTGTTTTGCTCTTCCTTTAAATTATGTGAGACAAAATAGCATACAAGGGAAAAATTTAACGCAGTTTGGTTGCTGCATTGATTTTTGGAAACTGAGAGCTATGCTGTGCTCGTTAAGTTCTGGTTCCTGTTTTGGGCCAACTAAGCATGACTGTTAGTAGAGCAGTAAAACTGTTTGTTCATGGTACTGGGCTTTGAATTTTGTTTAAATATTAAGTTGATCAGCAAAGTGAAGAGAGTTAGTATATTAGTATATGTTTGTGTGTGTGTGTGAATTCAGTTAATATATTTATATTTATAATTTATATATTAATATATTTATATATTAGACTCGCTTCGCTCGCTGGGGGCTCCGCCCCCAGACCCCCCATAGGTTGCTATCGGGTGGGTAGTACCCGTGGGTGATCCAGGTACCTAGCTCAAGTAAAAGTCGCGTCATATTAAGTGTCCCAGAACCGACATTATACTACTACTTATACAAACAGAAAGACTAATCAGCAGTTATTTAAATTTGAGGGGGTTATCAATTGAAATAGAGTTTGGGAATGTTTAAGGAGATTTGAGGGTTCAAGGCACATGCATGCTAGATCTCTTATACCCAAACAAATAATCTGCAACCTCTCCCCTCCTAGACTTCCCCTACCGCCCCACTTCCCCAACCCCTAGATCCCTAGACCCCTGTGGGAGGCTTCAACCCTAGATCGATGGGTTTACATCAACACATCTGTTCACGTGATAAAAAATGCAAAACCACCACAAAACCTCGAAAAAATGTTGAAATTTGAAAATTCTAGCGCTATCTGAGGGTGAAGGAGACGAGATACAACAAAAAGTCACAGTGTCAAAGTTTTAGATCGTCTAAAATCCTTTGTAAGTGGAGGTATTCTGTTTATCGATAGGATCATCCGTTCGTCCGCTAGAGCTAAAATAAAAAGGCACTATTTTGGACATATTCAAAATTTCCTCCATTTTTGAATTTTTATGTGGTTCTGATTAAAAAATATACCTTTTTGCAATTTTCCTGGGGGTTTCAATGGACAAGCTACATGTAGGCCTAATTCCACATTTCTAGCTCATCTAGAATTACCTGCGTAAGTCGATATTGCAGTTTGTCATTTATGGAACAATTAGGGTTTTAAATTTTGTTAGGGTGTTTAATTATTAAAACATGTTAATTTATTGACTAATTCGTGAAGGGTAATGTGTAAACATATTTAGTGTCAAATATAAAGTCTTTAAATACTAAATTGAAGTGATAGGAAATTAAATACCCCTGTCGCAGCAAACCTGTGTACTCAGCGAATTTCCAAGGCATGCATATGTTTCTCACTACCACATAAAGCCACTCACCAAGTTTCATAAAAATTCATAAATAAATAAGTGATCTATAGCATTTTATTTTTTTGGGCTGAGTAAGCAGGTTTGCTGCAATGAGGAAGATAAGAAATGTGTTTTTTTTGCAATTATCAATATAACTCAACCAGGTGAAGCTACATACTAAGTTTTATTAATTTATGTTCATAATTAAGGGATATATAAAACTTTACTTATTCTCCATAAGAATAACATTAGGGCTGAGTATGCAGGTTTGCTGCTACGGGGATAATCAACAAAAAATCAATTTTGTATGCAAATCAATATACCAATACTACATGAAGCCACATACCAAGTTTCATCAATATACATTCATAAATAATCGAGATATCAAATTTTATTTATTCTCCATAAGGATATTATTATAAGCATAGTGGTTCATTCTATTGTACTAAGCAGCTACTACTCCAGGAGAAAAATTAAACTGACGTTAAATTGTAAATTGAAATTTAGAAGCCCCAAATAGAGGAAATTGTCTGAGTATGTGCAACATTCGAATTAAAGTTAGGTATACATTATTAGGTACTGAAAATGAAGTTAGATGTCTCAAAGATAAAACTGAATCAGTTTGCAGCTAGTCATTTATCAGGAACTAGTTTGATATGATACACTCCAATATAGTGATAGTGGTCAGAGTTTAAGAGCTTACTCATGGACCAAGACTTAACAAAACTGTGATAGCACAAGAACTACAATACTGTCTTATCAAATAAAACAACTTACGGAAAGGAATAAAATGAACTTCTTTCTTATAAAGTAATAAACAATTTTTAT
The DNA here is from genome assembly GCA_963675035.1 of Allygus modestus. Classification (NCBI taxonomy): domain Eukaryota; kingdom Metazoa; phylum Arthropoda; class Insecta; order Hemiptera; family Cicadellidae; genus Allygus; species Allygus modestus. Next base: position 43,121,895 of record OY776116.1, read on the forward strand.
TTTAAATATAATAATTTTGTACCAAAAAAATTAACAAAATGTTAACAATCTTCATATTACGAAGAAAATACAGCAGAACATAAAACATCCAACAATTTGGTTGTTTTTTTCATTTAAAACATAGGGACAGTTAATTAGGCCTAACTAAACAAAATAAGGATATCATGAAAAACACACTTTTTAAAGATTCAATGTTTTAGTATATAAACTGTAAAAATACACTCTTACCAAATATCTATACCAAACGAATATGCTTCATTGGCCGTCTGTGTAAAACACAGCATAAAGTTTTGACAAGCTTCAAAAGATAATAAAAAGAGGAAAAATCTAAGAAGAAAATAAAAAGCTCAGAAAATGGTTGATAATGGATAATATTGTTCGTTTAATGCCCATCTACTGTTAAGCTCCAACCTTTGTACATGGTGTAGTTTTTGACAGATTAAATAAAGGAAAAACTAAATGAAATAGTATAAAATAAAATTGTAAAAATTGTGTAAAAGATAAAACATTTTTCAAAAATGATGATACATCCAAATTTAAATGAACATTTAACACAACATTTCATATGCTTATTCAACATGCAACAAGATTTACCTATCCTTTTAGGTTTAACCATCATTTATTGTTCCACCACTAAATTATTTCTTCAGTTTGATACAGGGATGCCTACAAACATAAATTACACTACAAACAGTAACCTGGAATTAATTAATATTTATTTTCATTGGTAAAAGGTGGGATACACAGCTAACTCATCTGGATCAATTGCTCCAGGTGAGTTAGCTATGTATCCGACCTTTTTCCAATGAATCTTCCACACCAAGTGCTTTTACTTTGTAAACCTAAATATTTATTTTTAAATCTTTAACAATTTAAGTCTTCTAAAACCATGACCTGGAGCTATGCCAATTTTAAGCCTTTAATTATGATACACATAACTTTAAACTAGCATTCGACACTTTAGATTTTCACTGTACTCCCAAAGAAGAAATGTCGTTATCACCATGATAATGTAAAATTTATTAGCAAAAAGAATATTGCACTATGACTAAATAAGGTTAAAGCATTGTAGTTATGAAGTTGAGAAACACTACATAAAATATAATTTGTAAGGTTAATAATTTTTAATTACAATTTGTCAATAATGGAAAATCTAAGCTTTAAAATGGTACCTTATTTTCTGAATCTGGTTACATACAAAGGGAGAAAATGGTATTGCAATAAAATCATAATACCCCCGTCGCAGCAAACCTGCATACTTAGCAAATTTCCAATGCAAAATACCACATAAAGCCGCATGCCAAGTTTCATTAAAATATATTCACAAATAAGCGATATATATAACTTTAATTATTTTCCGTAAGAATAATATTGAGGATGAGTACGCAGGTTTGCTGCAACAAGGAACACAAAATAATAGGTTTTTAAGTAAATATCAATAGAACTCATCAAAGTGAAGTCACAAACCAAGTTTCATCCATATACATTCATAAATAAGCGATATATAAATTTTAATTATTCTCCATAAGAAAAACATGGGGACCGAGTACCTAGGTTTGCTGCCACGGGAACCATACGCGAAAAATTTTTTGTATGCAAACAACAATAAACCACTACCAGATGAAGCCATATACCAAGTTTCGTTAGTGTATGTTAATAAATAAGCAAGATATAAAATTTTGATTTTTCTCCATAAGAATAGCATTAGACAACATACTGTGTTTAGCACTTTCAATATCTCAGTAACCAATTGATGTAGCGTAATTTGTTTTTTAAGCTGAATTCAATGGTATAAATTAAAATTTGATTTAAATAAAAATTACATCAAAAACCCCAAAAAAAACATTTTTGGGGTAAAAACACCCCAAAACCCCCCTTCGGATTGTGCGATTCGTCTGGTTTTCGAACTGGTTCAAATAAATGGTGCTGTACACATTTGTACTAAATTTGATTAAGATCGGACCTTTTTACGAGAGTTATCGTGCTTATGGACACACACACATATATATATACAATATATACATAAATACAAATTTGAACGAATGGTGTTTTTGGCATCTGGGGACCTCAAAACAAAAAGTGATCATAGTCTCGGGCTTAAGTCTTACCATGAGACCTACGGTAATAGCTTCTTCCCTATAGGGGAAATTCGCTAAAAAAATAATATAAATGATAGTGTGGCTTTAAGTAATATAAATATTTAGGACTTCATAAAAGTTATGTTGATCAGCTATTAGAACAATAAATAGCTGAACAGCCAACTTAAAAGATGAAAAATGTCAATTAAAGGCTATAAAATATGTCAATTTTAAATAAACTGATGATAACCATAAAATTTACAAGTGTATAAAAAATCATTTTTCTTGGAGCTATTAAGGAAATATTGCTGAGATTTCACCTTTCCTCTTTTTTGAATTAAATCAAACTGATTAAACAAAAAACAACCAAATTGAGCATTCTTCGATTACCATATTATAGCAAATTTTGTTATAATCCACCGGGATTCAACAGTCGAAGCCAATCCAATACACAGGTTTACAAAACCAAATTGCTTTCACCTATTTCATAATAAATAAATAAACTGTGAAATTCCTAAATAACTTTAATCCATAATAAAATATATTATGGTAAAATTCTGATGTTTGTGTGTGTAAACCAAATCTTACACTTCGCCTCTCTTACTGCTAGCAGCGAGGTTATCACAGGAAGGACCCAAAGCTAAACGTTCTCTTGATCGGGTCCCAGTAGTACCGGCTCCAATTCTCCTTGGTGGCTTCTGCATCACTGTAAGCAAAAAGAGTAATGTTACTTTCATTCTGCATACTATATTTTTTATCAGTAGCTGCCAGTAGCTATACTCACAACAACCACACCCTATATAAATTCCAAACCAACAAGGGTAGATGAGTCTTTTCAGTCAAGCTGGGGACAGGCATTTGACCAATCCTTTGTGGGGTCGACAACCAGATTATGTATCCGTGATAATGACCAGTTGGATGGGCATAGATTAGCCAAAACCACGATTAAAACAAGAACAGGTATCCTAATGATAGCACACTTATAAACACTACGAAAAACCCATGAAAGAAAAAGCTTCCCCAAGTTGATTAAGAGGCCAGTGGCCTTGAAATATTCTTGTTAGTGAATTTCCTATGGAAAAGTGAACTATTAGTATGACCCGCAAGGTTAAACTTAAGCCCAGGACCACCATAGAAGTTCCTAACGTGACCCCCTGAACACGTGTTGGTGGGTCGTACAAAATTATATATATATATGTGTTTGCACTCTAGCGGTCACATTTTTTGTTCGATTTACTTCAAATTTGATAGGGTCATTTCTTTCTGTAATCAGTTGGACAAGTTTGTTGGGAAAAACAATCGGAAAACTCTAACCCCCTTTTTAGGGATTTTAGATTTTGAATTTTTAGTTTCTGGGCCCAAAAAGGGTCAGAAAATCCCCGAATGTAAAATTAATGCAGGTGGACCTATTAAGCCCTCCCTCATCATTCTAGCAAAAATATTTACCGAGTTATTAACCGTTATGTTGTACCTCTTAGGCACTGAAGTCTGTGTGAGTGTGAGCTCAGTGTGGTCCTGCTTCTGGTCTATCTCCATCGTAACTGTGGAGTAGTGTTCATCAGGCCACCGCTTCGACCGCCACCTCTGTACAATCTTTTTGTCTTCCTCCTGCAAAACAAAACTGGCTGAGTTGACATTGGTTGAGAGATGTTGGTATACAATTTGGGACAGAGCTCGCCTATTTACTTTACTGGAACTTAGATTATAAAGCGTACAAGCCACAACAAGAAATAACTCCTCTTAAAATGAAAATTTCATACTTGTTAAAAAGTTATTTTAATTTTGAAGCTATTTTGGGCAGTTTTATGAAAAGGACACATTCGGCACACATTTTCAAAACAAACAGACACTTTAGTAATTTTGACTTATTTTAAATAGGTTAATTCATTTAAAAAGTTCATAGAGTTTTATTTTTTTATCGATTTTGGGTTATATTTTAAGACTAACTAAACTAAAATGGTATAAATATGTTTGTAGAAATTTCTAAAACAGTATAAATCTTTGTTCAGCAAGAGATTAATAATATGTGGAATTCACCTACCATGATTTTCTTAACACCTCTTGAGTGAAAAAAGAATGCCAATTTTACTAAGTAACAAATGTATTCACCGTTCATCCCTCTCTGTATAATACACCCCAAATTTTACTAGAGCAAAGCCAAAACCTTCCGTCCTCTTTCAGCATTGCAAGAATATGTAGATAAATAACATTCACAGACTCTCTGGGTAATGCTTAGGTATAAACCCTCATCAAATTATGCTGCCTATTAATCGAGTATCCATGCAAATAGTCCTAGATAAGCTAGTTAAATCAAACTTTTCTTAGTTCACTATAAACTTCTAGGTCGATTTAACAATTCAAACTAATCTGATAGCTGTTAAATCACCGCAGGCCTACTCTATTTTAAAGCGCAATATCATGATACTAAAATAATCTTTATTCAACAATAATTACCAAACACATTAAATAATTAATCTCCTACAGCTGCTCTCATTATTGATTTAAAATTAATAAATACATAAAATCAACTGTATTCATGCATTGTACACGGTGCAAGAATTGCGTTAATAATTTTACTGCAGCTGAAGTTATATAATGCAGCTAAATAACATTACAATATTCATAAGGATAATATTACACGTTAACAGAGAAAAACATAGGCCTACATAAATCAATAAAATTAAAAGATTTTCAGTAATTGGATCAGTTGTGGCTGATTTGAAAAAACTCATCAAACGAGTAAAGTACGTAACTTTAATACCCCCGTAGCAGCAAACCTGCATACTCAGCGAATTTCCAATGGAGATATAAATGTCTTAATACTTCATAAAGCCACTTACCAAGTTACATAAAAACATATTCACAAATAAGCGATATATACAATTTTAATTATTCTCCATAAGAATAACATGGGCTGAGTATGCAGGTTTGCTGCATCAAGGAACACAAAAAATAGGTTTTTATGCTAATATCAATATAACTCAACTATGTGAAGTCATATACCAGTTTTTATTCATTTATGTTTATAATTAAGGGAGACATGGCATTTAGTTATTATCCATAAGAATAACATGGGGCTGAGTATGCAGGTTTGCTGCTACGGAAGCCTTTGGAAAAAATTATTATTTTGAACAAATATCAATAGAACACAACCAGATGAAGCCGTATACCAAGTTTCTTCAGTATACGTTCATAAATAGGCGAGATATAACATTTTTCTTTTCCTCCATAAGAATAACATTAGACAACGTACTGTGTTTAGCACTTTCAATATCTCGGGAACCAATTGACGTAGAGGAATGATCAAAATACCTAATTGTGTATTTTTTTAAGCTGAATCCAATGGTAAAACTAAAATTTGACAATTTCAAAAACTATATGAAAAAAATTCAAAAACCCATTTTTGGGGTACAAAACCCCCCAAAATATTCCTTCGGATAGAGCGATCTGGCTGGTTTTCAAACTTAAGTCATAAATAATGCTTTGCACCTTTATACCAAATTTCATCAAAATCAGATAATTTTTACGAGATTTATCGTGCTCACGGACACACATATATAGATATATATATATATATACAGTATCGAAGGAATGGTGTTTTTGGGGTCTGGGGACCTCAAAACGAAAAGTTATCATGGTCCCGGGCCTAGGTCTTACCATGCCGACTACGGTAATAGCTTCTTCCCTATAGGGGAAATTCGCTAACAAGTACCGGGGGCGCGAGCTATACTCGGTGTTTGATTCCGCAGAAGAGGTATTGAATTTGTTTTATTTCAAATACTCGTTCATTTTCAATATGAGCTCGTTCGCTTCACTCACTCGCCTCCCGCATTAGCTCGTTCGCTACGCTCCCGCGCCTATCGAAAAAAAACACTTTGAGTTGCCATTCAAGTAGTTTTTTATTTCCATTATGAGAGTTGCCGTTGAAGTAGGTTTTTTATTTCCATAATTATAAACAGCTGTTTACAATATTTTAATTTAATTTATAGAAGCTGATTTGATGGTTTGTTTTTGTTATTCATAGTAACCGGTGTTATGATTTTAAACTCCATAAGCCCAATGTTAAAATTTTCAATTGAGTTGTTTAGAAAAATACGAGTTTTCCTGAGATAGTGGTTTTCACAAATCGATTTTTTAGGCCCAAAAGCCCCCAATCCTAAACTTTCAGCAAAATCCTTCCGCTGCATCTCGAGATAAATTTTGCAAACAAAAAAACAAACAGACATAGCTCTTATTAGAGTATAGGATATTTTAGTTGTTTTTTAAACGTATTTACATTAGCTTTCACTATAAATTTACGAGGGAGGTAATAGGGAAACTGGTAGTAAATAGGTAGTTTTATTTTTTTAAATTCCAAATTGTGTCGATCAGTTTTATGATTTAGACATGTGTTATAGGAATGGAGACAGTTTTGTAACAATTTGTTTAAAGTGATAAACAGTCTAAAGAATAATCAAGCCATATACGGTACAAATTCCCAAATCAGCAAATATTTAAATTTGCAGCATTAAATTATGCATTAAATAATTTAAGTCATTAAGTAAGTTTTTTATCATACTGCACACGAAAAGCGGCTGTTTTCGGGTCTGTAATTAATCCGTAAAATCACTTTTTTTTTATACCTTAAAATAGTGCACTGAAAAATTAGTTGTGAATTTGATCAGTGCGCTAACCTCAAAGATTGTTATTGTTCCTTTTTACGTTTGTGTATTTCAAAGGTAATTACATTTAGTTTCTAAATAAAAGAAAAGTAAATATTGTAAAGTTAACCTATCTGAACCAACAAAACAATACAAATCACCTAATTTTTGTTCAAAATTTTCAACTATCAAAGGCTTATATGGGCAGTATGTTCAAAAAGTGTATGATCAAAAACCTCATGGAGAAAAAGTGTGTTTTTGGTGCTTATTCATTTTTCCGAGCTCGGCTTCGCCTCATTTGTAAAACTCGATTGCGCACCAAAAATAACCACTTGCTCTTGTGTTGAACACTACTATTAATGTAGGCCCTAAATGTAAATAATGTAAAACGGTAACAAAAATATATTATGGTGGCAACTAAATACTATTTGCTAAAATACAAAAAAACCGTTTTTGAAAAGAAAATACTTACCAGTTCAACAAACTCCCCATGGATGTTTCCACCAAAGAGCTCAAACTTTCCTAACTTCTTGGTTTCTAACTTCACAGGTCCATTTGTAAAAGCCATTACCATCTACAAACAGAAAATGTAACAACTTTATGTTATAATTAGTTTCAAAAATGTTATTAACCAAAAAAATGTCATTAACATCCTCTGTCCATTATTCTTAACAAAAACTTCAATATGATCGATGCCATAGAAAATTTCCTCAAATCGCTTTGAAGTAAATAATAAAGTAGACCAGATGGGTTTTGATGCATCCTTTTCACATTAGAACAGAATGACATAAAATTTGACAAGAATAATTATTACAACAATAATACACAAAAACTGGTGTTATGAGAGCAGTCTTATCGTATACATTCATCTAAAAGAACAATGTTAAATCCAAACTTGGTGAGCGATTAGTATTTAAAATCACATTTCTTATTAATTTTTATAAAATGTTTCGAGGTATCTAGCTTTAAGTTTAACAGTAATCTGGAGAAAGAATACATTGACCACTCTCCTGCCACCTTCAGATGCTCATAGACACACTGGTGGTACCGGCCACACTACAAGGTATCGTATTTATCAACACCAGTGTCGCCAACACTTACAAGGGGTAGCGGAAATAAAAAATTACAATTGTTTATTCTATTTAGTTTGCTTTCAGCTAAAGCTTTTGCTCCGCTTCATTCACATCACCTACGCAACATGTTTGCCCACACTAATTTGTTTCAACCAAAGGATCATTTCTACAGACATACTGACATCAGCTCACACAACACATTCCTCAGGCATTCAACACACTTTCTCTCACTCTGCTGGAAATATTAACTATAGTGTAAAAAGCTACCAAATAAAACCCCTGCTACTTCTTGCCAGTAAAATGAAGCTTTACTTTCCTTACAACTTAACACGTTGGGTGCGGAAGATGTTAATTAACGTCTTCTAATTAACATTGAAAAATATGTGATTTTCATGTTTAAACATGTTTGTCATCACTGAACGTGTTAAAGGAATAAGTCATACTTATTCCTTACTCTACGAAACTCTTTCCAAATCAAAACAGTAACAGAACTTGCTAATCAAAGTCCTCATTGGAACATACATAAGGTACAGGCAAAGACATATAAAGTGTTTTAAACTGTTCATTTAACAGAATTACATACAATACTAGCAAAGATAAAACATAAATATTGCCAAAGTGTGTACAAATTTGCTTGTGTATTAATAAGTTTAACGATGCTCAAATCTTCTGATTAAATCTTATTTATTTGTCCATGTAAAATTCTTCCGGAGACTGATATAAAAGTACATAAAAAATGTGTTGGTACTTCTTTTGAACAAAACATTAACTACAGTCATTTTTAATTTATAAATGTAGATGCGTCAGATTTGGCGTTTGAACCAAATGGAATTAGATCACTAAATCACTGTGTAAGACGCCGACACGACTAGGGCGTATTTTAAGGCGAATACGAATGAATGATGAGTGTAGAATGATTTACCGAACAATAGAATAAATATCAAATAAAATTCATGTAAAAGAAAACCAAACATAGACCTACCTCAGGATCTGTCAGTGCTTTATAAATCTCCGTCCCAGTGCACTGAAAGTTCACAGTCATATTTACCGTACTAGTTTCTATTTTGACACCCTTTGAACCACTTGTATTGTTGGATTGTTGGTTTACTTGAACCTGTAATAAATTGAGTCAATTCATCAACAGATTGGCGGCAGATTCTTCACACCTTATTCATGATTCCATACAGTTTTCAGGCTTGTGGGTATAAATTTAAAAGAAGAAATATGTAAGCTGTTACAGTAATAGGCAGTGAAAATAACCAGAAGACCTCTGAAAGTTATATCACTTTAACCAAACTGACTACGACTCATTATCAACCCTTTTTATTAATGACAGCCTTGTTTTAATGTCTCATGGATGTTTTAACACAGCAACAACAAGTTTGATCTTTTCTTGTAGTGTTCGCGAACCTTAAATGTTCCTTTAAAGAAAAGAGACAGGTAGTCATGAATCTCACATGGTCAGATTATAATTCGTAAATTTGGGAAGATACTGGGCACTGGCATTATAGTTTAATGCTTACACAATTTTCAAGAAAATATTTTGGTAAAACCTTTATAATGGTATAATGTTCTTAAATTTAATTTAACTAATTATTCTAAGTCGTAACTTAAAAATTCAGAAGTTCAGTCTCCTTACTCTTAAGTATATCATTAAGGAATAAGGAACCACTAATCACTATTTTTAGAATTACTTAATTGCATAATTTTTTTGGAATTACATAATGGCTACTGATGTGCGAGTATTTTTGTAAAGACAGAGTCACCATAGTATGATTCAAAGAATTGGGAAAGATTAAAAAAATAACCAAAACATTTGTTTAAACCCCAAACCCCTACATAAGTGCATCTATTGACACTTTACAATACAAACTTGAATTTATAAATTTAATTTATATATTTGTTTATATTAAATTTATTTATTAATCAGGTTATATGGCAGATGTGAAAAGGAAGTCATCCACATTACCAATCACTGTTTTATTAAATTATATTTACAGCGTTAACCATAAATCACATAGTTGTTTGACTAATTCCACAACATCGCATGTGAGCAACACTCTGCAGTGTCAAATAATGAATATAAGAAGAGTTGTTGAGAACCAAGAAACTACGAAATACGATCAGTTTTTGCTCTACTTCAGTTCAACATTAATTACCTTTTTGTTAAAACCGCTTGATAAATTTGAGATCTGTTTGTCCTGAGCATTTTGTTCATCCCCTTTCTTTGGAAGGATCATCCCTTTTGAGAATTCTGAAAAAGAATCAGAACCAGTTACAATTTGTCAACATAAGCTAGGCAACACATAATTTGTTATAATATTTTAACATTAAAAACAATTTAGGCAGCTAGTTAAAGCTTCTGTTTAGTACATATGAGTTCTTCAGAGGCATACAGAAAGATGTAAGAGCATATATGAAAACATTTATAAAGATACACAACTAAAAATAGTTGTTTCCAACGGAGGGTTCTAAATAATAAAGTGTATATTTTATTTGTTATTTCCTATATAAATTGTGTACGGTGTATTTAATAAAGTGTATATTTTATTTGTTATTATAAAAACATGTTTCTATTTATTTGTTTTTTATACTTTAACTTCATAATAGATAAGCACTTTGACACTATTCAATGTATGCATTGCTGTATCATAATGAATAAAGAATATTGAATCTGAATCTGTCTGTTTGTATGGATGTGTATAGAGCTAGAGCCCTAACCAATGGTCCGATTTTTATGAAATTTGGTATGTAGGTATTAATCCACAATATCTCCAGGCGTTTTTTTTTTTAATTTTTGGAATTTTTATGGGTAGTTATACCACAAAAACCGCTAAAAAAACACGAAAAATCAAGATTTCTCCAAAATGGCTCTACCGATTTTCATTCAACTTTATTCATTTGTAGAGCTTTAGTTTTCCAACAAAATGACACCACCCGAATTTCTGTAACAATTTGGGTTCAGAAATTAAAAGACTTAAAATATCAAAAAATCAGTTTTGTGGATTTTTCATAAATAAACGGTATCAGGAAACTGACACATACTTTCTCCCTTTTAGCCCAAATTTAATGAATAAATTACTTTTTATTTACTAAATTATAGAATACAAAGCACGGTCGAATGTACAGAAGATCTTGTAAACAAGTTGTTTTCAAATATATCCACCCAAATCCCTGTTTAGGAGGCACTACAGAATCCATCGCTACACACATGGTTTTAAGAGGGGAAATGCCCCCCTCAGGGTTATTAAGGGGCAACATATTTCAAATTGCCTCTGTTGTTCAATGCTAACTTGACAAGCATATCAAGTTTGAACGAAATTGATAAATAAATAAGAGAGAAATAGTAGTTTTCTTATTCCCCATAAGAATAACATTGGACAACGTACTGCGTTTTCAGCAAAATGAAAATTTAAATTTTCTCCACAACCAGTAATCGTACAAGAGTTATTCAAAATACTAAATTATTTAGTTTTTTTAGCTTTTTTAATGGTGAATAGTAATATTTTTTATATTTGTTTTTTTATGAAAATCAAAAAACTGGATTTTTGATATTTGAAGTCTTGTAATTTCTGAACCCGAATTTTATAGAAATGCGGGTGGTGTCATTTTTTTGTAAAACTAAAGTTCTACAAACGGCCAAAGTTTAATCAAAATATTTAGAGCTGTTTTTGAGAAATCTTGATTTTTCATGTTTTTTGAGGGATAATTACCCTTAAAAATAAAAAATTCCAAAAAATGAAAAAACTCCTGGAGATATTGTGGATTAGTACCTACAAACCAAATTTCATAAAAATCGGACCATTGGTTAGGGCTCTAGGTCTGTACAAATCCATACAAACAGACAGACAGACAGACAGACACACAGACATCAAGTAAAAATCACTTGTTTGGGTTCAGGGAACACCAAAACAAATATTTCCACTAACAACTCAAATTCGAAAATTTTGACAAAAACAATCCTTTTTCCATATACTACGTATAAGGGGAGAAAGTAAAAAACATAAATATAAAAAATATTACTATTCACCAATAAAAAGAGCTAAAAAACTAAATAATTTAGTATTTTGAATTACTATTCTATGATTAGACTAGATATGATGAGACTGGTTGTGGAGAAAATTTAAATTTTCATTTTGCGGTAAACGCAGTACGTTGTCCCATGTTATTCTTAAGGGGAATAAATACCCCCGTAGCAGCAAACCTGCGTACTTAGCGAATTTCCAATGCATATATATTTATCTTAATACCACATAAAGCTACATACCAAGTTTCATCAATATACATTCATAAATAAACAATTTATGAAATTTTAATTATTCTCCATAAGAATAACATGGCGGCTGAGTATGCAGGTTTGCTGAAGCAAGGAACACAAAAAATGGGGTTTTATACTGATATCAATATAACTCAACTAGGTGAAGTCAAATGCCAAATTTCATTAATTTATTTTCATAATTAAGGGAGATAACACGTTACTTATTCTCCATAAGAATAACATGGGGCTGAGTACGCAGGTTTGCTGCTACGGGAGCCTTTGGAAAAAAATTGTTTTTTTGAGCAAATATCAATGGTCTACAACCAGATGAAACCATATACCAAGTTTCGTCAGTATATGTTCATAAATAAGCGAGATATACAATTTTTATTTTCCTCCATAAGAATAACATTAGACAACGTACTGAGGTTTTTTAAGTTATTTTGTTGTTTGTTGTAATAGATTTAAGATTTACGTAGTAGATATCATAAATCCTACATATTATGACGCCATTCTACATTTGTATGACTTGTACTTGACAATTTGTACAAATTTTATGAATAAAGTGAATTTGAATTTGAATTTGAATTTGAATTACTGTGTTTAGCACTTTTAATATCTCGGTAACCAATTGACGTACAGAAATGATCAAAATACCAAATTGTGTGTTTTTTTAAGCTAAATCCAATGGGAAAAACTAAAATTTTACTATTTACAAAATTATATGTAAAAAATTCAAAAAACCCATTTTTGGGGTACAAAACCCCCCCCAAAATACCCCTTCGGATAGAGCGATCTGGCTGGTTTTCGAACTTAAAGTCATAAATGTTGCTTTACACATTTATACCAAATTTCATTAAAATCGGATAATTTTTACGAGAGTTATCGTGCTCACGGACACACACACACATATATATATATATACAGTTTCGAACGAATGGTGTTTTTGGGGTCTGGGGACCTCAAAACGAAAAGTTATCATGGTCCCTGGCCTAGGTCTTACCATGCCGACTACGGTAATAGCTTCTTCCCTATAGGGGAAATTCGCTAATTCCCTATAGGGGAAATTCGCTAAAAACTACTATTTCTCTCTTATTTATTGATCAATTTCGTTCAAACTTGATATTCTTGTCAAGTTAGCATTGACCAACAGAGGGAATTTGAAATATGTTGCCCCTTAATAACCCTGAGGGGGGGAATAGGGGGAATTTCCCCTCTTAAAACCACGTGTGCAGCGATGGATTCTGTAGTGCCTCCTAAACAGGGATTTGGGTGGATATTTTTGAAAACAACTTGTTTACAAGATTTTCTGTAAATTCGACCGTGCTTTATAATCTATAACTTAGTAAATAAAAAGTAATTTATTCATTGAAGTTGGGCTAAAAGGGAGAAAGTATGTGTCAGTTTCCTGAGACCGTTTATTTAATAACCAACTCTTACACCAATTCTTCCTTTTTACTTTCTCCCCCTTTAGTATATGGAGAAAGTATTGTTTTCGTCAAAATTTTAGAATTTGAGTTGTCAGTGGAAATATTTGTTTTGGTGCTCCCTGAACCCAAAAAAGTGATTTTTATCTGATGTCTGTGTGTCTGTCTGTATGGATGTGTACAGAGCTAGAGCCCTAACCAATGGTCCGATTTTTATGAAATTTGGCATGTAGGTACTAATTCACGATATCTCCAGGCGTTTTTTTTTTTTTTTTATTTTATGGATTTTTTATATTTAAGGGTAATTATCCCCCAAAAAACATGAAAAAAATCAAGATTCCTCAAAAACGGCTCAAATGATTTTCATTAAACTTTAGTCGTTTGTAGAACATTAGTTTTAAAACTAAATGACACCACCCGCATTTCTGTAAAAATTCGGGTTCAGAAATTACAAGACTTAAAATATCAAAAATTCAGTTTTTTGGATTTTTCATTATAAAAAATATTACTATTCATCATTAAAAGGAGCTAAAAAAAACTAAATAATTTAGTTTCTCGAATTACTATTCTACGATTACTGGTTGCGGAGAAAATTTAAATTTTCATTTTGCGGTAAACGCAGTACGTTGTCCAATGTTATTCTTATGGGGAATACAAAAATTACTATTTGTTTCTTATTTATTTATCATATTTATCTTTTTTTATTAATATATTTGTTCAAACTTGATATGCTTGTCGAGTTATCATTGACCAACAGAGGAAATTCTAAACATGTTGCCCCTTAATAACCCTGAGGGGGGAATAGGGGGCATTTCCCCTCTTAAAACCACGTGTATAGCGATGGATTCTGTAGTGCCTCCTTAACAGGGATTTGGGTGGATATTTTTTAAAACAACTTGTTTACAAGATTTTCTGTTCATTCGACCGTGCTTTGTATTCTATATTTAGTAAATAAAAAGTAATTTATTCATTAAAAAGGCTAAAAGGAAATTATGTGTCAGTTTCCTGATACCGTTTATTTTTCGTGGTTCACTGTCACATATATAATTAATTAATAAATCTAACCAATAACTTTGCTTTGCTGGCTGACATTGTAAACGTCCATGGCACACTAGACTGAGCCAGCAGGGCCGTGAGTAGGTGCATTGTTGGCGTGTGTGCACGTCGTGTGGCGCACGACCGTGTATGGGCCATTTAGGGTCAGTTAGTTATCAATGGGGACATGATTTAATTATGTATCATGACCCAACATTTTCTTTTTTTTTTGTTCAGCAGGTTTTATTTTTATTCATTCACTTTTCTCGACAAGAGGAGACTGATCTCATGTGTTACCTGTAGAGGTTACTTGGGACACAGTTTGTCCCATAAGACACGGTGGCCTAGTCGCGTGTGGGGTAGCTGCTTTTTTTAAAAAGATGATTGAACTAACTTTATGTTGTCTACCTTCCCAAATATTTTTAGAGGCTTCCACAAAGAATTAGTAGGCCTATCCAGTATACTCTTTGTCTCGCATGAGTAACTTGGAAAGCATAATAGTAAATAGTGTTTGCATTAATAAATTGCACTTTAGTGAATTTCCCCTGTAGTGAAAAAGTTATTACCATAGGTGACATGGTAAGACCATAACTTTTTGTTTTGAAGCCCCCAGGTGCCAAAAACACCATTCGTTCAAATTCATTTATATATATATATATATATATATATATATATATATGTCCGTTACCTCGATAACTTTTGAAAGAAATGCCCGATTTTTATGAAATTTGGCACAAATGTGGAGAGTAATATTTATGACTATAAGTTTGAAAACCAAAACGATCGGACAACAGGAAGGGGTTTTTATGGGGGTTTAAAATTTTTCAAAAATTAGTTTTTGCAATTTTTACCCTAACATTAAAAAAACTCAATTTTGCTTATGACCATTTTATAGAGCATACAAAACAAATAATTTAGTATTTTGAATCATTAACCTAGGTTAATTAAATGGGGTGAAAAGTCAAGAAACGCGTCCATGAAATTTCCCATGTTAATCTTATAGGAAAAAGGTTTTTAGATTTTCCTCAAATAATTTTTCTAAAATCCTCACATTTCTTTTTACCAATAAGTTTAGCTTTACAAAATAATCATTTTGGTGTTTTAATTGTTGTTCTATGTCCAACCGATGCAGAGATATCAAAGTGCTTAACTTAGTATGTTGTCCAATATTATACTTATGGAGAATAAATAAAATTTGATATCTCGATTATTTATGGATGTATATTGATGAAACTTGGTATGTGGCTTCAACTAGTTGTGGTATATTGATATTAGCACAGAAAACTTTTTTTGTTGATAGTCCCCATAGCAGCAAACCTGCTTACTCGGCACCCATGTTTCTCATATGGAGAATAAGTAAAGTTGTATATCTCCCTTAATTATGGACCTCATTTAATATAACTTGGTATGTAGCTTCACCTGGTTCAGTTATCTTGATAATTGCAAAAAAAAAAACCACATTAATTATCTTCCTTGTTGCAGCAAACCTGTATCCTTAACCCTAATGTTATTCTTATGGAGAATAAAGTCAATGTTATTTAGCGCTTATTTATGAATGAATTTTTGTGAAACTTGGTAAGTGGCTTTATGTAGTAGTGAGACACACACACACACATATATATATATATATATGAATTGGAAATTCTCTGAGTACACAGGTTTGCTGCAACAGGGGGTAATTTATATATTTTAAAAACTGTGAAAAATTTAAACATTGCTGTACTTTAATAACTTGAGTAATTTTTACTTCAATGTTTACTGCAATGTTTACAACCAATTATCATTCGGGAGAAAATTATTTTCCGTTTCAGAAGAAATGCCGTAATTTAAATTAATGAAGTTTATTTAATTTTTGATCTCGTTTAAATTTAAATTATTATCCTACCTACGTATCTACATAGATTATTAAATAAACCTAACTGAATGAGTTGAAACATTAACCTAATTTTCTACAAATAATTAACCTCAATATCTGAACATAACTTTAATTGTTCACAGAGATGAGTGCGACATTCAAAGTCATAAATTGCATAGTATGAAAGTTATAGAAAGAGTTGTAAAATATTAAAAAGACATTCCTGAATAACGGATTTGTCTTAACACTTTTTTATAACAATTAAAAACATTAAGTTTTAACAACACAGGAAAGAGTGCCCATAGCTTTCAGATTGCCCATAGTTGAAATTTCAAAACATTTTATTAACTCTCTGAGTCCTGAGCACATTGGCCACCTGAACATAAAAAAATGTAAACTGTTTCTGGTGGACACACACAGTAAGGCAGGGTAAAAAGTAGTAAAACTTCTGTCAAAAAAACTAAATTATATAATTTCAAACAGATGAAATAAAAATAAATAACTACTGGAGCCAGCCAAACCAGGAAAAAACTAAAATATTTGATTTTACTAAAATTTGACAAATCTAAACTCACAACTACAACAGGTGACCCTCTCTACATGAGTTGCACATACAACCACTGTCAGACGGGATTCGAACCCTCGGGGGGACAATGTCTTGGACCGTTCAGCTAACCTGATAGGCTAGCAGATTTATCAGACTTTGTGTTATTACAAGCTTGGTGCTATGTGTTGGTTACACTACATATCGGAGTAATGGATGATTGCTTATGTCCTAACTAACCAACTATTTAGGTACCAGATTCAAGTGTCAATATATCGCCACTTTAGGCTCAAATGGTCAAAAAATGTTTTACCGATTTCTGTTAAAATAATTTATCTATATTTATAAATACGAAAAACCGATCATCCCCCAGGCCAAACCTCTACACCTACAACCACAAAATTTGGTACGTGTGTTTTTTCATAACTAAGAAAGGATTTTAAGAAATTCCCATAGGGCTTCGCCCCACGGGGCATCAAATTCCCAATCCTGTGTTATTCTTATGGACAGTTAATAAATGTATAAAACCGATCATCCCCCAGGCCAAATCTCTACACCTATAACCACAAAATTTGGCACGTGTACTCTTTCTATAACGTAGGTAACCACTAAGAAAGGATTTTAAGAGATACCCATAGGGCTCTGCCCCACGGAGCGTCTAATTTCCAATCCAGTGTTATTCTTATGGACAATTAATAAATATATAAAACAAATCATCCCTCAGGGCAAACCTCTACACCTACAACCACGAAATTTGGCACGTGTACTCTTTTCATAACGTAGGCAACCAGTAAGAAAGGATTTTAAGAAATTCCCATAGGGCTCCGTCACATGAGGAGTCAAAGTTCCAATTCTGTGTTATTCTTATGGACATTGACTACAGTTTATTATTTACAGAGATCTACAGAGATTATTTGTAGTAGTTCCATGGGTTAACTACAGAATGCAGCACACATAACTGTTGTATTCCCGGGTGAAACCTGGTACAATTGCAGCTAGTTAAAAAGATTATTGGTTTTTGTATTATTGTAGTAACTTAATAAGTAAATTGGTAGTTTTGTTCAGAGTAATGATTGTTTTTTGTTAAAATATGTATGAACGGATATATACGCTCAACAGCGAAATACGCCACCACGGGACATTAGTTTGCTGCACTGCCACTTCCGGTCGGTTGCGTTGTAATGTTGAAATCATGCCGGCACCAAAGGGTTGAGGAACAAAAGTTGTAAATCTAATTTGAGACAAAACCATGCGTAAGAACACATTAATATGTGGAAAAATATTTATATACAAGTTTTGACCAGGAATTTACCCTGCCCAGTTTGGAAAAAAATTGAAAAGTTACGGATGTAAACAAGTAATCTTACCTTTCTTAAGTAACACTACATACTCGTCAAGTTTTTCCCGAATTTTCTCTTTCCCTTGGTGGTAAAGGAATTCTTTTATTATATCTCCTTCACTGGACGACTCTTTTAATGTAACATTAATCTGTGAAACAAAGAAAAAGGAAACAAAGTTATTAAGAAGAATAAATTATTTTAAGTGCTGAGTTTTTTCTGCTTGGAGTGTCAATAGGCTCAGATGCCGCCAAACTACCTGTCTATGGTGGGTTACACACCAGTGCGACAAGCATCATGTGCCTTGAATTGTTGTACAACTAGGATGACGTCAGAAACAACAGTATTTAACATCCAGGTGGAATGAAGCAGACAACCAACAGAAACTGATCTGCACTGGATTTCTACAATGATTTCACTTTTGCAAAGTAATCTTGATTATAACTTCATAATATACCTTGTCTCAATATATCCCAATCAGAGCTCGCATTAAAATTAAATCACCTTTTGAAGATGTATCATTTCTAATAACAATGCCATTGAATATACACCTGTGGTAGACGGAAAAACGTAAATAACGTAAAACATTCCCCATAAGAAGAGCATGGGGATTTAAAAACGTATCCTTGTCTACATCAAGGTCATAGCCAAGATTTTATTTTATTACGCACCTTCAGCACGCCCTGGCTGCGCCCTTGGCCTACATTAAAACATGTGATTAGTGTCTACTTTGTTCACAAACTGACATATGTTCTTACAATGTTTTTACTCAGCATTTAACACGTTCACTGCGTCACGAGGTCCCGAGGTCTCGTACCGTAGTAACCTATATTTGATGCGCTTGCATAACATGATATTCTTCCCTCAGATACGGTGTCGATAACTCTATGTAAATTGACATAAAGAAATAAGATATAAATGTCCATAAAGCTTGTTGATTGCTGGATCGTTTGATAACCACAGATCTCCTAACGCACTGAAGTAATAAATGATTACTTTTATATGACACGAGACCCCCGGACCTCGCAAGGAAGCGTAGTTACTCAGAGCGCCGCTTGGAGCTCATGAGTACGTTCCGTTCACAACATTGCGCCAAACGTTGTTTGTTATCATTGCAATAACCTTAATTGATTTGTGGTATGTTTTTTCTCGTAAATGTGCAATAAATAAGGGATCGCCTTGTACTATTGTGTCATATTCAAAGCCATTATATTGATTTTTTATGTTTTTGACATAAAAATGAGCCAATGAATTTCAGTCGTTTTCACACCGTTAACACTCAAAAAATTGAACCAAAGCGTGACTCCACAGTCGGCGGGGTCCTCAATCGGCGGCGCCATTTTGAATGTTAACAAACAAATGAAAACCTGGTCAATTTTTGCCATAGTTGCGTCCCAGGCTTGCCAATAGATGCAGGTAAACAGTACAGGATGCAGGAATGTCAAAAGTAGCGCTGCAAAGGCGAGATTTAAAAATTGTACTTACTTTAAAAACACCCCTCGTGCTACATAGAACACAAATGAAGATGTGACGTTAAGACACATATTGGCGAGATAAACCTCAAGATATTATTTTACAAGAAGAATCATGAGTGTCTCAATAGCTTAATGATTGGCATCTTGGATTTCAGTACAAGAGGTCACGGGTTCAATTTCCAGTGCCCCCACATGACTTTGGGAGGTTTGGGCCGTTGCCCTCTGACAATATTTATTAAATACACAATGCTATAAATCACTAATGAGATTAATGTACCTTATATCAACCATCATAAAAAAATGTGTCAAAATAACTGGAGAAAAAAATCAGAAACAAGAAAAAGAAAGATTCCAAGAAATTAAATGGTACAGTTTCATAAGCGGCCACCAACTAATCGGATGCGATATATCGATATTAAACATTTGATATATCGAATCACATTTTAAATTGATCTTTAACCTAAATAACACAAACACCCAAGCATTTTAAATCAATCTTTAACTTAAATAACACAAACCCCAAACATTTGAGTCTCATGGCGTATGTTTAAACGGTCTCTGAAAGCTGGGATTAAGAGTGATGATTTAAGTTACACATATATTTCAATAAAACATTTAACAAGTAACAAACAAACAAAAACTAAATTTCGAAATACAACAAATCATAAAGAAACGTATAACCAAGCAAAATCCTAGTTATATTTGCTTATATTAACTTAGTTTATTCAATCCATGAAAGCAGCCCATAAAGTTTACCCTGGTAAAGATAACTTAAGTTTTAGCTGAGTTATACGTTTCTTTATGATTTATTTATTTGCTTAGTTAGGCCTGTAGTTTTCGTTTGTTTGTTAGATGTTAAATGTTTCTCATTAAAATATAGGTGTAACTGGCATCGCATAAACCACGATATACAATTCGTTGATTTTAGATTATAACATTAATATAAATATTGAGTAAATAATTTTCGATATGTACTGTTAAAATGTGATTAAAAATATTGAGTGTTCCGATTCGATATATCGAATGTTTAAGATTGATATATTGCATCCGATTAGTTGTTGGCCGCTTATGAAACTGTACCCAAATTAAAAATAATTTTCAGATTCAAATAACAGTTTTGGTGTCCAGCCAAAGTAGTCCAAGTTGGCTCAGAATCACTTTCCTACAAAAGAAATGTTGGACATAAATACAGAAGAAATTCATGGTTCCTCTGGTGACATTTAAATCCCTTTATATATTAAATATTTAAACTAAAAAGCAGAAAATGGTAAGACATACTTCAAACGTAGTAAGACACAGTCAATGAACCTTGAGAGCGCCTAACCAATGATTTGTGAATGAGGGACAACTAGTAAACCCACAAATGTAATATTTTTCCTTGTGATTTATTGGTGAGATATTTGTTTTAGCTAGGTTGACTCATTCAAAATTAAACTGTATGGTATCTTGAGGAATAAAATAATGTTTTAGCTGAAGTAACATTTAGTGTAGGCCTAAGCTAATTGTAATAACTAATCTAATAATAACTATAAACCACAACAACTCTAAAATGGAAAGAGAATACATACATCTATTTCTGAGATATCATTCTCCTCACTAAGATTAGGAATATTGATTTTCCCCTCAATTTCTTTAAAATCACCACCGTTTAGTCTTCCTTTCCAGGATATTGTCATGTCCCATTCATAAAAGAAGATGAGTTTTCCTTTCCTGTTGTTAGCAACAGCTTCTCCTTCAATCTTTTCCATTTCAGTAAGCCACACTTCGGCCAGATCACTTTTGATTCGTAGGCCAAGCAGAAGATCTTTAAGTTTTTCTTGAGACCATGCACAAGCGTTTTTCTCTGTCCTGTAAGATTAAAATATGACTCAATATCACACGTTCTTACATATTTTATATAAAGTAAGCATAAAAAACTGATATAAGCTCAAGAGCTTTTAAAGTAGAGCCCAATACATCAAACCTCTAACAGTATTTGCAATATTCTTTTGATACGTAAGTTAAATCAAACTTCTTAAGGGTACAGTTCCGCAGACGTACCTACGATATATTATCGAATGAAAATATCGATCGATTATAAATATCGATATAATATCGAATGAAACTATCGATCAATTATAAATATTGATCGGAATTCAGTTGAAATACAATATTTTTAATCGATTGTATACTGATTAAATGAGAACAGATTAAACGTAAATACGGTAACCAAATATATTAAACAAATTAACAAGGGATAAAACATGAAACAAATTTAAAATAACAACACATACCAACAAAAAATAAGTACCCAACAAAACACAAGAACAGATTAAACTTATTTATAAACCAGGGTACAATTTTTGTACAGTGCTTTTAAGAAGTGTTCAAATGGATGTTCATTAGGAAATGAGACTTCCCTACGATAAAGGTAGAGTTCATTTTAGTTCACTGACCAAGGAAAGGAAATAACATAAACAAACAAAGTAAACAAATTATATTCCAAAACAGATGATTTAATACGGTATAAATATTGTTGGAAATAGCGATAATAACCATTAATTCGATCGCTAATAAATACCGAATTCCAATCGATATTTATAATTGATCGATATTTTAATTTGGTAATATATCGTAGGTACGTCTGCCGAACTTAAATGTACCTTAAACCTACCCCTTACTTATCTACTTCCTTATTGTCATTTACGAAACTTTGCACATTTGCCATCACAGATAAGAAATAAACATGGCCATGATAGCCAGTGTCTCCTTGAAATCACATGATTTGTGCCATCTTGTAAGGGCTAAGAGCCTTTGTGGTGATCCAAAGACAGTGGAGGGAATGGAACGGCTAGTCACATACAGGTCTTCTTTTTCTAGGAAAGTATGTAGACCTAACCAGATTAGTACCTAAGGTACAGGCTGTCTTTTTAATAAGGAGGACTCTTTCTTAAACATATTAAATAGCATAATAGGACCTTTAAATAGGCAAGCCTAATCTAAGTGAACACTCAAAACTTATAAACTAGTACATACAACTTTTATACAAATCTAGCAGACTTACCAATGCCAGTTGTTAACATTAGTGGCATCAGGACGTTCCTCTACAATCCAACGTGGATCTCCTTCTCCCCACTTGGCCATCTTGATTCTTTCCTCAGGTAACTTTCAGAAATTTCTGTATAGTTGTAACAAACAATATATAAATAATTACCTACAGGTACTTATTTATGTATTAAGAGTGTAGGTCTTTATCCATTGAGAGAAAACTGTTACCACCAGCATCAAAGTGTGATAATTCTCTATAAGCGATAAAGACATTTTGCACTCAAATTACATACACAATGTTTTTTACAACTGCAATTTTAGATTGTACCTCACAACATACATAAATTCAATTTCATACAGTTGGCTGAATTCGCGAGACTGAGGTTACAAACGAGTCAGTTAGCTTGGTCTAAAGTGATAATCAATAATTAGCTGTTTATTACTTCAGTGAGTGGGAAAGTAGAGCGCAGCAAGCGAAAAAGACTTTTTCTTAGAGGATGTTTTGATGGCAGATTTATATTTTTATTTTATGACAGATTTTGATGATTTAGGTGTCAAATTCAATGGTTTCTGTTAATCAAAATGTCAAGGATATAAAAGGACTTAACTAACCCAGGAGACATCACTACATTGTAGGCTAAATAGTTATCCACTCTCAGTACAGTTAGGCCTATCTCACAGACCACATGATAGACATTTAATATTACAAATGAATTAGGGAAATTTATTCATGCTAGGTGAGAATCCTGAATACAGAAAACTGCAAGGTCTAGGTTACTTGGTAATTTTTACTCAAAACCTAAATAACCTAGTTATGTTACCAGTAAATATACAACTGAATTACTTAATGGAACATGCCTGTGTGCAGAAAATTTGTCAATGAATCACTTGTCAAAAGTTAAATTGAGAACATGCAAACATTATTACCGTTTAATAAATCTTCTACTTAAGGCAAGTTCAACGATAAGGGTTGTTTAGAATCAAAATTAATTATAGACGTCAAGCGATTCTCGAATTCTCAACAACGAACAGAGACAACGATCATCAAATGCAAATGCAAAAACTAACCACCTGGAACATATGGCTACGGCTATGGCTGTAATCTTGTAGTCTGCAAGTAATTATTCAGCAGTGTTGCCACCAGCCTCCATATAAATGAGGTTTTACAGTATGGGAAGTTCTATCCTAGATTACCCTATAATTAAAAGTCATTACCCTAAAATTACCCTAGAGCTTATTTTCCAGGAATACAAAATTAATCTGATGTAAAAATATCATGAGTGGTCGCAATTAGGTTACCAATTTATTAAGTTAACAAATGTATCAGGTAAACAATTTATACAATGTGTTCTACAACAATTCAAAAAGTAAATTGTGCTTGCCAAGTTTTAACTGATATATTTTCTTAAATGAGCAATTAAAAAAAACAACAAAATTTCTGTTGGATAAGATAAATCAAATAAGTATAACACTTTTTAAAAATAATTATTTGGACAAAATTTTAATCTGAATATTTTTAGTTAAATTTGTCTTGAGCCTCAATTTTACTCCCCATAATTGTATTGTATAATTGGCCTCTCTATATACGTTTTCATAGTTTTTGTTGTATTTTTTTATACAATAAGTTGAGTCGGATACTGTGTCAGTACGTACTATTTATTTGAAAAGTTTTTGTTTACTGTACTTG
This sequence comes from Allygus modestus, assembly GCA_963675035.1. Classification (NCBI taxonomy): domain Eukaryota; kingdom Metazoa; phylum Arthropoda; class Insecta; order Hemiptera; family Cicadellidae; genus Allygus; species Allygus modestus. Next base: position 43,146,331 of record OY776116.1, read on the forward strand.
CCCGAGAGATAAACTATATTTGTTCTATAGTTCTTTAGTTATAAACAGTTTTGTTAATGATATTACAGTAATAATTTAGTATACTGTGAAGTCTTACGTCACATGAGAATGGAATAGCATATATGTGGACTTGATGTCACTGTTTAGTTAGTTTGGAAAATAACAAAAATTTATATAAATTTTAGTTTTTGTATTATTCTTTACTCATTGGCCAGTATGAATGCCAGGCAGATCCAGCAGAGGTTATAGATTGTAAAATTTATGAAACTTACCTGTAAATTAAAATACAATAAGAAAAAATGCCCTTAATACAACGATTAAGCTGTCAACCAACCATCCTTTATTTAAAGTATCGTAAAATCGAACTATAGATTTGAGTCTAAGTTAATAACTATAATAACCATCTGAATCGTACAGAGTTCGAAGTGGAACCTATAACATACCTATTTAAATTTAAAAAATAATATAATTTGTATTGCCATTTTTTTTAAATTTCATACAGCAATGCCTTATAAGTGCCATTAAAATTACTCTAAAATGACATTTCCCTAGAATTACTCAAAACACGTTCAGATATTACCCTAAAAAAGGGTGATTACCAAAGTGATTACCCTAGCAGTGGCAACACTGGTTCAGAAGGGATTTGGAGAAAATTCTAGAACAGATCAGATACAGTCCAACTGCAAAATATAGCAACTAAGTCACTTCATTGAAAATCGATTAATTTGACTTATTTCAAAAGACAGTAATGGAAAACTGAAGTTAAACAAAATCTAAAATGTCACGTGACGGCCCTTAATAAGATGGTATGGGTACATTTAATTTGAAAAAAAATGCATAGCCTTAAACTTATAATACGTTTAGAAATTCCCGCTTTTAACCATATAGTTTACCTTGAGTCTTGATTGTTTTAAGCCCAGTTATTATCATAATCATTATCATCATTACATTATTCACCATATGGGGAAATTGTGGCAAGCCAAAACGGCCAACATGCAAATTGGGACACTTTATTTTTAACTGTATGTATTTTGTTGTGAGATTTTCGGTTTCTAAAACTATTTTGTTGAATTCGTGTTTGTTTAATCAAAAGCTCTTTCTTTCTAGGTGTATTTTGGGGGTTTGAAAAGCCTTTAGTAATCCTCGCTGTGTGCTTTTAAGTACCATGCTAAGCTAATGCTAAGTAAGTAATGCTAAGCTTATGGAGTTATTTTATTTTGTTTTATTTAGCTAGTCAGCTGATTATAATTATAATGTAAAATTTTCCAAATATTATTTTTTTGAAAGGAGTTCTAATGGTTCTGGAGGCAACACTGATGAACAAAATTGTGAGCCGTTCTTTGCCAACTTTTGGTGAGGCAAAGAACGACTTGCTGAAATCGAACGAGTCTATAAAGTGACTCAAACAATTACCTACTCGTGGTTTAAACATTTAATAAACTTGTATTTCTTTATTTGCTCATAATTTATTATAATTCACGACAATAGTAAATGCATAAAACAAACGAACAAACTAATTTGTTCCAACTTTTTATTACTTTCATTCAATTGACTTGCATGAGTAGATTCACTTATAGGAATAAAACAGCTAATTAGGATTAGGATAGATCAAAGAACGAGAAATTTGCATCACCCGTGTACCAAAACCTGACAAAATCACCGGTTTGCTTTTCGACAAAAATAGTGAAGCATTGTTACTTCCAGTTATACAATAATCCTCCTTGTTTTTTTTTGTAATTCTTATTTATAGCAAAGACTAACTACAGTACTAACTAACTGTAGTTAGTCTATGTTTATAGTCTGTTCAAAAGGTAAATATAATAATAAGTAAATAGGATAGTATACAATTATTGACGTGGGTTAAGTCTCTATCCGTTGACGGAGCTAACGGAGTCGCGCCCGCAAACCAGAGTTCTCGGAAAAGTCGAGCCACTATCGCAACAGTTTGCTGTGACTGATCGCGTCGGCAGTGGGCACCAGTAGGCGCGACTGCCTTTGTTGTAAACTAGACTTGACCAAAGACTTAACTACTGGACCGCTCGCGCCCGCGGTGAAGCGAACCAAATTTCGGTCCGGCCGCGTTCAAAGGTCGCGCCGTAAATGGTGGGCCACCGCGGCAGTGCTTAGCGTGCGGGATGTAGGGAAAAACACAACGCGCGCTCAGTTGAATTGAATTTGCAGCCAGGGAACATTTTTTATGGTTGAATGGCCTTCTTATACGTATTCCTGAATAGTTTCTCGAATTTTTAATACCAAAATTAACTATATTTGACCAGGGTTGGTTGCGTAAAAAGAACAGAAAGTTGGGAGTTTTGTAAAATAATCTCCTCGATGGCTGAATCTTTCATATTTCTAGTCATATAAATTTATGTTCGATCCACTAGGCTTTAGGTGTTGTCCAATAATGATGTTTTGAAGTTTTTGGTACTGGAATTAATTTTTTATGAGCAGTAATATCGTTCTTTGGACTAGTAAAACTTTGAATTTTAGCATATAAACTTCGACGTTCGCCAAAAGTTGTAGATAGCATGAAAGTTAATTGACCTATATCATAAAATGTTGTTGATGAATGAATACCATACAAGACAAATACTTTTTAATAGCAAATGTATTCTTAATAAACATTAATTACCAACATGGTTACCAACGTTAAACGTTACTATTAGATCTATAACTAAATTTCTTTGATCAAATGTGATTAAATTGAATGTTGGTTTGTTAATTTACTTAGTTAATTGGGAAGGGTAAAAGCGATACTAAAACGTAACCCGAATTCGACGACTAAAACAAAAGTCGTACAACTTTGTATTTTATCAAAAAACTAAACCATGTAGTAACACACAGCATCACTGAGTTGAATTTAGACGGCGCGTGGCACGTCTTGGATAGAGCGCGGCGAAAGGTTTCAGCATCTTACCAAACTAATTGTAGGCAAACACACAACTTTACCGAAAAATGTTTGAAATAAAAGTTTTAAAGAAACTAATTATCTACAACTTTCCCGGTGGAAGTTTGTTTCTAACCTAAAAATAAAAACTTCCTCGCTGAGTAACTTTTTCATGTCCCTCTTTAATAACACGTAAGAGTTTTTAATTATTAAAAATATTAAAACACGGTAAAATAAAACAATATTTATACTTTAGGATTCCGTAGTTCACGTCCACAAAGGATATATAAATTTCATTACAATTCAAACATGGCAGTGAAGTCCAGGAGCGTGTAAACGACAGCGCGTTCAACGCCAGTAACAGCTCTGAGCACACAGTGGCCCACCATTTCTGTTCCGCACAGTCCCACGCGGACCGTTTTTAGCTCACTTAGTGAACTCTCCAGGAGTTTTACCTCGATGGACTTGACTAGGGCTCTGCGTTAGCGGCTCGAATTTTCCGAGAACTGTTGTTCGCTCGTGCCACTGCGATAGTCGGCAGTATGCACCCGGTATAACTATATTGCCCATCGAATTAATGGCCATCAGATAGGTTGATAAGACTTGCTAAATCGGGGAATTTTTTCTCTACCTGTAAAAGTACACGTATCACGGTCCAATACATCATTGGTCACATATGGCATGGAGCCTTCAGGATGTTACGAATAACTTTTGATTGAAAACGTTGGATGATGTTAATATTAGAGTTACAGGTGGTTCCCCATAGTTTTTGATTCCATACAGTCAGGTTTTAGTACAACACTTCTGCATTAGTAATTTGTTCTTAGTTTGTAACTTAGATTTTCCATTCAAGAGCCAGGACAATTTTCTGTATTTTAAAATTAGAGATATGAAATCTCCGTGCAAATGACGGGAAGCTGGCTTGTTTTTATTATAGTTGTTGTCAATTTAAGCATAGGATACATAGGTGCGCCCTTAGGGGCCCGGACCACAATGGGGAACCGCACTATGTAGAACCACATACAGAACAGAACCTTCATACAACCATAGACTAACTACAGTAGATACAGCCTAAATACGGCCCTGGCTGGGAACTTAATAACCACCTCAATAAGGCGGGTTTGCGACCGGCAATCTAAAGAAACAGAATGTTTCAGTCTGAACATGAATGATCACGACATTGAAGACAATTTACAATACTTACTTAAAAGCCTTGACATTTTTACTTCACATCATACTTTTGCAGATTTTGTACAGAACGTTAAAAATTAAGATATTTTTGGACCCAGAAGTTTGATAATTTATTTTTGATATAAAATCCTCTTCTGATGGTAATGGTAAATTCGCTTTAGATGACACTTTATTTTATATCTAATAAAATATATATAAGTATGTCCAACAAATAATCAGTGGTTCCGAACAGGTGCGAGCTAAAACTATACTTCCTCGTCAGTATTCGTTCAAAGTTTATCGCAGGAGTGCTATAAAAAGACTGTTCGTAACTTCAGAATCGTTTACATAATCAATGACTAAACCAACAACTCAACTCAGTCACTGTTTACTCCGATTTTCTTTTCACTTGTTCAATGTCCGTCCACTTTGCCTTTGTACTGTCATAGCGTCATAGTCTCGTCTCCTCCTCTCCCTCAACTGGCCTTCTGGGAAAAAGTCAGCCGCCAAGTTTACTATTGAGTGTTGATATCTCATGTTTTGTCAAGATAGTAGACAAGGATTACTTATTGTGTTTTAGACCACATTTAGTATCTACTTGTATATCACCATGTTTCAAAGTGAGTAATTTGCTGATTCAGTTTATTTTTGTAAGGAATAGTATCAACAGGCCTTTCCGACAAATGTATGCACTAATCTTAGCCTGATAACTGTTAGTATGGTTGCACCATTTGGCATCATTTTCAGTGCTCACAATTTTGATTCTAGTTTTTGTTCCCAAGAGAGAATTTTAAGGCAAACAAAAACATAATGAGTAGGCCTAGTTTTGGGTTTAGCAAAGCTTTTGGCTTAACTAGCAGGGGTGTAATGTAATTTGTCTCCAGTGACTCCACCAACCATTCCTATAAAATATAGCCTATATTAAAAAGTAACATTTTCTAGGCCTACAACTAAGTTACAGGCATATTTTTGATAGGTACCTGAGTGGAAATATTTTGCGCATATAGGGGAGGACAAATCCTCCCACCACATCTTCCTAGAGCCATGAGAAGGGTGAAGGGAAGTGTTACTCCAGCCACTGTTCATGCATAAGGTTGCTAAGGAACTTAGTGATGACTAACTTGCTATTTTTTGGTTTAAAAACAAATCCGCCTTATAAATAGTGTATATATTTTGTCCTAATGTGTCATGGGAGACACTGTAGAACTAAACAAAAACTATAGTTTCTCAAAACTGTGTTATAGTAGCACTTTATTAAACAGATAACTGTCATGACTGACGTTTTGAATACCTACTATGAAGTACTAATCTTTAATGCAAATAAATATATGGTATTAGTAAGTTATTGTTATTACTTGCTTTATACAGTGTGCTCACTCGAATCTTGAGGTAGCCGTTCAGCAATGTCCAAGTATCACACAACTATGCGAGGCAACCTCTCTGTGTAAACCAATAATTTCTGATAAACATAGAGTAAAAATGCTGCGCAATGTTTGCTTCCAGGGTTCTATAGCATTTAGCTCCCTCATTATGCGATCAGCCTTATTATTTAAATTTTTATTTTTATCCAACTTAATAACACAATAATCTTGCCAAAAAACTATATTTTAACGTGTTACCAACCGCTGTTAACCCTCCGCCTGGCAGTCATCTCTAAGGGACGAATCCCAAGTGTTTTCTGTACTGGCATTGGTAATTATATCGACCTCTAGACACCAACGATTTAAAAAAAAAATGTTCAAAATAATATCCTCATTTTGAAAATGGTTCTCATTTTTCACGGAAAACCGGGAAAACGGCCGAAATAAATTTATTTTCAAATATTAGGTTGTGGGTACTCAAAAGATGCGGAATTCCGTCCTGAACACGATTATGTAAATATTTGTTGAATCCGATTATGTTTGAGCGGGAAAAACGGGAAAATCGTTGACAATTTGTTAAAATAACTTATTATATAGGTTGTAGGTACTCAAATTGAGCGGAATTCCGTCCTGAGCACGATTATGAAACCTGTTTTGAAATTGAATAAGTGCTAAGCAAGCTATTGTCAACAACGTGTTAAATCCACACAATCTTGGGGGTGCGTTGGGATTTTGGGGTAAGTTAATTGGTTGGGAAATTTTCATCTGACTTAGGTTAAATTTATTGAAAGGAAATTTTTAACAAAAACAGGAAATTTTTCCCAAAACGGGAAATTTTACCAAAACACGGGAAATTTTCCTAAAAAACGGGAAATCTGCTATACAGCGCTCTATGGAGTTAGGTTAGGTTAGGTTATGATATGTATATATAAATTATTTACCTGACACAGCAAGTTTGTATTTATCTATCATAACCTAACCCATCTAAACTCCGCAGAGAGCTGTATGGGAAATTTCCCCTAAAAGGATAAATTTCCCCTTAACTGGGAATCTCGCTATACAGAGCTCTGCGGAGTTAGGTTAGGTTATGTTATGTTATGATAAATAAATACATACAAATCAGCTTAAAAACAAATCAGGTGAATAGTTTGTGTATATTTATCTTAACCTAACCTAACTTAACTTAACCTAACTTTGCAGAGCGCTGTACAGTGGGATTCCTGTTTAACCCTTTGAGTGCCACACAACGATATATCGTTGTGCAAGGAACATCCGAAAAATACTTCACAACGATATATCGTCGTCGGTGGTCTTACCGAAAAATACATTGCAACGATATATCGTTGTTATAGAAAATTTTTCCTACGTCATTACTTTTTATTATTTCTTTCAGGTGATTTCCAGGATAGTTTCTAGATCTATAAATCTAGTAGTTATTTGGTGAAAATCTTATATTGGAACAATGTTTATTTATCTGAAAAAAAATTAAAAAATTTCCCGCATGTATAATATGTACCTATTCAATTTTTTTATTTTTTAGATATTATATATGTGCATAATATTATAGCTAAACTTTAAACTTACAAAACAAAAAAGTTTCATAATAATATCTTACCAAATAAAAAAGTTATTGATTTTATGTACAAAACCCTTGCAAAATGTTGATTTTGTGTATCGTTGTTATAGAAAACTTTTCTTACGTCATTACTTTTTATTATTTCTTCCAGGACATTTCCAGGATATGTTCAGGTAAACATATACTCCATAAATATACGAGGCCTAGTTAGTTTGCTTTATGAAATAATATTGTAATAAAACTTAAACCCTTGAATAAAGTTAGGCTACTGTCTTGTGTACTAATTTACCGTTTTTATATTTTTTTACATTTATGGAAATAACTCGTCCGCCTGCAGCCCAAATTTGATGAAACTTTCAGGAAATATTTTGGGAAACATGTCCTCTATAAATCTAGTAGTTATTTGGTGAAAATCTTATATTTCAACAATATTTATTTACCTGAAACAAATAAAAAAAAATTAAAAGAAATTTCCCACATGCATATATGTATTCAAATTTTTTATTTTTTTAATATTATATGTGTGCATAATATTATAGCTAAACTTTAAACTTACAAAACAAAAAAAGTTTCATAATAATATCTTACCAAAAAAAAAATTAATTTTTTTGCAAACCCTTGCAAAATGTTGATTTTGTGCCTGGCACTTTTTGGATATACTCTGTTAAAAACTCTGGCACTCTAGGGATATGACAACCGAAAAACTCTGGCACTCAAAGGGTTAAGGGGAAAAAATTCCGTTTTGGGGAAAAATGCCGTTTTAAGTAAAACTTTCCATACAGTGCTCTGCGGAGTTAAGTTAGGTTAGGTTCTGATAAATAAATACAAATTTGCTGTATCAGTTTTCAATATTTTGTGGGTATTTATCATAACCTAACCTAACTCCTCAGAGCGCTGTATAGCGGGATTCACGTTTAAGGGATAATTTCCCAAAACAGGAAACATTTCCCGTTTTTGGGGAAATTTCCTGTTTTTGGGAAATCACCCGTTTTTGGGAAATTTTCCTAATTAGGGGAATCTTTTCTTGATTAGGGAAACCTTTTCCCGTTTTGGGGAAAATTATTCTTTTAATAAATTTAACATATAGTCTGAAGAAAATTCCCCAACTACCCCGGAATCCCACCGAGCTCCCTAGATTGATTGGATTTAACACGTTTTTGACAACACTTTTTCAATTGCGAAACAGGTTTCATATTCATGTTCAGGACGGTATTTGAGTACCCACAACCTATGTAATATTTAAACAAATTTTCAATGATTTTCCCGCTCAAACATTATTGGATTAAAAAAATCCACATAACCGTGTTCAGGACGGAATTCCGCACCATTTGAGTACCCACAACCTAATATTTGAAAATAAATATATTTCGGGCGTTTTCCCGACGTTTCCGTGAAAAATGTGAACTATTTTCGACATGAGGATATTTTGAACGTTTAAAACAAACAAAAAAATGTAAATATCGTTGGTGCCTGGAGGTCGATATAATGACTGATAATTGTTATACCAATCAAAAGATAACATTCTGAACTTTCATTTTATTTCATAAATGAACTTTATAGTAGATCAATATAATTGAGAGTTACATTCGAATAAAAATGTTGCACGAAGTCGGTTCCGCCATGTACGTGTTGAGAAATCTCCAATCACAGTAAGTTTCTAAAAATCATAGTAAGGTCAATTTCGTTTCTAGCCAGAAACGAGTGGTACTACTGGAATCAGGGAGAAATTCCCGTTCTGGTGGTATTCAGTATAATATCGAGTTATATTCATAAATACTTGTGGAAAAATTATAAAATCGTCATATTTTACGTCTTCAACAACTGGCAACTTCATATATCTCCGAGACAATATTAAAAAAATTCATATTATATGTACGTTCTTACATCAATTTGAAGGGGAGGGAACACTGAATTATTTTCCATAATATTGGCAGCCTGTCTCACCAATCGGAAAAACTTATATGCCGTAAGATGCCTGTTATTGTTTTGCTCCAACAGCTGTTCGATGGGTTTGTTTATTCATCGTAAGTAATTTATAATCCATGTTTTTGCTGTAAATCCACAGTGTTTCTGTGAAATATGTGCAGTGAAGTATAATGTGTGTCTGAATAGTAGCATTTATATGTAAAAATTACTAAAAGTAATAAATTGTGCAGTGTGAATCATAGGCCTTGTAGGCCTGTAAATGCTGTCTCACAAATACAACTTGTCTCAAAATCGCGATAACAATTTTATTTGTATACCTTTTTATTCATAACGATATATTTTCTTGTAGGGAAATAACTATTGAATCATATTAAGTAGTTCATTTGAAAGCATTAGGTGTTATAAAAATATCACCTCACCTTGAATAACAAAAATTTTGTTTTCAACAAAATTATTTTTTAAATTCATAGCCTATATAGTAATGTTTTGAAAAACATCTTGTAGACCATTCATTCTTATACTATTGTCTTTATAGCCTATAACTTTACAACCCTCAAATAAAATAAGGTTTTATTATATATATATATATATTATTATATATATATATATATATATATATATATATATATATATATATATATATATATATATATATATATATGAATTACATTGAACAATTTGGGAAGATTGCAAGAATGGCTATTTGTACGTACCCAGTTTTGTATGCAAAAAAAACCTCAAAAAAATGATATATATATATATATATATATATATATATATATATATATATATAATAATATATATATATATATATCATTTTTTTGAGGTTTTTTTTTGCATACAAAACTGGGTACGTACAAATAGCCATTCTTGCAATCTTCCCAAATTGTTCAATGTAATTCATATATAAATTTGGTTTTTTGTGACATATATATATATATATATATATATATATATATATATATATTTCTATGTAGAGAATTAGATGGCCTAAACAAAATTTGGTAACTTACATTTATAATTTTTACCTAAAAACTTTGGTTTGGTTACAGTAATGTTTTAATTTCGAGGTTTATAAAAATAATTCCATTTTTTTTTTCAATTTTTAGCGAATTTCCCCTATAGGGAAGAAGCTATTACCGTAGTCGGCATGGCAAGACCTAGGCCTGGAACCATGATAACTTTTCGTTTTGGGGTCCCCAGACCCCCAAAACACCATTCGTTCAAAACTGTATATATATATATATATGTGTGTCCATGGGTGCGATAACTCTTGTAAAAAAGGTCCGATTTTGATAAAATTTAGTACAAACGTGTGAAGCAGCATTTATGACTCTAAGTTCGAAAACCAGACAGATCGACCTATCCAAAGGGATGTGTTGGGGGGTTTTGTACCCCTAAAATGTGTTTTTTTTGAGTTTTTTACATATAATTTTTGAAAAAGTAAAATTTTGTTTTTCATTGGAGTCAGCCTAAAAAAGACGCACAATTTGGTGTTTTAATCATTGCTCTACGTCAATTGGTTACTGAGATATTGAAAGTGCTAATCACAGTACGTTGTCCAATGTTATTCTTATAGAGGATAAGAAAAAATGTATATCTTGCTTATTTATCAACTTATCCTGACGAAACTTGGTATATTGCTTCATTTCATTGTGATCTATTGATATTTGCACAAAAATACATTTTTTGACCGATAGTTCCCATAGCAGCAATAGCAGCAAACCTGCATACTCAGCCCCATGTTATTCTTATAGAGAATAAGTAACGTGTTATCTCCTTTCATAATTATTATGAACATAAATTATTATAACTTGGTATTTGGCTTTAGGCCTACCTAGTTCATTTATATTGATATTTTTATAAAAACCATTTTTAGTGTTCCTTATTTCAGCAAACCTGCTTCAGCCCCCATGTTATTCTTATTGAGAATAATTAAAATGTCATAAATCGTTTTTTAATAAAACTTGGTATGTGGCTTTATGTGGTATTAAGATAAATTAATATGCATTAATATGCATTAGAAATTCGCCGAGTATGCAGGTTTGCTGCTACGTGGTATATCATTTTTGATTGACACTTCCTTTCTAAATGTCACTTATTTTACCATTTTCAAATTCTCCTGACTTTTGTGAATAAAACAAATATGCACATTGATATGTTGACTGCAAAATTGGAATTAATACAATTTTTTTTTTTAAATAGCATGCAAAGTCGCCAAAATGGCCACTACAGAAAACACTGCAAAAATTTGGGAGGGTTAAATCATGAAGTTTGATAGGCCTATATGAATTATTACATATTCTCGCATATATTCTGTTTTAAATTTAGTTGAGGTATCCAATAGAAGTGTAGGCCTACACAATAAATATTATTATGAATACCTATTATGAATATTGTAAGCATTTTTTATGAATGACAGTTATAAAGGTTCATAAATAACGACTTGCGATTACTGTAAAAACTATATAAATAACATCTGGGATAGAACAGTTGTATTAAGAGAAAAAAAATTCTTTATCCAATAGTGAGTGCAAGGACTGTGATTGTTTAATTTCCTCTTCAGGTAATGAACCACTACTTCCAACTCCAATTTGTCTGGTCTACATACTTTTTAGTGAATTTTCTATGGAAAGTAAACTATTAGCATGACCTGCACGGTGAAACTTAAGCCCGGGACCACCATAGAAGTTCCTAACGTGATCCCCTGAACATGTTTTGGGGGGTCGTTTGTGTGTGTGTGTGTGTGTGTGTGTGTGTGTGTGTGTGTGTGTGTGTGTGTGTGTGTGTGTGTGTGTGTGTGTGTGTGTGTGTGTGTGTGTGTGTGTGTGTGTGCGTGCGTGCGTGCGTGCGTGCGTGCGTGCGTGCGTGCGTGCGTAAATCAGTGTAAAAACATACATTTGTCCAATTTTTATTGAAATCTGAAAACATTGATTTTTTGGCAGTTCTGATACTCCTGGTTTTATTTACTTGCAAAGCTGGGAATACAATTTTGCCCATTATAAGGTTAGGAGAGGGTCCAGACAGGCTTGAAAGTAGGCGTGAGGTTGCTGGGGACAATAAAAGTACTCTAACAAAGGAATAACAAGCTTTTCTAGTGTAAAACCCCCATAAGACAACGTACTGTGTTTAGCCGATACACATTTTCTTTAATAACTTGGTAAATATTTATGCTAGAATGACGAGAGAGGGCTTAAAAGTTTCGCCTCACTAATTCCCATCTTTTTATATGAATTAATTTTAGATCTGGGGCTTTTATGACCTTTTTTGGGCCCAAAAACTCGTAATTTGAAAGATTAATCCCCAAAAAATGGGTTTAGAGTTTTCTGATTGTTTTGCCCAACAAACTTGTCCAACAGATTATAGAAAGGAACGTTCCTACCGAATTTGAAGTAAATCGGACAAAAAATGCGACCGCTAGAGTGCATACACACATATATATATACAATTTTGAACGACCCCCCAAAACGTGTTCAGGGGGTCACGTTAGGAACTTCTATGGTGGTCCCGGGCTTTAGTTTCACCGTGCAGGTCATCCAAATAGTTCACTTTCCTTAGGAAATTCACTAATAATTATTAGTGAATTTCCTTTGGAAAGTGAACTATTAGCATGACCCGCTAATATATATATATATATATATGTGTGTGTATGTGTGTATGCACTCTAGCGGTCGCATTTTTTGTCCGATTTACTTCAAATTTTGTACATTCCTTTTTGTAATCAGTTGGACAAGTTTGTTGGGCAAAACAATCGGAAAACTCTAACCCCATTTTTTGGGGATTTTAAATTTAGAAATTTGAGTTTTTGGGCCCAAAAAGGGTCAGAAAAGCCCCGGATGTAAAGTTAACGAATGAAAAACGGTGGGAATTAGTGTGGCGAAACTTTTAATCCCTCTCTCGTCATTCTAGCATATATATTTACCGAGTTATTAAAGAAAATGTGTATTGACCAAACACAGTACGTTGTCTTATGGGGGTTTTACTTCAGAAAAGCCTGTTATTCATTTGTTGGTGTACTTTTATCATCCCCAACAATCTCACGCCTACTTTAAAGCCTGACTGGACCTTCTCCTAACCTTATAATGCGCAAAATTGTATTCCCAGCATTGCAGGTAAATAGAACCAGGAGCATCAAAACAGCCAAAAAATCAATATTTTCAGATTTGAATAAAAATTTGAATGATTGCCAAACCTCATGTTACTTAGTATTTGAGTTATATCGTGTTTTTTACACTTGTTTAGATTAGTAATAATGATTTTTGAAAAAAAAATTAAAATTAGGGGTGGGGGAAATTTAGGACCGATCGGGTTGGCAGTAAAAATTTTCAGCAATATTTTGCTTCAAATAATTGGTGCCGACCCAATCGGACCGTCATATAAACGAGAGTGTATTTCAACTATTTTACTTTGCTCAGTTGGCAACACTAACGTTTTCGCGCGGAAAGTGGCTACAGCTGTAATGTTCGCGCCCTTTCCGCGCTCCCGCATTACTCCTACTACCACCCATCTCAAACCTAACCCAGTACTGGTAACCACGTTTGCACGACAACGCGTCTACGTGTTTTTTAGCGAGTTTGCGATTTAGTTTGTGAGTTAGCGTTTCATTTTTACATGAAGTAATAATGAGTAGAGAACTAGATGAGAGTGAGATAGACAGGTTTTTGCATATTCCCATGTCAAGTGAGCCGGATTTATGGAGCGCCGGTGGTTGGGGTAGCGGCGGCGCCGGTGATAGTGATGTGGTGGAATGCGACGACATGGACGATGACCCGGACTTAGCACCGAGTGATACGGTGTTTTCTTTCTGATGTTTGAAATATAATATTGTATTTCAGCAATAAAATACGTTTTATAATATATTTTTTTATTTCAACCCAGTATAGTTACTTGAAATAACTATGTTTGATATAAATTGTTTAATACATTTAGAATTAAGGCTATAAATCAAGAATGTATACATTAAAAACAAAATTAAAAATGTAAGAAAGGTTCTTTTATATTTATTTCATCTAGTAATGTGATGTATCAAAAAGAAGTATTACAAATAAGTTGAAAAAATTCATGCCGACCCGGTCGGGTCGGCACATTTCAAGCAAACTCACGCTTGTTTATGAATCAGCTGTAACAGCATTATAAACTTAACGCAACGCTATCTAGTAGGCATGGGATGTGTCCTGTCGTAGTAGTACAGTCGGCCGCCGCTAGATGTCAGGAGACGGCGTCTAGCGGCTGATCAGCAAAACACTGTCAAGGCCAATGTGCCGGCCCGACCGGGTCGGCAAAATTTTCCAGCCTACCATGCTATGCCGACCCGATCGGGTCGACATGGCAGTTAACATGTTAAACCGTCACCATGAGAACATTACTATTTATTAGACTCAGGATTTGCGTCATACGGCAGTGTCTGAGCGTCTGTGTGAGCTATTATGTTATTCCAAACAACATAAACGTGTATGTACCGGGAAGTATTATACTTTTGTACACAGTTTATTTTAATTTCTTTGCCAAACATTTTAAAATTTACTTACTGAACACGTTTATAATATGATGTTTCTATTATCCGTCTATTCAGTTATCCGTCACAGTCCCGGTCCTGAAGGTGACGGTTAACAGAGGTTCCACTGTACTAACAATCTCAGAATAATAGGTACTGGTACTAGAAATCATCATCAATGCCAAGAGTGATATAGCCTATCGTAAATGTTGATAAGGAAAAATCTGATTTGACAAAATTAATTAATATCAAATAACAGTTATGGTTAACATAACAAATTTTTAGATACAGGTATTTGTATTCTTTTTAATAATAATAATATGCTTATTTGCCATTCAAAACATTTCACAATGTATAATAGACATCGTCAGTTTTGTACTACGTTTTACAATATACCGCAACAAAAAACACGTGTAAAATATGAACACGAGAACATTACAGATCAAATGCATCAAAAACCAAAATAAAAAACTCATCAATTGAATAAAAAAGTCAATGACAAAAATATTAAGTTGTCTTTTTGCTAGTAGTAGGCTTTATGATGGCCATTTCTTTGACTTCCTGTCATGGGCGCCGACTTTAAAAATTATTGGGAGGGCCTAAAAGTTATTGATGGGGAGGGGGGGGTTCAAGGTTGAACATTTTACCTTGATTGTCCTTTTAATGATAATCAACAGTTTATGTTTTGTATTGCTAAACGTCTTAAGATTTATTTACAAATTAGAATAAAGCTACTCTCACTAATGACATTACGGTTCATTGCATCGACACGTACTGAATAAAACACATCATGGTTGAAAATCATTTAAACGAAACCTAAACATTAATTTTAACCTCAAAATACTGATAGATTGAGGTT
The DNA here is from genome assembly GCA_963675035.1 of Allygus modestus. Classification (NCBI taxonomy): domain Eukaryota; kingdom Metazoa; phylum Arthropoda; class Insecta; order Hemiptera; family Cicadellidae; genus Allygus; species Allygus modestus. The sequence continues at coordinate 43,161,604 of OY776116.1, forward strand.
ACTTTGAGAGGTCGCAGGTGCAGACGACTGAAAGAATGTTTTTTGCTGCCAAGGTGCCAAGTTATTAAAGCGTTTACCCAGCATATCTCATTGGGCCTAATATTCTTGCTTAAGAGATTGAGATTAACAAGTCAAGATTTTAAAATAGCGAGAGTATAGAATGCACAGCTTAAAACGATAACTTTCAAAGTTCAAAAGGGTAGTATTTAAAATAACATTTTTAGAACACCTCTAAGAAAGGTTTATTGAATAAAATAATTACTCATAGAACAGGAAGTAAGACAGAACTAGAATATTACGTATTAAATATCAAGGAAATGTACTGGTAACCCATAGGAACTATAATATAGTTGTACATCATCCAACGTACGGTAATATAAATGTACTAGCATCATATAGGAACTTTGTAATTGCACAGTAGCCTAGTTTGTCATATTCATAAAACTACAATACATTAGTATATTGGGTAATACATTTTAAATAAATGTCGTCATTATAACTTCCATTAACTTTGACATCCTTCAGTGGTTGTATTACATAAGAGATTAATGTAAAGCGAATGTAAGAATAAATATAATAAGTCTAGAGTCCTAACAACATATTAAATTCTTTTACAAAATTATAAATGGTAAACAAGTAAAAATGGTATATGGTATAGAGTTTTGTAAACATAAAAAACTATATTACATTAGTACAATTACATTATGTACATTAGTACATTAGTAGTCTTTACATTAGTTCAATGAATTTTCAAAAACAATGAATTCGGAATCAGTATAGAGCAAACAAACAATGAGCGACGCACTACATTTCGTTTCACAAAATCATTGTCTCAGTTCAAGGTCGTCTTGTATTTCTTGATGTGCGTTGAGAACTGCAATACTATTTAGACGCCTCTTGAGTCATCGTCGTCCTGAGATAGCTCTTGAGACGACGAAGCACACTAAAAGATCTCTCCGCTGTTGAAGTAAACACGGGAACAGTGTGGAGTCGTTTTATACTTTTGGTAGCTTCAGTTGGTAAACTACGCACACTACTGTCTGATTGTAAAAATTTCCTCATTTCGTATAAGGATGTAACTGGCACTTGTTTTTGAGTGGCTATGTCCCCGAGCATAGATAAATGTAAAGCAAGTCGCTCAGTGTCCACGTCATCTTTAAAAAATGCTTTAGTCTTCTCCAGTTTTAAGTTATGGTCTCCTACAGCTGAAACAAATTCCTTTTCAACTAATAATAGCTGCCGTAATCCAGTGTTATGGTATCTTTCTTTTACGCAGTTGTTAACAACGTCTACAGTTTCATTGTATACCTGTAAAAAGTAGTCTTTAGAGGTTAGAAAAGCGTGCTGTTCACTTGCTCTTGTCGTATCTAGTTTCTTTGGTACACGCTTCTTTTTACGAGGCAATATAGTCTCATCAACCATAGAATGTCAACCATCTCCTTTGTAATGTTTCTGCCCAGAATTTATCAAATTCTAAACATTTCTTGTCAAGTATGGTTGCCAGATTTTCCAGATTAATTTCAACTTCAGTGGCATCTATGTGAGGACACTGGATCTTCCTGTTGATATCTTCTACAGGAGCCATGACGTGGTAGTACAAGGAGATGAAAAAATACGTCTGAAATTGCTGAATTTTTTCAGCGTATCCCGCACACTTTGATGCCCCATCATTGGATTCTTCGGTGGAAAACCTCTCAAAAAACTCAACAAGTAAATCATAATTACTTATGATTTGTTTGATCATCTTGTCCATCTTGTCAGGCACAGTGGACGAAGGCCAGTTGTTGACTTACCACTTTGAAATTGGACCTTTTGAAAAGGGTTCAGCCGTTTCAGCGACTCTGTGTTACAGTTTTTAATAGTTTGTTTATGGTTTGAATGGTACTTTTTTGGGAAGGGGCTGAGCCCGCCTTCCTGAACATTGGGGGGCTGAGCCCCCTTCCCACAACATTGGGGCGGGGGCTCGAGCCCCTTGGGCCCCATAGAGTCGGCGCCCATGCTTTCTGTATTTTCAAGGGGGCCTTACCTCTGAGATGAGATTTTTTTAAATAGGTTTATTGGTTATTTGTTGATTAGTGTACCTATGACTGTAGTTTGTCAAAACATTTCTAATATTAATTGTTGTTAGTATGGTGCATACAGGATGCTCTTAACAAAATTCATATGAACCCTCACACCAGAGGAACGGACATATGTTTTTATATACGTTTTATTTTTGTTCATGTTTTGCTGTTTCAGTTTCAATATTTAATGTTTAATGACTGACGATCAATTTTTTTGTTTTAACATATGCATATAATGTGAGTTAAATTAAAAGATGTTTTAACAACTTATCTACCACACCTACAAATATTATCACTCCGTTACTGTCGCTGCTGCCATCGTATGGTCGACTGTGTATCGGTGCCTGTTTGAAGGAATGGGATCAGGAATCTAGCTGTTTTATAGCCAGCAAAATTGGGGAAAACCCGGGAATTTTAAAATGTTGTTTCAGCGGCCACCCTGTTGTCGATAACAAAAGATATGGAAAGAAATCAAAACTGGATGTTGCAATCCGTAATTGATGTCGTATCAAGGAATAAGAGGTTCAAATGCCACGCTCCATATTGTCATGTCTTAGCCTTGTACAACTTTCACTTTTCTCACACTCAAATTTTTTACTTATATTGTTTTGTTAATTTAACATGGAAACATTTTGGAAAACTATACAAATAAATATACAAGCTAATACAGCATTTTGAGGAGTTAGGTTAAGTAGCGGTGTTTTTAAAGTGCTATTGTAACCTAACTGAACCTAAATCTCCATGGGGTATTAGTTAAGGATTATATTCTATTGAAAATAAAGTTAACTGACCTTTAATTGCTGAATTGATGTTATTAAAAATGTCATGGTTGTCAGTGTTTGGTTTATCAGGATGTAGCGGTGGATTTCCATTGTAGACCTTCTGCCAATTTTCTGAAATAAGGATGAATATTTTTCTTAATTTTTAAAATGTATTAACTTATTCAGCCCTATATGATGTTAGGTTAGATTATAAGATGATATTTTAGTAATACTTGGGTGGCCATAAGTCCCGTTAATTCAAAGCTTTTGAGGGTGTTCAGTTGGTATCTTAAATGATCTGTTTTTTCTTGCAAATGTCCCGTTACGTTGCTAACGTTTGAAAAGATAATAAAATGTAAATAATTTGCAATACATTTGGTTTCAAGACTCCTTTCCTCTCCGCCATTACTAGTTGTAAAAAGGTTGTCAACTGGAATGGCAGGGACTTAGGGCAGAGATGGGCTCACAGGCCTACGAATCGTCTCATCGCATCGTTTTTGACTTACATTTATGGCCACCCTAGTAGTGAAGTAACGTAACCTAACTCTTTAGAGCAGAGTATTGGATTATTGTACTGGATTAACTCTTTATATTTGTATTGTTTTATGAAATTGTTTTTCATAGGCCTACTAGTATCTTTTACATCATCTTTCATCTTTTACATCTAATTGTTTCTTTTACATCACATAATAGTATAAGTAATATGTCTCATTATGAAACAAATTGAAGTTGATCCACTAACATTCCAGAATTACCGAATTTTATAAAAAAAAAAAAAAAAAAAAAAAACTTTGGATAGAGTTACAAGTCGTTTAAATGAGCTTCATGAATGAAACTTCTTTTCAGTGTTTACATATAAAACTAATATTGAGCGATATAACATTTTACAGTTCGGTACTAATATGTATTTTTTGTTAGATTTGCTGAGGTCTGACTTATACTGTTTCTGGCTCCAGGTGGTGGTTTCGGTACCGGCACATCCGGCACGTTCGGATCTTTCAACAAGCCCGCCACCAGCTTCGGCACCGCCCAGCCAGTGTTTGGCTCCAGTGGGGGCTCTTTGTTCGGATCCACTCCCCAGCCGAGCTCCGGTGGATTGTTCGGCTCAACCACTCCAGCCCCAGCTTTTGGGCAGCCTCAGACAACAACACCCTCTTTCGGTTAGTGCCTTTTTGGTATAATCATAATTAAATACCCATGCCGCAGCAAACCTGCATACCCAGCGAATGTCCAATGCATAAATATGATAGTGCAGATAATTCAATGTGAAATTAACTAAAAAATTGTAATTACTTAAACATTTTTTATAAATGTACTCGAAACTAAAGCTTACTGATTATTGTAAGTTGAGCTGTCAATCGTTCTCCCCTAACACTTCAGGTAATCCAGTAATCGGCAACAGCAACAAGAAGGATGAATCAACACAACGATTGAGCTAGGAAGTTAGAAATAAACAAATATTGAATACAACATTGGTTGAGTACCTAATCCTGATTTTTACTTCAGCTTATTTTCAATGTTACAGAGTCCTCATTTTATCAGATTAATTTATTTCTTTGTCCAGAAATAAATTTATTGCTTAAGGGTGTTTGGTCAAAAAATTAATTTGTAATATATTATTCTTTTCACATCAGGATAAAAATTAGGAAACAAAATAGATATATATTAAATAATTCGCATTACTACTAAGGGAGTTATGGTTCTTAAAAGAAGAGATTTTGACAAATGTTGGGAGAAGGTCAGTAAGAAAACCGTTGGTCCGATTTCAATGAAAATTTGCAGTTGTGTGGGATAAATTCAGGTTATTGTTACTAATATAATTTCATTTCAAAATTTTAAAAAAATCAGAAATATATTTTCACTTTAAAACTCTATTAAAAATATATTAATACAATTTTGTGGTATAAATAATAGATGTAGTTGTGGGGGTCAGTATAATGTACATGTTAGAATTTGTTTGAAGTTAATATCTTTTTTCGTTTGGTCTATGACCTGCTCCTTTGGTTCTTGGAAAGTGCCTTCCGGGGCAGAGTAGGCCAGCCGCACTACACCTCACTATCACAAACTCACACGCACAGCGCCACCACGCGCGCACCCCACGCACGAGCGCGTAGTCCAAGGTCGCGCCGCCCCCTACACTCTCTCCAGCAACATCCTCCACGAATCCCGCCACTTGCTCAACACGAGTAACGCGTGTCCGCGTTTTTCAGTTTTCAGAGTATTATGGTATTACTGCAACCGTAGGAATTAATGCCTTGTAAGAAATATAGGCATACAAGAAATAGAAAAGCAATTGCGAGTAAAACATTGTAGTGTGAAAAAAGTTATAGGCTAGGGTCTATCTGTCATGTAACTGAAGATCCAGCTTCTTCTGGAGATGTATTTAACTAAGTGATAGGAAAGTGTAAATTTACGATTTAATTCAAATTTCGTGGAGACATTCTTTTCTATAATCAGTTGGACAAGTTAATTTTGCAAAGCAATCAGAAAGACCCTAACTTCCATTTTTGGAGGATATAAAAATTACAAATGTTGTTTTTTTAGCTCCCAAAAACGGTAAAAAGAAATCGGGATGTAAAATTAATGCATATTACATATTACAGCATATGCATATTACAGCTTTGACATTCGGCTTCTAAATTGTGGATAAAGATTTGCTTGTGTAGCCAGGTAGTATAGTGGTTACACAAGCCCACCAGAACTTGTTGTTTTAGTGAATTTCCTATCGAAAGTGAACTATTAGTATGACCCGCACGGTGAAACTGTAAGCCCAGACATCAGACCGAGCGCTCTCGAGGCGGTTTTTTGAGGAAAGATCAAAGAAAGATCGGTCCGATGTCTTGTTCGGGGTCTGGTTCAGGGTCCGGTAGTGTGTGGTAGGTACCTCCATACACTGCTCCGAGCGCCGTAACGAGCCCCGCCGCTAGCGATACGACGACGGTGAGGGTTGCGGTCTTGACTGTTGTCATTTTAGTTTCCAGTTCACTATTTTATGTAAAGTAGTCTGCACGATGGAGTGGTATGAGGAAAAAACTTTGATGTTTATTTCCGAGTACAACAATAGGCCAGTTTTTTGGGACTTGACCCATCCTTCACTACCACAAAGTGAAGAGGAATGACGCTTGGAGAGAAGTGGGTGAAATCTTAGGGAGGTGGGTGACATGGGTGAAGTGGGTGAAATCAACAGACAAGTACACTGCCGACTTGCACAACGGCAACTAAAGTCGTCCCCACCGTTTTTACCCCGCTCGGTGGTTTTCGCGCTCAATCTGTCCGATCCTATGTCTTGTTCGGGGTCTTGATTGGGAAGAAGTTCGGAGTGAATTTAGCTACCTTCGTGCCTTGCTCTTTGCTCGATCCGATGTCTTATTCGGGCAAAGGTCCGGTAGTGTGTGGCCGCCTTTAAATTACGGTTTGGGTGTAAACTATTGCGGTTTTCCTTGGGCGATAAACAACGTTTAGGCCTACTTGTCGTTTTCGGTTTAAAAGTTACGGCGACTATGAATTGCGGTCAAATTGCAATTTTTTATCTGAAAAAATGGTCAAATTGCTGATTTTGGTCCATGAATTCAAGACAGTCGTCTTTTTAGGCCGATAACACACATATTGGTCAATAAAACGCGTTCGGCTATTCTTTAAGGCCGATCAAATTATTATTGATATGGAATTTTTATCAAATTTCCGGGGGAGGACTCCCGGACCCCCCACCCCTGAGGGGTATTCTATACACCCCCTCCCCAAAAAAAACCGGGCATTTCCCCCCACCCAATGTGACTCCCTGGATCCGCCCCTGATCGTGCCTGAATTTTACTTTGTATCAGTAAGTAACAAATTCTTCTTTATCTTTAACAACAAACGGATTCTAAATTACAACAATAGTGAAAACTTACATATAACAATGGTTAGGGGTGATTGGAGTAAAATATCCCACAATTGTATATTTATAGAAAAATTTTTATGGAATAGTTCGGGGACACCCTGTACATTTATTTAATACAGTATTTTAAGAAATTAATAAGATCAATGTATTAAATACCCGGTGTCCAAAAAGTCCCGGGTCAGTTAAATATTTGTCGAAATATTTAAAATAGAGCTACAAAACTTTGCACAAAGTTACTAGACATAAAAGTCTATTTTAACACATATTCAGTGATCCGCTACTTCCTCAGGGGGACGGCCCGCTAGGAGTCAGAAGAAAATCTTAAATGTAAGCATAGGTTGATATGCATATCAAATAAAAGGTCTTTATTAGTAGAGTACAGAGCCGCAAACCCGACCTCAAACGGAGAAACGAGTCAAAAATGACAGCCGTTCAAAGATGGCTTGAGTTTGCAACTTAGGTTAATGTAGAAAACAAACTGACGAGCTTTTTGATTTTAACATTACTAACCCAAAACTGTTTACAATTAATACTGTTGTAGAATAATAAGTTTCATTATTTCTGAGAGGGATTGAAAATAAAACAAACAAGGAAAATGAATGAGCCATGATAAACCTAAAAGAGAAAGTTATTTGTGACTGATAGTGTGTTCCTTGAACTTGATTACATTTACCTAAGTTGCAAACTCAAGCCATCTTTGAAGGGCTGTAATTTTTTACTCGGTTATCCGTTTGAGGTCGGGTTTGCGGCTCTGTACTCTACTAATAAAGACCTTTTATTTGATATGCATATCAACCTATGCTTACATTTAAGATTTTCTTCTGACTCCTAGCGGGCCGTCCCCCTGAGGAAGTAGCGGATCACTGAATGTGTGTTAAAATAGATTTTTATGTCCAGTATCTTTGTGCAAAGTTTTGAAGCTCTATTTTAAATATTTCGAAAAATATTTAACCGAACCGGGACTTTTTGGACACCCTGTATATTTGTTAAATTGTAATTCTTAAAATTAAAAACCATTTTATATTTATAATTAATGTTTATATAATAATAATGTTATTTGTTTTTAATACAGTAAAGCTATCCTAGCTTATTTGGGCCTAGATAATTCGAACCTCTATAATTAAAATTTCATTTTTTGGATAGTTTGAATTTTACTACCGCGGTCCCTTGAGATTCGAACAATCCGAGTTCCACTCTATTTAAATGTGCTCACAACTGTGTCAAACCTTTTAATGATAAAATATGTATAGGCTACAAGAAATGTACTCATCAAAACTATAAAGTGAACGCTCAAAATAAACATATACTTAAGATGAGTCGTCGGCGACATTGAAAGTCACATCAGTGGGAAATAGTAAGCAACCCAACCCTACTCAACCAGTCGAGCCACGGGCCGAGCCGTGCGCCCCGGACCGAAGAAAAACGAGTAGACGGAAAGACAGTGCTGGGTGGGGGGAGGGGGAGAAATGAGGAGAACGTGCTCCTCTCTCTCCCCCCAGCCAGATCACACACACTCACAGCACTGCCCGAGTTGTCTTCCTAGCGGCGCGTGGTGGCGACTTTTAGAACTACTTCTCCTCACCGCCAGACTAGCCTAGCGGCCAAACACCCTTAACTGACTAAGAGTTATTTCATTCTACAAGCCACCAAACTACTAATTGAATATGGTGATGTGGAAGTTCACGATACAATATTCGTAAAACAATATGTTTTGTATCGTGAATTTTGATAGGGCCTATTTAAATTTGCATGGGACTATCGATTGAATAATAAAAATAATACAGTGAGTAAGGAAAGTGGAATATAGTGTGACTGTTAATTTTCAAGCATTTAAGCTGTCATGAGGTATGGACATTTAACAATGTTATTGTCAGCAAAATGTAAAACATGTGTTGTTTTGTTCTGAAGAGTTAATGTAATCAAATATATATTCAATTTCTGTATACTTTATTTCCATTGTTTTGTTCAGAACTACATGTTCTACAAGTATTGTTTTACAATTTTGTGTGTCTTACCTAATTTAACAAAGTTATTGTAGGTTAAACGTAAAACAGTTGATTTTCGATCCATCTTTTTAGGTGTCAGGTGGGATAATCTTAAAAACCTAAGAGAGATATAGCTCTGCGACATGATTCACTAGATTTTCCAGGTCAAACAAATATACAAAACCACTAATTTCACCCCTAATTTACCTTCCCAGAATTCCAGCAAGCCTTCATTTCATTCCGGGTACTACAATATGGGCGAAATATTTCCCTAGCCGTAACTCGTTGATGAAGCATTTCTGGACTTATCGTATGTTTATACAGTAGAGTCCTGCTATTCCGAACCAATTGGGACCGAACTTTGTTCGGTTTAGCGGGAATTCGGAATAGGCGGATTTCATGAATAGTATCAACATATTGACTTGGTAAGGCCAAAATTATGTGCGGGGTCATATGATAGTGTCAGCTAAACAGTATTGATCGGCTTGTAAACAGACGTAGTGAAACTCGGAAGGGAAGAGCAGTGATTGATGATTCAGGTGCTGTCCTGCGTGGGTGACATGGTACAAGTGATGTGAGCGACGAGCGATCCGACCGAGCGGCGTTGGGTCCTACGTGAGCGATCTAGCGATTGAGGCAAGGGCTGCACAGAACTGATCGACCGACGTGCGTTGGAGCGACTGAGGCGACCAAGCCATGCCAATCTAAGATGATGCCATTCTACATCTGTATGATATTTCATGTAACAGTTGTATTTATAATTGTACAGATTTTATGAATAAAGATTATTTGAATTGAATTGGATATCCCTTCAGTCGCTCGCTCCACCACGTTTATGTAGGACACTCCCGCAAGAAAACAAAGTTGGTAATTTTCGCGTCGCTCGCCCCGCAGCGCAGGCGATAAACAGCATTTGTAATGTTTTCATAAAAAACAAATGTCTCTTAATTTTTCCCTTTTTTAAAAGTAATTTCCGAACTCAAGTTCGGAATAGGCGGATTTTCGGAATAGCGGGTTTGGAATAGTGGGACTCTACTGTATGACATTTTTTCTTGACTTTTACATATAGAATGAGCTTTCGATTTTTCTGCATGTCTTTGAGAATCACCCTGTATAACTAAACCTACAATGTTGTAGGTACAGCATTCATTCACATTCGTGTTTAATTCAACTGATCATTTACATTGTTTCAACTACTCACTGTATATGTACTCGTGTCCATGAAGGGGGAAGGTCCCCCTCCCAACACCGATGGTCCTGTTCCGATCATTTTCTTAAGTTGGCAACCCTTTACCTCATATACCATTCTAAATGTATGTTTTTAAGTGGAGAATCAAATTGGTATTAAGAACCGATTGCTTTTTGAAGTGTTTGTATCCTGCACAATATATGTTATGAGTTTTTTCTTTGTGCTTTGTAAAATACTGTATCTCAAATTGATACTTTTTCAGGAGGGTTTTCCAGTAACACCGGCACAGGGTTGTTTGGTAGTAACCAGAATGCTTCAACCAGTAGTGGTCTGTTTGGCTCGACCACTACGTCGGCGTTTGGTCAGGCAAAGCCCACATTCGGGGGGTTCGGCACCACGCAGACACCCAGCCTGTTCGGTCAGCAGCCCACGGCACAACCCCAGCCACAGTCCACCAATATCTTTGGCCAAACACCTGGCACCTCCAGTACTGGACTCTTTGGATCTTCAGGTTCTCGCATTGCTTATATATGTCTAACAAAAGTATCTTAATTGTTGATGAGTTACACTGACTGACATTAGACTTAGGTTTGAGCTCTCTAAAGATTGTAGTTGTTGGAGTGAATATATTTTAGGGCCACTTTAGGTACCCATGGAGGAGGCTCGATGTATCTCTATGCTGATGACACTAATATCACAGTTACGGGTAATTCGCAAGAAGTTGAACTAAAATATTTTTTAAATCTTCTATCAGGTAATAAATTCTCAAACAGTAAAAATATCCTAATAAATTCTAATAAATCAAACTTTTTATCATTTTCCACAAAACAAACAAGATTAAAATTACAACCAAACGTTTTCATCGATGGTTCAAACTTGAACCAAGTGACCACACCAGATTTCTTGGATTGATATTGGACCAACACTTGAACTGGGATAAGCATGTTCAACATGTAGTAGGCAACTGGTCTGTACGCCTTGCGACAAATGTCAAGGGTGTTCAATATTCAGACCTTAAAAACCATTTATTTTGCTTTGATAAATTCACACATGTCTTATGGTATTGCTATATATGGCGGAACCACTAAACAAAACTTAGACAAGATTCTTCGTCAACAAAAAAAAGCACTCCGAATTATTTTTAACATTAAAAATCGACAATCAGTAAAGCCATATTTTTCTAAATTAGGTGTTATGACTGTCTATGACCTGTACATATTTGAATCAATATTGCATGTGAACAAATTAGACCTTCAAACCAGTGATAAAAATTTTTACAATAGGCAGGTAGAAAAACATAAATTAAAGTTTTTTGAGAGGAAAACTAGTTTTCTTGGCACTAAGTGTTTATTTAGTTTGCCTAAAAATATAACAAATGAAAATAACTTTAATGTTTTAAAAAAAAACTCTGAAGGAACATCTGCTCACTTTATCCCTTCTCTTGAGGAATTTTGGGATCTAAGAAATGCAACATAAATTATGTTTATAAACTTTGACTAAAAGTTATTTAACATTAATTTTTACATCCATATGAAAGTAAAATTATTTAGTGATAAGGCCCTTATGTATATATTCTTGACACTATTCAATGTACTGTAAATACTGTTTGATGAATAAAGATGATTTGAATTTGAGGGTCTACCAACTTAATTGCACAGGCCTACTTAATTTACAGACTCTTTTGTCTAGTTGAATCTGATTTTACTACTTTCCAAGAGATATTATTGCTGAGTCATTTCTGTAACAAAGAGGAGTACAGGCTAATATAATAGGTAAATTCTAATATAATTTGAATAAGATACAAAGAAATTGTAATGTAACCATAAATTGTAATTTAGGCTTCAAAGTGCAATGTAATTGCTTTATTGTTATGTTTTGCTTTCTTGGTAAAAATCTGTATTAATTTGAAGTTATCATATGCTGTTATAAAAATAAAATCCTATAATTAAAAGGTTGTAGAACTAAAGTGTCACGGAAATAATGTTAAATAATTTGATGTGTACAATAACAAGGCAACAAAAAAAAAAAACTAAGGGAAAAAGTAAATTTAATTGATTTATTACCTGTAATGCAACCTTGAATGATTAAAGCAGCTTCTTTAATGAAACTAAATAAGACTACTCCACTCTTTAGTCATAATCTTCTGTACAACCTGCTTCTTCTTGTTTCAACTTTACTAAACTATTCTATTTACAGGAGGATTTGGCAGTACCCTGGGAGGTGCAGCCAACCAGGGCACGGGAGCAGTCAAATTTGTAGCCGTCACTGGCACTGACTCGATGGTGAAGAATGGGGTATCACAGACCATCAGCACACGACACCACTGCATCACCTGCATGAAGGAATACGAGGGGAAGTCACTGGAGGAGTTGCGTCTGGAGGACTACGCGGCCAATAGGAAAGGGCCTCAGCAGGTGAGTTGAATTGTGGGAGTTTCAGTGACTCGATTGTGATAAGAAAATCAGAAGATGCACTTATGCCTTTGAAGAACATCATTTTGACGTTATAACAATGTAGATGTGTCAAATAGCCTTTCTGGTCATTTTTATGGAAAGTTATGAAGATGCCTGGTCTGGGAAATTACCCCCTACCACAGTCCTCACTTATTTTACCATTGAAAAGAGCAGGTTTTTTAACCCTTGTTGTACCAGGAAAGGAATAATATTTCCACCCAAGTCCTTACTTATTTTACCATTGAAAAGAGCAGGTTTTTTAACCCTTGTTGTGCCAGGAAAGGAATAACATTTCCACCCAAAAGTTCTTAGTAAAGTCTCTGAGGTGTGTATTAGTGCCAGATTGTTTCTGAAATTGTTGAGGTAAAAAATACCACAAAAATCAATTTTCAATACAGTGGAACCCCTCAAATCCGAACTAATTGGAGCTGAAGCCTGTTCGGATTTCGGGGTGTTCGGATTACCCGGGAAATAATCTTACGTACATATTTCGTCACTGTATTGGCGGTAAACGACGGCTGAGGTTAGACAGGGTGGCCCAGTGGTACCACGAAGGGCAGTGACCTTGACTCGCAGGTGTACGTCCGGTGTACTGTCATTGTTACTAGACGAGCGTGTGCTAAAAATATATCACTCCACCCCTACCACTTCCTCTAAAGAGATACTGTATTTATTTGATTTTGTCTATCTAGTGAGCGTTCACCTGCTGAATAGTGTGTATCGTTGGCAGATGTTCTTATAATATATGTGTACATAAAAAAATGCGGTAGTTAAGTGTGAAGTGTTAAAGCGTTTGTGCGGTTAATTTAATTACTCTAATAAACTGATTTTTGTGCTTTACTTCGTTGACTGACGTTTTAAAAGTAATGGCTGAGTCGAGTAAGCGGAAACATAGTTCATGTACTGTTGAACAAAAGTTAAAAGCCTTAAAACATTTAGACGACGGCGAAAGTCTAACAAAGTTAGCGGCGGAGTATGGAGTTGGAAAAGCAACAATAAGTGACTGGAAAAAAAACCGTGCCAAAATCGAACAGTTTTCTGCAACTACAAGTGAAAAGGCATTAAAACAACGCCATCACGCTGCAGTGTCTGTCAATGAAAAAATCTATGAAGCAGTTTTTTTATGGTTTTCGCAAGAACGACAGAAAGGCGTGCCAATTAGTGGTCCATTGATTCAAGAAAAAGCGTTGCATCTGAAAAGATTGATGAACGATGATTCGTCCTTCTCAGCAAGCAACGGATGGTTGGATCGATGGAAAAAACGGCATGGCATCAGACAACTGTTGATTTGTGGAGAAAAGCTGTCAGCTGACACAGCTTCAGCTGAAAATTACATTACAGAATTTGCTGAAATAGTGTCATCGCAAAATTATTCGCCTCAGCAAATTTATAATGCAGACGAGACAGGCTTAAATTTCAAAGCTCTCCCTACAAAAAGTCTCGCTTCTCAAGAGGAATCCTCTGCACCAGGCTTCAAAATGAACAAACAGTTGCTTACCGTTTTAGCTTGCAGTAATGCCACAGGAACAAACAAGCTGCCATTGATGGTGATAGGAAAAGCTGCCAAACCTAGGGCTTTGAAGAATTTAAATATGAATTCACTTCCTGTATTTTATAGAAATCAGAACAACTCATGGATGTCAAGTACTCTTTTCAAGGAGTGGTTCGATAAGCAATTCGTTCCGTCAGTGAAGAAGTTCAATGAAGAAAATGATCTGCCACAAAGAGCACTTCTTCTCATCGATAATGCCTCTTGCCATCCTTCCGACATGCAGTTGGTGTGCGGGGACATAAAAGCAATTTTCCTGCCTCCGAATGCTACAGCACTTCTGCAGCCAATGGACCAAGGGATTCTCAACCACGTAAAAATTAACTACAGGAAGAAGCTCCTTCGCTTTTTAATTGAAAATGACTCTCTTTCTATTCGTGAAAACTTGAAAAAAATAACAATTAAAGACGTTATTTACTGGGTAGCTGAATCATGGGAAAACACAAGCAAGGATTTTCTGCGTAAAAGTTGGAAGAAGCTTTGGCCCGATCTCCAGTTTGAACACACACACCTGACCCTACCCCTGTCACACAACAAGAGCTCCTTAATCTTGTGCAGCAAGTCCCAGGCTGTGAGAATGAAGGAGAAAGTTGCTTACAAGAGTGGGCATCAGCTGATGTGAACGAAGAATATAGTGATCAGGATTTAGTAAACATGGTCCAGGGACAGCGTGACGGCGATGTAGGTGGCAGTGACAGTGAGGGAGAGGAAGCTCCTACGGACGTCGTGACGTACACAGAAGCTACTTCTGCTCTTGACGTCGCACTACGTTTTGTGGAACAACACCCGTCTGCCACTCCGAATGACGTGATGTTTATGCGACGCTGCCTTGGAATTGCCTCCGCGGGAAGATTTTCTTCTCTTCGACAGTTAAAGATAACTGACTTCAAGTGAAAATGAGTGATTGTTTATTCTTGTTTTGTTATTTTTCGTGTGCATCGTAATCATAATCTCACTGTTTTGGATTATAACCTTTGTAATACGTAAGTAGACGTACTTTTTTTCCTATCTGATGTATATTTAACTGAATTTATAACGTTTTAAATATGTAAACACTAAGCGTTAAAGTGTTATAACGTTAAAAAATAAATTTGTGTGATTAAATCTGGTTTTTTTTTTCATTTTCCAGGTAGTAAATTGAATCTTTTTTGTTCATTTCCCACCTAGTTTATTCATTTTTTGTTTTCCTGAGAATGTGTTCGGATTTGCTGGGATTTCGGATTTCCGGGGTTCGGATTTGAGAGGTTCCACTGTATAGGTATCTAAAATTTAATTATTGATTTATTGAATCTTCCGACTTTATTAGTAATGTTTTATATCAGTTTAAAATATAGTGGAACCTTGCTAATTTGAACCTCAGTAAGTCAAATTCCTTGATTAATCAAAGTTTTGTCATTCCCCTTAAACTTGCGTACTTACTACTTTGTTATTTTACCTTTAAAAATCAAATGGTTGGTATTAATATGTAATATATATAATAATAAGTATTTCTTTTTAGCGAATTCACCCTATAGGGAAGAAGCTATTACCGTAGATCTCGTGGAAAGACTTAAGCCTGAGACCATGATAACTTTTTGTTTTGAGGTCCCCAGATGCCAAAAACACTATTGGCTCAAATTTATATATGTGTATATATGTATGTATATATATGTGTGTCCGTGATTGCGATAACTTGGGTAAAAAACGTCCAATTTCGATGAAATTTGGTTCAAATGTGTAAAGTGACATTCATGACTTTAAGTTCGAAAAACAGAAAATCAGGCCATGAGAAAGGGGGGTTTATGGGGTTTCTAAATTTTCCATAAACCAGTTTATTGCACTTTTTACCCTAAAATTTTTAAAACACACAATTTTTGTTTTGACCATTTTATAGAGCTTAAAAAACAAAAAATATAGTATTATGAATCATTAATCTAGGTTAACCCTAGCAGTGGCCAACCGACATAATGCGTCGGTTTGCCCTGTCGCCTTAGAATGGCAGCCGACGCTTTGCGTCGGTTCATGACCGAAAATGTTGTATTGCAAAATAACCATTAATAATCCACTCAAAAGTGAATAATATATATACCATTCGAAAGATCATTTATGATCTTTTATTTTATTACATAAACAAACCGTGTCGCAGCTATATAACAATGTCGCGACGATTAGAAATCAAATGAATATTTGGCCCAAAGCTATTCCTGCAGCCGACGCTAGGAAAACGCCAAAACATTACTTTTTTTAAATTACCCAGCTCAGGTAATTTTTGCCGCGTGAAGTTGTGGGTGGTACCACTGCACAGCTAAACAGATATGCTTCATTGTGGTATTGGTTTTTCGAACGAATTATTGATTGGTTGGATGATATGATTTTATAAAAACAGTTGTTTTTTGTTTATATAACGAATGGCAAACTGACGCAGTTGGAGGGTTTGGAAAATTGGATTTATGTTCATTGTAAGTTATAGTTACTAGTCAAATCATATGTCATTTTGAAGAGGAATAAATGTAGGGAATTTAGTTTTGCCGTTGGCAGCACTGCTAGTACATATTTTTTCCTGCAACATCGAATTACTTCGTCTATTTTATCCAGTTTGTCTGAAGGCCATCTTGTCTTTTTTAGGTACCTAAGCGTTTGCTATTTTTATTTGTGAGTTGTTACTATTTATGTTATTATTTCAGAGTATTAGTGTTAGTGAAGTGTTTGTCTGTATATAACAGTAATCTCTATGCATTATATTATGCATAAATGTTACTGAAGTGTGACAAATAGTGTTTATAAAGTGTTGTGTTTACTCCTACATAGGCCTAGTGAAATTTGCCAAATTGCCAAAGTGCTACATAACACATATAACAACAATAATTTACTCTAGGTGTTATACATTTTTATGTAGGTAATTGAATGTACTACAACATGTTTATATTGGTTTTGAGTAAAAAAATTCGGTGAAACAGTTTAAATACTGTGAAATTTATTTGTTCACAAATACGCAAACATTATACTAAATACTATGAAATTTATTTGTTCACAAATACGCAAATATTCTTTTGTATACAAATAATTATAAGTGATAACAATTTGTACCATAAACTTTATGACTTTTTTAGATTCCTTACTTCATTAGCATTAAAAATATGTATATATCATTATTAGTATATGCATATATTATGTAACTTTTTTACAACACAAACTAACACTGTACAGTTTTCACTTTTATCAGTTCTCCGTTTGTTATTATATTACACCCCTAAAACGTACAACAAAAATTCTTTCCCCCACACGTTATATATTTCTACGTAGGGAATTAGATTGACTACAAAATGTATATAATGAATTTTCCATAAAAAATCTGTTCAAAAAAAATACCGAGGCAGCTTTTGAAATTTTTAATCTTTTTATTCTTTTCACTTTACCAAAAAATTACCTTTCTAGATCTTTATTATTTTACTATTTCTAGAATCTCCTGTTCGTTCCGATCAAAATGAATAGAAGGTTGGCTAGGTTTACTTCTACGGTTGAATTTATACAAATTTTTAAAAAAAGGTCTGCAAAATCGCCAAATTTAGCCTGCCATTTCCCACTTACGCCATTGGCCACTGCTAGGGTTAGTTGGTTGCGGAGAAAATCCAAAAAAGTGTTAATAAAATCTCCCATGTTAATCTTATGGGAAAATAGTTTTTAGCTTTTCCTCAACTAATTTTACTGTAAACTTCACATTTGCTTTTACCAATCAGTTAAGCTTTACAAAACAATCATTTTGGTGTTTAAATTGTGATTCTACGTCGAACCATTGCCGAGATATTCAAAGTGCTAAACACAGTACGTTGTCCAATGTTATCCTTATGGAGAATATTTAAAATTTGATATCTTGATTATTTATGAACGTATAGTGATGAAACTTGGTATGAGGCTTCATCTAGTACCAGTATATTGGTATTTGCACAAAAAATTGATTTTTTGTTGATTGTTTCCGTAGCAGCAAACCTGCATACTCAGCCATAATGTTATTCTTATGGAGAATAAGTAAAGTTTTATACCTCCCTTAATTATGAACATAAACTTTTAAAACTTGGTACGTAGCTTCACCTGGTTGAGTTATATTGATAATTTCTGCAAACACATTTATTATCTTTCTTGTTGCAGCAAACCTGCGAACTCAGCCCTAATAGTGTTTCTTATAGAGAATAGTTAAAATGATATATATCACTCGTATTTTTATGAAACTTAATAAGTGGCTTTATGTGGTAGTGAGAAACATATACATGTATTAGAAATTCGCTGAGTACGCAGGTTTGCTGTGACAGGGGTATTATTTAGATTTTTATGTATTAATATTGTATGGGGAACATCTCGATATCTCGTGAAGTTTTGTGATCTACACAGCAATACTGCCACCTCTATAAATCCAAATTTTTAACTGGAAAACATCTATAAATCAAAATTGTAAGTAGTACCTCTATAAATTGTAATTTTACCTCTAGAAATCGAAGCGAAGTGTTAACTGGAAAACCTCTACAAATCAAAGTCTGTTGAGACTGCCTTGGTAAGTCAAACCTCGGTATTTTGAAGTATTTTACAGTTCAAACTTTATCTGATCCCCCTACAAAAAAAAATTTGATTTATAGATGTTCCTCTGTATTAGAATCCATTTGGTTTGGTGATAACTGTTCATATCATTCATATCTGTGTCATATCATTCAACTAGAGATGGCACTTTATGTATGTTTTATCCGGCTATACGGACATTAACACTTCTCACATGATTCAAAAATGCCCCCGAACCTTGGTACCGAAGGGGTTAATTTGATCACAGCTGATATCTTAGGTTTCAGTGAGTTTCTTGGGTGGCCTTGACAATGATTGTATATGGCCAAACGCGGGTATATCCCTGCACTCCATATGTAAAAGCATATTTTCCTTAATATTTTACCTGTTGTGTCAAATTTCTTTACATGAATTGACTGATAAAAAATAAACCAAATCAATCAAAATTTAATTTTTGTTTCTAGTTACACGACTATCACTGTTGACAAATTAATTAAATCTAGTGTTAAGGTTTTAGTGGTCAAAACAACTTTCTTGTGAAAAATTGCAATTTTTCTGCTAATTGTTATATCACAAATGCAAGGACTTTTTTGTAAATGTGCCTTCGTCTCTTGATGTTGCAGGGTGTACAGCCCAGCGGTGGCCTGTTCGGGTCGACTCCCCAGCCCTCCCTGTTCGGCACCGGCACCAGCACTTCCACTGGCGCCGGCACCGGCCTCTTCGGCTCTACAGAGAACAAGCCTCTCTTTGGGAACGCCAACACATCTATAGGTATGGACATACCTTGATATAGTTTTATACATTTTAATTTGTATTCCTATCGCTCTGTGTTACCAACAATTTATAAATATATTCAAATGTAATTTTCATTTCTATTTTGAATGAAAATAAAATAACCACCACATATCGTAAAAGAATTTACAACTTAAGACTTTAAAGGGACTGCTTTTAGGAAACCGAGAACCGATTGTTAATTCTATTTTATACAAATATTTAGAGGACGATATAGGTGCTGCTGATCTGGTTTAAGTTGAGATGAAACTCTGTACTAACTGAATTATATTTTACACCGTTGAAGATTTAATTTATTGCTGTTTATTAAAAACGTCTATCAAAACTATCAATACTGTGGTCAGGCTTAGATCATCCTAAATTAAACCCCATGGGCTATCAACATGAGGGACTTCTATAATAATGCGTCCAAAAATAGAGGAAATTTACAATCACATTAAATAATATTTTGTCTCTATTGGAGACTTTTGCAGGTGAAGAGTAGAGAGACTGATATATATATATATATATATATATACATACATATATATATATATATATATATATATATATATATATATATATATATATATATTACTAAACAATTCAGAGTATAGGGCTGCTATTATTATAAATATTAGAAAATAAAAAATCAACTGAGCACCCTTTTTAAAATCTTTTAATAAAGCTACATGTTTCGGCACTTTTAAGGCCATTTTCAAGCTAGACTTAACCTAACATAATTTCTTAATTTTTGTAAAGCTGATCAAATAAAAACATGCTAAATTATTTCTAAAATATCATATGTTTTTTAATTTTGAGAAAAGGTTTTTGGTTTTCTTTTTATAAATCCAATTTAATTAACTTTTCATATATGGCGTTGTTGTGGCAATATGAGTATTTAAATATTTGTGTGTCAGTTGTATGAGACTGACACACACACATATATATATATATATATATTCAATAGACATTTAATTTGAGTCATGAATAACGGTTTTCTGGTTATAAATACACAAAATATCTTGCACTCGGTTTAACATTGGTTCTTATGGAGTAAATCCAACATGGCCACTCTGTCCAATGCCCCCTTAATATATTAATAGCTTACTTTAGAACCGAGCCATCTCCTTCTCATTTTAATTTTTGGGCTTTAATACAATTTCGAAAAAGTTGTCACACTTAAAAATTAATTTGATTACTTAGATACACTTAGTTTTGAAGTATTATAGTTTCAAGATTTTTGAAAAATATATGTTGGAGATTAAGCTATTGTCTGTCTATAAATCATGGGAGTTAAGAAACTAATTTTGTTATTTTGTGCCCTCACTTGCGTATGTTTCCCAGTCAGTTCATTAAGCTAGGAGCTCTAAATGCTTTAAACTCCTTTAGTTCAGGAGCACATAACTTTGTTCAAAAGCTAAGTTTTATAGTATAAAATCATAGATCTACATAATATATAATTGTCTTGTTTTACTATGATACTGCGAAATGTCAACAGGATTTGGGCAGTCCCCCAATGTGTTTGGCAACACGGGCAACAGTCTCTTCGGCAAGCCAACGACAGCTACCTCAGCCTTCGGCACCCCCACCACCACAACCAGCTCCTTCGCATTCAACTCTACCCCTAACACCAACCCCTTTGGTTCCAACATGGCACAGGTCAAGCCCTTTGGATGTAAGTAGAACATCTTTTCTCAAATTTATGTAATATTGGCTGATGGAATAGTAGTAATAAAGCAACAAATACAATACTAGTGCAAAATAAATATAAAAAAATAGTAGGCAAAATAAATAAATGTAAAATAGTCATGCATATGATACTCAATTTTTGTCTTGGTTAGGTACTGTATGTGGTACAGCGTGTCTGCCATACATGAGAATCCAGGATATCCTGCAATAGTCAGAGAATTCTATAGATCTAGGAAAAAGTCAGGAAACGGTCCTAGAATGATTAGGCACTATGCATTTTTCATGAAAGTTGAGGGATTAAGAAACACAAAACTGATATATACAGACACAAGACTGATATATACAGGGTGTCTCACGTAAGATGTCTCAAACCGATTTCAGACGAACTACTTGACTTAGAAGGATGAAATAAAATTATTTCCTACTAAATCGACCCCAAGGAGTAACGTAAAAATAGTTTTAGCTTGTTTAAAATACAGGGTGTACCAAAAACTGAGGGTCACTAGTTTGAATCTCGGAATTTTCAAATGTAAAAATGGTTATACACCAGACAAACATTTTGGTGAAAACAGAATTCACTTATCTCTAACCGTTCCAAAATGGCAGCCATTTTTGTGAAAAAAATTAACATTTATGGAATATCCTGTATCTGCTAAACCACAAGACATCATTTTACTCTGATTCAAATTTCTTTCTCACATTAAACTCAGCTTTACCCTAATATGCTACATGCTAGTGTTTAAAACATAGTAAAAAATAATACAAAATATTTTTTTTTTTTATTTGTATATGCTCAAAATAAAAAAAACTCATTTAGTAACGTATATCAAAACGTATATAATTTTAAAGCTCTTAATAATCCTAACAACTTTCTAATTTAGATCAACCTCGTATCTCTCTCTGTTTTTAAGCAGTCAACAAAAATCGTCTTTTCCCCATATAAAATACATGTTATTTCTACATAACTCATTTATAAAAGAGGCCTCAGAGTATTTGGAAGTGTTATGTAGAAATGACATGTATTTTATATGAGAAAAAGACGATTTTTGTTGATTGCTTGAAAACAAAGAGAGATACGAGGTTGATCTAAATTAGAAAGTTGTTAGGATATCTAAGAGCTTTAAAATTATATACGTTTTAATATACGTTACTGTTTGAGTTTTTTTAATTTTGGGCACATACAAATTTTCAAAAAAATTATTTTGTATTATATTTTACTATGTTTTAAACACTAGCATGTAGCATATCAGGGTAAAGCTGAGTTTGAAACGAGAACGAAATTTGAATCAGAATAAAATTATGTCTTGTGGCTTAGCAGATACAGGGTATTCCGTAAATGTTAATACTTTTCGCAAAAATGGCCGCCATTTTGAAACGGTTAGAGATAATTGAATTCTGATTTCACCAAAACGTTTGTCTGTTAAAGGGCTTTAAAGTGGAGTATAACATGACCCATGTTTACATTTGAAAATTTCGGGATTCGAACTAGTGACCCCCAGTTTTTGGTACACCCTGTATTTGAAACAAGTTAAAACTATTTTTACGTTACTCCTTGGGGTCGATTTAGTGGCAAATAATTTTATTTCATCCTTATAGGTACCTATAGTGGTTTGTCTGCAATCAGTTTGTGACACCTTACGTGAGACACTCTATGTTGCCCTGCTTTAACCCTTTTACTGCCGACCATTTTTTTGTTTACTTCACAAAAAATGCCAGACCACTATTAGGATTTAATTTCCAAGACTGCCAGGTTCAATTAGAGCAAATTTCACGCTCACATTAAAAAAATTGTAACTTTTTATTTTTCATCAGAAATTTATAATTAATACAGTTAAGGTCTTGTTTGATTTGTATTGAGTTGTTTGTTTCAAATAAAATATATATTTTGGTGTATGTAATAGTTTTTTAGGTTGGACTGTAAAAATTACCTCTAAAACTTATACCTCAACCAATTTTAGAGATATATGTTTTAAAACAGGCATTAGTAAACACACACCCAACTTGTCATGCCATTTACATTGATAAATGGAGGAATTCCGATGTTTTTTTCTTAAAATTTATATTTTCAAAATTGAACATAGTTGCATATACAACTGACACTATCAGTTTTTTAATAAAAACATGTTCATTTGGCTTCTAAATTGCAAAATGTTGTAGGCATATAAAATAACACTAAAACAGACTAAAATAATGAAACTAAGAATGACAAAAATATTTACAAAGGAGAAAATTTCCTAAGAAACCCTTTCAACTCCTTTGCTCACCGAAACAGGTAGGGTAACACCAATTTACAATGGTATTTTCACTTACTGGCGATCTACTCCGCTTGTCCATTTTCGTAATAACATCAAAACTTTACTCACTAAACCACGGATAATTTCATAAACATAACCAACAAACCAACACCAGTAACATAAACTCTTATGTTCCTTTTCTTGTTACTTATTACTTATGATTCTAAATTACTAACTCTTAATTAATTATCTGCTCGGATGTGATCGGGAAATATGGATATAAAAGTGACGCTATCTGATCTGTGGGCAATGGCTACCATGTGCTAAGCCTAGCTTGTCTTCACAATAATGAGTGTTGCTACCTACAAAATTCACTAGGCTATTTAAATATAGCTCACAAATCACTTTACTTGACTTATCAATAAATATATTTCTACCTATGGTCTTCTTTGGTTCATTGTAGTGAGGAGAATGTGTTTTGTATTTAATCTGGATATCAACAGAAGGTAGGTGTACAATTTTCTAAAACGTCTTTTAACTATTTGAATGAAATACAAAGTACAGAGGAACAATATAATATTTATTTATCTAGTAATAACAATTGTGTTTTAAAAAGTTATCAATCAGAGGGGATTTACAAATAATCTACAATTCAGGGGAACAGTTACAGTGAGTGGCCTAGGCTAGAAGATGGATGGCAATAATACATGTAGGCTTAAGACTAAAATGTTCATATTTTGGTTCTAAATGGGGTTCCTTTATAAATGAGGGCTCTTTTTCTCAGGGGGGAGTATCGTGCTGACTTGAATAACGTTGAATTTATATGTGAAAGAATATTTAGTCCAATTAGGCTTATGCTGTTTACAAATTGCAACAATGGTAAATTTTGGTGTTGTCCAAAAGGAAAGTCCAATGATTTTCACTGAATTTACTGATGATTAAAATACTCAAATTAAATTTAGAAAAGATAGTTCAATGTAATAATATACTCTTGATGTTAATTTAACTTTCAGAACATTAGACTTGTTCTATTAAATGTCTGTATTCTTTCAAGTCCCTAATAGAATACACAATGGAAGTGATTTACCAATCAGCTTACAATGTTCTTCGCTCAATACCAATTTTGGGGATAAAACAAAGAAAAGGGAGTGAATTTAAAATGGTATCATACTGAGCAATGAGTCCCTAATAAATGAGCACTAAGCAATTCAAAACTTAGGCCATACTGGGTGAATTTAAATAGGAACTGTGTCCTGCACAGATTTTAGGTCTTAACACTATGGCATCTGGAACAAGAAGGAAGATCTAGCAGAGATGAGGTCTGGAAGCATGGTCCATTGTTGAAAGCACATGGTACACACAATTGTTAACACTGGTCACTGTAATTTAGATTCATTAAGGACTAATTTTGAAAAGTATATTATATTAAATTTTAATTCTATTGCAATCCTCTCACATAAATTATATCTAAAATATTATTACTAGCAACATATTAAATTAAGTGAGTAGGCTATTAGATGTGGATAGGCTGTGAATAATTATTGGTGATTAATTAATGAAATACATATTATTTTACAATTGCACAAATAAATAAACATTAAATACATAGAGGGGAATGGTTTTCTGAGGAGTTGTGGTAAGGATGATTATCATTGGGCATGAACATAGGGTAATTAATACAAATAACACATTTAGAGGAAATTAATTAATTAACACATTGATAGGGAAACTTAAATATAAAATAGCACATAATGGGAAAATTATCACTAAATAATGAATGGATGACATGTAATACTATAATTATCTCCTCAGAAATCTGTATGATATGGAATTAAAGACAGATTTCGATCAAGTATGAAATGGAATACATGAATTATTTAGTATGAAACATATTTTACAGCTAGTTATGAGGTACATTAAATGATTGATGTTGGTTGGTGATAATACACTTCTTATTCTAAATTTACATAAACATAGGAACAATACATAAATGGGAAAATATGGGATGGGGGATTAGGATAGTTCATGACCGGACACAAGGGGAATTGGGATTAAGGGAACATTTAATATAACAATTGTTCATTGGTATGGGGATGAAATCCTTCACTTGCATAACAACACTTTCGGTTTTTACATTTTTTATTACAAGGGCAAAATCACTGTTTATAATCATCACATTTAATAAATAAATTGGTATTCAACACTGTTTTTGGGGAATAATCACACTGTTTACACTTGGGGGAATATGGGAAGGGGTACGCACTCGCGGTTAAGGTTCATGACGATCTCCTCATTTAGAAAATTATTACACTTGATGATATGATGATGATGAACTATATACACTGTTTTTAAGAGTTTATGTTGTCAGGGTCTTCTTCACTATTTACAGTATCCTCTTCTACTATGGGTTCTATGTATCTTTTTAATGCAGATATGTGGTATGGTCCAAATAAGATGTCTTCGTTCTCTCTGGTTACATGTAAAGTAGATTTTCCTAATATTTGCTTAATGATGAATGGTCCTTCGTAAACCTCGAAAAGTTTTGCAGTTTCTCCATAAATAGCTCGGGGAAAACATGTTTGTACTTATTTAATAACTGACTTAAAATTGTTTGTTCTTCTTTCTTGATGTAATCATTTGATGCTAAAGATGTATTAATTTCTTCTTGTGTCAATGTGCTGTCGTTTAGCGGATTTGTTTGTAACTCATTGAAGTTGTATGCTGTGCTATCATATTCATCATATATTAAATCATCATTGTACTCATCGTACATCATATTATAAAAATTAAAATTATTATTCATATTATTATTTGGCCTATGGCTATTATTAATTATTATTTGACATAACTGTCCTTCATGATGACACATATTAAACTTCATTGTAACATTATCATTATTGATTTTCATATTTATTTCATTTGTGTTAAAATTCAAATCCATTTTGAGGGCAGATAGAACATCGACTCCGAGAATTATGGGTTTTATTAAGTGTGGTACTATCAAATATTCAGTTAACATCGTATGTTTATCAATGGTGGTGGGAACATATATTGTACGGGAAACACGTTTAGATTTTTCTCCAACAGCTGTCTTGATAACGGTATTATTCACTGGTAGTTCTTCAAATGGTTGTAGTTTTATCTTATTTTCATTAAACCAAGCTTCCGCTATACAAGTTACTGAAGAACCAGAATCGATTAAGGCACTAGTGCTGATATTATTTAATGTTATATTGATTTCTGGACAGTTAATTTGTGTGTAGTTTGAATTGACATCGTTTTCGTATTTATCTTCTAAGAGGAAGTTTTTATCACATATTATATTGTTAGTCTGCATGAGATTTATAGAATGGTTAATAGTTTGACCGAGGATATTGTAAGTAGGCGCTGTATTCAATGGGTGATCACTAGACAACATAACCCTTTCTCAGCCGTGATTTACAGCGCCGAGTCGTTTCCCTGTCTCGTTGGAGACGATGAGGAACGTGGACTAGCATTATTATTACTTGAGTGAGGGCTCATCGGAGGTGCAGTCGGTGCATTAGGCGGATTAGGATTTTGCCTAAATATCGCACAGAGTTGGTTCTGTTCGTTGGTAGGGTGGTTGCGATCGTGTTTGTAATTTTGATCATAATTTCTGTGATGATACTGTTCACGCTGATATGGTTTGTTGTCATGATGGCTTCTATGATATTGTTGGTGGTTGTTACCATTATTATTCCGATAATTTTGTTGGTTTCGGTATGAAGAGTTGTTCGGAGTATATTTGTTTTGCTGATAGTTATGGTGTGTGTTCATTTTTGGTTGATAGGCTCGTTGGTTAGCATACCTATCGTTGTAATTTTGTTGGTTTTGAGTAGTCGGGCTGGTTGGTCTGCTGCTTTGTTGGTTGTTATGGCTCCTAGCTTTCTTTGGTCCGTCCTTGATGTCTTCTTTTTGTAATAGTCTCTCCATCGCTCGGATCGTGGTGATGTTTTGGACACTAATACTGTCTTGTATTATTGAGTCAAAACGTTCTGCCATGAGGGTAACTATCTCCTCTTCACTCAGACTAGGCGTCATCGACTGTAGTAACAATACTCGTTCTGTTAAGTATTCCGTTCGGCTTAACGTCCCATTGGCTCTATATTTCTCATACTCGATTTTAGCTTTGATTCCGCGTTGGACTGCCTGACTCCAGTATTTTAACTCAAATTCTTTCGCAAATCGTTCCCAATCGGTGATCTCAGTTTTTATTAGTTGTAACCATCGGGATGCAGGTCCTTCAAATGATGTTTCTAACAGGTCTTTTAAATATTCGGTTGAATCGCAATATTGGTTCCGTTCGATGCCTCGTTCATAGTATCGTCTTAATTTATGTAGGTACTCATTTGGGTTGCCGCTACGTCCATTAAATTTTGGCATTAGTCGGTCATTAGCTTCGCTACCATTGCAGATTACTTTAATTTGTCCTGTCATTCCGCTTAGTTGATTGGATTGTTTCAGGTTGGTTACTTCGGCTTCACACTTATTTAGGTTTTGGTTCAAGGTTTGGATTTCGAGTTGTTGTGTTTCAATTAGTTTTGTCTGCAGTGTAATTTTGGGTATGACTTCATTTTGCAGTGCCGTTAAGTTTGCTTTTGAGTTACGCTCATTATCGAGTTGTGTTTTGGTTGTTAGTTCTTCTATTTTCTGATCAAAATTTTGCTTATGTTCTTCAAGTTGAGATTTGACAGTAGAGATGATATTTTCCTGGCATTGTTTGTTTTCGAATTCAGAAGCGATTTGTTGTTGTGAAATGCTGTCAATTACAAACTGTCTCATTTGAGTGTGGGAGTTTTTAATTCTAAGCATGAGTTTATCATTTAATTTAGCGGTTTCTTCGGCTTGTGTATTTTGTGTGAGTTTAATAGCGGTGATTTCTAATCTAATTTCAATTTGGTTTTCTCTAGTTTCTTGCATTTGTGATTCAAAAGCGTTCCGACAGGCTTGAATTTCTTGCTGGGTTTCATTGGTTTTATCGTTGAAGATTTTGGTTAGTTCAGCTTTTGTTTGATTGATCTGTTGTTGAAAGTCCGCATGGATTGTTTGGATTTCAGATTTTATTTCAGATTTTAATTCAGCATTATTTTGTTCGATTCTAGCACTGGTTTGTTCGATTTTCGTATTAGTTTGTTCAAATTTGTTATTTAAGTCAATACTAGTTTGTTCAATTTTATTGCCTAAATTGGTCATGAGGGTAACTAGCATATTTATGTCGATTGCGGGTGTTGGTGTAATCGGATTAACAGTATTCAATTCGCTAATCGTATCTTCCGTGTGCGTGTCGGTCATCGGACGCAATGAATGGGTAAGCGCCGACTCAGTGAATGGATTGCCGGTACTCTCTCGTTCATTTAAATCAATGGATACGGTTCGGGAATCTTCGGGTATGTCCGTCAGCGCTCGGGTCGGTCGACTGGAATTACTTCGTTCAGGTGACGTGTAAGTAGTTTTATCGTCCACGGGCAGACTGAGGGAGAAATCTTGCGTCGAGGCTGTGAGATCGGCGCTCTCTGATTGGCTGATTGGGTCCGTGTATGCTTGGCGGTCGGTGGTTTTGAATGTTTCTTGTTGATTTTGTCCAACATGGCGGCTGCTCGATTCGTCGTCACTCGACATAGCGTCTGGTACCGGGTAGTTGCGTGTCTTTCGTAAATTATACTTGTTTTCGGCCATTGTGAGTTCGTTTTAGTTATAACGTGCGAGATTATTAATATGCGATAATGTTATACACAGTTATTATTGGTGGGGAGGGGAACAATTACGGGAAATTAATATTAAATATGACAATCTTATTCTAGGCTTATTCTAGTTGAGGATTGCAATATTTATCACTCGTTATTCAAGCCAGTACGTTGGGTCGCCAAATTCTTATGTTCCTTTTCTTGTTACTTATTACTTATGATTCTAAATTACTAACTCTTAATTAATTATCTGCTCGGATGTGATCGGGAAATATGGATATAAAAGTGATGCTATCTGATCTGTGGGCAATGGCTACCATGTGCTAAGCCTAGCTTGTCTTCACAATAATGAGTGTTGCTACCTACAAAATTCACTAGGCTATTTAAATATAGCTCACAAATCACTTTACTTGACTTATCAATAAATATATTTCTACCTATGGTCTTCTTTGGTTCATTGTAGTGAGTAGAATGTGTTTTGTATTTAATCTGGATATCAACAGAAGGTAGGTGTACAATTTTCTAAAACGTCTTTTAACTATTTGAATGAAATACAAAGTACAGAGGAACAATATAATATTTATTTATCTAGTAATAACAATTGTGTTTTAAAAAGTTATCAATCAGAGGGGATTTGCAAAATCTACAATTCAGGGGAACAGTTACAGTGAGTGGCCTAGGCTAGAAGATGGATGGCAATAATACATGTAGGCTTAAGACTAAAATGTTCATATTTTGGTTCTAAATGGGGTTCCTTTATAAATGAGGGCTCTTTTTCTCAGGGGGGAGTATCGTGCTGAGTTGAATAACGTTGAATTTATATGTGAAAGAATATTTAGTCCAATTAGGCTTATACTGTTTACAAATTGCAACAATGGTAAATTTTGGTGTTGTCCAAAAGGAAAGTCCAATGATTTTCACTGTATTTACTGATGATTAAAATACTCAAATTAAATTTAGAAAAGATAGTTCAATGTAATAATATATTCTTGATGTTAATTTAACTTTCAGAACATTAGACTTGTTCTATTAAATGTCTGTATTCTTTCAAGTCCCTAATAGAATACACAATGGAAGTGGTTTACCAATCAGCTTACAATGTTCTTCGCTCAATACCAATTTTGGGGATAAAACAAAGAAAAGGGAGTGAATTTAAAATGGTATTATACTGAGCAATGAGTCCCTAATATAATGAGCACTAAGCAATTCAAAACTTAGGCCATACTGGGTGAATTTAAATAGGAACTGTGTCCTGCACAGATTTTAGGTCTTAACACTATGGCATCTGGAACAAGAAGGAAGATCTAGCAGAGATGAGGTCTGGAAGCATGGTCCATTGTTGAAAGCACATGGTACACACAATTGTTAACACTGGTCACTGTAATTTAGATTCCTTAAGGACTAATTTTGAAAAGTATATTATATTAAATTTTAATTCTATTGCAATCCTCTCACATAAATTATATCTAAAATATTATTACTAGCAACATATTAAATTAAGTGAGTAGGCTATTAGATGTGGATAGGCTGTGAATAATTATTGGTGATTAATTAATGAAATACATATTATTTTACAATTGCACAGATAAATAAACATTAAATACATAGAGGGGAATGGTTTTCTGAGGAGTTGTGGTAAGGATGATTATCATTGGGCATGAACATAGGGTAATTAATACAAATAACACATTTAGGGGAAATTAATTAATTAACACATTGATAGGGAAACTTAAATATAAAATAGCACATAATGGGAAAATTATCACTAAATAATGAATGGATGACATGTAATACTATAAAACAACAATCGAAAGACGGACGGCAGACAACACTCACTACACAGAGCAACTGTCGACTATGCACAGACTGTAGGGGAAATCAATGAGTATAACTTTATAGGTTATACAAGTCACAGAGTATAAATTGTACTTTTCTATGTTCCTCATAATCTTGACAACGAGTATCTTAAGTTTCGTGGCATTGGTAAACATTTAAGGCTAATAAGTTAGAAATATTAGACGTGCTTTATTGCACTGGTCGGCGATTCTCGTACAATTAATGACGTGCGCATATGTGCACATCGGCGTTTTTCGCACGATTCTCGACGTGCGCATTTGTGCACGTCGGCAGTAAAAGTGTTAAAACGTGTTCTACATACAGTATTTAAAACAGTTTTTTGTTAAATAAAGAAAGATTTATTTTATCCAGGACAACGTGTTAGACAGTACACCCCACTGTTCATGTAGGCTATAACTGTCATTGAAAAGGTTACAGTAACTACTGAAATACTGAACATATGATGCATAAGGATCAGCAGAAATAATATAAATAAGTAAGTACAAAAACCTTATCCAAAAGAAAATATTAGCCAGGACACATTAAAGTGTAAGCAAGGTTTACAGAGTTACCAATATATATGTACCTTCTCCTCCATTAAATTTTCCCTTAACAAATAGTAGGGGTCTGCGGTACCAGAAATTTAAGGTCGGTATGGTAAATATTTTTGTACCTCAGTTCTCAGTACAAAATTGGTACGGTACGCAGTAATAAAATAGCCGTAATATAGCATAGCCTAAGTGTATTCGGAAACCAAACAGAACAAATACAGAAAGAATATGTTTAAAGAAAATATACTAGCAGACATAAAAATGTATTTAGGTAAGCTTTTAATTATAATTTGTTCACAAATTTTTATATAGGCCTAACAACAATAATAATGTGTTAAATCTCGTCGTAAATAAAGAAAGAAAGCCCAATAAATATATATATTTATAGGGCTTATAGGGCTTATATATTTTAAGCCCCAACAGTAATAGTTCCCTTTATGTTAATTTAGTTATGTAGGCTTATTTCATCTACAAGATAAGATTTTGATTGTTTGTATTTAAAATAATTTCACGTAGATACCATCTATTCAATTTTCCCCATATGCACGAGTTATGTTAGGTAATTTCCTAGTTAATTTAAATTGTAAAGCTATCTCAGATACATTTCATATATATATATATATATATATATATATATATATATATATATATATATAAGTATAAAAACATGAAAATAACCATGAGTACCCTGTTGAATACATTTTTTAATTATATTCAACAGGGTACTCATGGTTATTTTCATGTTTTTATACTTATATTATAGTAGCCCTTTACTGTGAATTTGATTCTCTAATATATATATATAATCAAAATTGATCTCATACAAGATAATACAAATAAAAGTCACATAAAACACAAATAAGACGAATCTATTTCTTTATAAACTTTTATTCACAAGTAAGAAGGTAAAATAATAATAAAAGAAAGGAAGGTATGTGTGTGTATTTTCAAACTAAATACAGGTTGTATGAATTATAAATTAATTATAGCCTCCAACAAATTTTAAATCTTATAACCAAGTAACTTAATGCAATAGAATAAGAATTTGTACTGCAATCAGATGACACATACTCAGCAGACGTCAAAGTTGTAGCCTACTCGTTGTAACAGAAGTCGACGGCAATGGCGGTTCATCAAGAATCCATCACAATCACTCATTGTTTGTTTAAAATAGATAAACTATAAAGGCTGTCACAAAACTTGTTTTCAAGGCTTGATCAACACATTTTATCAACAAAAGCGACGCGTGTTCAGTGGAAGTGATGATTACGTCGAAACGTCATCGTCACACAAAGAGTATATCTAGAAAGTGAATATCAGAGAGAAAGAAATACGCAATTTACAAAATTATAATATACGCCATAAAATTATGAACCAATGTAGGCTAACCTTTTATATTTGTTACAACAGTAGTGTGTGTAAAACTTTTTATTGATTGACGTTTTAGCAATGAAACTAATATTTAACCTAAACACTCTTCTAAACCGTTCATGGCATATTTAATATTGAATTCAAAAAGTTTCTTTCGGTTGGTTGTATTTCTATCCATAAAACGTTAGGAAGTGTCATAATGCCTATTAGGAAAATGTTATGACAAGCCCGATTTGTGTTTTTGAATTGACGTGCATGTTATTAAGTTTGCATATCAAAATAAGTGTCAACCTTCTGCCTGTTATTACTCTCTGTAACACACGATCGTAGATCAGAATGTGTTTGCCAAATGTTTGGCGATTTTAAGTAGTATCAAGTACTCATTTGAGGTTAGGGGGCCATTATACAATCGGCAATGTACAACCCAAAACGGTGTTATAATTTCTTTGATATAAAAAACAAACAGATATTTATGTGTTTATCCCTCAGTTTGATTTAAAAATGATTAAATGTTGTACAAATTCGGTTGTAGGTTTTTGTTTCCGTTTATACCGCCTCCATATACTGGCCAAGTCTAGGCGAGCAAACACGAGCGTGACAGTGTAAATGCGTAGTAGTTTGTTGTTATTAACCTCTGTTACTCTCGATGTTTATGTACATTATTACATTATTCGCCGAGTCGAACGTAACTCGATGAAACATTCGGCCAGTCTCTAGAGGCGGCTTTATCGATGCTGTAAAGGCATCTCGTCATCATTCATGATCCGATTGTGAACCTATAAACTCGCGAATGCCGGTCAAAGTTGAAAGTTGCTGTCGTGAGCAAAGGCGTGTCAATAGAATGTCAACGGACGAAAAAGATGTTATATGAATAAAACTGAAGGAAAAATGTGGCTGATAAACAGTGAATACTGATTTTTTGTAGTTCTAGGCTGTACTGTACCGACTTAGTACTGGCACCGTTAGTGGTACCGAACCGAATTCGGTAATTCGTTTTGTACCGAACCGGTACCGATTTTTCAGTGCACCACAGACCCCTAACAAATAGTAGTCTCAAAAGAATAGTATCCGATTTGTTATTTTGTTATCAACTGCATCACTGGACTGGCTGATGACAGCCTACAATCAGTACAATCAGTAAGTTCAATGAAAAAAGGTTTTATGTAATGTTTTTTCTAGCCACCCAGCCGAGTTTGTTTGGCACAACCACGCAACAGCCTACCACAGGATTTGGAACACAAAATCCCGGTTTCGGCAGCACTTTTGGAGCCCAAGCAACACAGGTTGGTCGAACTAACTTATATTAGAGCAGCTTAGTGTGTATATTAATTGATCAGTTTAAAATTGTCTAATCTGATACACAGTTAAAATAGTCTTGGAACTAAGTTAAATTAAAATTAACAAATTTAGAATTTTAAGGGAGAAGATGGGGTCAGAAGCTCACTTGGTTGTTTGGATAGGAAAGTTGTCTAGTAAACCAAAACACTAAAAGTTAAAAACACAAAAATGCATGGAAAAGTTATTGCTAGTAAAACTTGTTTTCCTTTTCGTAAGGTTTTTACTCTTTATAACTGAAGGTGTGGAGTGCAGCAGTGATCTTTTTTTAAACTAATGTATTGCTCTATCTTGCCTATGGGAATTTAAGTACGATCTTCTATCTTTCCATTAAAAACTCTGTCACCGTGATCATATTTCTGGAAAGCTGTAGAAATAGTTGGTTTTGCTATTTGTTCAGCTTATGTGTCTAATCCCATTCTCCACCTCCCGTAACTCATACTTCTGATTACTGTTTACAATTTCTCCCAGTGATCACAGATCTGCATCATTAAGCTCACAGCGTCTTTTCCCATAAATATTATGGTCTTTTACATGGTGAAATTTTGCATTTTTTGTGTCCTGATCAGTTAACAAATGCCATTTTTAAGAAATTTAGCTTTGAAAATTTAAAAAGGTTGCCATTTTTTAACGATAAAATCTAGAAATGGCAATTTTCATGCCATATAATCTTTAAAGATAAATAAGACATGTGCCAAGTTTAAGTAAAAATCTTGTGATTCCAAAAATATGATGTACTTATTAATAAAACTCAACAGATGGAAAGCAAAGCAATTTAAGACCTATGATTCTAGGAATTTTTTAACTTAGCTTACTTTGACCCAAATAACCATATTTTAAAGTTTGGGAACGGACATAAGGGACACTCTGTATTATTGTAGTGACAAACGAAAACAATTTCAAATTTACTTAATCTGAACTGAACGTTCATGTGAATTTTCTTATGCCAAGCGACATAGGTAAAAGGCAATTCAGTTAAATTTAAATAAGCAAGAGTAGAACGTTGTAAAACGAGTGTATCGTTACAGAATACAAGCCTGTTTGGACAGCCGAATAAGCCAGCGTTCGGAGGAGGGAGTACACCGTTCTCGTTCGGCCAGCCTTCCACCACCACCGCGGGAACCTCGCTGTTCGGCGCCAAGCCCACAAACACCTTTGGCTCCCCGTTCGGTTCCACGCCCACGACCAACACTGGCTTTGGAGCGCCCTCCACCGGGTTTGGAACGACCAATCAGAACACCTCGCTGTTCGGCAACAACACGTTCAAACCTCCCGCCTCCAACTTCAGTTTCAACCCGACGTCGACAACCAACTCTTCTCTCGGTAAGACTTACTTTCATAATGGTGTAGTAGTTTCGCAAAAAGGCAATAGTTTGTTCACTTCGGTTTAGCCTAACTTACGTGCCCCATACTTTACTAGTATTAATCATTATTCAACAAATAGTTTGTGTAAAAAGTTCTTAGTTTATAAATACAACCCTTAAATGAAAAAAAACTGACGGCCTCTTGTTGGAGTAACTAGTGTGTATGAATATGGATGAATTTCTTTTAGGGAAAGTAAAATTCTCATTTAGGCCTCTTACTTTTTTACTGACATTTTAAGAAAGGTTAGTAGGCTACGTCTAAACTGATAATTACCCATGGCAGATTTTGAAGATAGGAAATTGCATTGCTGTAATAAAAATACAACACCCCAGTAATGTTCAGTATGTAATATCATTATGTCACCATAATTATGTCGTTATGTGCATGATTATGTTTTAATTTTCTTTCCAAATTATTTATTTTTTTACTTTTAGGTAAATTAGCTAAGTAGCTGAGCTTATCTCAAGTAGGTGGCACTTAATGGCATGGCATTATGCACATAATTGCAAGTGTCAAATAACTTATTGAGACCATCAGAAAAATTTAAAAATTGTTACTTTTGTCTTAGTACTTAAATTCCTCAACAACTGATGTAGTCATTTTTATTTCAAATGCTACATAGTCTTTGCAGTTGTTCATTTTCAGCTGACCATAATTGCTGCTCTTCCTTCTTTATTTTTGTTTTGTTTTATTTGGTGGTGGGTACACATGTAGCAGCTGATATTAACCTTGCAGGTTTGAATCTAGGAGGCGGCAGCTCTTTGTTCGGTAACAATGCCAACAAACCGACGCTGTTTGGCACTGGCAACACTGGTACAGGGCTGTTCGGCAACTCGGGGTTCGGCACCAGCGGAAACACGACATTTGGCAGCAACACCAACACGGGACTGGGCATGAATATGCCGATGGGGTCTCTGCTTGGAGGGTATGTACAGCAAAAGGATTACTTCATATTGCTTCGTTCTTTCGTAATAGGTTTACTAACTTTATTGTAAGACTATAGATAAATCATTTCCTGCTAATTTTTCTATTTTAAAAATATTTTTGTAAGACTGTTCCATCCTGGCTGACACCTTAGATATATTCTCAGCGAGTGGTTACAATACCGTTCTAATATCTCTTCCGCTTTGGATCATCAACAGGCCTTTGGAGTTTTAATCTGGATTTTTCTAGAAGAACGATAAGGAAATTACAATTAATTTTAAATCTACATTCCACAAAATATTTCAGTATTTATAATAAATGTAAGTTTATGTTATTAAAAAATTATTGTTTCACAGTAGCGGGTTACCACAACTTTATGATGTGACAGTTCCAATTTTTTTTCATTTGCGGTATTGTTTTTAATATAAATTGGTGGTTGGTTGATGCACACATATCCGACGCTTAATTCTATCCAACAATAGTGCTGGACTATTGACCAATTGCAGTTTCAGCCAATGTTTCATAGTATGTCTGCCGTTTTGGTCTATGCCACCTGATCCAGTACAAGTTTTGTTCAGTCATTATTTATAGCCAATGTAATGGGTTGGCTGTCTACAATGATGATGGAAAGGTTCGGCCGTCTGTTGTGGCTATTTGCAGTGTGATTGCCATTAACGACCAATATCGTATGGTTTCGCCACCTATTACAGAGATGATGCATGGTCCGGTTGTTTTATACTACAACTTTGTCATTAATTTTTGATTGTGTGTGGTGTGATAACATTTGTTGGCTGAAATTAAATTGGTGAATGCCATTGATGAACGTTGTTACGTGGTTTGATTTTTAATTGTAGCCGATATTACACGGCGGTTGTCATTTACAGCCCAAGCTACATGATCCAGTCATTGGATCCGATTGAAGCGAAATAGAGAAGTTATACTGTAAAAACTAGATACCTTTGTTTTCTGTACAGTAAACCGCAGATACCTTTGTTTTCTGTACAGTAAACTGCAGATACCTTTGTTTTCTGTAAAGTAAACCGCAGATTCCTTTGTTTTCTGTACAGTAAACCGCAGATTCCTTTGTTTTCTGTACAGTAAACCGCAGATACCTTTGTTTTCTGTACAGTAAACCGCAGATACCTTTGTTTTCTGTACAGTAAACTGCAGATACCTTTGTTTTCTGTACAGTAAACTGCAGATACCTTTGTTTTCTGTACAGTAAACCGCAGATTCCTTTGTTTTCTGTACAGTAAACCGCAGATTCCTTTGTTTTCTGTACAGTAAACCGCAGATACCTTTGTTTTCTGTACAGTAAACCGCAGATACCTTTGTTTTCTGTACAGGAAACCGCAGATTCCTTTGTTTTCTGTACAGTAAACCGCAGATACCTTTGTTTTCTGTACAGTAAACCGCAGATACCTTTGTTTTCTGTACAGTAAACCGCAGATTCCTTTGTTTTCTGTACAGTAAACCGCAGATTCCTTTGTTTTCTGTACAGTAAACCGCATCCAATCAATCATAAAACTGCATTCATAGATTACTTACAAATCAAACTCACAACATTTTCTATTTCCCAGGACATCAGCTGACTGACTGATGAGACACCTGTTCCATTTCTCAGCATACTTTAGTAAGATAATTAATTCTATAATTAATATATGACAGGCTTACTCATTTAATAGCATGCATTTTCAAGCACTCAATTTGATATTCATCCTACATTGTGTTGCAATGTTATGTTTCAGGAGTACATTCTCCTCATCCAACGCCAGCCAGCCAGCAGCCAATCCGCTAAACCAACACATCCTCGCCCTGGCCTCTATGCCCTTTGGCGACAATCCTCTCTTTAAAAACCTCCTTCCAGTAAGTAACAAGCTCAATTCCTATATTTAGCAATGCAGCATAGAAATGCTCTAATAACGATCGAAGGATGTTTGTGGTAACTTTGTTGTTATTACACAATTATTTATGGCCGTTGAATGATCATTTGTACATTGAAGTAAAGTTTGTGCAACCTTATGGACAAGGTTTGATAGTTTTCAGTTCCCAAAGGTGCCCCTAATATGACTCAACCCTTTGGGCCCCAGGAAATTTTTGAAAAATCTTTTGGAGGTGACGGGTGCTTTTAGCGTAACCAGTACTTGGGATGACAGGGCAAAAATAGGCTATTTTGCAAGAGTTTATATAAATGTTTGTAATTTTGCCAAATGATGAGATATAGAGATGATTTTGGCATCAGTGTTTTACTTATTACCCAGGCAACAATTATGTATATATATATATACATATATATATATATATATATATATATATACATATATATATATATATATATATAAGTTTATGGTTAATTTCTACATTTTTTTATTTATAAATTTTATTTAGAGTTTCAGGAATACACAAAAGCAATAAAATAACTCGGACATTTTATAATATTATTATTTTACATATATATTTTAGTAATAAGTGAAAGTTTGGTGTACAAATATACATAATTAAAAAATTGATGACATTTTATAAAAATAGGCTCTTTTCAAGAGTTTATATAAATGTTTGTAACTTTGCCAAATGATGAAATATACAGATGATTTTGGCATCAGTGTTTAGCTTACTACCCAGGGAATAATTTGATATCAAAAATAAAAATAACTTTTTTACCTTTGTTTGTCAAGGTAGGTATACAACATCTGATCAGTACCATCAATGCCGCCCATCCCATTGTTGTACTGATGAACTATAATTGCTTTATTCTTTACAATAACTACTGTTTATTCGTTTAGTATATATTATTTTCCCTGCCTTACTGTCGGTTGATAGTAAAATAAATTGGGATTTGTTCGTTTCCTTCTCTCTGTAGGCCATATATAAGGCAGGACCTGTTATTAGATATTTTTCTGACCGACTTGATATTTCCCACAGAAAAATTTAGGAACACCTTGCCTGCTTATTTGGACCGTTCCTGTCAACCAAGTCAACTTTGAGTACAAAAATCTTGCTAATCACAGAGAGGTGAAAAATATTTTCTATAAATAGATGAAAGCCCCTGTTAAAACAGTTAGCAATTTCCAGTAACTTTTTCACTACAGAGTATCCTAGGCCATGTTGAGTATTATCTGCGCACTCCTCTGTGTATTTTGCACCTTTGTAGCATACCAATGACATACAATAGTGGGTAAGGGCATCACAAAGTACCCACAGCTTTATTCCCCACCTGTGATGCTTCTTCTTGGGTAAATACTGTGTCAGAGCGATTCGCTTCTTCGTCCTTTCTAAAGACTCATCGACTGAAAGTTTTGGTAGGGTACGTAATGAAATTTGAACAATCAATTCAAATTATCAATAAGCGGTTGGAATCTTTCGCATGGGTTTGTATCCAGATTCCCCACGTTTCACAAATTTATTACCATCCACTAAATGACAAAATTTAAAATCAATTAAAATCTGGTTCTGGAGAATATCTTAGAAAACCAAGGAGTAGAGAGTGAAGAGCATCAGATTGAAGGCTTTCGTATTATTCCCATATTGAATATCAATGCAAGAAAACCTTTCAGTTCTTCAATGGATAATTTTGACCAAGTCTAAGTGTACTTTGAGGTGACAGTAGGATTGTAAATAATTTGTAGCATATCAGTTAGTTTCGACTACAAATGTTGTCAACAGATTGTGGGTAAAAAACAAGAAAAAGCAATCAACTGGTTTCGGGTTTCTGGGCGGGCAATGCTTAGGACCAGGAACTTCATTATGTGTAAAAGTATGGTTGTATCCAGGATCATTATCGTCATCGATATCGTCCCAGTCACTTGATTCAGGCTCAGTAGGTCTAGGCCTACACCTACTGTTTGGTGGATGACCACTGCACCTCTACTACTAAGCTGGATACCTCGTCTAGCAGTTAGAGAAGTGCTTGGCAAATCCGGTGCAACATTATCTGGCAATGGGTTTGTGAAATTAGTTTGAGCGTCAGTATCTGGAGGTAGATTTGTGAATACTTGTGACAATTCATTCAGAGGAACAACATCATCCACATCCTCTTCATCAGATGAATACAAATGAGGTGACCGATTAGGCCTGTGAAATAAGCTAAACCTAGGCTACCACTAAGTGTGGGGTCGTATGTCAGGTCTTCGACTAGGTCTGAAGAAGATGATTCTTCAGAACTACTAACAATATCACTACAATCGCTATCACTATTATCACAGTTATTGTTATGAAAGACGTGCAGACCCATCTCTTGAATGGTATTTACCAAAGTGTTTTCACTGTCTACACGATCTCTTTTCCTACTCATGCTTTTTCAAAAATATATCACACTACACATATGCACAATACTACAGTACTAAAACCTAATAATAATATTTGAAGAAAAATAGGTCAGTAGAAATAAGAAATACACAGAAAAGGACAACAGCTAACCTAATCCACCATAACACAACAGCGAACCGCTATTGTCGTAACAACTGAGCAGTGGACAACAGCTGGTGAGCCTGACACCACAGCCTGTCAATATAGTTTTTCAACAAATTATAGTATACTATATAAAATAAAATATTAACACAAAGTATTATTTTAATTAGCAATAGATGCTTTGGCTATATATTGATGTAATTAGATCTAAAAAAT
Source organism: Allygus modestus (assembly GCA_963675035.1). NCBI lineage: Eukaryota > Metazoa > Arthropoda > Insecta > Hemiptera > Cicadellidae > Allygus > Allygus modestus. The sequence goes on from OY776116.1 coordinate 43,202,418, forward strand.
AACCTATAAAAGCGGCATACTGTAAAAAATACGGGTTAGTAGATATATCGGGATGCTGTCTTTCTACTCCCAAACTTGGGGTGCCGATATATCGGCTCTCTGTGTTCTTCAGAACAACATGGACGTGCCGATATATCGGCGCTTAGGGCTGAAAGGGTTAACTGCTACTTATGAAGCCAGGACCTATAGCTTTAAGCGCCTTACAAAGCACAGTGGCAGTCTTGAGTTTCAAGAGTCGTATGGATTTTACCAGGAATTTTACCTGGGTCTTTGGGTGGGTACTCAACCCACTCAGCTTTGGCTGCCACATATGTACATTACCAACATGTAAAAAAAATATTTTTCCGTTTTCATGAACCACAGTAGAATAAGCTCATACAAATTACCCACATTATAGCGTATCTGCTACTACACTGTGCAATTAAATTCACTAAAAATTATTTTAAATATTTAAAAATTTAAAATCAGGTTTTTATAAAAACGTGACTCTAAGTCTCTCCCACTGAACTAGACAGGCTTGAATTTCTAGGCCAATGGTTTTGAAAATTGCCTCCGCCACTATTCACTTATGAGGGAGAAAATGTGTGTATTTTGACCATTAACAAAAATAAATTTGAAAGCCCCAGACAGCTTTTACCACTTGTCAAACTATGCATTTTACAACTTAAAAAGAGATTTTATATGTTTTTATTACAATGTTAAGTGTAGGTAGTGTGCATGACTTATGATACATTTATTTATATATTTTTCACCATGTAGGATGATAGATCTAAATCCTATTACATTTATATATTTCCATTCCAGTCAACAGGAAAAACTGAAGAGTTGCTGAAACCTGCTCCAGGAGCTTCTCAGAAAAACCTCCTGAATGGGAGCAACTTCAAAGTGTCCACTGCTAACACAGCGAAGATTAAGATGAAACCAATCGGAGCATCTACCTTGACCAAAGTAAGTGTTATATACTCACAGACACCAACAAAAATTGAACACATATTGGATTGTTAACAATCCAGTTTTAAAATTATAGCCCTAAACGGGTGGCCAAAATTTGTTGGTTCTTTCTTCTTCCCTCATTGGGTCTAATGTTAAATGCTATGACAGATCAAAATTAGTTGGCAAGTAGACATGTAATTATTGTTTATGCTGTGTAGGTGAATATTGTATATGCAGAAAGGGCTTAACAAGTTGTTTTGCCTAGAAAGGAGCGAGCCTAAAAAGGAATATGCCTAATGCAATGTTATGATAAACTGTTCCAAGTTAGAGTAAAAAAAGTTGGAGTTTTTAAAGTGGTAAACTACGTCTAGCTGAAATCCCACGCCAACAGCGTTCTCTGCCTCCCTAAAAAAAACAAACAACAAAAAACATCCTGTGCGTGTCAAGATAGATTTTATTACATTTAGTGTATCATACAGAGGCATGCATGCTAGTAAAAATGATTTACTTTTGTACTTTGAAAGTGACAGGCTAATAGATTTATAAAACATGTATTATAGTCTATTGCTTATTTTGATCGGTTTGCTAATTTTGATGACGAAAATACATTGTGATGGAAAAGCCATGTTTCGTTTAACCATATCATAAAGGTTAATTTTAAAATTGTAGTCTTACTGTACCTTGGTACTGCATAAAAACATAATTATGTAAATCATCGTCTATTCACATTTTTCCACTTGAATGCAAAATTAAAACAAAATAACAAATTAAGTATTGGTTTTTTATAAATCATGCATTTTGATTGCCCTTTAGGTATCTCTCTTTGAGGGGCTAGAAGACGACCCGAACTACTTCCAAAAGATGCAGATGAAGCCGACCATCAAACGGCTGATCATCTCGGGTGGCCGGGGGCCTCGGTCACCCAAGTCCCCGCCGGAGCCCCCCGCCAGCCCCTTCCTGCCTCTGGAGAACCTGACCACGGAGAAGACCAGCCCCCGCTACTTCACCCCGTTGGACAGCATCGGCGGGGAGAAGAACGAGACGTCTTCCCCTTCCATGGAAACCGCCAAGCTGTGAGTGAACATAACACTGAGAAGTATTGTTTTGAGATTAATTTGCTTTAAAGAAACGGCTGTAAAAATGTGTTTGAAATTGAGGGATTCAGAAGATGCCCTCTTAACCATCCTCGCTTTAACCGCCCATCGGATTAACTGCCTTCTTTCCAGAAAATACCTCACATCCGCGACCGTAGCCATAGTCCCGATGCTGTACTGTAAAAAATGTTCAGGTCACAAGTCGATCATAAGATTCCATAGTTAGCAAGTATTGCATCTTGGTACCCATTTTTGGTAACCTTTTTTAACTGTCGTTTGAGATTTATAATGTTTAGTGTTTGACAGTACACAGGTGTTATTCGTTTTAACCACCCTTTTAATTATCCAACCCAGAGTTTGGTCCCATAGGGCAGTTAAGTGTAACTGTAAGTTGATTTTTTAGAATAATCTTTTTTTTTTAACGTTAATTAAGAGTAAAATAATTTATTAACCCATTGGCTTACCTGAAATTTGCCACCTGACAAACCGTTCAGTTTCCTAAGAAAAATTACATAAATGTAGACTTTTACTAAAACTGTCACTATAGCAACAATTATTGCTCAATTTACTTAATTTTTGAACTAATCTTTAGAGAAATAAATTATCTACAAGAAGAAGATACTTTTGACAGCATTTATGTATGGTAAATATTATATATATATCATATATATATATCATATATATATATATATATATATATATATTATCATATATATATATATATATATATATATATATCATATATATATATATATATATATAATTTATAAAAAACATAAATTTTAAAAGGAGTTACATGTAAATAACAAAAAAAATGTTTCAGCCCAACAACTATTATGTACTTGTGGGTTATTTATTTTTTTACGTGAAAATAAAAAATGTTAGTGATACATTTATATTTGACCTAGATATAACATATTTTCCAAAATCATATTTTTCCTAAATTTGACTAAGTTTCCCCAAGGATGGGCATATGCATAAAAAATACATTCAAACAAAAAATGAAAACAAGTTTAAACAACAAATAAAAAAAAATAAAAAATTTTTAAATTTTTTTTTTTTTTTTAAGTGCTAGCCCGAGTATACTCGGGGTTGCACGTCCGGGCTACTTTCGGCGGCCACGAGTATACTCGGGGTTGTGAGCCAATGGGTTAATAAAGTTATTTGCTAAGAGTGAAAATTCGGTCAGTAATGCAATTTGTATAAAGGTTTAAATTGAGAGTGAATCTTAATTTATACCTTATAATTTAGGGGTCTGCGGTACCAAACATTTCAGATCGGTACGGTAAAAGATTTTGTACCTCGGTTCTCGGTACAAATTAGGTACGGTACAATGTACCATCATATATACTAATTTAGTTATTAATTTGTATGTATCATAAACAAATTATTGAGTACTAATTAAGGTCATATACAATTTGTATTACTAATTTGATTAAAAGAATAAATAACTATGGATAAAAATATTTTTAAAAACCTGCATCGTTGGAGTATTACATTTTAACATTGTTATTATTATTAATACAAGTTCTTGAAATATTCATGATAAATAAATTTAAAAATTACAGTACTAGAAAATCAATCAATTGCATAAGTTGCTTAACTGATTAATTATATTGCTTTCAATATAAATAATAAAAACTATTGGTTTAAATCATACAAACAACAAAAATCAAAGTTTAATAAATACTATTCTTGTTGCATTGGGAGATTATTGTATCATTAATACAAAGTAAAATCAGATAATTTAAATAAAACTACTGGTATGTATGATGTGAAACTAAAAGAAATTATAAATTAGAAAATTAGTCCTTTAAATACTGAAGATTAAAATCAAAATAACTCTAAAATTACTTAATAATTAGGCTACTTAATTCAAAATTGAAGTCCATAACAAATATTTCAGTACATTTATTTAAACTTAAGTACCATGTAAAACTGGAAAATAAAGAAAGTAATAAAATTAGTACAGTGATATAATGTTAATTTGGCTATATCACATTTAAAATAATTAGCTATTAACCTCATCAAAAAATAAATTTAGGTTATTGGTAATAATAATTTTTAGTTGAATTTTCTAAAACCACTTAAGATAATCTAACATATAACAGATATCTGTATGTAAAAATTTCACAGCACAATAAAACAATAACAAACTTATGCTTCCATTTGAAATTTATCAAGTTAGTTATTTTTAATTAGTTTTCAACCATTTTTGAAACTTTTTTATATAATTTAAAATTAATTTCACTAGTATACTTCAATAACAATAATAATAATTCATAAATAAAATCAGTTTAATTTGAAATCATAATGGAGAAAGAACGTGATTTAAAAGATAGTGTTCCTTTTCTCACCCAAGGAATGATGTTAGACAAACAACTGATTTATAGACAATTACTGGGATCCCTCACGCTTTCCTATTCTAAACATTTGTTGTCTTCAAGGACATATTTTTTCCGACCCTACCCAGCCCCTCCCCGCTCCCCTTGCCCACCTTTCTTATTTCCATTCTCGTTCAGCCATAAATAACACCTGTCAACGTCTCTTTTCCTATGAGTTTTGTGGCTTGTTTTCCTTAAAGGAAATGACTAGTTATAAATAGGAGCTGTCTTATTTCAACCACTTATTTTGTCAACACGTTGGCTACCAACGGTCCGGAATTCGGGTCGCCGGGAGTTCCCAGCAGACCAAACCTAATACACGAAACTCTCACCATAGACCAAGTCATTGTGACCAATTGTAACCCAGAGACCGAAATTTGTCTTCCGTATTTTTATATGTTTTGAAGTAGAATATATATATATATATATATATATTTACTCATAAAAGTAGCAATCAAATATTATTTCAGTGCTATTTTAGCATTTTTATTGCGTCACGTATGTAGTGACATTTTGTATGATATTTTTTGCGATAGACCTACGATAGACATACGTGAAAACTTTGGATGACTGGGAAATAAAATAAAAAACCGTTTTTTTACATTTCATTTAATGAGAACAAATTGAAATCGGTTTAAAAACAAAATTATAAAATTTTTATGAGACAGTGAAATATGAAACCTATCAAATATGGTTGGCCAACTTTGAAAATCTGAAAAAAGGTCGTACCCCGATTCCTATAGAATCCCTATAGAAGCCTGTATACGGATATACAGGCTTCAGATCGATATAGTGTATCGTATGGACGTTGCAAGTCATTTAACTGAACGGTGACTGCATCCCACGTGCATCCACGTGGTGACTGTATACGTGTCGTCGGTCCACTGGATTTGGCCTGAGCGTCCCGTATACGTGTTGTCGGTCCACTGGAATCAGCCTGAGCAACACATATATGTGACGCTGGTCTATTGTAAGGTTTTTTTAACATTGCTTCACATATACGTGACGATCGGTAGTCAACGTGTTAAATATTGTTTAGCTTATCTCTGTTTATTGTTTGAAGCAGTAAACTGTACCGGGGTTATGTTCTGTACCGAACCGATGACGGTAATTAGTTTTGTACCGTACCGGTACTGTTTTTTTTGGTGCACCTCAGACCCCTATTATAATTATGTTGTATCCTCATTAACTTGGTTGCTCTTGCGTATACTAGACTATCTTATTATATTTAATTTATTTCAGAAGTTCTTCCCCGGCTGAACAAACATCACCGGCAGCTGCAAAAGGAACTTCTCCTAAAGATGACGAAGGATCCAATACGTATGTTGTTCTGTACCTATATGAATACCTATAACTAGTTCCTATTTGTACTTTATGTCGAATCTAGTGTGTTTACAGTTTCTTCAGTTTTTGGAGTGGTTTACTTAAGCTAGTGACTACAACCAGCTTTTTGTGCGGTACTTGTTAATGCTTGTTTATGTTCTTCCTACCAGAACATGTGGTATACAAATACGTCTGTTCCACAAATTTTATAGGTATCTAAAAAACTTAGTATTGCAAGCTTCATATTCAGAGTTATAAAAGGACAATTCCTGATCAATGAGGTTTGGTTTGTTAATTTTACTCCCATCTCATCTTTTAGTTAACATTTATGAACTTAACTAATTAACTATATTTTGTATAGTTGGGATTGACTGCCACGAACCCTAGTAACGGCTTACAAAACTCTATTCTGAAAGGCTTACGGTCTGCCAATGACGGGAGACTTAAACAGGGTCCCCACCCAACCGTGAAAACCGTGAAACCTTGAATAAGATGTGAATTTCGTATACCGTGAAAAAACCTGGAATAAGCCGTGAATTTTGATATCAAACCTTAAAAATATAACAAACTTGAAAAACAATAAAAAAATATCTTATCAGAAAATATCACATTTGTTTTCAGATAGGGAAATGTACAACAGAATTATTTAGTACGTTGTTAATATGGTGAATACCGCATCGAATGCCTACTTGCAGATTGCAGCTGTGTGGATGATTTAGGACTGGTTCTGGTTTCCACGGTGCAAAGGAACTCGGGCGACAGTTGTTAAGTTGCTGGTTTTTTTTTCACTGTCAACTGACTGCTGACTGGCACTTGTGTAAGACCGTTTATACGTCTTCTTTACTGTATGTCAGTTGCCTATTGTTTTGTATTAGTCAGTGTAAACAAGAGACAGTAAACAGCTCCTGTAACTAGACTGTAACTATATAACTGTCACGTCACGCAGTAACTCGCCTATTCCGTTTACACGGTGCGTAGTCAGCGTTGTCAATTCGAGGGAAATTAGTTACCCTTGTTGGTGATAATTTTGAACTTCGAGGGTAAAAAGGGGTAATTTTACTAAAGCCTTTAAAAATATAGAAATTTATATTATACTCTGTTACATACTTATTAATACATTCATTGTTGTTTATTTATGATTAAATTAGGCTTACTACATTTCTCTACTTAATCGACCCTTCCGATTTTCGTTACTCTGACGAATACTCTCGAACTCCATGACAGAAACGAAGCTTGAGTAAGGATTACATTAGTGATGGTCAAAACCAGACATTTTGAATCTCGAAACCGAAACCGAAACTTACCAAATCGAATCTCGAATCTCGAAACTCAAATCCCGAAACCCTATTTACTTGCCTGGGTATGGTTATGAAAAATAAATCCAGAAAAATTAATTAAACCTAATTATATGTTTTGGTTAGAGTTGATCTTTCAGAAATAAAAATCAATAATCCAAAAAAGGTGAAGGCAGACGACCGATGACAGTAGGCTTTTGACCTTTGCATCATTGATCGAAACACGGGCGTGATTTCTGTTAAAAAACCAACAATAAAGACACAAAAAAATCTCAGCAGTTTCGAGTTTTGATTCTCGAAACTCACCGATCGAATCTCGAAACCGAAACTTTTCCAAAGTTTTGGTGGTTTTGAGATTCAAGTTTTGGTTTTGACACATCACTAGATTACATGTAGAGTGATCGTCTAATGTTAAAAATGTGGAAGAGCCACGAGTGCCAGGACGACAAGAAGTCCGCTAAGTTGCAGTAATGACTGCAAGTTTTGACGTCGACGAGATAATAAATAATGAATATAGAAAATGGGGATTATTGCCACCTGTCTCCGCCTACCTAATCCTAGCATTTGATAGACTAAAAGATAGACAGCGTTAGCTGTTTTATAATTGGTGTTTATGGCTGTAAACAAAATTTCATCAGCTGTTAGTCATTTATATACTGTGATTTGTTAAGCAGTAAAATACATTCTGAGAAAAATCCGTTATATCTCGCATGACAAAATTAAGACAAAAACTGGCTGGCGTGTGCAACTTCTATTTTCATTCTTTATTCTAAACTTTATCATTAATTATACATCAGTGACATCTGTAGGCGGCTCCCTCAAACCTATCAAATTTCAAGCACATTTCCTTTATTTCATTAGCACTCTACTCAAATACAGGAGTTTAGATTTTGAGGGTAATTTTGACGAGGATCGAGGGTAAAAAGTGATTGGCAACACTGAGCGAAGTAGAAATCACCAGTAACAGCAACTGATAACTGATAGAGTGATGACATGACTCACAACGACAATAAAACAATAAGAAACACTAAAATAATTCTTATTTTTTAAAAGGTTCACATGGGATGTATGGTATGGTTTTATGGTTCTGTGACATCGTAATTGGAACTTGGGAAAGTTTTAACTAATATTTGATCACTGCGCCGCGTCTGCGTTGTTGTTTTGCGACCTGTATAGGCTATGTTTTTTAATATTTTGACCGTGAAATTGCCAATCTTTAGACCTTGAAAACCCCGTGAATTTGATTATTAAGTTTGAGTGGGAACCCTGCTTAAAAAAAATGAGTTAATTTGATGGAAGACTGAGAATACGTATAGTGTAGTTAGGAAAATCTATAAAAGATTTTGTTAGAAATATTTCATACTCAGTTTATGAAATTTAGTAGTAACTCGCTGAGTATGCAGGTGTTTCATTTCTTGTAATCTGTTTCCAGAGTATTGATGAATACATTGACACAGAGCCCAGAGAACACGATGTCGGAGTTGGGCGGCAAACCGTCGTCTCCCTTGGTCGCCGGCAGTGGTGCCAACACGTCAGTGGACAACAAGGAGAACGTGGAGCAGTCGTCGTCCTCCACTAGCTCGGGTTAGTACTGCCTTACTGGAATGTCAAAGATAAAAATTGAAAAATAATTAAAAAACGATAAATAAGGGAGCAGACTTCCCTTGTACTAGGCTATGTTAACTTGGGCACAATTTTATAGGTCCTTAATGCAATCTGCCAAGTAAACATATTTTACTTATCAAAAAATTGTGATCAATTTTTAGTTTTTGGTTTCGTATGTTAAACTTTTTTTTGTTGATTAACTTTTCCAGCACTAAAAATATTGTATAATATGGGGTGAAATACCTACTCATTACAATAATTTATTTTTGGAAATTAACTTGAGTAAATATATATAGATGGGAGCCAAAGATATGTATATGTAGATATGTATATGTATATGTAGATATGTATATATACATATGATTAAAAATTTCAACTTCCTCGCATAAATAGTTTCAGAAAATATTTTACCTGAAGTAGACAAAGAACATTTTTGGTAAACACAGGTAAAGTGCCTCTGTGTCAGCATGAATTAAATGTAGTGCAAAATGAGTGTGTGTTAAGAACATAATTGTTTTCCCCAAGCCTAATTTTAAGTTAAGTTGTAGGTTATGTTGTGTGTCAAACAGCAGAAACAACCTGCAAAAATCCATTATAATCTTCAAATTTATTTTGAGGCGTGCCCCCCTTAAAGACCGAGGGGAGGATTTCAAAACCCTCTAATTCAGAGTATTATATCAAAATGTGTAACCATATATTAAGCAAAGTTTTATACTTATATAATAGGGCTCTAACCTCTCCTTGTGTCCCCGTAGACTCTGACACGTGTGAGCTGGGTGGTCCCGACATCCCCCACCCCACCGGCATCACCCTGCGCCGCGTGGGCTACTACACCATCCCCTCCATGGACCAGTTGGCGAACCTGGTAGACGCAGAGGGTCACTGCCTCGTGGACAACTTCACTGTCGGCCGCTACAACTATGGCAACATATTCTTCCCTGACTCATTCGACGTATCGAGACTCAATCTTGATGAAATAGGTGAGCGGAGGAGTTTTAGAGAAGCGAATTCTAAAAGTTTCAGTTTAATTATGTTTTTGAGGACCCTAACAAAAATATTTGTTCTACAATTAATACGTTATGTGGATTTTTTTGTCAATTTAAAGAAAATGTGACTAGTAATTGTCAGAATTTTGTTTGGTTTTCTAGGTATTTTTAACCTTCAAAAGTAAATGTATGTAAAACTAAAAAAAAGGCCCTAGACCATTTCCTTGTGTTGTCCCAAAAGAGCAATGTTACCCTTTTTAAGTTTAAGAAGTTCGGTTTTAGTGTCAAATTGTAGGTGTGTAGTCCTCAAGTGAGTTAATTTGTAGAATTTTTAACTTATGTGTAAATTGATAAGATAGTGTTTGCCAGTCAAACTGTAAACTTATACAAAGTTGTAAATTAAGTATCCGATTTAAAAAAGACGTAAAATGTAAATCACTAGAAGTACTGGACCATAAATTTAACACTAAGCCCAAATATTCGGTTGTATTGGGAATGAGGAGTAATATATACTGAGAGTTAACATTGTTAAAAAAAATTGTTAATAAAACTATTAAGATGGGTAGATGGCTTATGGCAGTGTCTGATGATGAAGACTTTTAACCTTATTATTTTGTTTTCCAGTTCCAAAATTTTTGAAGTATCCATCATAAAGCCTTATAAACAAATTTCTAAATTTTAAAAATGAGACAAATCTGTGGAATATTTCAAATGTTTTTATCCCTGAACAATTCCCTCGTGGAGATTTTGTTTAATACAGGGTCTAGGTATCACATGTAAGATGTCTCAAAGAGATTACCCGCGGATTGCTTTATTTTCTAATTGCTATTTTCTAGAATATTTGCTATTTTCTATTGGTAATAGCTAATACCAATTGCCTTTTACTCTATTTGCTATTTTTTAGAGAATTGGATCTTTCTTTTTAAATTCAAATTTCTTATTTTATAGGGTTGAATAACTACTTGAAATGTGTTCCTAACGCAGTTTGTATTATCGTTTGGTTTGATCTCTCTTAAGCGCATATTTATATCCCCACTTGTGTTCTCCTTGCAGTGCACTTCCGCCACAAGGAGGTGACGGTGTACCCTGACGAGAGCAAGAAGCCGCCGCTGGGCGATGGGCTGAACCGACCGGCGCAGGTGACTCTGGACCGCGTGTGGCCGCTGGACAAGGCGACGCGCGAGCCGGTCAGCGACCCCCATGCACTGGAGGCGCTAGACTACGAGACCACGCTGCGCCATGCCTGCGCCAAGATGGGCGCGCGCTTCAAGGAGTACCGGTCGCAGACTGGCTCCTGGGTGTTCAAGGTACGGCTGATCAATGTTATTATTAGGCAAGCAGGTTTTTTGTGGAATAGATATAAGAATAAGAATATCTTTATTGTTATAAGGTACATTCTTTTACAGCTAGCAAGGCCAGCACAGAACATATAACATTGTCAAATTTCTAATACTAAACTGATCTAACAATAAGTAAATTATTACAACATTTTCCAAATAATTATAATGAACTCTAGCAAATAAAATTCATTCACCCCCCCCAAAAATTCATCCACTGAGATGTATGTTTTTGTAGAAGCAATTTTTTAAATTCAGTTCTAAATCTATTTTCATTTACTATACTCTTTAAGTTGCCTGTTAATTTGTTAAACAACTTCCTCCCCATGTACTGAGGAGTTTATGAAATAGTTTCAAATGGTGTCTTGGGTACTGGAAATTAGTGATGTGTCAAAACCAAAACTTGAATCTCAAAACCACCAAAACTTTGGAAAAGTTTCGGTTTCGAGATTCGATCGGTGAGTTTCGAGAATCAAAACTCAAAACTGCTGAGATTTTTTGTGTCTTTATTGTTGTTTTTTTAACAGAAATCACGCCCGTGTTTCAATCAATAATGCAAAGGTCAAAAGCCTACTGTTTTCGGTCGTCTACCTTCACCTTTTTTTGGATTATTGATTTTTTATTTCTGAAAGAACAACTCTAACCAAAATATATAATTAGTTTTAATTAATTTTTCTGGATTTATTTTTCATAACCATACCCAGGCAAGTAAATAGGGTTTCGCGATTTGAGTTTCGAGATTCGAGGTTCGATTTTGTAAGTTTCGGTTTCGGTTTCGAGATTCAAAATTTCTGGTTTTGACCATCACTACTGGAAATCACTGCAAAATCTAGTATTATTACATGTGACTATGTTCATGTTGTGTTTCTTTTAAGTTCTCCATATTATTTTTAACAAAAAGATCCCAACTATAAAAGGAACTATTAAAGGAACTATATCGACTCGAAATAAAGCAGGTTTACATACCTCTCCTTCGTCAATCCTTTTGGTTTAATAGCATATTACTAGTTTCGTGTCATAGCCTTCCGTGTGTTCGGTCCCGCTGTCTGCACTTCTCCTTGGCCAGCCAAACCAAATAAATGTGTGTTTTATTCGTACTGGCCATTTGTGTTGTGTTAGTGTGTAAAAACTGTGACACTGCGAGACGAAAATTTTCTTTCAGTTTAAGCAGCAGGACTTACTAGTGATACCTAGATGTATAAGGACTTTGAATGATACATTTTAATCCAATTAAATTAACAGGTCAGTTTTCCATAGAATTTTCCTAAATCACATTCAGATAATCCATATAAGAAAACTACTCGATGTTCAAAATACCATGATTGACATTAAAAACAGTACTTCCTGATGGATTATCAAGTTACAGACAGAACTGAAATGGACTTTGGCTACTCGCAAAAAAATGTGGACTAAGTGAATCCTGACCATGTTGTGGAGTCCTGATGACAAATTTCCTAAGGCTATCAAACTTACGTACCTTCCCCTTGTGATTTCTTGTAGTACTTGAAATGAATTCCCAAATTGAACCTGTAATGTTTCAGGTCGACCACTTCTCCAAGTACGGACTCTCCGATTCAGATGAAGACGAGCAGCCGGTGTCTGACATCAAGAAACTTCGTTTGAACTCAGCTCCTCCTCAGACCTTCCCTCCTGGGCCAAAAGATGTGAGTTGCTTTATAGCACAAGTAAACGTATTTGATATTCACTTACCATTGAAAGCTAATTTATTCTACTATTTCATGAGTAGCGAATTGGCTATATTCATTCACCTCTGTTTATCAACAACAATTGTGCGTGCAGCATAATGGGCAAACCTGTCCATCTTGATCCATCTGTTAATCTTGATTAATGTAGATGTATTTATATAGAACTAACATGATTTCAAAATAAAGAATTTCCGTTAAAGTAACATTGGAACTTTCAGCCTTATTGTGTTAAACCCTAAAGAGTTTTCTAAACGAGATTCTAGGTCTTTATCGTGTTGTGATATGGTATTATATATCACAATGTCGGAGTCGGGACTAATTGATTTGCTTTATAAAAATTGACTATGATCGATATTCCTATCATAAGATAAGATAATTTTGGTTCATGCTATACATATGGATTGTTTTTTGCAGTTGGGATTGAAACGGGGCTTGGATGGCGCTTGGGCCCCGCCTCCTCAGAGCACCCCCGCCGCATCACTGTTGGGGCTGGACGAAGACGATCAAGACATGGACGACGAACTCATCAAGACTCCGTTCGACCTCGGTTAGTGGCTCCTGTGTTCCGTACCACACTTCATAGTCTCTGTCCTTCCTTGTGATGGGTGCGAGCGTTGTTATCTTTGTGATTTTTACCATTACGTGTGAGAAGTGAATGTTTACATCAAGAGTCTAAAATATATCTTATTGTGTGCTAAAAAGTAGTTTGCTTCTGTTATTACTTGAGCTTGGCATGATATCATAAGGGCTGCACATGAGCTATGCGCTAGTGGGGAGGAGCCAGTAGCTAATATGGTGGGAACGCAATGAGGCTGGAACAGAATGTGATTTGTCTTTAGGTAGGCCATGCTCTACATGACAGGGGGGAGAGATAAGCGATAGGATGAATGTGATATTACAGGAGGAAGGGGGCTTCTTAGAGGTGGAAGATGTTTGAAAGGAGAACACTGCTTACATTTTGACTGATTAAAACCATGTAGAGAATTCAGAATGAGATAAATATTGTTTGACTATAAACACACAGATTGCTTAGAAACTTTATTACAGTGAATGCATGCTGACTAGCGCAAAGCTAATTCAGTAATCAAGTTCCCAATGAAGGGAGCGTTCTCATGAAAAAGTAAGTCATATACCACAAATCAATTGAAAGTTCTCATTCTAACCCACTCTTTGCCAAAAGCAGTGTCTACTAAAATTCATTCGCCTTTACATACATGTTTCAGCAGCTTAAATATGCTTAATTATGTTGCACTCCTCAAAAAGCACATACTGTATAACCTAAAATTATTGTTCTAATGAGAATCCTTGTAGAAAATATTTGATTGTTGTAAAATCACTTTATAAGTAGGAAATTCAATTTAACCATATGTTAATATTTTTTTGTATATAATCCGCTGTTGGAGTTTTATTCAAAGGTGAAACGATGAGGTGTTGTTATAATGGGAAGCCCTCGCATAATGTCCCATGTGATCATGTTGTTAAAACTTCAACTGTTTCTATAACTTGGTTATGTTTACAAGCCTCATGTATGACTGACTACCTGTAGATTGATTAGTGCATGTAAAGGGATCAATTTGTTAGATATCATTTATAAAAAAGGGAGTTATGTTTTTTTAGGTTTAGGGTATATTTTGGTTTGTATTCAGTGATAAAAACATTAAGAGAAAATTAGTATTTCAAGTTCAGATTGACCCACCCTATAAGCCTGTTTCACTCAATAACCAAAATGTAGTTGGGTTAACATAGTTGGGTAATCTTGACTTTACTCGTTACTCATACTGTAATGTTTAAATTGCTGTTTCAATATTATGATGGTTATAACGTAATTCTTCTAATGCCAAACTGTAGATAAGGCTGTTTATTACATAATTGTAATACATAGTAATATACCATGGTTCACACTTTCTGGAAAGTCAGGGAAAATGCTTACTATTTTATACACAAGTCAGGGAAAATGTTTGGTTTTCAATCGTAAATGCAAAGCACTACTGTGCGAAAAAACTTATTAGGAAAAAAAGTTCACATTCTGAGTCGCAAGTCAGGGAAAATCAACTTTTTGGGTCAGGGAAATCATTAACCAAATAAAAGTTTGAACCATGTATACATTACAATTCCTTATTGCTTGTTTTACTATATTACTAATAATGTGTGATATCTGTTATTACTGTTTTCACTGACAATTTTGTTGTTGATAAATATATAGCTGTAATTGGGAATAAATACTGTTTGCAGCAAGTAGTTGATTTTTTTTGTGTGTAGTCATTTGTAAAACAAATTGTAATGTTGTATTTGTTTTTAACTACCACGTAGACCTAATTGAAATATTTTAAATAAAAACGTTTAGGGAGAATTAAACAACTGTTATCAGAATTACTACAAATATGTTTTATTTTTCTGAGTATATATATTCTTAATAAACTTAAATAAGAATAAATTAACTCTCTCATACTTTCATAAACCGAAAGCCAGCTTTAAAAGTTGTGCAGAAAAAAGGTTTGGAAAAAGCATAATCAAACGAAAACATCATCAATCTTAGTCAAAACATCCTAGATGTTTAGAGCTGGTTTTGTTGTGTTACTTAACTAATATTTTTATGATATTTTTAATGCATCATTTATAATTTTAGTACTCGGGTCTTCAAGTTTTTGTTCAGCTGTCCATAAATGATGTATTTTTGCCCAGTCTTCAGTTCCTGCCATCATATATAGTCAATGCTGTCTGCCATGATGTTTTTTTCTAGTGGCCTTATAAAATCTCAAAATACTGTTTACACCAGCTCGATGTGGTAGATCTAAAGCTTCTATCTCCCTTTGTATCCCTTCGGGATCTATCCTGTTCCCAAACTCTCCCCAATCTAAGATGCCATTTATGGACAGCAGTAAAAAGGTTCTGTCAGAAAAGTAGTATGTTTTCGTTTGGTGGTGGAAACATGATGTCGAATGTATAAGTTATATTAATCATATTTTACTTGATGGTTTTCAGTAAGTATGATGCATGTGACGCTTACGTATAGCTGTACCTATAACTGTACGTAAGATAAATAATATTTTTCTAGGGTATTTTTAGACCAAGTGTATAACTGCAGGAGAAATAAGGATACAATGTTTTGATTTATCGTTTATTTTATTTTTCGATAATTCTGTAATAGAGATTTTAACAAGAGGGAGAACAAAATTGTAGAAAATAAATGAGGTGTAAAATAAAAGATTTTGTGCTCGACTTATGAAACGGAAATAACACACAACAACTATTTGAATTTGATTTCATGATTCGCCTAGAAAAATGGTTACTTCAGATTTTTAGGAAAGTATTTTTTCATCAAATAAACAGGTTTACTTATTTTTTTAATTAATAATTTTTGTCTTTACTTGGGCACTACCCACGTTCCGTTTTTTTGGCATTGTCCTTCAGCAGACAACAGTTTTGTTTTTCCTTTTCTCTGCCAGAGTTTATGATTTGGTTTTTGTTTTAATATTTGACAAGAGGATTTTATCAGTCTCCACTGAAGGAAACCACCATAAATGTAGAGGTGGTCTGGTGCCTAAGGAAATTAACCCTAAAAATATGAAATTTTTTAAAATATTAAATAAGACCATCCTAATTGTTTGAAAAATCTAATAATTCAAATTTTGATGGACGTATAAAAGCATTTTGAAAACACATTTTGACTTGTGCAAAGCTTGCTCTCATAAACTAATGTGACACTTATGAATATATAAATTATTAAATGAACTTGAAAACTTTGGCAATATGCTAAAAGAATAGTAATGTATTATAAAAGTATTATTGTATCTCATCAGCAGCTGCCCGGGTTGATTGTTAACATATAAATTACAAAAGTTTTGAATCAGATTAGTGGATGGTTCGAATCTGGAAATCGGAGGAAAAAATATGAAATATAAAAAAGAAAAATTGTCAGAGATGTTAGTAGAACTCAACTCTGAAATTTACATGAAAATACTGTTAATAAATGTCAAAATATGGAACATTTTACTTACACTCTTTTTATTACACCCCACAATTAATTTATTAAAAACCTATTTTTCACCAGCAAAAAATCTTCTTCCCTCACATGCTTCCGTGTGAATGTATTTTTTAGTTATATTAAATAAAACCTCTTGCTACTGTAGTTATATAAAAAAATATGCTGACTTTTACATCCATTTGCAGGCCATATATTTCAATGAACAATATATGAACTCTTTAATTAAAAATGCTTTAAGTACCTATTGTAATGTCATCAAAGAATAATTGACAATTTATATTTCAATACAGTAGAGTCTCGATTATCCAACCTTCGGTTATCCGACCATCCGTGTTATCCGACCATCCCCGTGCACAATAGAACAATTGATTTCCGCCTAAAAAAAATTAAAATTATAAAAATGTTTATTATTTTTCGTGTTATCCGACGACCGGCCCTGTGCACAATCGAACAATCGATTTACGCCTGCCTAGAAAAAACCCAAAAAAATAAAAATTTTTAACATTGATTTTATTATTTTCCGTGTTATCCGACCTTCCCGCTTATCCGACCTTGCCACGGCCGGTTTAGGTCGGATTATCGAGACTCTACTGTACTAAAGTAAAACCCCTCATATCGACCACAGGATAACTGATTATCCTCAGCCCTTCCATTACTACCATGATGAGCTACGGCCAAACCAAGCATGTGTCAACTTGGAAGTCGCTAACCTTTGTTTTTCATCAGAACCACTAGTGAGTATTTGACATCGCTATAGATGTATTTTTTCACTAGAAAGTATCGTTTTGCGCTCCTCTGCCCTAGTCTTTTGACCTCTTGAGATTGGACAACCTTCATGTTCCGATCAAGGCTTGGTCCCATAGATAACGAATATGACGGGTCCTACTGTAGTATATAAACAGAATTTTTTGATTTATCTTAAGAAGAGTTTTCAGGTTTTTGTGTTTATATTAATTTTTTTCGTGGATCAGAAAGGTTATTTAATGGTGTGAACAAATTTAAATAGCTTAATTTGTGTGGTGAAACATTTATGCACTTGAGATTTCTCACAAAATAAAATTGTATTAAATAACTATGTTGTTTAATTTAAACCTAATGTTATATTTGATGTAGTTTGTTAATAGCCTCAAACATTTAAGTAGTTGTTATTTTACTTACGTCGTCAATCCAATTTTGTTTGTGATGAACGCTTTTCGGCGCTAGGCCATCATCAGCATCCATTTACACTAGATTATTCATAAAATCGGTGTTGTGAAGATCTAGTAGCGAAATGCATCATGTTGTAAAAAAAACAAATATTTACAAACATTATGAACATACACACAACTAAACAAGGATACTATTATAAACCTCGATCGCACAGGTAAGGGAGCCGGCTAGGAACACCCGTGCGCATGAGGTTTATAATAGTATCCTTTTTTAGTTGTGTGTATGTTCATAATGTTTGTAAATATTTGTTTTTTCAACAACATGACGCAGTTTGCTACTTGACCTAAGCAACGCAGATTTTATAACAAATCTAGTGTACAGTTCATGGATGCTGATGATGGCCTAGCGCCGAAAAGCGTACATCACGAACAAAATTGGATTGGCGACGTAAGTAAAAAAACAACTAGTTTTGTCATTATCAATCCGTACATAATCAAACATTTAAGTTGGGAATGACGACAGCAATAAGGCTCCAAAGTGCGGGGGGCGAACTGAAATGAAATGTTTGATTTACAGGATTCAATCGAGTGTCAACCTTCCCCTGCCGTACTATATTAAGTCAGCTAAAAAAGCACAATAATTTTCTGAATACTGTGATAATTATATTATCACGTTCTCTTTGACAATCACAGATTAATTTCCCTTAATTTTAAAATCATCTTGTGGATGGTTAATTACTCCAAACTATTCATTACACATGACACATACTAAAACTTTCATTTTATTACGTAATTATTACGTTCGTTTATTAAATTTTATTACTCATTTAAGATTGGGTCATTGGGTTTGAAACATTTTTTTGGTGATAAACATGAATGAATGAAAATATATTTGGTGCTTGAAGGTGTGGCATGTTAGTATTTCCTTTTAGTTACTTTCCGAGGTGTGTTATCTTGATGTTTTAAAATTTGGTGATTGGATGTATGATGTGACCAGTAACCTGAATTACAGTTTGATGCAGGGGTAAAGTATGCATTCATCTGTATTTACCAGATCAAATATATCAATACAATTGTTTTCCCACGTGAAACTGTGTATTATGCAATAACATAGTTAAACATTAAAATTTCAGTGGACGACAATGATGATAAAAAATAAGACCTAGAAGAAAGTGACGTCGTTTGTCCTAAGAATTATAGGAAGTTATTGTGATAATGATGAAAACTTTCAGGTCAGGAAACAAAATATATGAAAAATTTGACTATTGAAGTACAAAAGTAGAACAAATAATCCTATAGCAATCACAATTAGCTGAATAGACTGATGGTTTATGTATTTACACTTGATTGGTTTGTGGACAACAATAGTCCACAACATAGTATTGAAACTCATTTTCAGAGTATTTTGAAGACTGCAAATTGGTTAAGGAATTTATACTCAGGAATTGAAACAGCTATAGTTTCACTTTATACGATTTTATCAGGGTTTAAAGGTTACACATCCTGGTTATTTAGTGTTCACCAGTATTAGCGAATTTCCCCTATAGGGAAGAAGCTATTACCGTAGGTCTCATGGTAAGACTTAAGCCCGAGACCATGATAACTTTTCATTTTGAGGTCCCCAGATGCCAAAAACACCATTCGTTCAAATTTGTATACATGTATATATATATATATATATATATGTGTGTGTGTCCGTAAGCACGATAACTCTCGTAAAAAAGGTCCGATCTTAATGAAATTTGGTACAAATGTGTAAAGTACCATTTATTTGAACGAGTTCGAAAACCAGATGAATCGCACCATCCGAAGGGGGGTTTTTGGGGGTTTTTGTACCCCAAAAATGTGTTTTTTGGGGTTTTCACATGTAATTTTAATTTAAATCAAATTTAATTTATACCATTGAATTAAGCTTAAAAAAAACAAACAATTTGGTATTTTGATCATTGCTCTACGTCAATTGGTTACCGAGATATTGAAAGTGCTAAACACAGTACGTTGTCTAATGTTATTCTTATGGAGAAAAAGAAAAATTGTATATCTCGCTTATTTATGAACATAAACTGGCGAAATTTGGCATATGGCTTGATCTGGTTGTGGTTTATTGTTGTTTGCAAAAAAAACCAATTTTTTGCCTATGGTTCCTGTAGCAGCAAACCTAGGTACTTGGTCCCCATGTTATTCTTATGGAAAATACTTAAAATGTTATATATCGCTTATTTATGAATGTGTATGGATGAAACTTGGTATGTGACTTCACTAAGATGAGTTCTATTGATATTTGCATAAAAACCCATTATTTTGTATGCCTTGTTGCAGCAAACCTGCATACTCATCCCCAATGTTATTCTTATGGAGAATAATTAATATTTGAAATATCACTTGTTTGTGAATACATTTCTTATGAATCCTGTTAAGTGTTTGTTATGTGTTATGTTATATATTCATTGGAAATTCGCTGAGTATGCAGGTTTGCTGCAACGGGGGTATTTTTTAAATCACACTTGAACTTATTTCCAAATTTGTTTCTTAAAATGTTGCAAGTGTTATACAGATACCAGTAAATCAGTATATCTAAATCAAGAAGTAAAAGTGGTGATACAAATACATTTTTGAGTTCTAACTTTTTCCTAGTTACAGTAAAACAGATTTATATTCAAAATATCATTTTGGTAATATTTTAATTATTTGTTTTAAGTAACCAATGTTGGAATCGTTTTTGTATTTTATTAACAGAATGTTACTGCAGTTGCAATAGTGTTGTTAGATTGTAATAGATCCTTAATGATACCAAGTCTTTTGTCTTACCTGAAAATCCAAGTAAATCGGAAACAGTAAGAGAATATCCCCTTGAAACAATATAAAATATTACATCAATTTGAAAAATTGAAGTAAGTTTGAAGAAGCTCCAAAAGGGTGAGTGTTTTGATCTTAAAGAGTATGAACATATTTTGAATCGAGTTACTTTTGATTCAGTATATGTTGACTAACTTTATCTTTTTTTATAAATATCTTTTTAATTTAAATTTGGTTTTGTTGTTCCACAGGTATAGGTAACATCCTAAGTGTTTGTTTTCAAAACAAAGTTTTTACTATTCTTGTTAAAATAACTGATTTGAAAAAGTAAGGGAATTGTAAATAGAAGTTGAAGCAGACTACGAGTTTTCGCAGTTAAATTTTGTAATAGTTGTCATATATATTGACTTTAGTACAAGAATGGAGAATAACAAATTAGAGATTTCCTTATGTCCCCAAAAGTTTGCGAGTTTTGCAGGATTGCTAAAACAGCACAGCCTAAGGTTTGCAGCCATGATCGAACGATTTTACTCTACTCTCCTGCTCTCTCGACTTTTTTGGAAAGGAAAGAATTCTCATCAGTTCTCAGACACGACTGAAAAAGTTAATAATTACAAAATTTGTGGATACAGATACAATAATAATATTTTTATTGCCAAGGCATTTAACTTGATGCATTGCAATATGTAACTATCAAATATAAATTTGTACATGAACAGTTTCAAATTACAATTTGTAAAAATCGTTTGCATCATAAATACTAAGTACAGTTAAACATGGCTTTACATATCTCTTGAATTTTTGTATTAGTATTTCACTATAAAGTTTTATATTCATTTATGAATTTTTGAGTTCTAAAATATTTTGATTGATTTATCTTCAAATTTGTCAAGTGTCTTATAATTTTGTGAATAAAATTGTTTTCTTCATACAAGCGAATCAAAACAGTGATTACATTTGTATGTAACTGATGTTTTTTATATGTGTATCTTGTGGTGTTTATGTAATACGGATTGATAAACTCAGGGATGATAGTGCTTAGTTCAATAAATTGAGTAGTGGCTTGCAGTGTGTTTTTGATGATATTCCACATATAGTGAATGACTATCGTTGGATACTCGATGTGTGAATGATATTCTCACATTGTAGTTCTCGCACCGAGACTAATCTGAGAATGTTTACCAGATGAGAACTACCACCCGGCCCAACTGAGCCCTACCATGCAGTTGGCCAGACAGATGGGCGCATCGGCTCAGAAGGTGCAGCTCATGAAGGCGTCCTTCTACCCGGACGAGCTTGATGACTTCCACATGAGTGAGTTAACCTCTGAGACTGTCTTTGTTGAACATTGAGAATACAAATGCTTATTTAAAACAACTTTTATTGAGTGTAAAGCAGTACGGAATAGACACAGTAAATCCCCATTATGCATCTTGGTAATGCATCTTCTTATTCAACTGCTCTTACATGTCATTTGATACTTTTATTCTAGGCTCCCCCACCAACTCAAATAGCTGCACAAAGCCTGATAGAGTGTTACTTATTTAGTTATTGATACAATTTTGATTCTATTTTTAGTAGTAATGTATTTTGTATTGATAGCATTACTATTCGTAATGAGTATGTAAGTAAAGAGTATTTGATTTGATTTGATTTGATTACATTTGATTATTATAACTAGTGTTTGAAATATTTTGGGGAGAGACAGGATCTGATTTTTTACATAGAGAGATGCGGGCGTTTTTCACATCTTATCATATTTAGGATTTACAGTGAAATATTTAAAAAGTCATGTAGCTTAATGTAATGCCTATCCTACCATATTTTTTGTAGAATTGTATATATTATGAAGATTATATGATGTTTATTAAATATTTGTAAACTCGTCAGTTCCAGTAGAGACTTCTGGGTCGAGAATTTAGAGGAAGGACCTGCTCACATTATGTCATCTTCATTTAATGTTGAGAAAAGTTTATCAAACTCATTACTTTCCTCCTTCCTTGAAAATGTCAAACAACAACAATGTTAAGCTTGGGTAATGTCACTTATGTTTGAGTGTTGAGTGTACTTTGAATGTTTTGTTTTTTTATGGTAAAAAAACCATATAACCAATTCCTGTCAATGTTTAATAATTTTACAGATGGTGACTTCATTGATTACAAAATGGGCTCTATGCTGGATGTAGAAGAGCTTGACCAGGGCCCCAAATTGTTCAAGAGCTTTCCGCTTTTTCGCACTCAGTTTAGTAAATATGAAGAAACACCTCCTCCCATGCCGTTTCAACCAGTCAGTGGTAAGTAGACTGTATTTTGTAAAAAAAATAAGTGTTTTTATAAATCTGAGTCGTAGGCAACATAAAAACAACCTATTTTACAATTGATATAATACAACATATAGTTCCATCAATTGTCATATATAGATTTTGTGATCGGAGCATCATTATCTGAGTAATTACATCTTATTTGTAATTAATTCTAACCAGCATATTTTTATTTTGTAAAATACAATTAGTTAGTTAGTTACGCTAATATGAAGAGGAATTGAGTCTACAAAATTATAATACAACAAACTTATGGAATTAAACCGCGCATCTTTTCTACAATTTCAGGTTGAAGATAGCCTTACATTGCTTTATATGACGTAAAAAAATTGGCCACTACTTTTGATTGCTAAGAGATAAAAACTGCATACAGTAGGTACCAATCAAACCATCACGTTAATTTTAAACTGAATCCTTAGATACCACAAGCCGAGAATATAAACAAGAAAGATAAAGTTATTATAGTAGAAATCCAATTATCCGACCCCAATTATCCGAATCTCCAATTATCCGAATCTCCAATTATCCAAATCGATTTTGTGTGAAATAATAGAAATACGCGGGAGCGCGTGTAGCGATAATGCGCCGTTCCGTTACTATGGCTTCGTGAGCGCTAAAATAAAAGCCCGCGCTGTTACCTTCCAGCGCGATATTTTCGCAGGGAACAATGAGTCATACCCCCTTCCCGCCCTGCTCATCATCAGTCGCTACTATTCTTTCACCGTTCTTTAATATGGTGATGTTTTTTGCTCAATTCCCGAGGTATACCTGATTATCCGAATTTATGCATATCCGAATCGGCCCGATCCCCAATTAATTTGGATAATCGGAGTTCTACTGTATAATACTTTTTTGTAAGTTTTTACCCAAAGAAAAATACCCAAAGTTTATATGCAGAGTTTGGAGACCCTGTAGATCTCTAAATTGTTAAATTTCCTTTTAAAATATTCACTTTTACTCCTACTATAGAGTATAATACCATGAGTACATCTGTAGAATGTGTCTAATTAGTTATAGGTATGTTGGGTCGTAAATAAATTATTCGTAAGCATATTTTATATATTTTTAATCTGGCTTATACTTGAATTTGATGTTGTTTCTCAGTTGCCGATTTTCAAAGATTACAACAAAGCATGTTTTAGTTTATAGTTTATCACATATATTGATGCCATTCTTCTAAATCCTCTGTATTTACTCATGATTAAAGAATTATTGTTTCGAGCCGAATATTGCAGTATTCGGCTCGGCTCGAGATTTGCAAAAAGGTTCGAAGTTGGAGCCGAATATTTAAAACGCTGACCAGTGAAAATAGTCGTCCCCAAATTCAATTTAAAGACAACTTTCCAGAATCAATGTTAGAATTCTCGTAGTTTGCGTTGGTAGTGCTCCATTCCATTACAAATATAATTCTGTGGTGCTAATGCTTTCGGTCCTTCGTAAAAAAAAACAACCAAACATTAAAATTTTAAACTGCTGACCTGATCGGTGATCAGCCAACGCAATGGAGCTACTTTCTCTACGCTCAATCACATCAAGTGGACCTATCACACTATTCAGTTTGCAGTGCAGTGTTGCCGTTGCCCAGTTGAGTTGTGCAATATTTCACGGTTAATAATAATTAATACAACAACCGTACTGCTTCAGAAAAAGTACCACAGGAAAAAACTAAAATCCGTTAAAACACTTTGTCTAATTGTTGCATGGGTACAGTCTTTTTTACAACTTAGAACTTCGTACATTACACAATGATTATATTCCCTGGAATCTGAAATTATGTCTGGCAACACTGTTGGCATACACACTTTGCGAACTGCCTTTAGACGATGAGTGAAGATTGTTATTATGATGTAATAATGATTTAACGTGACCAAAAGCTAGGGACGGGTGTAAGTGAGGAACGAGATGAGCAGAGTAAGTGTTCACCCTTACTCCACTCGTCTTGGGTGATGAACGCCTAATAAACATGACGACGTTATAATGTGCAGACAAATTAGTACTCTCCAAAAATTGGATAGTTAAAAAATTGACGAATTGCAAAGTTCACAAAATCTAAGGACTTTATAACAATCTTGAATGGTTACGTAACGCATGTTTCTAATACCGGTGATCATATTATTTTAAAGATTGATTATAACCTATGTACGCCGAAGGCCCTAACCAAGAGAAAGACGCAATCAAAATGGCGCAGTGTTTTATTACAGTACGCTACAGCTGTGCGATTAAAATCATATTGTTAACTCCGCGGGATTGTTTGAATTTATGAATAAACGTCAGTAGAAGTATAAACCACATCATTTTGTAATTGTATGCTATCAAATCGTTAAAGTTGTGATGAAAGAAGAATGCATTGACAATCCTCTTTCACCTTCTGTTTCAGAAGCAGATATGATAGATTAAGTCTATTAGGTAATAGGTTTGACAGAACATAAGCTAGGCCTACGATTATTAACTAATGCCTTTTGAGTACAATAAGATATAAAGACTGGTTTAACTATCTTATATTTATAAATGGATAACCTAAAATTTACTATTTACAAACTGTTGAATGAGAGATAGGCCCTCAATTATTATTATTCAGGCTATTAATAAATACGGTAATATCTGCATTAGTTAACCTGTGGTCTCATCAGTCGTAAAAAACTTTTAGTTCTCTTCCTTTACGTTATTTGTTCCCTATGTAGGCTACCTACTTTATATTGAAAGACAAATTGTTCTTAACTATCAACAAGTGGTCTCAATAAATCTTCCTTTTTAGAAGCCTACCGTACTTATTTTGTTATTTTCACACTGTAGGCCTTCATTTATTTAACGTAGGAAGTGAATGAAAGATGACAAATTTTGAAAGTTATAAATTATTTTACATTACCATAATAGATAAAATGTTTATTCTTTTACACATAATATAAATAAAGAATACATATAGGCATAATCAAACATGCCCAAAGATCGAGGACTTTGAAAAAATTCTGCCCGGCGTGGCTAGAGTCAGAAAATCACTTCCGGTATATTGCACACTCCTAGAGAAAACTCCCATCAAAAAAAGCTCGGCTCAAGAAAGCTTGAAGCTTGAGAACTTTGAAAAAAAAACCGCCTCGGCTCGGCTCGGCTCGAGCCAGAAATCACTATTCGCACACCCCTACTATTGATTATGAAAGTAATAATTTTATCAACTCCCCTCACCTGTCTGACCCTCAGTTGAGCCAGAGCCCAGCCCCCTGCTCCCAGCGGCGGTGGAGATGCCCATGGCCCCGCCAGTGCCCGCCGTCAAGCCGCAGCACCGGGCACTCACCCTGCCCGACCGCGGTATCGTCTGCTATCCGCGCACCCTGGCTGCGCGACCAGACGTGGCTGCACGCTGTGCCGTTGACCTGGCGCTGTTCAAGGGGCGGAGCTTCAGAGTGGGATGGTCCCGAGACGGCGTGCTGGCCTCGCTGAGCACACACAAGGTATGATTTTACTCTTTTTTTTTTGTGGCCTAAGTTTCAGTATTGAACAGTTTCGTATTATAGCTTGATCTGTTTACTAATACTAATTTTTAGTAATATGTTTATAGGGAATATAGGGATGGACGGGATTGGATTTCGTGATCGGGACTGGACGGGTTGGGATTTTTTTTCCTCCCAAATTTTGGGGCGAGAAAATCAATGTTTACCAATTTGCACAAATAATATACAAAAACAATTAATATTTTATTAGTAGCGATTGAAAACCTATCAATTCACCAGCTTCTTGTCACGGCCTGGCCCGCATAAGCTAAAACCTAGGATTATTTTTATACGATGTTCACATATCCTCTATGCTCTATATCCTTATGTTTACAAACCATCCTCATGCACTACTTCTATTCTAAAGATAGAATTTTCCACAGCTAATCATTAAAATTTAATGATTTTAAAAATTTTGTTGTAAACAAACTTAAAATGTTTACATCGGCTGCTAATTTTTTAAAATTAATATCGAATTTGTAATAATTGTAAACCCTAAATTGAAATTAAGGCTTTGACATTCCCTGCTATTTAGAATAATTACCTTTCTGTAAAAAAATAATCATTTAAATCTTTCAAGTGTTTGTCTCAGAATATTTCTGGAAAATGCCAGTTTCAATTAATACATAGATACTCGTATTCAACCATAGTAAATTTACAATTGAATCAAATAGAAAAATCTGTTGTTTAGAAATTCCTCATAAATTTATTTATTATATGAAGCCCTGTGGGGCAGAGTTCTGAGAAGAACAGATGTAAATTATAAGGGATTATGTTGAATCTTTGCTATGATGTCTTTTAAGTAGCACATCAAGCACGAAAATCTGTTAAAGTTATTCTTAGATCTCGCCCTTAAACATTATGTTAAATATTTAGATTTTTGCTTTAAAAAATGTTTGATATTGTCCTCTGTTTTACATGGCATTATTAATCACTTCCCCATGACTAGGTGGCCCGTACAGTGGACTGGTCGCTGCCTATGGACCAACTGTCCACAGTGTTGGAGGGCAGACTGGACGGGGACACATCCCCCGCCATAGTGCAGCGCATCCGCATACTGCCCGGCCATGACGAGACATCCAACGTCACCTTCCAGGTAGGGACACTAGCGATCAATGAGGAAATATATTTAATTATCATTCAAGTTAGTTATATTGCGTAATTTGACACGTTGGTATGTTAAGTTTACACGATACTCGAAGATTAAGGGTGAATTATTTAATGAGTGGTAAATTTCTGTTCGGGGCTCTCAAGCTAATAGGTTTTTTAAGCAGGTCATTTAATTGTTGTATGAAAGTAGGTAACAAGTTAGTATTGAGGGAGAACAGGATTAAGCAAATATTTGCTTGAGAAAGAAAGGTAGGCCTAAAGAGACCAACAAAATTGCATACGATTTTTTTCTTGGAATAGTCAATCAACTGTTATCATTTTATCATAAAAAAGTTAGGACACAGCCGACTCACTTAATGAAAATGGTTTTGGAAAAGCACACCAAAAGAAAGTTGATATTTTTTCCCCTTTGGGGCTTCCATCAGATACAAATTAGGGTATGACAGGTGATATTCATAGTTTCAAAAGGTTACTTCATGTCGTAGGACAATCTTAAATCTGGTTTATACCAGTTTTGAGGCTGTGACATTGGGTACAGCAAATGAAGTTGTGATAACAAATGGTAAGTCTGTTGGCTGCCCATTTGACAAGCTTCCCTTTCAAGCTTTCCATTTGCAGCGTTTGGGAATGGAATGTCCAGGTTCATTCCCCGATCCGAGAATGTGATCCCTGGCAGTTGTACTTGAATACCTTGTGAGCTGAGTTGGCCAGTTGGAGGGCAGAGCCTGATCACAGCTGTCACAGGAGCACGGGAGTTGGGCCTCTGAAAGGTCAATTTGGCTACCTGTCCCATCCCACCCTTCCCTTTTCTTCTATATCCTATTCTTCCAGTAACCTGTGTGAAAAGTTCCCGCTTGTGGAAGATGATGTGCCTAGCAGCTTAACGTGGGTTTCTTAATCCAGCAATAGCAATAACAAGGTCACTTTATTTATGGGGAGGAAATATCAACCTTGTTATTGAGTGTATGCTCATCTGAACAAATTTTTCTGTTGAAGCTAGTTGTTTGTACAATAATTTGTCCAACAAAATTTCCAAACTACCTTTTCAGTTAAGTTTCAAAATGTTATTAAGGGTGTTTTTAGTCCTTACCTAACAGCAAATAGGATATTAGGAACAGAGTTAGTAAAACATTTAGCTAATTTCATTACTCACTTGTTACTATTGTTTCAGACCAGTATAGAAGAGCATCTGGAGATAGCCCTGGAACACTCTCTGTGGAGTGAGGGCGAGGACTGTCCTCGGGCCGGGCCAAGGGCCGGGGTCGAGGCGCTACACGCCCACTGCGACCTCGCCAACCACTCGCCCCCCAGCCCGTTCCTGCAGGTGTGGCAGCTGTGCGTGGCCCTGTGGGGCGAACTGCCAGACCTCGACCCTCATGGTATGTCATGAATAGTCAGATAGTTTTATACGGGAAAAAGGGATCTAACTTTGAAAAGTTTCATGCAGTCATCCACCTAAGTTGCCTTCAAGTAATAATCCACCTGCTGCGTCATTTTAAAATCGTTCCTTTCAGATTTTTACAAAATTAATATTTTTTACAAATTGTAAGCTTAATTAACATGTTGCAATAAAAGACAAAATGGTAAATATATTCGTTAGAAAACTATATGACTATCGATTTGGATGGGTCAGACTGATTATCAGGCGCAATGATACAATGTCACGATATAAACATTTTATTTTGCCTAATGAAGATTGGTGTGACTGATCAAAATCTATTGCCTTGTACCACCTTTTGTAAGAATTTACTGCTGTAAATAATTTCATTCCATGGTGTACATCACACATAAGTACAGTGCAAGTGAATATAAATTTCTATGTTACTATTTTATTACATCCTGTAGTGCGATAAGACCAATGGGTGGTGTGAGTAATAAAATAACATTTACTAAACATTGAGTAGAAGCTTTTTCTCTGCTTTATTCACATCACCCACAATATTATATGCCATAAAAGGTGTAAGTTTAAATTACACAAATATGTTAAGAGGCCTCTATCTTGGTTGGTCAAAGTCATGGAAGTTTTCCATCACTGGGGGAAATGAAAACAGATTTCTTGTCAATAAACTCAATAACATTAGAATGTGTAAATAAGTTGTCAGTCCGTTTTAAAATCCAGTGTAATGTTTTAATTTGTATCAATACAACAATTTTATCCCCCTAGTTATGCATTTTACTTCATCTTGTAGGGCCTTTAATTATCTACTATGTCTTTGATTGAAAACACTAATGTTAGTAATAATTAGGGGTCTGCGGTGCGCCGAAAAATCGGTACCGGTACGGTACAAAACGAATTACCGAATTTGGTTCGATACCACTAACGGTGCCGGTACTAAGTCGGTACGGTAGAGCCTACAACTACAAAAAATCAGTATTCACTGTTTATCAACCACATTTTTCCTTCAGTTTTATTCATAACATCTTTTTCGTCTGTTGACATTCCATTTACACGACAACAACTTTCAACTTCAACCAGCATTCGCGAGTTTATAGGTTCGCGATTACGAATGATGATGAGATGCCTTTACAGCATTGTTAAAGCTGCCTCCACACACTGGCCCAATGTTTCGTCGAGTTGTGTATGACTCGGCAAGTAATTTTATAATGTACATAAGCATTGAGAATAACCAGAGGTTAATAACAAACTACTACGCAAATACACTATCATGCTCGTCTTTGCTCGCGTAGACTTGGCCAGTGTTTGGAGGCAGTATAAAGATAAACAAAAACCTACAACAGAAATTGTATGACATTTAGACATTTTTAAATCAAACTGAGTGATAAACACATAAATCACTGTTTTGTGTTGTACATTGCCGATTGCATAACGGCCCCCTAACCTCAAATGAGTACTTGATACTACTTAAAATCGCCAAACATTTGGCAAATACATTCTGGTCATCTGATCTACGATCGTGTGTTACAGAGAGTATAACATTCAGAAGGTCTAGGTTGACACTTATTTTGATATGCAAACGTAATAACATGTTCATCAATTCAAAAACACAAATCGGGCTTATCATGACATTTTCCTAATAAGCATTATGACACTTCCTAACGTTTTATGGATGGAAATTAAACCAACCGAAAGAAAATGTTTGAATTCAATATTAAATATGCCGTTAATGGTTTAGAAGAGTGTTTAGGTTAAATAATATTAGTTTGATTGCTAAAACATCTATTAATAAAAAAACACACCAACACAACAAACTTTTTATTTGTTTGATCAAATTTGAGGGGTTTGTACCGGTTTCCTTAAAAAGCGTTTGTGTGATCTCATAACAAAAATGCCATTGGCGTTGAAATACAAAAAAAAATTACACACACTACTTTTGTAACAAATAAAAAAGGTTAGCCTACATTGGTTCATAATTTTATGTTTTATTTCGTAATTTTGGAAGCTGTGTATTTCTTTCTCTCTGATTTTCACTCTTTGTGTGTTGATGACGTTTGGACGTAATCACCACTTCCACTTAAAGTGATCGTGCGTCGTCTTAGTTGATAAACTATTTTGAACAAGTTTTGTGATAGCCTTTATAGTTTAACTACTGTATTTAAAATAAACAACGAGTGATTTTGATGGATTCTTAATGAACCGCCATTGCCGTCGACTTCTGTTACGACGAGTAGGCTACAACTTCGACGTCTGCTGAGTTTGTGTCATCTGATTGCAATACAAATTCTTATTCTGTTGTGTTACTTGGTTACATGATTTAAAAGTTGTTGGAGGCTATAATTTATAATAATTCATACAACCTGTATTTAATTATAATCAAGGGCTTACCTAAATACATTTTGATGTCTGCCAGTATGTTTTTCTTTGAAAATCTTTTTTCTGTATTTGTTCTGTTGTAATAAATTGCACTATTTTATTACTGCGTACCGTACCGATTTTGTACCGAGAACCGAGGTACAAAAATAAAATTTACTGTACCGAACCGTACCAACCTTAAGTTTCTGGTACCGCAGAACCCTAGTAATAATAGTAAGATAAAAAACTGATAGAGATTACTAGTTTCAAAGGTCACTGCCAATTTTATGTATTGAAGTTAATTGCCACTTTGTATCTTTCAACTATTAAATTTTTTACAGCACTGATAGTTGCATGAGTATTACTCAGATTCTTTAACTCAGACACATGAGAGTGAGAGGTTGATGTGGATTGTTTGTTGCAGAGCTGCCGGCGAGTCACCACGCAGTGATGGTGCGGCGCCAGGCTGTCAGTGATTGGCTGGAGAACGTAGTCGCGGAGAAAGTCAGAGCAGAGCTGGCGCAGGACATCAACACTGCAGGCAACGTGTTCTCCCTCCTGACTGGCCACTGTGTTCTGGAGGCTTGCAACCAGGCAAGCAACATTGGTAAGTGCACCTAGTGTCTCACAGTTAGTCATTTAGAGATTATATATTACGTTTGTTGGTCAAACTGACAATAGTAGTTTATTGCTTAGATGAATGCTTAGCTTTGTATACATTGCTTTCTGCTTTCTCTCGGATACTTTGATATTTATGCAAAAATTCCAAATATTTGCCTAGTGAGACTATATTACTCACTGTAGTAATATATTCTCACTAGGTTAATATTTCTAATACTGACTACTTCTAATATACTATATAATACTTCTACTTCTGGTTCAGACCGATGATCTTGAATATTTTTCAAATTTGTTGTTGAAAATAAAAATGAAAAAAAAAAACTTCAGGATTTAGCACCTTTATTTTCATGTGATTAGCCTGTATTACACAAATTTCATGTTGTTTGCTTCGTCGGAAGCTCATTGTTGGTAAGTGCCTCAGTAAAATTGACGTTTATGATTCAAGCCAGTACGTTTAAGTGATTGACGTTTATGGTTGAAGTATCCGTGTGGTGGGAGCAAGGGTTAGGAGGGTGTCAGTCAATGCAACTGCTTTGATAGTGCAGACTTAACTTGGCCTTGTTTTTGTTTTGTAATGCCCACCTCTGGGAAATCCGGACCGGAAGGCCAGATTAGTCTGGATTTCTTAGTGTCTACTGTATTTACCAAGTTCTCAGGTTAGAATTGGCCATGGGTTGTTTACTTTATCTGACATGAAATTATTTGGAGAGCAAGCTCACTACAGAGCCTCAATTATAGAGTCAGAGTAAAGTATCGGTTATGTTCAACAGGGGACGTGTACGCATCACTGCTGCTCTCGCAGGTGGGTGGCTCCAGCAGTGTGAGAGTGATGATGGAGCAGCAGCTGACCCAGTGGGTGGACACAGAGGCTGACAAGCTGATAGACAAGGACCGCCTTAAACTGATGATGCTGACGGCAGGCCGACCGCTGCTGCACACTTCTGACAGACTAATCAACGTCTGCGAGAACCTCGATTGGAAACGGGCGTTCGCTCTCCATCTGTGGTATGTTGTTTAAGGTTTATACTAAAGGTTAGCTATTAGCTAGTGTATTCCTTTCTAATAGGTCTGTTTGGGAGGATTAGTAGGCCATGGCATAGCCGGCTAGGCATATCTCCCTTTGGGATATTATGCAGACAAAGAAGAGGTTTTCAGGGACGGGAAAGGTGGTAGGACGGGGGTCAGTCTGCCTCGCTCCAGAAAGGGAGATAGAACCTCACCTAGCTCCCAGGCTCTATGGGTGGCAGAACCCCAGGACGATTCACCCTCTAACTCGATGCCCCCCCAAGTCCACCAGACGGGGACCACCATCGCCTACAACCTCCAACATCTCAGGGGTCGGGGGCCCCCAGGATGGTTCGTCCCCAAGCCCGGCAGACTGGAGACTGTGGGATAAGGGCCCTTCCTCGCAGGCAGACATGAAAGGATGATCCATTACTCCCTCCAAGGACTCGAACTAGACTCCGGTTGATCCAGGGTCAACCGGGAGTCAAACCCCCAGAAGAGATGAGGAGAAAGGGAAGTTGGTCACACGGGATAGCCAAAAGACTTACCAATACTGTGACAGCTTTATTTTGTTGTACGCAATGTCGACCTCTGAACAATGCCGAATAGTATAGACCAGTCTGAAGGCCGTCGAGGGGCACTTCTAATAGGTTAGTTTTTTTTTACTTCTTGATCTCAAGTAGGCCAACAATTTTGGTAAAAGTAGTGGTTTTAATTGCCACCCAATAAATATTTTGGCGTTCAAGTATTTTACCCTCTCAATACCAATACAAAACGGTGAATTGTCTTTGCCAGAAAAAGGACTAATCCATTGTGAGGAATGAGTCACTAATTGTTAATTTTATGATCACTACACTTCTTTCCTCCATGCAGGTACATCTGCTCACCAATGGCGTCCGTGACGGATGCGTTGCTACGGTATGAGGCGGCGTTTTCCGACGACGACGAGCCATATGCCTGCCCGCCACAGCCCAGCCACCTAGGCGACCTGGAGTGGGAGAGCACAGGCGGGCAGATGGTGTATGACGTGTGCTACCACCTACTGAAGCTGTTCAGCAGCCGGGCCCACCCCCTGGCGCCTCTCCTCAACCCCGCCACACACTCCGCCGACCCCTTGGACCACCGCCTCAGGTAGCTGTCTCACCGATATCGTTGATCCAGTATTGATTATTTAAGTATGTGTTGGAAGTGCCTAAGTAATCATCCTTAGTGCTAGGGGAGCTTAGTAGGAGCTTAGAAAAAACACCCTTGACCTACTTTGTTTGAAGTGCCGACGAAATTAGTTTTTCCGGTGGGACAAAACAAAAAAGTGTTCTTAAATTAAGTTTAAATTGATGGTGACTTGAACCTTTTTTCTCAGATAAGCTATCTGAATCCTAATCCTTTAACATCAATCTCACCGAGCCCAAGGTTTTTTTACAATATAATTGTTAGTTAGAAATAATAATGTGCATATCTTGGTTAGCAACTCTCCATTTTCTTGAGGAATCAATAAAAACATTGCCAAATTTTTCATACGTACAAATACTTAAGTCCCTCATACATATATTATAATACTTTAGGTCATACATTGTAATAAATTTACACAGTACTTTGTCAAGTTGTGCCTTTATGAGTGTTAGTAAGTACTTTGTTTACAGACATGAAAAAAAAACTGGAAGTGTCTAAATTCTTAGAGCTGTGAAGCTGTGTTTCAATTCTTCCTTTTAATCTTACAGTCTGAAACATGTAAAGCGCTAGTGATTACTGATAAATTAACTATTTAATATTAATTTTAATTAGTTATTGTGGTTTCTTCAGACATTTTCAGGTTTTTGTGGTTTTTCAGGGTTTATAATAGGCTAGATATAATAGTGATAAGACTGGAAAATATAATTTTCATTCAGTCAGCATAGCAGCTGATCTAAGTTCAAAAAAAGTTTTGAGAAATTCAATTGAACATACATGATGTCCAGCTTTGACTTCTGATGTTAAACTGGTGTTGTTTAAAGTATTGCCAAGTGATGGCAGCACTACCCGAGAAGAGCTGCGACCTAGTGGGTCTTTCTGAAACTACGTCCCTAAGATTCCACTGTAGTTTGGAATTTTTAATTAGCACAGAAACGGGCGGCAATTCTGCACCTACCCAAACTCTGTAGGAACGTTTCCCTCAGTCAGCGAGTTAAACAAGTAACCTAAAAAAAGATTTGCATGATAAAAAAATAGTAAATTTTGATCTGTTTTGTTAAGATGAGAGAAAGTTGAACTCTGATTTGCTCGTTCCCCAGCTGGCTGCTGCTGCGCACGGTGGAGGCGCTGGGCTACACGCACGTGTCGGCTCTCACTGCTGCCAACATCCACACCGGGTTCGCGGCCCAGCTGGAGGCCCACGGACTGTGGCACTGGGCCGTCTTCGTGTTGCAGCACCTGGCCGATCCTCTCGGGTGAGTCAGTCCGGGTCATGTTGAATAATCGGAGCTAAGCTGTATGTTAGTCAAATAGTTTTTTATATTTTTGTGTGCGACTCTTTTAGGTTTGTAAGGGACTTTAAATTTTCCCTTAAAATATTCCAACCAAACTAATAAATCTTTCCTTTCTCAGATATTAAACATTTTCTAAAAACAAAAGTCCTTTCCCGGACTATAGAGCCAGTAAACCTGTACCTTTTGATCCTGAACCCTATCATCATGAGATCCATGCATATTGCACAGTCCCCGTGACAAATGCTGGTCCAATACTCATACATCTAGACATCCTTAGATCATATTGTACCAATAGTCTTCTTCCTCTCCATCAAAAATTACACTGAGATAGCCAGTGATGCGCCACATCTTTGGTGTGGAAGGGGATTGCAGGAAGATGAAGAAAAGTTAGTCGGTCAACACCATCCAACAACAACGTTTTAAGAAATTTTTGTGATTATTGCAGGAGTGATGGTGCTATTACAAATTTCTTAAGACTAGTCAGTTTTAAAGTAACTGGTCCACTCTTACTGTTCAGGTTACACCACCAATAAAATTTCTGTTAAGATTAATTATTTATTTATTGAGAGAGGAAAACTGCAATTTTTGCTGCATCCACAAGTAAACCTATTGCACTTTAGTAGCTAATAAACATAACCTGTGTAAATAATCATTTGACCAAATCAAATCATAGCCTGCCATAGATAAACATTACGTGTTAGCTGCCACGTTGGCCAAGTTTGGCCGGGATTGGCACACAGGCTTCAACAAATATTTCATTATTTTGCCGCTAGCTACTTCCTCCTCACATTTAGCGGCAATTAAAAGTACTACTACGACAGGACACTTTCCATGCAAACTTATGTGTTGCATAACGTTTCTAATACTTCTACATATCTACATAGTGATGTGGGCCGGGTAAATACCCAGCGGGTAGGTAAATAACAAATGGATATTTACCCGGGTACTTTCCTCAAGCTCCGGTTAACTACCCAAAACGTGGGTATTTATGATTTGTATAATTTTTAGGGGATTTTTACTAGGTTCATAATTCCCATGCTCTAAAGATTATAAAATGACAATAAAAACTGTTTTGAAGAGTATAGCATGGTTACAACAAAGTTTTAACTTCTGAACAAGATCAAGATAAATACTCAGGACTGGGTAAGCTTGACAAGTCTTTTTACAAAAATGTCCATGTTGTTATTTATGTATTGGTAAAATATTTAATAAATGTAATGAATAAAATATTCTAAAATGTTATACAATGATAATAACAAGCGTAATAAGGGTAGATATAAATTACATTGGCGTTTTTATGTAAAATATCAAAAATACCCAAAATACCCGGGTATCTATGAATTTTGGGTATTTACCCGGGTAAACAGCCAGGGTAATTACCCCAAGTTTTAAATACCTGGGTATTTTACATTACTACTTCTACAGCTGTTTCCAAAACCCCTCATAATATGATCAAATCGTACTGTCCCGACTGGGTTTCATCACAATATAACCGAAAATAAATACAAGTAATCGTATTTACAATTCTGTTATTGTGTTTAATGCATACATTGGTTTATAATATTTATTATAATTTATAGTTAATGTAATCCTTTCTGAACCATATTTGTGTAAATTAATTTAAGTAAAAAGTGTTAGGAAGGAAGGAAGACGAGAAACTATAATCACAATGTGCAAGAACACCGGACAGATAGTTTAGGCAGATCAGAAGATGGGTTCATTAAAATTCAGTTTTTTGCTAGATTCTCTTCTTCTGAACATACTACCCCCTAAAAAAAAAAAAAAAACTGCAAAAGTACTACAATGCTACAGTGTTGCTTCGGGTTGGTGCCATTTTACACTTCAGCTAAAACAACTGACTTACATTTTGATTTGAGATTTTGACACTTTAAGAATTAATCTGGTGATGTAGGTTTGTTGAACTCATCAAATCAGGCTTTACAGAACACTCTTGATAATCCGACAAATATAGGACATTACTATTGTCGGATTACCAAACATTATAAATTACCGTGGCAATGCTTAACAGCCTCCTTGGTGAGATAATCTTTAAACTAATCACAGATAAAGGGTTTTCTTAATAGGTTTAGAAAACAAGAGGAGTCAAACACACACGTTTAATTACCTCCTTAATACAATAAATACAATTAAAATTAAAATTATATAGATTAAAAGAAATTAACATATTGTACTGTACATTAGGGAATATATAATCCTAGTTTGAGATGGTTCGTCCTCACCCCAACCTTACCGAGAGCATAGTATGCGCTCTCTCTTGCATTCATGGGAGATGTCACTGGCGAGGCCTTGTCGGGATACCAAGGATGTCAGTGTTTCAAATGTCGGACTACTGTATACCAAATATATTCATTCATTTATCGTCCACCACATGTTAAATGTCCGTCTTGAGAGGTAAGTAATGAGCTTTATTACAGACCCCCTGGTCTGACAGATTATAGGTAATGACACATTGTAGCATTGTGATTACACTCCCGGCAGAGCTAAACCAGGGAGCTAATGACACATAGCGTTACAATTAGGCTGTTATTATACTAGGCGACTGGCGATTGTCGCCCGTCAACTCTCGTAACAACGTTATTTTCAGCTGCAGCAGTCGCAAGTCAGTATAATACCTCCCATTTGTAACAATCAAAGTTTTCACAACGTACAGTTATTGATTCTTTTGATGCTGATATAACCTTAACCTGCAGTGCCAGTTTATAAACTATTATATTTTTATATTTACGTTGCATATATTGTGGAGTAGGGGGGTGATAAAAGTGTATGCGCCTCGAGTAGTAAGAGCCATAACGCCTTCGTGTTTTCAAGCATCGCCCTCTCGCGGTAATGACGCTCTTACTACCCTAGGTGCGTATATTAGTCGTACATACGACGTTGTATTTGTTACCCCGTGATGTGTTGGCAGGCGGCGCCAGGCTGTGTTGGACGTGCTGGGCCGCCACATCGCGCTGTCCCAGGGCGAGGAGGCGGGGAAGGTGGAGGGGTTCCTCATCAACCAGCTGCACGTCCCCCTGCAGTGGGTCTACCAGGCCAAGGCCATCAGGGCCGCGTCACACTTCCAGTACGTTGTCACCTTCTCCGTTTATTATACAGTGACCACAACTACAACTAAAGGATCAATAGTTTCCAAGTTTTTATTTAAAATTTGACAAACCCTATGTTTTAAACCCTATGTTTCATGCCACCCTAAATTTTAAAGTGATCAGTGTACAGTGAACCCAAACGCATGTCTGTGTGACGAGTTTACCAACCGACAGTCTGGTTTGCGCATACACATTATTGGCTTGCCCCCTCCACGCGTCTTAGTAGTCAGCTTACAATATGCATCTCTCTGTCAAAAAACATGATTTGATTATTTTGGCCACTGTTTACATTTGTGCTGTTGCTGCAAAATACGGCACAACATATAACTACTGAATTATTTAATTCAGTGGTTTATTTATTTTATTGTATTATGGAAGAGTTTATGAAATCCAGCACAAATCTTAGCGTCGAAGACAACTTGATAAATGAAAAAAAAACACGCACGATCATAACCAACGTTTGTTTTATTGTGTCACTCGAGACTTGGGAGAGCGATGCGGCCAGGTGCCAAGTCATTATAAAATGTAGGTCTAAATAATGAGCTGGAATAACACCGTTGGAGAGGAATAGTGGTGGGGGGTATTCACTATCTCTCCTACATTACGAGCACTGAGGCTCGATTTGTACAGAGCAGTTATTCTCACACCCTTTCCTTTTTACTTGCTTCTGTGATCTTTCAGTGTTAGTGCAATTTTATCAGCGGATTAGTTCTGAGTGTGCACTTGTTCTATATATAATTATTTTAATATTTAGGCCCTAGGGAGGGTTTGTTTACCCGTAGCGTAGCACTGAATGTGATTTTCCCAAGCCTTAACACAGTTTTAGGAACATGGAATTCAGAGAAATAGGGACAAAACGTGTGGTATTAAATGATGAAAAAGTCAGGTAAGTTAAAAAGTGTAATGTTATATAAGTAATTTTTGATACGTTAGACAGAGCTGTAAAGCCCAGTATCTAGGCAATAAAAGATTTAAACATACTTTTGAGACAAAATTTTTACAGTTCCGTAGTACTTTAAATGCAATTTTATTCAACCATTACAAATGTGGTGCTACAAATGATATTAGGGAAAATTTGGAAATAATAAGGTCCAATGTGGTTGACGGGTTGTACTGTTGAATTTAATTTAATTTAACTATGCAATTTTAAATGTTTACCAACTTATTGGAAAAGTAATAATCAAGTAGAAGAAATGAATATCAGTAGCCTCCATCATAGACATTTTTTTACTACACATTATGAGAGAAAAAGACTAGGGACAGCTGCAAGAGCCAGCTAAAATTTCCTTTTCAAAAACTAAACATAAATGCCTAGTGTTTAATTAGGTATTTTTTGTGCAGACACAAAGAGGCAGCAATGTTTTTGCTGGAAGCGAGACAATGGAACGAAGCACACAAAGTGATTATCCAGCACATATCTGCTAAAGCAATAATTAACGGTAAGTTTTATGTTAATGTATGACTGATTTAAAATGTCTGGTTTTTTACTCTTTTAATTGTGTATGTTTCACCACTTTACAAAAACATATATTTCACTTAGTTATTTTAAGTACCCTCCGAGGAGCGAGAAACACGAGGTGTACACGTCTCCGGTTGCTAGCCGCCACCAACCTCGTTGTAAACCAATGTTGTGTGGTAACCAGGGTTACCGCGCGCTTCTGGCGCTGTCCCCGCCTGGTAACCAGAGTTATCGCTCGCACTCAACGTGTTAATATTGAAATGTACCAGGAACATTGTAGAGGATAAAACTACACATAAACATAAAATAAAAATTATATAACCATTTTTTATAATGCTACCGCATGTTAAATGTTTTCTCTTTTAACTTTGAAAGGGGTATTTTATTTAGATGAGTTAAGTTAAGCATTGGATTAAAATTATAGTTTTGGACCAACTTTTTAAAATCTTCTATACCGTATTTCAACTTGACCATTGAAAATTATAAGATTAGTTTATTTATGATGTTGTGTTACCTGATCAATAATAGACTATTCCAAAAAAATAAACCTACCTGATCTTTATAGTCCGAAACTTTTTAACTTTCGACACACCTTTTAAAGGCAAGATAAGCTCTTATATATTGGATCTGGAGATGACAAATTGTTTGCCGAAACGTACGTAATCCTGCAAGGATAACCTTTGGATCAAACGGTGGACTATACAGGTACGTTAACCTTTTTGAAAAGTATAAAATTATGTCTACATCTTGTTTGTCTAATAGATTATTAATGAACTAAATAAATAATATTACCAGAGTCTCATTTGTACTCCAGCCACGCAAGATATACCCAATCATAAGACACGGATCAGAATCCATATGGATTGTGTTGCCCACAATCTGGTGAACTTTATCAGCAATGATGTGGGAAACTTATTCAGCCACTCCTCCCCTCCAAGGAGTGCAGGAGGTTTCAAGAATGGAGCCCTCGGAATCCAGTTTAATTTGATAATGTTTTGTCTGACCCAACTCCCCTTGTTCATGACAACTCACTCACTGATTGTTACGTCTGCTGAGGATGTTGCTAATTGTCTGTTACTCGTGTCTTTGAATACTCTATAATTCGTTGGGTAGTAGTTGGAATAAAGGTCATAAAGTCCTGTGAACCATTCAGTACACCTTTGTACACAGTTATGGTTTTACATTGGTGACATACTCAAGCATTTATTTGTTCCAGACAAGTACCAGTACCTGGAAGGGTTATTGAAACAACTGGCTCCTCACAGTAAGGTAAGAACTGTCATTGAATAAAGAATGTTTTCTAAACTATAGTAGGAGTTCTTTTTCACTGAGTACAATAAGGATGGTTAGTTCTCTTGTTATTTTGCTGTACGTACAAATTTTACATATTTGTGTCTGTAATAATAATATAGTTGTTGTTGCAACAACACTAGTCTGGTGTGCACATTTTTTTAAATAATTCGCTTAGGATGCGCGAAAGTGCCGATTATGTAGGAGAAAGGCCCGACATGGTTGTTATTGAAATTGTTTTGGAGAGATTTTAATGTATAACTCAATTATAAATTAAAAATTGAGTTTTAAGTCTTTCCATTAAACTGAAGGATAGATTTGAAACCCCCATGGTGTGCTTTCTGGAGGTTTTTGTAAGAATTTACACAAACACGTGCAACCCTTGATGAGATTGATTAGTGTTGCCTACTGTTTAGTTGAACGGATATTTTGTCAGGGATACATTAAGGTTATCCAAGAAAGTTCCCAAGGGAACAGCTTTTTAACATGATGATCTAGGTAAATTTTCCCCAGTTTTCATTATAAAATATTTAAAGTGCATCAGGTTGTGCTGATGAACCTGGCTCTGTTTATTTTGCATAGTTATTCTGCATAGTTTAGGTACTAAAGTTTGCCAACATTGGGATGTAGGGATGAGTGAGTATGAGAATCCCAGTGAAGTACAATTTCATTATGCAGTATGTTGTAACATTTATTGCGTCAGTAATAACACCCGGTGATTTGTAGGTGATCAGCAACTGGAGCCACGAGGGAGCGTTGCTGCTGGACTACCTCAGCGTGGTGCACCAGGTCAGCACATTGATGACTCAGCACCGCGACAACACCATCGGATACCACCTGGAGCGTTTGCAGCCGTTGTTCAGCAGCCTGTGCACTCGGATCCCGCAGCTGCCAACGCCGACGGCGATCCACAGGTAACAGGGTGAACCTATCCAGTAGACATGTGAATTGGGATTTGGTGGTAATCAAAGCAGCAGTGCAAACTGGCTTCTACCATGGGAGATGTAAGGACATCCAGCTTATTATCCTGACTAAAGTTAGTACATGACTTAGCAAGGAGGCCAGTACAGTGATCGTTGGTTAAGACTGCTAACAATGGTTAGTTAAACAATTCAGTATAGTTCATCATAGTAGAGTAGAAAGTGAAGGTCTTTAAACTGGTTTGTGTTAGAACCTCGAGGACTAAGATCTCATAACTACAGTCAACTGCTGAATCCGGGGTAATGACCACTTTGAGGGTCACGGATAACCCAAAACAAAGGGGTTGAAATATTACATATTTTTCTACTACAATATTGTGTTTTATTGTCATTTTAGGCATAACTTGAAAATGTGATGAAACCTACAAAAAACCAGCGTCACTCTTTGAAAGCATAATTAAATAATAGCCCAATGATAAATGACAGCTGACAGCTGGGTCCAGTTTCGAACCTTCTCAAAATTTTGCAATTTTGATCAGGATTGATCTGGCGAACCTGGATTTCGAGGCGAGCACGATAACCACTACACTGCCCAGCCAATCTTGTGTCATCTGACCTTTGGTCCCGTGGCAACAACAGACTTGCCTATAACGTTTTTCTAGCTTTTTGTCTTTTTTTCTTTTGTGTGTGGTTAAAATGTGTTGTAAATTCTTAAAATGTAAACTCTCAATTTAAAAAAAATTGTAGGTGGCATCCAAACAGTGTAAACCCAGTGTACCTGACAGATTGTTAATGTCCGGCGATTCCCGCAGGTTGTGTCAGGTGGAGATCGCCAAGAGGGCCGTCAGTCTGATACGCACAGTGCTGATACTGCAGAAGGGCAGCAACGCGCAGACCATGGGGATGTCGATGTCCGTGTTGGCGAACCTGGTGAACCAGCTGCCGCTGCCGGAGGACTACAGCAAGCAGGAGCTGCAGGAGATGACGGCCAGTCTGGTCGGGACCCTGACCCGATGAGCCAACCGGTAACAACGGTGTTTTCAGCACACCGTATTTTAGTCGGTAAAATATATTTACTTGAATCTTTGATTCGTCGCAAAATGAATTGCTCACAAAACATTAGGGTGAGGATAATCTTGATATAGAATAACAAGTGATTGTAATTTATTTCCGTTTAGATAATACATGCCTTAAAATCCACCTTTCTAGAATTATTGAATGTTAAAAATGCTGCAATGAACTGTATTTGTTTCTCCATGAGGAATATTTTGGAAGTTAAATTTTGTGATTGAAGAAGGATGTTTAGTAATAATTCAAAATGTTTAGAGTATTTTTATAGGATGACATTCTGTGGTTTTTTATGTATAGTGTATTTATTTTTTTATCGTTTGTTCTCTTTGTTAGTTAATTTTCAGGTTT
This sequence comes from Allygus modestus, assembly GCA_963675035.1. Lineage (NCBI taxonomy): Eukaryota > Metazoa > Arthropoda > Insecta > Hemiptera > Cicadellidae > Allygus > Allygus modestus. The sequence continues at coordinate 43,245,956 of OY776116.1, forward strand.
TATACAAGTTCATATTGATTCAGGCAGTCGATACTATAGTTTTAGTCTTTGTAAATAGAGTAATTTGTTGTTGATGTAGGCATATGAGTGAGTAAAACACGTTGATTTTAAATTACTAGTTATAATTATGTAAGTTCTATAGGAACCTCCTACTGTTATTCACATGTGAGCATAAGAATCTCATAGTCGATTCCGTTGGGGTCCCATTCAGAGATATGATGATGATGTTTTATGATGTTCCTACTTTCAGTTTTATGTGAGAGGAACAGTTAATTTCCTCCCAGCTTTGGTTCTTTATACCAATAAAGTATTTTTGAAGGTTTCAACTGTCAGCCATTCAATTTTATTTTAGACCAAGCCTATATCTGTGAGGGTTTATTTTCTGCTGGACATACATTACAAGCATATACATTTAGCCAATATTCAGTAATTTGTTTTTTATCATAAAACTCTAGTCAGATCTTTACTTTGGTTAATTATTTTAATTATTTACCAAGCTTTTGCCTTATGTTTACATTTCACTTACTAGTTAAAATAAAATGTTATTTCTTTTAACTTCTTAGGAAATCCTAATAAAGTGAAGATGGTAAGTAAAATCAAGGATGTAGAATGGTTGCCAATGTTAAATATTGAGGTTGCTAAATGTGTAGGATGAATTCCAGGCAATGTTACCGCGTACACCTGTTGACATATAACTGCACTCACCAAATTGTACTCAGAAAACTCAAACTTATTCCCCTATTCCGAGTCATCCCATATATTTGCCATCTTCACTCCAAAGTAATGTTTATTATTCTCAATATTACTTTCTTTACTGTATTTTTATACAATTTGATATTATCATTTCAAGGCAGTGTCAGGCTGAAACTAGTTTTTTTTTGTAAAAGCAAGCTTCCTTAATCTTAAATGTTGGTGATAAATGGTTTTTATCCCTTATTAGCCACATTACTTAACTCTTTCTAACTACATTTGAGTCATAGTTCCTCTAAAAAGTGGATGGTAATAACAAATATTGTGCCGAACATTTTAACAAATTTAATGGTTAACATTTCTTGTGAGTTGTAAAATATTCTGGCAAAGGTAAACACCACAAAACATATTTTTGGAAGTATTATTCAGTCATTTAACTGACTTAAGACACAACGTTTTTACTTGTTTATTCGTTATTTGTGTTGTTGTTAGATTGTAGAAATACATTTTCCCTTGTGACTTTTTAGGTTTAACTTTTTCCGTTAATTTTTGTATTTTGTATTGTGAAATGTTGTCCAACAGCAATTTTCTTGTTCTTAAAATATTGTACCTTGTATAGAGCCCTAAAATACCATGAACTGTACATACATATATACTCTTAGTTTAACGTATTCCAATGTTTTAAATGAAACAATTATTTTGATTGCGATTGTTCCAAGTCATTTCTCCTCCAACCACTACTTTCTCATTGCATGAATGTAAAAGTTAAAGAGGATCTTGTCAAAACTGGATTGGATCTTTTGTTACATTGGTTCAGTATCATAAGCATAGATTTTAATACAACCAAAGAATTTTATTAATAAAAAAATCACTATAGATAAACGATTGCAGAGTAATTAACACGGTTTGCATGTATATTTGGGTTACTATGAATTTTAAAATGAAATATCGTAATTATTTAATCTCTCAAAATATTCATAGTCCCAACCAGTTTGTGCAATTGATTCTCAAGAAAAAGACAAATTAAAGGTTTTTAGTGAACATTACCTCAGAAATACTGTCAGACAGATTTTGTGTGAACCAAAATAAGGATACTGATTATATAGTATAACTTTGAATTGCAATTATAATATTTTTGGGTTGAAAACAAATGTGAATATGGAAGAGGTGGCTTTATGATTGATATTTAAAAAAGACTGAATTGTAGAAACAGTAACTCAAAGACTCATAAACTGATGTTAATAAATTAAAATATTTGTTCTAAATTGAATCAAAATCAGTTATTCTTGTTTCTGTCAAAAAAATACAAGAGCTTCACGTAACCTCCCACTTAAACTCTTTAATACGACCCAATGTTAACACAGTGTGGAATTCAGCTCTATATTCAAATTAGAACCATTTTTAAATAACCTACTTGTCTAAATATCCGTGTCATTGATTTTGTTGTTTTTGTTCCATACCAAGTTTATTTCCCAGATGAATAAATTTGTTACAGTTATAAAAAAAAAAACAAATGAGAACACGACACAGTTTTAACTGGCCAGAAAGGAAAACCATGTTACTTTTAGCAGCTGATAGATGACTATACCACTGACGTGATTAGTGTTTTTAAAGTTTAGTGTCCGACTTGACTTGTTTCATGCGGCTTGCGCCTTGGTGATGCATGCAATGCCGCATGCCCCATTAGTAGCTGCACAGGTAGCCTCAAGTAGGCGCTTGTGCTCTCCGAGACTGACGGGAAGCATCTTACAATACTCGAGGATCTCTACTATTATACTTTTGGCTTCTTTCAGGTTTGGTTTTTCTATTTACATCAGTTGCATATTATCTGTCAGACTAGTTAATACTGTATCCTTGTCCAAAATGTGTAATTTTCCTAGTTTATTCATTATGGAATGGAAGTGAAGTACTGATAAAAACAACAGATTTGATCAACGACTATCATAAAAACCGTTGTTATGGCGAGGAACCCACATCGATTTTAAAATGTCACACAAAATGCAGAGACGCGATTAACAAACTTGCCATATTGTGTAGGTTGGATTACCAAGATGTGCTCACCAAAATCAAAAGCCTAATGTCGTCGTACTTCCATAGTGAGCAAATTAAATAAAATCATAAACGAGTTCGCATGCTGGAGTGAATTTCCGCATTAAAACCTTTAGAAAAATCTAATAAAGGGTTTAAAACAATACGGGTAACATTTTTTTGGAAAAATTGAAAAATGTTATTTTTTGGCTGTTCTGATGTTTGTGGTTATATTTAAATTCACTATTAGAATGGCAATGGTGTACATTATAAAGTTAGGAGGAGGTCTAGTCAGGATAACAAGTTGTTATAGGGGTATTGGGGGCAGGGGCGGATCTAGGAATTTGCTGAGAGGGGGGCGCACTTGAGATTTTTTTCTCCCTAAACAATAACGCCCCGCAGCAACGGGAGGTAGTTGTTAGTACTCGCTAAATTCAATTCAATCATGATGCTAACAAATAAAACACCACATTGTAACATTATTTCGCAACGAAATGTGTTATATTGATGTATTCCACTGATACAATAAATAGTAGGTACATAAATATACACATTTTATACAACTATTACCAATAAAAACAAACATTTTATAATGATTTATTTACTTACACGCACTACTAAAGGCTAAACCAACGCGCACAAAATGGCTATGGTAGAACGCAAAGGTTTCAGAAAAGAAGAAGATTGAGGAAGACTACAGGGTCAGTGCTGCGGTGTGTGCCACTGGGGCAACCAAAGGCAATAGTTCGGTGCTGTGGTGCATTGCCCTAGGAATGCTCGTCCCAAGCCCCTAGGCCGGTGCTGTGGTGCGTTACCTAAGGGATACTCGGCCCTAGACCCTAGGCCGGTGCTGCGGCGTGTGCTCCTAGGGCAGCCAAGGGCAATAGGCCGGTACTGTGGTGCGTGACCTTAGGGATGCTCAGCCCAAGCCCCTAGGCCGGTGATGTGGTGTGTTGCCCTAGGGCAGCCAAAGGCAATAACACTGACTGGTGCTGTGATGCGTTACCCTAGTGGATGCTCAGCCCTGGCCGGTGCCTTTACCTTACAGATAGTAAGTTGTGTTTGTCGGATTTAAGGAGCTCAGTGACTCCCTAATTTTATGTATCGATCGGCAACTGTTTATCTTACAAATGTTTGGATGCAGTAAGTTACTTAACACACATAAAGGACGTATCGTTATGGCGACTTGCTTCCTTACCGTCCTACCAACCGGGTTCACTATCTTTACCTACACATTCCATGATAATTGTACTGTTAAAACTATTCGTAGCGACCCGTTATAGGGGAGGCTCCGTTTTGTAGAGCATCGCACAGTAGGTAAGACGTGTAGGTGCAAATAATGTATTTGCAAATATTAAAAACAAAAACTAGTACAGTGACAGACAGCGTCACACTATTACCATTGACTATACACCTGTAGAGTTGCGTCCACCATTGCGTGCGATAGTGGCGATTTCTATCCAGTGCTGTCAGAACTACGTGGAGAATCCCGCCTCTTTTGTTATCAGACGGGCCCATAAGGTTTTCAGTCTAGTACAGATATATAGTCAATGCTATTACCTATTAATTACACACTGAGTCCAAGGGGGGGCGCGCACCCCCTGGCTGGATCCGCCACTGATTGGGGGTGATAAAACTACAGTACATCTAGGTATGAAAAACAGCCTTTTCCAGTGTAAAATCCCCATTAGACAACGTACTGTGTTAAGGCAATTAACATTTTCTTTAATAACTCTGTAAATACTTGCGCTAGAATGATGAGAGAGGGCTTAAAAGTTTCACCTCATTAATCTCCATCTTTTAAAATGCATTACAGTAGAAATCCAATTATCCGAACCCCAATTATCCGAATATCCAATTATCCGAATCGATTTTGAGTGAAATAATAGAAATATAAAAATCAAGAAAATAACAGCGGGAGCGCGTGTAGCGATAATGCGCCGTGGGCGCTAAAATAAAAGCCTGCGCAGTTACCTTCCGGACGATATTTTCGCAGGGAACAATGAGTCATACCCCCTTCCCGCCCTGCTCATCATCAGTCGCTACTGTTCTTTCACCGAGATTATCGTTCGAAATGAGAACAAAACGTAAACGTGTTGTCCTTTCGCTAAGTGATAAACTCACTTTGCTCGAGATGTTCAAGTTAAATAACCAACATTGAACAGTGAAATACGTACAGTATGTAGGCCTATTGAAAAGAGCAACTGTATATACTGTATTCAATTTAACACTTGTAATTTAATTTTTATGACGTATATTCTTGATACAGTTCGCTCACTTTCTGTTCACTACATTTATAATAACTTTGTCGATAAAATTCTGATTTTTTATGTATGGTGATGTTTTTTGATTAGTTCCCGAGGTATACCTGATTATCCGAATTTCTGCATATCCGAATTGGCCCGATCCCCAATTAATTCGGATAATTGGAGTTCTACTGTAGTTTTAAATCCGGGGCTTTTCTGACCCTTTTTGGGCCCTAAAACTCAAAATTAAAAAACTTAAAATCCCCAAAAAAGGGTTAGACTTTTCCGATTGTTTTCCCCAACAAACTTGTCCAACTGATTCTAGAAAGGGATGTCCCTACCAAATTTGAAGTAAATTGGACAAAAATTGCGACCACTAGAGTGCGAATACACACATATATATATAACGTTTTTAGCGATATATATAACGTTTTTAGCGACCCCTCAAAACGTGTTCAGGGGGTCACGTTAGGAACTTCTACGGTGGTCCCGTGCTTAAGTCTCACTGTGCGGGTCATGCTAATAGTTCACTTTTCCAAAGGAAATTCACTAAAAATTGGGAATACTCCACCATCTACTAGTCTTGGTTCCAAGTAATGACTAATCCAAAAGTCAGGTCTTTTCCTTCTTTCTTTCCATCTTAAAATGATAAAGGCTGCAACGACAACAGCAGCACGCAGAGGCCAGAGGCATGCAACGTTGCATGCAATAATGCTCAGATTAAGAGGCATAATGGAAACGAACCTTAATCGAGTCAACTAATTTATACCAATCCTTATAAGGATATGTACTTGATGTATATAACAACTTGAAAAATAACCAGACCTTTTTTTTAGTTGACCAATCAGATTCACCCAATTGTAGCAGGTAATTTACAACTTGACTTTACATGTCATATTGTTAATTTGAATTGATATTTTTGTATGTTGCTTGTTTTATATGAAGACCAAATTTATGTAATACTTACCATTACCTGTCACACACAAACTTGATGTTATGTAACTGGATAAATAAACAAATAATAAATACACCGAACGTAAACATGGGTTTCCAAACCAGTCTTTTATATTGAACTTAAATTATTTTAAATCTTTTTCTAGATTTAAAAAATAAGGCATATTCATTGTCTTCCTTCTAAATTTTTGGAATAGTTAAAACAAATATTAACAAGGAACGATTAATCAGCAATACTACATTTTAATTACACTTTATTACAAAGTCCTAGAAACATTTTAATTAAATACACTCAAAGTGTTGTTTAACCAACTAAGATAGTAATTTTCAATTATAACCTCTACTATTTCAGACTAGACATTGCATTGCAGTTCTGTACGTCTAATGTGATGGTTGTCATTTTAACATTTTTAACAATCAAATGAAGTCTATAACTAGTATTTATAATATTCAAAAATAATAATAACTAGAATATAAAAAATTCCCTGAAAAATATAAGTATGTTTTCAGATTTGTTTAAGGACATTTCCAATGTAAACATAACCGAGTAAGTAGGGACACGCTTATGAAAAAACGATTTATAGTGATAACTCCGACCCCCAAACACAGATAGAGTCACAATCGCATATGTGACTCTATTCAGACCGGATTTAAGTGTTCACGGATAAAGTTAACTTTTAAAATTCTAACAGCTGGCTGAAACATATTGACAGAACTCTGGTATTTATTAGTTTGTTTACAAATAAACATACTCATTTTGATGTTTTAAAGGTAAACAGTAGCTCGCGCGACAGGACCAAGGTGAATCAGCAGGGCAGTCAGCGCTACATTCTCCTCTGAACTTTGAGGGGCAAAACTAAAATAAAATAACATTGGGTGTCCCTACTTATAGGGTTATGTATACATTGACATTTGACTAAGTATTTATTTCCTGAATTAAAATTCAAAAAAAAGCACTACAAATATTATTATACACACAATAATAATTACACCAGTATAAAATGCACTAAAGTTGGTCCTGTTAATGTAAAGTATATTTTTACAGATTTGTTTAAGAGCACTTATTTATTTATTTCCTAAATTAAAATGCAAAACAGAAGCATATAAAATATGGTCATATACAACAAAAAAACAGAAATTACAACAATATAAAATGTACATAAAGTTGGTTCTGTCAACTTAAAGGGTAGCCTACAGTGCGACAGATGTCCTATGATATATTATCAAATGTAAACATCTATTGAAAATGTATATTAAAATGTCAATTGATGTGATAATTATTGTTATATGTTTTATACTATTTATATTATTAATATTAATCTTGCTTTGAAACTTATATTGATTGCTTTTGTCATACGCAATAGCATTGTGGAAGACTTTTTGTTCACAATTAAAATTACTTCCAACAATGTTAATATTTGTTGTTTATGTCAATGAACATGTTTAAAAAAATACTGAAACTGCATTTTGTTTTGAAAAAAAGTTTAACTCCGAAGAAGCGTATGAGAAATGTGGTGATGTTATGAAGACTAAGTTAAAAGGTGACAATCAATGTTTATATTTTTGTCAATAAAGTAAAAACTCTTAACTAACAGAACTATCTAATACCATGTAGCCTATAATACTTAAATACAAGGCAACCGATTACAAATATCGTATGTCAACTAGTTTTCAATTGATTTTCATTCAATATTATATCGTAGGATGTCTGCAGGACTGTACATAACATAAATAACCGTAGAGGTGTTTAGCTGGATTTTCCAAAGGGTGGAGGTGGCGAGTATTTGACCATGTCCAGACTGACATCCCACAGTTTCTTGGCCAACTCATCGTCTCTTCCCATGGCTGTGGTTTTGGCTTCCTGGCAGTCACTGTAAGGAAAAATCAATGTGTAGTGCTATAGCTTAAGTATTACATTGAAAATCCAAGAAAAGACTTCAGATTTAAATAAGGTTGTTGCTTGTCTGGTGCAATGAGTCCACTCACAAATCACACTGATTAAATTAAAAGCATAAATACAACTATCTAACGCCTATTAAACCAACATTTGTGTTGAAAATTTGTTTGAATGCCTTATTGTATGTCTCTGATTATGTAAATTCTCACTAGAAAAGACCTGGGCAACCCCTCATATTAAGAGGTATTGCGATAATTATAGGCATTATGTTACGTTATGACAGCTTACTGCAAAGCGCTGAGACCTACTGTACAAAATAATAGGATAGGCAACAATCCTGGGCCGTTCTCTCGTTGCACTTGCAGTACATATCTTTCAAGTACACGATAGTTTTGGCAGGAAATCCACTAACACCAGCCTAAAATCAAACATGACCTATACTTGTGGGCAAAGAACGTATTAACTCAAGACTTACTCGTAATACAGCCCTGTCTCGTTAGCCAGTGATTCCTCCAGTGCGCAGTAGAGAGTAGTCTGCGCACCCTGCTCTGGAGTCTTCATGAAGAGCCCCCCCAGGTTCTGAAATATCCACTTGGCCCCAGGGAATACTGTCTTGTCCAGGTGTCGGCTCAGGTCTGTGTCCACCACGCCAGGGTGTAGGCTGTATACGGTCACTTTGGTGTCTGTGGAAAGATAGGGTTACTTGTAGTTACTTAGTTTTTTCAAGGTGCATTATCTCTTTAAAAATTGTTAAACATTGGTTTACGAAAGTACGACTTACTGTCTGCTTTCTTTATGTATGATAATAATACATGTTTTAACTATACTCTTATCTATCCATGCCGCTATTGTATTAACTCAAATGTTTCTTGAACCATTTTACCAAAACTTGGAGAGTTAAAAATATTCCAAGTCTCATGAGCAACTGAGTACACAGAGTTTTGCCCAGAGAAGGTCTGTGAGGAAGTGTCCACACAGTTTTTTTACAGAGCAGAGCCAGTATTTTGATATTATTTTTTAACATAATTCATACAATTACAAGCAGTGTTTCCAACCTGTTTTAATGTACATATTTGTTTTTCCAATGTCCTGCTGTAGGTTTTAACCCGGGAAGCTGGTGTTTATAAAAACAATAGGTAAATTTTTTGAATAATTTTAAAGTAACCCATTGATTTATTTTTAAAACATATGTTATTGTTGATAATATTAAAAGGTGTTCTTAGGAGAGGATCTCTCTTCCTTTACCTGTATTGTTTTCACCTCCTAAGTCCACCCGTGCTAATTAGGCTAGTTGTAATATATGAAAAGTCACAATAATCACAATCACTATAATTTGTTCCCCCAATTTTAAGTACTGAAATTATATTAACCCATTAAGGTAGTAATTTTATTGTATTCGCAATAGCATATAACGGGAGTTGATTGGTGCTGCACTCTAATAGCAATTCTAGCAACATCTGTAACTAATGACGGCGGGTAACTACGGTTCTCTCCGCTAGGGGCGCGGACTGACTGATAAAGCTTCATAACGACGCCTTTGGTTGTGTTAGCTGAGTTGGCTACGTCGTGGAAACACCTTGGCCAGGTGTGGATACGATGTTCGTGGATTCGATTCCCGCACACGACCAAAACTGACCAGTCGTGCAACTTTGAATGAGTGAACTGGTCTGTGGCAACGATGGTGGGAGGGCCCAAAAGTAAAACAAACGGTGGCAGGCTTGCTTGGAATTTGACAGGATCGGTTAATTCTTTGTGAGCTGCACATGGTCAACACTGATTTTGCTACTTTTTACTTATGTCTACTGTGTGTGTGCCAATGCGACTCTTAAAACTGAATGAAAACAGTATTTTAATGAAAATAAACCATTAATCCATTTAAAAACACAAATTTCTATTCCAATTCATAGGTTTAAAAAATTACAAGTAAGGAACGAGACCAGCTTGTATGTCTACGCCAATGCGTCAAAGAGCAACAGTGTCAATAAACAATTATACATATTGTTCTAAAACTTGTATCTTGATACTTTTATTATTTTATAAAAGCTACTGTGTTGAGTTGGAATATACCTTTCAGTCGTCTGGCTAACTCTCTTGTAAAGAGGATATTTGCCATTTTACTTCTGCCGTAAGCTTTTTGTGGCTTGTAAAACTTCTCCATGTTGATGTCATCAAAATACATCGAGTCGCCTGAAACAGAATTGATGTATTTTACTAACTAAATCAAATATACAGGATTTAATTGCTTGTTAAGTGCTGTAGCACAACGTATGTTTCCACTGGGAAGTAATATTGTTATGAAGTAACAATAATTTTTTGTTATTACCTAAAATTACTATGAAGAATACTTTGGGTAATATTTTGAGATGAAAGTAAAATGCCAAAAGTTGGATGGATTAAGATTAGTTTTTGGCCTATTGTAAACCTGTTAAAGGCCAAGAGTTACGACCCACCGCTACCCTATCGGGCAGTCTACCATGAGGTCCAGATTAGTGAGCACTTGTTTTGATCGTGTCTATTAAAATAAGTACTATGCAGCCATAAGCTATTTTAAGTGCTAAATATTAATTTACCAGTCCATAATAACTATTTGACTTTTTATAATAAAAAAAGTCATATATTGACTTTTTATAATCGCTATAGCTGTCTTTTCTCAAACATCGTTCCTCTGTACATTTATTTTTCACATTTTGAATATATATTTTAATATTTGTTTGCAGTAACGAATGCTATCTAGGTTTGAGGAAGGTGTGGTCAAGGATGAATTTGTAAAGGAAAGTGTGAACTTTCAGTGTAAAGCTAAAAGAAAATACAACACACGTAGTCATCAATAATCTAAGAACCTACACAATCTGTGAGCAATAGACGCAACGTTGACGATCCTGGCAGGAGCTGAGCTGATGATCCTGGGCAGGAGGATTAGGGTGAAGAGGAAGTGGCCGAGGTGATTGGTGGCGAACTGTAGCTCGTAACCGTCCTCCGTCACTCCGCGGGGACACATCATCACCCCTGGAACAACCGATGACATTTGGTTATTGAAACACGTGACTGATCCACTAGTAAGTCCCACATAGCACGGGGACGTTCAGTAGATGTCTGTGTCAGATATTTCCGATGTCCCATGGACATCGGAAAAAGTCCTAAGGACATCCACAGGACGTTATGTGGAAGTTCACATGTCACGAAAAGTGACCATTCACATTTAATCCTAGATGGATATTTCTTGGCCCAAGTTGGATGTTTTTGGACTTATTAGTATTTGTTGTTGTTAAAAGCTTTATTTTCCACTTAAATTGCTTCATTAACCAATGATAACAATATAGACTACATATGATTCAATAGGATTTGAACATCAAAAATATTTTGACCTGATTGGGTCTGGAACCTATGATCATGATCCTCGACTCACTGTTCACACTCCTTAGCGCCCTCGGAAATTCTGACTCACAATAATTATAAGTTTGGGCAGGGATTTAAAAATTGCCAATAAGTCTACAAATGTGCTTTTTGCAGTTAGTTGGCCTATCGTTGAATAGATATTTTTGTTAGAGAAATGGAATAAACACATAGTTCTAATAATAATATTTAGTAAACCCCCTGATGAATAACTTTTATATTTAGTATATCTTATACAAAACCTTGTTATTCAATTTAATTATCATAGCAAATATTTATGAGAATTTCTGATAACAGTTACAATGGATAATAAGGTCACCCACCTCAAATGGCATTAAAATATTTTCCAAGCAAATGAGCTTTGTGAGGTAGAGGATGTCGCGGATGTCCTCTGGACATACTATATAATATGGACATCCTAGAGACAACATCCTTCGGATGCCCATAGGACTCTTTGCCCTGGGAAAAAAGGGATGTTCAGGAAGATATTTATATATCCACCGGACATCCCAAATGTCTTGTGGATATCACTTGACATTTCAGAAACGGACATACATAGGACATTGCATCCTGTCTGGGTAGTAAAGTTCACTTTAAATTTTGGAATTATTGTTTTATGTAACATTATAGTTTTTCATTTGTGGTGTACACATTGGGTAAATATAGAAATTATTCAATAATATAGACAGATAATAAAAGTGTACTCCTGATCAGCCAAAAAGTACACTCATTTTATAAATGGGGGGTTTCAATGAATTAAAGCTATTCATTTTGTAATAATTCTTTTTAGAAATCTTGCACCATGTTTCTACTAGTTCACACCAAATGTCACAGTCTGTTTCATCAAGATCGTTCAAATATTTGTCTATCAAGACCATCATAAAAATTTAACTATCTAAATCATATGAATCCTGTACTTCCTCACGACTAAACCTATAATATCTTACAATAACGTAAATATAGTGTTTGAACCTGCATTGTTTATGAGAATGTGAATATGCTTTTCTTCGTCCAATATCTTCTGAGCACACTGTCGCACCGAGGCGAGCGAGGAGAGGTCTAGATGACCAACGGAGATCTCTCCGACGCCTTCCTTGCCCTGAGACTGATGCAGCACCCACTCCCGCGCAGCCTCCGCCTTGGGCACGTCACGACACGCCATCACCACCCGCGCTCCTGCACATGCGGCTAAATTACAATCTACATAATGCAATTTAAAATAAGTAGGATGAGATAATAAGCTATGTGTATGAAGCCCTTACACTCTCTTATGGCTTATTCCAATTTGTGCCAGTGTTTTCTAAAATAAAAATATATAGTCAATATAATGGATCATTAGTAAATTATTGTAGCGATTTGCTTATTGTTTGAGATAAACTGAGTTCTACAGCTTCCTGGGGTAAAAACTGCAGCAGGGCAAATGGGTAAAAATAACAGAATGGAAACACTTATTTTAATATATACAGCATATATATATGAATGAATCATGTTAAAAAAATATATAAAACTACTGATTGGGCATTGTAAAAAACTGTATGTGATTAGCAATTAAAAATAGCTGTACAGTACTCTATGCTTAGCTGACAGACCTTCTCTGAACAAAACTCAGTGTACTGTTGCTTGTAAGACAGATTATTAAAAAAACATCTCCGAGCTTTTGGTAAACTGAAGAATGAAACGTTTTTGAGTTTAATACAACAGTGACAAGGCTTGATAGAATGTGGTTAAAACAGTTAAATAAAAGTGTTTGTGTGATTTTCAAACAGTTGGACAAATTGATTTAGTTGATTGAGAGGTAAAGTACTGTTGAATATATATTCTACATATACATTTACAAAAAGACCAACCTTAAGTTCAGTAATATTTTTAATTGTTACATTTGTAATTTTTGAACTGCTAAAATGAGTCAATATTCAGACACTACAGAAGAATCAGTTCAAGAAAGTAAATCAAATGCCATGAACACATCCAAATGTAGAGCTTAAATATTTCCAAAATATGATGGACAATAAGTGCTGGCTGCATGCGTTAGTGCAGGGATATATATATATTATATTATTATTATTATTATTATATATTATTATTATTTTTATATTATTATTATTATTATTATATATTATTATTAGAATATATATATATATATATATATTCTGTGTTGGTTTTTACCATGGTGCTTGTGTGTAAATTACCAAACAAGAAAAGACAAACAACCAAATGAGCTAATATTTTATTTGTTTCATTCTCATTGAGGTAACTATAACTTAATGAACAACTTGACGGACCAAATTTCTATTAAATTAATATTATAAGCTTAATGAGAATGCAGAAATGAGATTTTTAACTTAACAAATCATGCATGGATAAAGTATGCAAAAATATAGTTGGGTGTGTTTATTGTCTTGTATGATGGGCAAAGTTCTTAGATAAATTATCACAGCACAACTTATTTAATCAGTTAAAAAACTGACTCATCCGGTCACTAACTGACCCATCAATAAGGTTAATAATGCAGTATAATTGTCCTCAGCTAAGATCAGAAAAGTTTTTAAGCTAAGTGCAATCAGTACTAAACTTTTGTTCTGCCAGTAACTCGTTATTGAATACTAAATGAGAACAGATCATACTATTGGCTTTAGTGCTTTTCGAGATTTATTTTAATGCAGCATGAGTAAAATTCCCCCTGTTGCAGCAAACCTGCATACTCAGCGAATTTCAAATGGTCCTTCACTAAGTCATGAAGCCACTTACCAACTTTAATCAAAGCATATTAATTAATAAGCGAGATATGACATTTTATTTATTCCCCACTAGCTGTGTACCCATACCCGTCCTTCGTAAGGGTTGTATATAAATAGTAGATTAAATAAAGAAAATAACAACCCATATAATTTTACAATATTAAAATTACACAAAATTGTACACGTTTAATGTAGAATTAAATCAAAGTTAACGAAATGATACCCGGCACGTTGCAGCCGCAGAAGAGGCATTGAATTTGTTTTATACAAAATGCTCGTTCATTTTTGAGAGTTGCCATTCAAGTAGGTTATTTCCATAACGAAAATATATTTATGCCTTTCAAGTATGTTTATATACTATACCATAACGTTTGTTATGGTAGAATGCTGATGGAGTGGTGGTGGGGGAAGGTGGTGGAGGGATTGACACGTACGCTCAGATCAGCGAGAATTCCTGAAACTGTAATGCTGAAACGTGGTGTCTCAAATTGAAAAAATATATATATCGGGAAGGGGGCAGCAAAATATAACATCGAGGGGGGCCAAAATATAATATCGGGGGGGGGGGAGCAAAAATATAAAATCGGGGGGGGGGGCAAAAATATAAAATGGGGGACATGAAATACAAATATAAAATCGAAGGGGGTGCAAAAATATAAAATCGGGAGGGGGGGGGTCATTAAGATCGGCGGGGGAGAGTGCACAGAGTTCCCCAATACCCCCTACTCTCGCCTATCGAAAAAAAGAGTTTGAGTTGCCATTCAAGTAGTTTTTTTATTTCCATTATGAGAGTTGCCATTCAAGTATGTTTTCTATTTCCATAATGATAAACAGCTGTTTACAATATTTTAATTTATAGTATAACTATTAAGTCATCTTCTGGTTCAATATAAATAAATATTTTGTCCATAAGAATAACATAGCATCTTTAAAATCCCGTAGAGCAGAGTCCTAAGGTGATTTCCAAAAATCCAATTAACCTAAAACCTTCTAACGCATACATAGAACATCGAAAAAAGTTTCATTGAAATCAGTGCACCCGTTTCCCTGTGAAAAGCCAACAAAGACCCGTCCTTAAGCGTCATCGACAGACAGACAGAAATTGAGATAAGACGAGTTTCTGCTTTCTTATGGTATAAAACGTAAAAATATGCAAAAATTTCATAATTCCAAGTGATGTACAGACAAAACTCTAATTTTATTTATATAGATCATAAAAACATTAGGACTGAGTATGCAGGTTTGCTACATCAAGGACTACATAATCTGGTTTTTATGCAAATACCAATGGATCACCTCCAGATGAAGCAACATACCAAGTTTTATCAATTTATGTTCATAAACAAGCAAGATATCACATGTTTATTATTCTTCATAAGAGTAACATTATAGCTGCTGAGTACACAGGTTTGCTGCCATGGGGACCACAACAAATGAGTTTTGTATGCAGATAGCATTAAAACCCAACCATATAAAGCCATACAAGTTTCATTAATAAGCGAGATATACAATTTTACTTATTCTCCATAAGATTAACATTGGACAACGTAATGTGTTTAGCACTCTCAATAATCAATTGACGTAGAATTGAGCGATGATCAAAATACCAAAGTGATTGTTTTTAAGTTAAATTTAATGGTATAAACCAAAATTTGAGTTTAAAAATAATTATATGTAAAAGTCCAAAACCCCCCTTAAAGTAGAGCGACCTGTCTGGTTCGCAAACTCATGAAAATTGATGCTGCCTTACACGTTTATACCGAATTCCATCAAGATCGGACCATTTTTACGAAAGTTATCGTGCCTACGAACACACATATATATATAGATATATATACCTATATATATATAGGTATATATATCTTGTTATCGTGCCTACGGACACATATATATATATGTATATATATATATATATATGTGTGTGTCTGTAGGCACGATAACTTTCGTAAAAATGGTAAAATTTATATATATAAGAATTTGAACGAATGGTGTTTTTGGCATCTGGGGCCTCAAAACGAAAAGTTATCTTTGTCCCGGGCCTAGGTCTAACCAAGCCACCTACGGCAAAAGCTTCTTCCCTATAGGGGAAATTCGCTAAAACCTAATAATGAATTATTTTATTATTATTATTTACTTTTGGTTATCACAGAAATTACAAGTGAAGTTTAAATTTTTTAAATAATGTATTTTAAATGGTAATTTCATAAGCACGAGGCTTATTTCTTACAATTTAAATTAATTGTAATTCTTCTTTGACACATCTGCATGGCACTTTTATTTTATTGAAATTATTGAAAAGGCAAGAGCTATTTATTTTATCTCCAAAAAAAGTATACAAACAGTATGAGTTTTTTGGTCATGGGCTTTTATACTGATAAAAATATCCTCATTAATGAATTGTTTTTGTTATGTACTTAATAAACAAATCAATATCCGTAATAATAACATTTGAACAATAAAAATCCAAGGTATAGAGCCCCAACAAATTGATTACACACAAATAGGCCTATTTTTACATGGATGACTGGAGAGGACTTGTCAATAAAGATTAAACATTAGTTGATCTTGAACAAAATAACGGGGAGGGGAAGAAGTAGGTTAAATGAAAAAGAAAACTTTGAGATTAACCAACCGCGAAGACCAGCAGATCGTGTTTCCCCGTTGCTTTCATCTTCGTGGGAGGCCGACGATCCGGGAACTCGGGAATCGATTATCACCTGTTCCGAAGATGGAGGTTCGTCTTTTCCGGACGTCGGCGCCGCCGCGCGCCGCTCCGTTGGTTTACTTCGAGACCGGTAAGTTGTGGGGCGAGAAACAAATAATAACGTTGGCGGTGGACGAGAGGGTGCGGAAGGACGATATAACATCGGACGCAGAGGAAAACTAATTCCAAACACAGCGGCAAAACCTCCCGCTTAGACACGGAAATCCGTCACAGACACTTCGCCGGGCTGTAGTGTGAGTGCGAGAATCGGAAATGGGACCGGTTGAGGTTCCAGACAAAATTCGCAGATCTTCATGTCGGGCGTCGCAAGAGAGTTTTTCTCGGACCGAGAGAAGGCGATTCTGTATGACGCCGACTGCAAGTCCATGAATCCCACCGCCTTCCACTGCAAGTTCTCGCAACGGGATATACTGTGGGGCGAGTTTTACACGCGAAATGCTGCTATCGGTGTTTCGGCGGTTCCTCGGCTAGGGTAAATCCCGCGTCCCGCGGTTACATGGATGGCCTGGTGTTTCGTCGCGGCAAGAACAGGAACCGCAACAGAGCCGCCAACATATTTTGAAATCAACGGGAAGGCGGAAAGACGTTCAAAACAGTCAGCCATCGCTTCTGGCGTGACGAGGGCGATCATGTCGCGTGGAGGTAGAGATTGTCTAGTAATTTTTATACATAATTCAGAGAAAATACCAGCGTTTATGGAAGGCACCGTTTATTTGTCACTTGACGCCAAAATAACCTCACTACCTGGCACTAACCTCGAGTGTAGAGGTCGAGGACGGTGTATTTGCCGATGCCAGTGTTGCATCCTGTGATGACGACTGTCTTACCCTCCAGCCGGGCCTGACTGGTGCACCTGCCGTTCCAGAACCAACCCATGGCACCTCCTGTGGGACAAGGAAACTGTCAATATGGAGTCATCAATATTCTCCACCTTCCATGGCTGAAAGGTATCTGACTAAATCATACTCTTACTTGTGCAGAACAAAATAATAACTGTAGTATACAAAACTGAAGTTATTTTGACATTTTTATTTATTGATCACATTAGCAACAAATTTCAGTTCAGGTTTAATGAGGAAAACCTTTCAATACATATTTAAGAAAGGCTAGAATCCCCCCTTTAAAAGATCGGTGCGATATTAAAGTAAACATTTGGGAGTAAAGCTATAGCCCCTACATCATTAAAAACTAGCCCCTACATCATTTTTAATGGACCTGAAGACTCTTTTGGTTAATTTTGATACATTTTTAACTAAATTTGAGCTGTTTTGACGTGAATATATGTATGTGATATAGTCTTACAATAACTGTTCCTACAGCTCAGGGGCTATAAACATTGATTATGAATATTCCCAATGTACACTTAACTTTGCTTTTTTGTCTTATTTTCAACCCTGTTATTACTTAATATTTTATCTCGTTCTTCATACAGATAAATCCAACACATCCCTTCACCATTTTAACAGCAGGATCACGACAAATGATTATACAGTAATTGTGAGTCAACCTCGTGTTCCTAATTAAGGCCTTCAATGACTGAGTAGTAATAAGCATAAGTATAATATCCTGACCAGGACCTCACGACTCACGGTCCATGGCGGTTGGCTTCCTGCTACGAGTGCAGGGCTCACACACAGACGCAGGGATTAGGACTAATATAATGACCGCGGCCGCCCTCAGGCAGTGTGATTCGCCTACTGGATGCATTGAAATTTAAATACTTTTTTGCTTCCATTGTAATTTAAAAAATATATACCACCAGATTGCTCGTTAAAATCCAACTGAAATTATGCCCAATTTCATTTAGTTTTGATATAATACTAACTGATTATTAGGTGTAGGAAATAGATATAACTTTATGATGTTATTACATGAACAACCAGTTCCCTTTGTTATAACAATTTGGCTCTATCCTTATCCGAGGATATAATTAATATTTATTGTTTAAAATATCATCGTTTAAAATGGGAAAATAAGTGAGTTTTAAAATAATCTTGTTTACCTCGACCTCTGGTTTGCACTGTTGTGCTTCACTCATTAAGTCCTTAAATGCCACTTAAGGGGAAGTTTACATTAAAATATTTCAGCCATAATCACATTTCAGGCATGTAACAGTGTTACAAAAAGTAGTTTTGATTAGTAGAAACCACGTAAAAATTATAGTTTTCATATCTCAGTTATTTTATATTTCAGAATTATTTAACAGTTCTGGGACTTTTTGGGGAGACTGCAGGTTACAAAACAAAACCACAGGAGAAGTCAACTGATATGATGCATGTTGACCTTCCTGATCGTATTACCCACTAGCAGTTACACAATCCCTTGATCTTGGATACAGGTTTCAACTAGTCCCTTCACTGTGTTAATATTAGAGGATCTGATGGCTAAGTTCGTGGTCATCTTGAATTTAAATCAGTTCAGGGTAGTAACCCTATGGTTACTTTATAACAAAATTATTAACCAACACGAACCGCCACCACGATATTCATTTTTGGGGGGTGTATAAAGTATAATAATTGTATTATTATACTACTATTATTATTGTAGTATAATAATTGATTGGTTATACAGTACTACCATTGACTATATCTATTTATAGTCAATGGTAGTATACCAATCAATTATAAGAGGTTAAAGCTGAAGATAGATCGTAATTTTATCCGAAACCGGTGCCACAATGTATCAAGTTAGCTGATACCATTGGCTACACCAGTATTTGACAAGTTATCGGTTAAAACCATTTCAGACCGACCTAATACAGGCTTGAATGTACAAGGATTGCGTTGCTAAATTAACCCTCCATACAAATTCAAAATAATTTATTCTAGGTTCAAATCCAAGTAAAAAGTTTATGTATAGCATTTAACACAGTTTAAAAGGATGTTGCAGATGAAATATAAACTTGTACAAAATGAAAATAAATTAATCGAAAAGACAATATCCGCCAATTCAAGGTCGAATGACTAAGGTATAATGGTATAATGATGTAATGATGGTATATAGAGGTAGGGTGTCACAAACAGATTGCAGACAGACTACTTGACCTAGTTGCATAAAACAAAATGATTCCCACTAAATCGATCCCGTGGAATAACGTAGAAACAGGTCTATGTCTAACCTTTTTAAAATACTCGGTGTTCCACAAACTGCCGGTCACTACTGTGATTTTCTGAATTTTAAAATGTAAAAAATGATGATAAAAATACGATATGAGAAACGTCGTTTTAAAGCTCTATAATATACAACATTTTTGTGAAACAGAACTCACTTATCATCCGTTTCAAAATGGAAGCAATTGAAAACGAGTTCGCACGCAGCACGCTGACGTGAGGGAAGTGAATTTACACATAACAAATTATTTTAAAACTCAAAATATGTGTAAAAACATACATGTATTCCAATTTTTATTGAAATCTGAAAACACTGATTTTTTTGCTGTTCTGTTGTTTTGGCTGTTGTTTCTTTTACCTGCAAAGCTGGGAATACAATTTTGCACATTATAAGGTTAAGAGAAGGTCCAGTCAGGCTTGAAAGTAGGCGCGAGGTTGCTGGGGATGATACAAATACACCAACAAATGAATAACATGCTTTTCTAATGTAAAAACATGTAAACAACATGTAAAAACTGTAAGACAACGTACTGTGTTTATCCGATATACATTTTCTTTAATAACTCTGTAAATATATATGCTAGAATGACGGAGAGGGCTTAAAACCTACGCTTCATTAATTCCCAAATTTACATAAGCATTAATTTTACGTCCGGGGCTTTTCTGACCCTTTTTGGGCCCAAAAACTCAAAATTTGAAAGAATAATCCCCAAAAAAGGGGGTTAAGAGTTTTCTGATTGTTTTGCCCAACGAACTTGTCCAACTGATTATAGAAAGGAACATGCCTACCAAATTTGAAGTAAATCGGACAAAAAATGTGACCGCCAGAGTGCATACACATACATACATACATACATACATATATATTAGAAAATAAAAATTCAACTGAGCACCCTTTTTAAAATCTTTTAAAAAGGGTGCTCAGTTATATTTTTATTTTCTAATATTTATAATAATAGCAGCCCTATACTGTGAATTGTTTAGTTATATATATATATATATATATATATATATATATATATATATATATATATATATATATATATATATATATATATAATTTTGAACGACCCCCCAAAACGTGTTCATGGGGTCATGTTAGGAACTTCTATGGTGGTCCCGGGCTTAAGTTTCGTCGTGCGGGTCATGCTAATAGTTCACTTTTCCATAGGAAATTCACTAATTAGTCATTAATAGAATATTCTGTATTTTTACTAATCCACAAGACATATTTTATCTATTTCAAATTTCTCACTCGTAATAAACTTAGCTTTACTCTGACAGTATTATATATCAAAATCACTGTTGACTGTTTTTTACAAGATTGTCCTCACGTAAAATAAATGCGTAGCATGGTACTTTTTTGACATTGCAAATTTATGGTGATTTAACGTATTAGTTATATTTTAAAAATGTCAGGGTCAAAGTCGACACCAAGATTTTGGGTAAGCCTACATGGTAAACAGGAAAATATAGGATATAGTGGAATTTCACACGCTTTTCGTGGACCTAACTGAAATTTGGATATTTTGTTAATGTTTCAACGTGACACCCAGAAAGATTTAAAAGTTGCTGCAAATTCTACAACTTAAGCTTAGGAAAAAATGATGCTAGTAATCATATTGGTAACCTACAAATGTAACACTTTGAAAAAGTATAAGGGACGAAATGAATTTATAAGTATTTAACGTTTAAAATTATTAAATGTGTTTTGTAAAAATAACTGTATTGAAATATATATATAATCATCATTACTATATTACTTATACTCGATATGTTAATTATTTAGACTCTTTAGCTTTTGACTGGAGTATTAGTTGGTGGAAACGAACATAAATTACTGCTTGCTGTTATTTATATATATATATATATCAAAAAAATCGTTTATCTAAAATATTTATGAGCTCAAAATTTAAAATAAAATAGTAACATCTACCAAAAAATTATTACATTTTAAAGGTCTAGTAGATCCTAAGCAACTTTCTAGACCTCTTATCTCTTTCCCTTTTGTTTTAATCGGCAAAAAACATAATTTTCGTCATACTGCTACAAAAACAGCCGTTTTTAATACATGCTTTGCGGGGCTGAAGTAGTCCTTTTTCTCCTTAGGGAGAAAAGGAGTTTTTTACTCCCTAGGGAGAAAAAGAGTCAGCTGATGTCGAGGTTATCAGCTGTTCGTTATTACAATTTAGAACAGTTGCAAATACGTGCATGCCAATGGTAAGTTATCGAGAGTGGCAATCGATTATTAGTATCGATTATTTCATTGTTGCATTGTTGTCAGTTCAGTTGTATTAGTTCCGTTCCTGCGCTTCAATCAAACGAAATGGATGAAAAAGCAAATGAATATATTTTGCAAAAGGCGCAAGAAATTCAAGAAGGCTTATTACCAGAGAAATCTAAGAAACTCTACGAGGAACAGTATAATAAATTTAGTGAATGGTGTTCAAAACAAGGCGTAAATACTTCGTAATCAAGTGATGAGGTATTGTTGGTTTATTTACATGAACTATCATCATTTGTGAAACCTTCTACTTTATGGAGTAGATTTTCCATGATTAAAAGTACTTTGGCTGTAAAAGACAATGTAGACATTAAACAATTTACAAAATGTACAGCATTTTTAAAAAGACAAAATGTCGGCTTCAAGCCTAAAAAATCAAATGTGCTATCAGCTGATCAGATAACTAAATTCATGTTAGAAGCACCTTACGAGTCGTGGCTGTTAACTAAGGTTATACTAACATTAGGAATTTTCGGTGCATGCCGATGTGACGACCTTTTGAATCTTACCATCGGAGATATCAAAGACCATGGAAGCTACTTTGTTGTTTTTATAAGTGACGGCAAAACTCATAAAAGTAGGAGATTTGTAGTTACCAATGAAGGCAGTACATTTAAGCCTTGTGATTTAATTCGCAAATACATATCTTTGTGACCAAAAGACATGAATAGCTCTAAACTACTTGTAGGGTATAGAAAAGGTAAATGTTTTGCGCAGAATGTTGGGAAAAACACAATAGGTGCTGTCCCGAAGCTGGTTGCTCGATACCTGAATTTAGAAAATCCTTCATCCTATACCGGCCATGCTTTAAGGCGGTCATCTGCCACTATGTTAGTGGAAGGGGGTGGTGACCTGCTAACACTCAAGAGGCACGGGGGATGGCGACCATGTGGGGTGGCTGAAGGATATATCGAAGACTCCCTGTCAGCAAAGTCACAGGTATCCAAAAAGGTATTAGCCGTGCTTGTAATATTCCCCATACTGCCACTTCCTCATCACAATTAACATAGTAACACCCAACGAAACGAAGACGCTAACGAAATGCAGGAGTATTTTGGAGTAGACGATGTTTTTGCAAACTCCCAAAGTGACCAGTTCGGCAACACAACAGTTTCAACCAACACAGAAAATATGGATATTCGAACAGTAAACCAGAATAAATTAAAAACCGCTCAAAAACATGGCATTTACATTGCAAACAATGCGAATTGCACAATAAACATTACTTTTAAATAAACTCGACTGAAGTTTCATGTTTGATAAATTACAGTAGCCTTGAAGAAAATAATCAATTTAAGTTAGAGAAGTGTATTTTATTTTTGTTGAAGTTTCAAGAAGTAGCCTAGTCTAAGTTACTAAATATGATAATGTTATTTTTCGCTAGAAACGTACTTGAGTTTTACCGTGTGTCTGTATTTATAGATTAGAAATAAATGTAGCAATAAATGTTTGACTAACACTTCCGATCTTATTATTTTGTAATTATTTGTATTTAGATTAATTATATAACACCTAAGATAAAAAATTATCTGCGAGAAATAAGTAACACTCAGAGTCAAGAGAATTATTTAATTTTGCCTCAGTGAGGAGATAAGCTGAGCGATAACTATGTTAGCGGTAAGTCTGATTCGTCTTCGAAACAGTTGATTATAACATTCATTGTTGAAATCGATAGTAGCGTTCGATATATCCATCGTTATGGTCAGCTGACATAACATCAACACAATTGACAGAGAATCACCTGATTGCTTTAAATACAGTAGCTGAAAATGGAAACAACTCTTTCGTCTGTAAAATCTTTGTTTTTTAAAGTAGATAGCTCAATATTTTATGCAGTATGACGAAAAATATAGTTCATAACACGGGTCTAAAGTGGCCTTTATTTACTCGCTCAAGTTACGACCTTGACCTCGTACGAAAAGCGTCACTTTAGCCCCTTGTAATGAAATATACTATTACCCATTTCTAATGCATGTTTCATGCATTAGTGCGTAACACTTCCATTCATTATGTGGTCTCTTTCATTTAGTGCGCTATGCACAATTAAAATGCATTTCGTACTAATCAGTAATTTATGTTTGTTTACACCAACTAATACTCCAGTCAAAAGCTAAAGAGTTGAAATAATTAACATATCTAGTATAAGTAATGTAGAATTTCAATTCAGTTATTTTTTACAGAACACATTTAATAATTTTTAAACGTTAAATACTTACAAATTCATTTCGTGCCTTATACATTTTCAAAGTGTTACATTGGTAGGTTACCAATATGATTACTAGCATCATTTTTCCCTAAGCTTAAGTTGTAGAATTTGCAGCAACTTTTAAATCTTTCTGGGTGTCACGTTGAAACATTAACAAAATATCCAAATTTCAGTTAGGTCTACGAAAAGCCAGTGGCGTAGGTAGGGGGGGGGGCAGGGTGATCTATCCCCCCCTTGTAACTTGGAAAAATTAATCAAGTTTATGCCTTTTGATTAAAAAAGAAATGCTGTTACTGAAAAACAAAAACAAATATGTGTAGAATATTTCCAAAATATCTTATATCTCATATTACGGATATTGTTCGCGTACAATAAATAGTAGCAGATGAACTGCACCGGCACACGGCACGGCATTTGCGCACCACAAGTGGGACGTGAGTCATCGAACAGTCTACCTTCACCCCCTAGCAGCCAGTTCTTCAATTTAACTACGGCACCTGACCTTGACCTTGACGTCCAGACAGTCTTAGTGATGTGCTTAACTTAGGTTGGTTGCCATATAAGATTTGTAATTTAATTAACTGCAGGAGTCATAAATATTCATACTGATTTTCAACGTTCTATAACCGAAAATAGGTATATGTAAAAGTTAACTATATTTCCCGACGAAATAAAGCCAAAAAGAGTAAAAAACGAGTTCGAACGCAGCACGCTGACATGAGGGAAGTGAATTTCCGCATAAAAACTTGTAAAACTCAAAATCCAATACATACATACATTTATTCCAATTTTTATTGAAATCTGAAAACATTGATTTTTTGGCTGTTCTGATACTCCTGGTTTCATTTACTTGCAAAGCTGGGAATACAATGTTGCGCATTATAAAGTTAGGAGAAGGTCCAGACAGGCTTGTAAGTACGCGTGAGGTTTCTGGGGATTATAAAAGTACTCTAACAAAGGAATAACAGGCTTTCCTAGTGCAAACCCCCCATAAGACAACGTACTGTGTTTAGTCGATACACATTTTCTTTAATAACTTGGTAATTATTTATGCTAGAATGACGTGAGAGGGCTTAAAACTTTCGCCTCTCTAAGTACCATCTTTTTACATGCATTAATGTTACATCCGGGGCTTTTCTGACCCTTTTGGGCCCAAAAACTCGAAATTTGAAAGATTAATCCCCCCAAAAAGGGGTTTAGAATTTTCCGATTGTTTTGCCCAACGAACTTGTCCAACTGATTACAGAAAGGAATGTCCCTTCCAAATTTGAAGTAAATCGGACAAAAAATGCGACCGCCAGAGTGCAAACACACACACACACATACATATATATATATATATATATATATATATATATATATATATATATATATATATATATATATATTATAACATATAATTTTTAACGACCCCCCAAAACGTGTTCAGGGGGTCACGTTAGGAACTTCTATGGCGGTCCCGGGCTTAAGTTTCACCGTGCGGTCATGCTAATAGTTCACTTTCCAAAGGAAATTCACTAATAATAGAGGTTAGAGTGAACAGGGAAATAAGGGTTTAGCTTATTTGGCAAACGTTGCATGACGATGAAGTTACAAACGCAACTACATTTTCGTTCACAGATATAGGATTTCAACACAAAATTTGCGTTATTTAACACATTTTTGGGAACAATTTCAAAAAGGGGAGATTTTTAATTTTTCAAGGAAATTCCCCGGAGCTATATTTTTATCTTAAAACTCCGGTAACCTCTAGGGAAATCCGGTGACTTGGGAACTCTAGCTTAACGATTACTTTCCAGTACTGATTACAACTGATAAAAGTAATTTTTAGTCTTGTTACAAATACTGATTTATCAATGGTTTATGTCTTGGATATGTAGGCCTATCAATAATTATGAATATAGGGGACACGTCAATGATATGTCTTCAATTTTGTATACCGGTGTCCGCGCTAGTCACGAACACAGTTTTTTGTTTGGTATTCCCTAGTGAGATATCCCCCCCCTTGACAAAGGTCTATCTATGTCACTGCGAAAAGCGTGTGAAATTTCACTGTATCCTATAATTTCCTGTTTACTATGTAGGCTTACCCAAAATCTTGGTGTCGACTTTGATCCTGACATTTTTAAAATATAACTAATACGTTAAATCACCATAAATTTGCAATGTCAAAGAAATGCCATGCTATGCATTCATTTTACGTGAGGACAATCTTGTAAAAACAGTCAACAGTGATTTTGAAGAAATAAATATTATCATTGACTATAGATAATGAAGTATAAATAGGCAATGATATTACTATCACAAAATGATTGAAGCAAGTAAAAAACATGAGTGATAAAACCAATAAACGCAGTTCAAGGTTTATGGAAAACAATCACAAGCAGGTGTTTACAATTATTATCGCATTTGTATGAGGTGTACGGCGCCAGTGAGGCGCTCCTGATATGAGTTGTAATTGACTCGGACGAGTGTTATCACTGTTGAATGGCAATTGGCAATGAACACATCGTCATTCGCCGAGCAGCCGAGCGTTGCAGCGGTTGTATGCCACGTTGCAACAGAACTGCAGAGACCTCAAGGTCAAGAGATAACCTCGTCATCAGTGCTGGAGTCGCTCTCCTCTATGATATCGGCCAAGGTCGGCATACAAGTGGAAACGTATCAGGCAATTTCCTTCGAATTGTATGGAGCTAGGTCGTAGCTGAGAGGATGTTGTAGTTGTGGCAGCGGTGCGGGGGCCCACGGGCCTTAGGGGGCCCGCGAGCCGAGGCGTCGGGGCCCGCGGGCTGAGTTAAAAGCTCTGGCGGGCCCGCATGGTGGGATTAAATTGTTATATTTAATGTTCAATACAGCAATAATGTTGTTGTAAACTTTAAGAATTTATTTATTTTTAGCCTAGTGATAATATTTTTCATTCATTGTGCTTAGGGCCCATTTTTGTTTATAAAAGACACACTTTAAAACCGCAATTAAGTTTTATTATTTTAATTTTCCTCAATTGTAACTACTTTAAAAGCAAACTTTAAAGTGTTTTAACAAATATTTCACCATTTTGCATAACAATTTTGAAACAGTTGTTAGTACCTATGACAACTGCAATGTACCAAACTAAAATTGTAGTTTATGTAGTCATTGTTAGTACCTAGTGTCAGCAATGTTTTTGATCTGTGTAGTGAAAATTCTGTGTTGTAAATTCACTTTGAAGAGTGAATCATACCGTAGACTAAACAGCAGTAGTAGTACTGTAACTGAGTTAGTCTATAGTATAAGTATAGGATAGAAGAGATAAATGATAAATCGGCGGCTCATGATAGGATCCGTTTCAAAACCTCAAAGTACAACTGTAAACGCGTATCACACTAATGGCTCTTTCTACAATCAGGAGTCACTACTCTTAGTTTAAAAAGCGTGCAGTTGTAAAATCCGATTTTTCAGTCAAATGCCGTTGTGACATATAGGCAGTATAGATCTCGTGGGACGGTGTCAAAATCTCTTATTTGGTTCAATGTAAAAACTGTGCAATTCAAATTCTCTAAATCTTTGTATCTTGTCGCATTAGTTGAAACCTAATGTTAAACTTAACTTTATAATATTGAGACACATTTTAGATGGAATTTTATTGTTTATCTTGAAGCAAAGTTATTATTTGAGTTTTATTAAAACACCCTTGTAATGTGGCTTTGGAAATAGTGTTGATAACAAGCCGTCCTGTACGTCGAATGACAGCGTTCCACCAACAAGTTGACATCACAAAAGAACAAAATACCAAATACGACGTACGGCGGCACACTTTTTGAAGGTTATTTGTCAGACTCCTGTATTATATTTTAACTAATTACTTTTTCTGAGTCTGAATCCACTCCAAATACCTTTTTCCACATTTGGATAGGAACAGAGCGAGTTTCTGACTTGGAACTTGGACGTTACAACGCTTTATGTTTTGACACTTGTTGACTTAACTCTTAGGTATTTTATACTTCATTGATGAGAAGGAGCTTAATTTAAAACATTATATCTCAAATAAGAACATTTTTGTGTTATTAAATCACAATTGTGGCTAAAATTAAATAATGTTGGAACCGACGTTATGTAACTTGGAGGTCATAAGGAAACGTCTGGCTCAAGCAACCTTATCCCAAGTTCTGTAGGAAATAGATAGGATAGGTAAGAATATGTCAAATGGGGGGGGGAATAGGTGCGGGGGGGGGGCAACAAAAATCAGTTACGCCACTGACAGTTGTGATAAGCTGTCTGATAAGTGATATTGTTGTGACCCAAAATATATACATTGGACAAAACAATGACACCATCAATAAATCCGTTTTTTATGTGTTCCTTCTGGGACGTTTTTAAATTTGTTAGTTTGGGATAAATGCATAATGCTGTATGAACAAATTTATTCCAGCAACAGGTATTTTATCGTTAGGGATCTTCGTTAAGAATTTCGATCTGTAAATGCGTTATAGTCTCCGGTCTGCCCTGGCTGCGCCGTATAATTCCATAAAGTGGCCCAATAAAATTCAAAATTGTTATATTTAAAACGGTTATCGAATGTCAAAAAATAGACTTTTTCAGAACAGAACAATATATTATTCATCCAGAAACGTAAAAACAGGGAAGAGCAGATCTGAAGGTATTATTTTTATTTAAAATATAATCATATAAAAACAAACTTATATTTTAGACGTAGCTCACTTCAAATTTTCAATTTTGATTTTGGCGGGCGACGCAACTGTATAAATACGAGTATCCGGTTGCGCCAATTGGAGTCACGTGATCTTTGGATAACAAAAGCCCCCTTACCACTTGCAACAGACGTTTGGTCAAGTAACATACTACCGGTACTACGAGTATCACACAATATTTACTTATTATTTTTAAATGGACTTCCTACTTCAGATAAGTAAGCGAGGTTCGCACACACTTAAACAGTTTATACTTGCTACCATATTATGACGAATAAATACAGATGACTGAAGGATGAACTACAGCTAAATACCTTGTTATGTAAGAAGTTATTGGGGATATCTGTCATCACTGAAAGATAGAAACAAGTTCACGATGTTTCGGGATTTGGGATCTGATTGGGATCTGATCCCATCTTCTGGTATAAAGTCCCATGCCGTGTGTTCCGTTCAGTGCCTAGTTTTTGTGTTTGATTTGATTTTGCTACTTTTATATTGACTGCTTTTCATCAGTTTGTTTTAGCTTATTTGTGATTTTTCAGATTTGCCTGAATCGTGCCACTAATCTTATGTGTAATTTTATTCTAAGTATTTGTCTTACCTGAAGCCGGAATCAGAAACAGATCCCGAAATGTCGTGAAACTTGTTTTTCTATTTCTCTTTCAGTGATTGCACATTTCTGCAATAACTTCTTAAATATCATAAACTCACCATAAAAAAATGAATTTGAACTATACTATGAACTATGAAAATGAAACAATGAACTAAGTACCCTAAATTAGGCCTAAGTAGGAGTTATTTCTCGTCATTAAAATTGGTTTCCGAGCTGAACGCAAATATAAGAACGTACGGTAACAAATAGTTTTAAAATTATTAAAATATATTTGGTTAATGAATGTTTGTACAGTAAGAGAACTTACTTCAAAAAAAGTAAATTTGTAGGTTCGATTATTTACAAATTTTGAAGAGCACGCTTTCACTGCACAAGCTAAGCCCATATGGCGTCACCCGTCTGATTAAACTACGCCTGTGTCAACGTCTGAACACACAGACTGACACAGAGACGTCAGAACGTCGGGCGTCGCGTCGTTTGGATTCACCCAGACTCTTCGCCTCTAGGACTCGCGGTGGAGTCCCGTAATTAGTTTACTCCTCCTGACCCTGCCTCCAGAGTAGTGCAAGGAGGCAATAAATATGTTTATCTGACAAATGCTCTCGAAGGGGAAAACGTTCAGTTAAGAACGACCACAAGTCCAGTAAATATCGGGCGAAAAAGGGGCGTAACCATACGCAAATCCTGTAGATCTGAGTTTTATTACGATCTGAGATATATTGTGTGCATGGTCATAAAAAGGTTTTCGTCACTATACACCCTGCGCTCCCGTTGTCATCGTTGAACTCCCCCACGTAAATTTCGGGTTTTCAATTATATCTCAGTCTCCGAACATTTTTGCGAGAACTACGTTATTAGCAGCTTTTTAGATACTACCAGTTTATAGGGGGGACTAACACTTAAGACAGGGGTTTTCACAAGCCCTATATGTTATGATTAGCATTTTTTAACCATATAATACGATCTCAGAGCTATCAAATTGTTTAAGCTAATATCAAAATTATTCTATTTATTGGTCTACCTGTTTATAATATATATTAATACAATAATTCGCATTTGTCTGTGGCTCCGTGCGTCCGTCCGTCCGCGGCTGTTTCTGTAATGGCTCCCAAGCTACGACAATATATTTGTTAGGGCTAAACGAGGTCGGGGAAGCTGCACGTGTCGTTTGTTTTTATTGAAAAGCAGCCTTTTTTGAGTTACGTATCTTAACGTTTTATATTTTTAGGCCATTTTAGCATATAGTACCTGGGGGTCGAGCTTTGCTCAGGGAAGGCCAGTCAGTTTGTGTAGATGACTGGGAGTAATATTTAACCACTTCCCCCAATTGATTATCATATTTGTATAGCTAATTTGCCTCTTTCCTGCATTTTTAAGGTCACTCCAGTTGTTATTTATGGCTCAATGTCCCTTTGCTTTAATTTGGATATGACCACTCTATATACAGTATGCAATCTTCACTTAAAAGTTTTAGTCACTGCTCTCAGGAAACCACATGTTAACAATTATAAACGAGTTTGCACGCAGCACGCTGACGTTAGGGAAGTGAATTTCCACATAAAAACTTGTAAAACTCAAAATAAGTGTAAAAACATACATTTGTCCAATTTTTATTGAAATCTGAAAACATTGATTTTTTGGCTGTTCTGATTCTTCTGGTTTCATTTACTTGCAAAGCTGGGAATACAATTTTGTGCATTATAAGGTTAGGAGAAGGTCAGACTGGCTTGAAAGTAGCCGTGAGGTTGCTGGGGATGATAGAAGCATAGAAAAATAAATCAGGTACAGAAGTGTCACGAAGTAGGGAAAAAGCGTACACGGGTATCATGGAAATGCAGGCGCTGTCGCGTCGTTCAAGTCTGAGTTAGCGGTGCCTTGTTGCCAAGTCGGGCAGTGCGGGATTCCCAAATTCCCGCAGGGAGCAATCTCGGTCGCTTCCGCCACGGCCACGGCATCGGTAGGCGGTAAGGCTGATCTGATAAATGTGTGGCTGTGTGGCAGTGGAGATCACTCTCCCGTTGTATGCACAGGAAGTGGAGGATGTGCACAAATCTCGTTTCGAACTGATCTGGTATTTATTAAATTTCTGTAATGTTATTATTACAGAAGGATAAAACATGAACTGCATTAGACAAATTCAACCTTTTAAATTCCATAAATTGCAATGATGATTAACAATAAAATACCCCCGTTGCATCAAACCTGCATACTCAGAGAATTTCAAATGGTACTTCACTACGTCATGAACCACTTACCAACTTTCATCAAAGCATATTCATAAATAAGTGCAATATGAAATTTTATTTATTATTCATAAGAACAACATTAGGACTGAGTGCAGGTTTGCTGCATCAAGAACAACTAAAATCTGTTTTTTTTACAAATAAAATAGATCACCATAACATAAAGCAACATTTCAAGTTTTACTAATTTATATTCATAAACAAGCAAGATATCACGTGTTTCTTATCCTCCATGAGAATAACATTATAGCTACTGAGTACGCAAGTTTGCAGACTTGGGGACCACAAAAAATTGGTTTTAAATGCAAATATCAGTACGAAAAAAAAGTTGTTTAAATATCAGTAAAATCTAAACAAATGAAGCCACATTACAAGTTTCGTCAATATATGTTCATTAATAAGCGAGATATAACATTTTACTCTCTCCATAAGATTAACATTGGACAACGTATTATGTTTAGCACTTTCAATATCTTGGTAACCAATTGACGTAGAGTGATGATAAAAATACCAAATTGTTTGTTTTTGTAAGCTGAATTCAATGGTACAAACTAAAATTTGGGTTTATAAAAAATTAAATGTAAAAAGTTAAAACAAATTTTGGGGTACAAAACCTGCTTTAAAATAGAGCTACCTGTCTGGTTTTCCAACTCATGAAAATAGACGCTGCCTTACACGTTTATACAAAAGGCATTTTTACGAAAGTTATCATGCCTACGGACACACACACACACACACACACACACACACACACACACACACACACACACACACACACGCACACGCATATATGGTGTTTTTGGCACCTGGGAGCCTCAAAACAAATGTTATCATGGTCCCGGGCTAGGTCTTACCATGCCGACTACGATAATAGCTTCTTCCCTATTGGGGAAATTCGCTAAAACTATTAAAATTATTAAAAATATATGCATCTTTCATCTAAATAATGTGTACCGTAAGAATAATTCTAAATTAATATCTCAATTATTTATGAATGTATATTGATGAAACTTGGCCTGTGGCTTCACCTAGTACTGGTATATTTATATTTGCATAAACAATTTTTGTTATTGTCCCCGTAGCAGCAAACCTGCATACTCAGCCCTAATATTATTCTTATGCAGAATAAATGAAGTTTTATCTCTCCCTTAGTTATGAACATAAATAAAAAATAAAACTTGGTATGTAGCTTCACCTGGTTAAGTTATATTGATAATTGCACAAAAACATATTGTTTATATTTCTTGATGCAGCAAATCTGCGTACTCAGCCTTTAATGTTGTTCTTTAGGAGAATACTGTACATAAAATGCAGAGGGTATATAACATGTTGAAATGTTAGCAGCCGATGCCATACAAATTTACTATAAATTCACTGAAGAAATTAGCTCTTCACGTAGGAACAAGTTACTGTAAAATATTAAATTCAGTAATAAAATACATTACAATTTAATCGTGAAACATAGTTTACTTTTAAAATTATGATTTTACCTATTTTCTGTAACCCTTTATTTATAAATCAGGGTGTGTTTATAAAACATACAGAGAGAGCTTAAGCTTTTAATCTTATTATTGACGCGATGAACCCATACACGAAAACTATCCTCGAACTAAAAAATGTTTAAAGAAATCGTCAGTCAACATTAAACGTACCAGTATCTCAGAAGATTTTAAATGTATTTTTAAAGTTGGTAAATCGATAAATTAACATTGAGGCAAAATCTTTAGCATCATTGAATAGAAAACTAACCAGAGAAGTAGATAATGCGAAGAGCGCGTAAACACTGCACTCAATACAAGCGCCAAGCAGGGCGAGGGAATTTTTCCCTACCGGCTGGGCCGGCCGGCCAGCCGGCTGGAGTGCACAGACAGGCAACGTCGCTTGGCCGGTTTTGCTCGTATGATCTGGCCGGTTGAATTAACAATTTTGTGTTAGCAAATTTTAGCATTACGTGACACTTCTATACCTGCTTTATTTTTCTATGATAGAAGTACTCTAACAAAGGAATAACAGGCTTTTCTAGTGTAAAACCCCCATAAGACCATAAGACAACGTACTGTGTTTAGTCAATACACATTTTCTTTAATAACTCGGTAAATATTTATGCTAGAATGACGAGAGAGGGCTTAAAACTTTCGCCTCACTAATTCCCATCTTTTTACATGCATTGATTTTACATCTGGGACTTTTATGACCCTTTTTGGGCCCAAAAACTCGAAATTTTAAAGATTAATCCCCCAAAAAAGGGGTTTAGAGTTTTCCGATTGTTTTGCCCAACTAACTTGTCCAACTTATTACAGAAAGGAACATCCCTACCAAATTTGAAGTAAATCGGACAAAGAATGCGACCACTAGAGTGCAAACACATATATATATATATATATATATATATATATATATATATATATATATATACACACACGTGTATGTGTGTGTGTGTGTGTGTGTGTGTGTGTGTGTGTGTGTGTGTGTGTGTGTGCGCGTGTGTGTGTGTGTGTGTGTGTGTGTGTGTGTGTGTGTGTGTGTGTATGTGTGTGTGTGTGTTTGTGTGTGGGCGTGCGTGTGCGTGTGCGCGTGCGTGTGTTTATAACAAATTTTGAACGACCCCCATAACGTGTTCAGGGGGTCACGTTAGGAACTTGGATGGTGGTCCCGGGCTTAAGTTTCAGCGTGCGGGTCATGCTAATAGTTCACTTTCCAAAGGAAATTCACTTACAACATGAGTATTACTTGGACAATTCTCTGGTTGATTATGAACTGCTGTTACAATTCTTTTGTTTTGATTTTTAACTCCATAAACCCAATGTTAATTTTGTTACCTTTTCATTTTCGTTTTTTTACATTATTTGATTTTTTCTGGAGATGAGACCTGTCTAGAACTTATTTTTATCCCAGAAATTATTTATTTCCAACATTTGAAGTAAATTGTTGGTGCTGATCAGAGTTACAAGCAAGCAAACCTTAATCATATTAGAGTATAGGATAGGATTAGCGGAGTTGGGAGTATTCAGCTGTGGATTTATGTTTCTACAAGCTTTGTTCCTGAAACAGCTGATTATTTCCTGCGGTAGCGATGTTTGTATAACAAAAATCCGATAGTTTAAAAGGGAAAACTCATTTTGCATTATTCAGGAAGCTATTTAATACCCTCGTAGCAGCAAACCTGCGTACTCAGCGAATTTACAATGCATATATATGTATCTTAATATACCACATAAAGCCACATACCAAGTTTCTTCAATATACATTCATAAATAAATGATTAATTACATTTTAATTATTCTCCATAAGAATAACATGGCGACTGAGTATGCAGGTTTGCTGAAGCAAGGAACACAACAAATGGGGTTTTATACAAATATCAATATAACTCAAATAGTTAAAGCCACATACCAAGTTATATTAATTGATGTTCATAATTAAGGGAGATAACACGTTACTTATTCTCCATAAGAATAACATTAGGGCTGAGTTTGCTGCTACAGGAACTATTTGCCAAAAATTTTTGCTGTGCAAATATCAATAGATCACAACGATATCAAGCAATATACCAAGTTGCATCAGGATAAGTTGATAAATAATCAAAATATACAATTTTTCTTATTCTCCATAAGAATAACATTGGACAACGTACTGTGTTTAGCACTTTCAATATCTCGGTAACCAATTGACGTTTTGAACGAATGGTGTTTTTGGCATTCGGGGACCTCAAAACGAAAAGTTATCATGGTCTTGTACCTAGGTCTTACCATGCCGACTACGGTAATAGCTTCTTCCCTATAGGGGAAATCCGCTAAAAACTAGGGATAACAAATTAAATAACATGTTATTTTGGAGTAGCTTAACTACATTTGAAATTTATTTCGGTTTTTATAATACATTTATGGTACAGTTATCAGTGTTATTTAATGTTATTTCGGTGCTATTACCACTATTGCCTAAAATAATTTCCTTGTAGAATGTGAGAAATATCCTTGTCATATTTAGAGCAAGAACACACGCTACACCTCTTGTAGATTATAGATAAACTTGAAAAATTGTGATACCGTTAGTTGTAACTGCATGAGGAAAGCAGATGACATACACTGAAGAATATTGCAGCTGTTCACATATAATTAATAGTTTGATTTCAACACAGTTTACGCTTATACTACGACGCGACGGGAAAAAAGGTTGGACTAACATGTACGGTACTGTGTCTATTTTATTGTTGTACACACAATTCATTCGCTTCGCTTTCTTGGAGGCAAGCCAAGCGTGTCGGCTTGGAACGCGGTTGTTGTTGTTTTTTTTTATAACTAAATCACTGTGAACTGGCAACAGAATATGTGTTAAAAACACTCTGTAGGCTCGCAAGGTAAGTTTATCGATTTATATACCAGTTTTTAATATCTACAAATTTTTCAGTTGATATAGCATAGACCAGACCAGTATTACGTTGCTTTCACTGCTTGTATTGCAAGGATTCAGTCATATAAAGCGATAACAATCTTATCTTGTAATGATATCACTACCATAAATAATCAATTACCTTACTGAAACTTACCTTACCACACAGAAACATGTTTTCAAATACAAACTGTTACATGCCAGGTGTTATTACCCCGTACTCAGCGAATTTCCAATGCAAAATATAAGTCTTAATACCACATAAAGCCGCATACCAAGTTTCATAAATATATATTAAAAAATAACAAATGTTTTTATAACATTTCGCATCAGTGACTAGGTCTAACAATAATAGTTACACGGACAAGCTTAATAGGCCTGGGAAATCAGTTCCGAAAATAGAATACAGTACAAAATTGCAAGGAGACATATTTGTGCTCGAACATGTTACCTGAGATTCTCTGATTTAAACGTCAAGTTTTCTTCTTCCAGAAAAGTGAGCTTTCCCTGCCATATTGGATTTTCCTCAATTAAAAACAAATTCTCGATATTAACTTTATGGAATCTCTCATAAATAGTCCAATTGCTCTCCAAATCAGAATAAATTTAGACAATATTTAGACCTTGATTACCTTTGCCAGCAATGTAAGTAAATTTTATTTAACTAATTCAGAATTGTTATTGCCGAAAGCACTGGTTTGTCTATGTTATCTTTGTATCTTCTTTTTTACTTAAATACAGTTGTTTCGTTAGAAAGAGCTTAAAAACTTGGGTTTTAATCATCATTCATCTGCGACAACTGGATGCAGATAAAACTCTAACAATACATATATTTTATAAGTGCAGTGTTTTGTCTCATTCTACGTTCCCATATCTACTAATTCATTGAAAAAGTTTACCGTAAGTAGCTTAACATCAGTGCAATGAGTTTTTTTACTTATTTACACACAATGGAACACATATGTTTAACTTACTTTGATCTGAAAATTAGTTAATTCCCCATAATATTAACATTGGTAGACAAAGTTACCGTACTGTATTTAGTACCAGAAGGTTTCTTCACTTTTCTTCTGAACCGCTCAAGATAAAAAACATTATTCAAAATACTAGATTGTTTTATTTTTGTTACTTGTTCATATCAAATATCATCACTTGTAATGGTTGTCACTCTTATTAATGTCGCGGTTATTCAGTTGTTACTCTTGCGACAAAGTTATTGCTATCTTCGTTTTACCGGTACATGTATCTGTATACATTCTTGTACGTTATCTTGAGACTTATTTATATAGTGCATAGCAAACTGTTTAACAGTTGAGCAATAAATAAATAATTTATTCAAATAATGGAACGCTCAGAGAGTGAAGATAGTTACCTGAATTTTACGAAGCAAGAGGTTGAATATCCTAAGGTAAAATGTTGTAATCTAATACTCTAAGACAAGCGCTCACCTTTGAATAGTGAACGTGGGTGGAGGGAAGCCGCACAGATGCCGGACCAACTCAATAATGAACACCGCCACAGCGGGATGAACAATGACAGCTGTGAATAACTCGCCTCGGTCCCGACAGACAGCGCGCCCGTCGCGTCGCTGCTACCGTGACAGCTGATAACACAATCAGCTAATCTCGTACGCTCCGTCCGCATCGTGTCGACTACTTTGATTTACCTGGCGAACTCGCGATGCTAACTACTAACTAAGTGCCACTCATAGTCTGCTGTCGGAGTGCTTTACATGGATTGCTAATAGTATAATTCATTATAAAGATTATTTATGAATAACGGGGGTATATAATAATTTGATAACAACTTATAAGAAATATGCTCACAGTTTTAAAATTAATGATTTCTTACTTCCGTGTTTTTTACTGTACAAAATCAGAGGTGTTATCAAGTATAACATTAACATATATTATCACGCACTTCGTCCACCAATTAATTTAAAATGTAGGCCTAAATGTACTAATTATCATATTTACAAGGTCCCTATTCATTCAACAGAGGGAGAGGGGGAGAATACTTGTGAAAAGGGAGAGCAATGGACATTTTGAAAACTTGTTTTTTTTATAGAATCGACTCCACAAACTATCAATCAGCTGAAACGAATAGAAGCCCCAGACGCCAGTGCAACTTTAAACAAATCTGCTAGGTGTTTTTTTTAACTTGCATCTTGTTTTATAAACAACAAAGTAAAGGAAGTATACATATGCAGTTTGCGGTAAATGTGAATTCCCTTAGGGGGAGAAATGTTTATATTAAAAGTGAGCCCCCATTCAAACCCTCTCTTCCCTCCCATCCCAATCTTAAAAAAGTCAAATAAAAAAGTACCCCATATCACATGTTAAATTAAATACACCCGTCGCAGCAAACCTGCGTACTCAGCGAATTTCCAATGCAAAATATAAGTCTTAATACCACATAAAGCCGCATACCAAGTTTCATAAATATATATTCAAAAATAAGCGATATATCAAATTTGAATTATTCTCTATAACAATAACATTGGGGATGAGTACGCTGGTTTGCTGCTACAAAAAACAACAAATATAGGGTTTCTTGTAAATATCAATATTACTCAACTACGTGAAGCCACATACCAAGTTTCATCAATATAAGTTCATAAATAAGCGATATATGCCATTTTGATTATTCTCCATAAGAATAACATGGGAGATGAGTACGCAGGTTTGCTGCAATAAGGAAACAAAAAATGGGTTTATATGCAAATATCAATAGAACTCAACTAGGTGAACCAACATTCCAAGTTTTATTAATTTATGTTCATAATTAAGGGAGACATTACATTTTACTTATTCTCCATAAGAATAACATGGGGGCTGAGGACGCAGGTTTGCTTCTACGGGAATTATTGGTAAAAATCGGGTTTTTTGTGAAAATAACAATAGACCACAACCAGATGAAACCATATACCAAGTTTTGTTAGAATACGTTCATAAATAAGCAAGCTATAATTTTTTTCTTATTCTCCATAAGAATAGCAATGGACAACGCACTGTGTTCACCACTTTCAATATCTCTGTAACCATTTGACGTAGAGCAATGGTAAAAACACCAAATTGTGCGTTTTTTAAAGCTGATTCCAATGGAAGAAACTAAAATTTGACTTTTTCAAAAATGATATGTAGAAAACTCAAAAAAAAAACATTTTTGGGGTACAAAACCCCCCCAAAATACCCCTTCGGTTAGTCCGATCTGTCTGGTTTTCGAACTTAAAGTCATAAATGCTGCTTTACACGCTTATACCAAATTTCGTCAAAATCGGATTATTTTTACGAGAGTTATCGCACCCACGGAGACACACATATATATATATATACAGTTTCGAACGAATGGTGTTTTTGGGGTCTGGGGACCTCAAAACGAAAAGTTATCATGGTCCCAGGCCTAGGTCTTACCATGCCGACTACGGTAATAGCTTCTTCCCTATAGGGGAAATTCGCTAAAAGGATTGACAGACAACATTTTTGGTGAAAACATTATTAAAATCGGATAAGTTTTTATTGAAATATTGTACATTATTTAAATTAATACTTTAAAGCTTTTACTATGATTTTTTTATTTGCAAATTTTTAAATAAAAAATCTAAAAAGGTATAAATATGCAATTTGCAGGAAACGTCTATTCCCTTTAGGTGAAAATGTTTATATTAAAAGTGAGTCCCCCATTCAAACCCCCTCTTCCCCCCATCCCAAACTAAAAAAATTCTAATAGCAAAGTAGGTACTTCATATGGCATATAAAATAAAAGAGGATTGAAATAAGCACTTTTTGGTGAACAAACCGAATCAAATTGGATCATTTGTTATTGAGATATTACAATAATTTGATTTATTAGGTCAAACCTTCGCTTATTCATCTCTTCCCCTACTGTGGCAGTTGCTTTCAACTCTGTAATGTAAGCAGAACTGCTTATATCAAAAAAATATTAGTGTGTTTATCATGATAAGTAACTATTAATGTGTAATTTAATTGTGTGCATTGTTTTAATGTCAGAAGAAGCGACACATTTATTACAAACTAAGTATTTAAATACTGTACAATATATCAAAAATAAATTATCTATTAGTTTTTCACCAAAAAGTTACTTTTTCAATCCTCCTGAATTTTATATGCCGTATGAAGTACTCTCCTATTTGACTTTTTTAAGTTTAGGGTGGGGAGGAAGAGAGGGGTTGAATAGGGGACTCAATTTCAATATACAAATTTTTGCCCTAAAGGGAATAGGTGTTTCCCGTAAATTGCATATTTACACCTTTTTTTGTTTTCTTATTAAAAAAGTTGTAAATTCAAAAAAATATATAGTGAAGGCTTTAACAATATCTCAATAACAAATTATCCGATTTTAATATTTTTTCACCAAAAAGTTTATTTTTCAATCCTCATTAATTTGATATGCCATATGGGCTACTTTGCTATTTGACTTTTTTAATTTTGGAGTGGGGGGAAGAGGGAGTTTGAATGGGGGTCTCACTTTTAATATAAACATTTTCCCCCCAAAAGTTAACCGAGTTGTTAAGTTGGACGTTTCCTGTAAACTGCATATTATACCTTTTTTGGTTAAAAAAACACCCTGTATAATAATAAAGCGACAAAGACTCTCTTTTCTTGTTTCGTCTCTAGAAGAAGGTTGTCCAAATAAGGCAAATTAGCATTTTCACATGTATTATCGATATTTTCACAACTTAGTTTTCTGTGCTTGTACCTACAGTACCTTCCCGTCTATATTGTAAAGACCGTTGTGTTTGAAAAGAAAAATACAAAATACCCCCGTCGCAGCAAACCTGCGTACTCAGCGAATTTCCAATGCATAATATATGTCTTAATACCATGTAAAGCCGCATACCAGGTTTCAAAAAAAAAATTCATATAAAAGCAATAAATACAATTTTAATTATTCTCCATAAGAATAGCAGTGGTGATGAGTGCATAGGTTTGCTGAAACAAGGAACACAAACAATTGGTTTTTATGCAAATATAAATATAATTTAACTAGGGGAAGCCACATACCAAGTTTAATCAATATTTAATCATAAATAAGCACTATATAACATTTTAATTATTCTCCATAAGAATAACATGGGAGCTGAGTAAGCAGGTTTGCTGCAACAAGGAAAAAATGGGTTTTTATGCAAATATCAATATAACTAAACAAGGTGAAGCCACATACCAAGTTTTATTAATTGATGTTCATAATTAAGGGAGTCATTACATTTTACTTATTCTCTATAAGAATAACATGGGGGTTGAGTATACAGGTTGGCTGCTACGGGGATAATCGACAAAAAAAATTGTTCTGCAAATATCAATATACCAGTACTACGTGATGCCACATGACAAGTTTCATCAATATACATTCATTAATAATGGAGATATCAAATTTTATTTATTCTCCATAAGGATAACATTGGACAACTTACTGTGTTTAGCACTTTGAATATCTCTGCAACGGTTGGACGTAGAATCACAATTTAAACACCAAAATGATTGTTTTGTAGAGCTGAGTTGATTGGTAAAAGCAAATGTGAAGTTTACATTAAAATGAACTGAGGAAAAAGCAAAAACCTTTTTCCCATAAGATTAACATGGGAGATTTTATGAGGAGGTTTTTTTTTATTTTCTCCGCAACCACTTGACCTAGGTTAATAATTCAAAAAACTATATTATTTGTTTTTTTAAGCTCTATAACATGGTTCAAAGCAAAATTAAGTGTTTTGAAAATTTTAGGGTAAAAAATGCAAAAAACTGATTTTTGGAAAATTAAACCCCCCTTCCCATAGTCCGATTTTCTGGTTTTCGAACTAAAGTCATAAATGTCACTTTACACATTTGAGCCAAATTTCATCAAAATCGGACATTATTTACTCAAGTTATCACATTCACGGACATATATAAATAATATATATATATATATATATATATAGATATATATATAGATATATACATATGTGTAAATTTGAACGAATAGTGTTTTAGTCATCTGGGGACCTCAACAAAAATTTGTCACGGTCTCGGGCTTAAGTCTTACCATGAGACCCACGGTAATAGCTTCTTCCCTATAGGGGAAATTCGCTAAAAGGACATTTCTATATACTGAAGAAAGTTATTTTCAAGCCTTCAAAATGTAGAAAAAAGAGTGTTTAAAACTTCAATAAATGTAGGTAGAAACGTTATTTTACAATTTTGAAATTACAGTAACAGCAAGAGTAAAATTGACTTCCTTTTTTAAAGTTCCATTTAGAGTGTGTTGATAGCATAATTATTATGCCTATGAACAATAATCCTGTGGACCTCTGCAACGCTCCTTTTCCCTATATTTACTAATGGTAGTTTCATGTGGCGACTCAGGTATTTCCGCTAGGGAGGAAGGGAGCTTTAATAGTCTCATCCCCAATAAACTTTCAGAAAAACCCATACAATTCCCTTTTTAGAATCTTGAAGTGTTAATTCTCATTTCGGGTACTATTAGATCAGTGTAATAATTAGGATATTCACTACAAACATTTTTAGAACAAATTTGTAAGCAATAAAAACCCAAAAACCATCATGCTAAAATTTAAACCAAATTTAGCAATAAAAGTAAATCTGAATAAATCTCTCACACTTGATATTTGTAGGTTGGTGGCGGCAAGGCGGCATTGAGTGAAAGTTTGGTGTCACTCACGGTGTTTTAGGTGCTTTAAGGGAATAATTCATAATACAATTTTTACTCCATGATGTTAGTTTATAGTAATATATTAATAATAATAAACGTCTTTATTCAGCCAGCGTTCTTCAAAGATACAATCTTTACAAAATCTTCACGTTTAAAATGTATTGGAATCAAACAAAAACACAATAGGGAAATATCTAAACCAGTAAGGTAAGCCTGCTTAATATCTTCCCCCTGTTTAACTTTTGCCCTTCTCCATGTTTTTTAACTTTGAATAGTCTCATCATTTTCAAACCTGCTATTACTTGTTCTTTTATCTGTTATTTATACTAATTTTCTTCTCATTGTGTGAGTGGCCCGGAGTTGCAGCGCACTTCCACCATGCTATATCAAATCACTCTTCTTATTCAATTCAAATAGCTCAACAAAATAGAGGCTGTAATCATCAATGAGGAAAAATCAAACAAAAATACCACAGTTTAATTACAGTTTATTACAAAAAATATGAAATACTAAAATTAAATATGTTTGAAGTGTCATCTTTATAAGATGGAATTGTAATTTATTTCAGCTGTCAACAAATATATTTCAGACCTAGAGCAAACAATTTATGTACTCCTAAGGTAGGGTGTCCAAACGCCCCGTAAAAACGGGATTGTCCCGTTTCAGAATTGGGTACTAATAATCACATTTTTAAACCACTAAAAATTCCTAATTTATAATATGACTTCAAGTAATATTTTTAATTTTTGCTAGTTAAGTAGTCGTAGGTAGCCAGCGCCAGTAGCCGAGTAGCCAGTAGCCAGACTTATTTGCCTCAGAATTTAAATTCAATTACAAAAGCAAAGGTAAATTGAAACAGATTTATAGGACTCAAAATAGCTAAAAAAAAGAGCATGTTTCAAGGATCACGCCCCAAGGGAGGCTCCCCAGATACCCACCCCCCCCCCATTAGCTGGAGGGTATCACCCCCAAGCCCTCCTTTGGTGTCTCCTGTTTTTTCAAGTTTACGGTTTGGTCACCCTATCTTAAGGCGTCTAGTGTTGCCAAGTCCATTCAAAATTCATAATACTCAATACTCATTAAATTATGTTTTCCAGGAAACAAATCTGTCATATATATATATTTATAATTAACTTTGAGAAAGAATAAATAATTTTAATTAATCCAAAACGTTCCAAAGTTTTTCCTTTGATAGGTCAATCATTTTTATGTGACACAAATGATAATTTAGTTGGTCTGGAAATATTCCATGACATATAGAGGGATTAAAAATATAATTCAAGTGGCATACAGTTACATATTGTTAAGAGATTGACAGAAATATCGTCCCATCCACTAATGTATTTTCCGTGTAACAGATTGACTATTTTTAAAATTTCTTTGTCAATGGTGGGATTGGTGGAATTTGTGTATGTATTATAATCAATACTGTATAATATAACTTTATTCAGACTAAAGCAAGTTTGTAAAATACACATGACATGTGAACGTTTTTTTATCTGTGAATAAGCATTTAATTATTTACTACTAAATAGTCATAGTCATCTAATAAATAATGGTATACAAAACCACTTAAAATTTATATAATACACTTCATAATAACAAGAACAACATGAAGTATATATACAAACTTGGTTCTTTTTTAGGATAACCACTTAGTTGTTTAGCTAGATTTGCCAAAAGGTTGAGGTGGCGAGTATTTGACCATGTCCAGACTGACGTCCCACAGTTTCTTGGCCAACTCATCGTTTCTCCCCATGGCTGTGGTCCTTGCTACCTGACAGTCACTGTGGCAAGGAAAAGTCAATATATAGTACTTCAACATGAGAAAGTATATAAAATGTCCAAGAGATTTTCCTCAGACTAAAATAAATAATGTAAAATAACTTGATAATTATTTTTTATTTGTTGGCCTATTATCATTCTCGTGCAGTGAATCCAATCGGTTATCTGTATTCAACAAACAAAATACAGTTACAGCATATTGGTAACATTTAAACCATACTAGGAACCCACATAGTAGGGACATCCAGTGGACGTCCACTGGATGTCCGTCCATGTCTGATAT
Organism: Allygus modestus; assembly: GCA_963675035.1. Classification (NCBI taxonomy): domain Eukaryota; kingdom Metazoa; phylum Arthropoda; class Insecta; order Hemiptera; family Cicadellidae; genus Allygus; species Allygus modestus. The sequence continues at coordinate 43,290,897 of OY776116.1, forward strand.
TATAGATGTCCTCTAGATATAAAAAAATAGCCTAAAGATCTCCATCGGACGTCCTTTGGAAGTTTAAATGTCACTAAAGTTGGATGTCCAAACTTAATCCTAGACAGATGTTTTTTGGACCTATTAGTAATTTAATCCTGTTAAAAAGCTGAATTGTCCCCCTTGAATTGCTTCTTCATTAACCAATAATATATGTTTTCGATAGGATTTGAACAACAAAACCATTTTTACCGGATCAGATGGTCTTTAACCTATGACCCTCAGCTCTCTGTGCACACTCCTTATACACCCTCGGCTACTCTGACTCACAGGAATTGTAGGCTGGCATTTAAAAATTACCAATTAGTGTAATTAAGTTCTATGTTCTACAGGACTTGCGACAAAATTCTGAAGCTGCTTTTTGCAGTTTGTTGGTCTACCGTTAAATATATATATATATATATTAGAGAATCATGACTTTAAGTCGAAACATGTTAGTGCAAGTATAATTAAAAAATGTATTCAACAGGGTACTCATGGTTATTTTCATGTTTTTATACTTATACATGTATATATATATATTAGAATAAACGTAATTCAAATAATAATATTTAGTAAACTACCTGATAAATAACTTTCATGATTTAGAAAATAATGTGCAAAACCTTGTTTAACTAGAATATATAATATTTATAAGGATTTTTGCTAACAGTTATAATAATAATAATATACAATAAAATCACCTTGGACGGTACTAAAATATTTTCTAAACAAACATGTTCTATGAAGTGGAGGATATTGTAGATGTCCAGAGGACGTCCGCGACATTCCATAAAACGGTCATCTTAGAGACATCCCATGGATGTCCATATCCTGGTTGTCCCAGAGAAAAGGGATGTTCAGGATGATATTTCTATATCTGAGTGTATAAGTGAAAATGCCTGTATGTGAAATGCAGACGCCACTGAGGTAAAATAGTTTTGAAAACTCAACCATTAAGCTTTGGAAATAAATTCAATATGGCTAATATTTTATTTGGAATATTTAATATTCACTCACTCTCTTAACGAAAAGATGAGTGGTTTAAAAAATGGGACGTGTCCTCAATAGTTGTCGAGTTGTCCTTGACAGTTGTGAGTAAACCCACTAACGCCAGCCTGAAATCAAATGAGACTAAGATCACAAAACTTACTCGTAGTACAGCCCCGACTCGTTAGCTAGAGACTCCTCCAGTGCGCAGTATAGAGTGGTCTGGGCCCCCTGCTGGGGAGTCTTAATGAAGTACTTTCCCAGGTTCTGGAAAATCCACTTGGCTCCAGGAAAAATCGTCTTGTCCAGGTGTCGGCTCAGTTCTGTGTCCACCACTCCAGGGTGTAGACTGTACACAGTTACTCCGGTGTCTAGGGAAAAGCCGAGGGATTCAGGAGGAGCTATACTTCTTCAACGAAATGAGGTTTGTGTAAGCATTGCCTAACTTTGCTGCCATTATATGTGATAACAATGTTTAAACCTTTGAGCGCCAACTACCGATATAAAATAAAATACATCAGACTTTCGCCGCCAACGTGAACAAGGCCAATTGCCGATATATCGGCATGTTGTCACAATCAAAAGCAACCGAATTAATACTTGAGTACTTTAAACCCATATATCGACATTGAGTCGAAAGTTCAACGATTCAATATATCCGATTGGTTTATTATCAATGTATCGAAAATTCCCAAAAACGGTCTGGCGTTTTTTGATATGCACGCCCATAGCACAGTTGGACTTTTTTTGATTTGGTAAATTAAAAGTCTGTGCTCAAAGGGTTAAGCACTATGATATCATTATGATGTTTTAAGCTAAGGGAACAATCAAATGTGCCTTATAATTAGGGCGGCCATAAATGGAATGGTCTAAAATTCTGATTGTAATTAGTGGTGCAGTAGACTCTCAGAAATCTGAATTGGCCTTGCTCGAGAGCTCAGTTCACTGCACCCGCTTTCATAGGCGTGCGCAGAGGGTTTCATCTTTGGACGTGCCAGTGGGAAAATGACACCTCTCAAGGGAGGAGGGGTCAGGAATGAAACATAATAAAATGACGTTTGTAGACGTTTTCAATACCTTGAAATTGACTTGAAAAGTAGACAAATTGATATATGTTTGGGAGAGGAAACAGAGAGCACAGATATCAGCTTAAAGCAAACGTCAGTTTCAGCAGCTGACTCGAGTCAACGCAGTACAGACAATCCGCATCCTCATGCAATTCAACAGACGACAAGTCAAGCAGTGTTGCCAATGCGCCAATATTAAATAGAGTAGTTACATTTCATTAGATGTATGGGAACGACACACTAGAAAAAATCCTCCGACCTAAAATGGTTGAGAGCGAGATTTAGCTTTTTGTTTTACTTCAAATTTAGTAATTTTTTCCGATCTCATTATGACTGCATATAATGAGATGTTTTCGGCGGATTCTAGCAAAAAAAAAACATGGGGGATTTTGATCTTTTTATGGTATTTTGTCAATTTGTGATTTATACTGTGCATGGTTTAAAGTATATCTGCCTAATTTGGTGCTCTGTGGAGGTATCGGTACAAAACAAATCAAAAAAATATATATGCCAGTAATGCTAAAAAATATTTGTGTACTACTACACACTATGTCCCTTGTACTATTTTCGTTTTTCACCGTGGGGATCCGCTTCGTCTGTCGCGTCTTCACTGTTAAGGCGTCCCACTTGTTGTTTGTTAGTTTGCTTTGTTCGTTAGTACAATAGTTAATTCGTTTGCTAATTTGATGATTTAGTTATTTTTATGGCATAATGTGATCGCTGTTTGAAAAATTAGTCATGCTAAAAAGCTAAATAATCAAGTTCAGGGAAACAATAGTTGTAAAATTAGCACAATAATATAACAAATACTCCTTGGATTGTTGGGGATTGTTGAGGAGCTATCGTCTGGGGTAAAAAGTTGAAGCTGACAAACATATAACTAGTGAAGAGAGGATTTGATTGGTTACCATGGGACCAGAGGGGAAAAGTGGTTGACCCAACGAGGTAACCAAATCTATAGAGGTCTCGTCTAGGGTAAAAAACTGTGCCAACATGCTCTCCGCTATTTTGACCCTCTATACCCTCCGGTCTCCATGGCAACAAATATGGTAACCAATCAAATGCTCCCTTCACTAGTCATGATAGTCTTTCTTTCTCTTTGACCAGATGTTGTGTTTGCAAAAATATCCTCCAGTGAGGCTTCACTTTTTTAACTCGAGAAGAGAGCTCTATACTATTTATTCTACCTCGTTGGGTCGACCATGTAGGCTTTACTTTTTTACCCAGGATGAGAGCTCTTTATCTTTAGATACATTAACCTCGATGGTGTTATCTTTCAGTTTTCACTTCATCGTATGACTTACGTTCAATTGTTTATACAGTAGACCATAGAGTTTAGGCAAACACGATTATTGACACATTTATGATGGTAGAATTGCTAAAACAGTTTTTACAAATGATGACACATAATATTCGAAAAGCACACATATTTAGTCAGCGATAATAAATATATTTTGACTAACGAGCTCTTAATGACGCTAGAGAGTAAAATTGATAAATTTTGATTTATCAACTTTGCATGGTTAGTGGAAGATTTTCAGGATGGTTGGGGTTAAATGGTATTCTTTTTTTATAAATCAGCCTTGGTGGGTTTTCCCGACCAATGGGTGTAAAATGAGAGAATTTTAGTCCGGCGATGGAGTAATGATCAGAGGGACAACGCTGTTATTCAGTTGTAATAATTTGTTTGCTATAGTGCAGTGTCACGCAAACAAATCAAAATAAGTGATCTTAAAATGTATTAATTATTTTAATTTGCCTCCGCTGAACGATACAAATGAAAAAAGTATGCACTAAATCCTACTTACAAACAATCTCAATGGTAAAATAAGAGCTTCGCGGTAGCACTTCACTTTTCCATAGCCACTGTCTATAGCCACGCAATTCTGAAGTACGCTCCACATAAACATTCTAATTTCTATGCTGTTTCCATCTTCCGCATCTTCAACAACGGCAAAACATTCACATTTTCACACAACAAATATCCTATATTTTTTTGTAATCAACATCAATAGTATGTTCTAGTGATTTTGTCAAATGTAAAATAAATAACGTGGCACCTCCAAAATCAGAAGAAGCGCTGCAGCGCCCCTCCTGAAATCTTTTTAGGTGCCACGGCACCTGTGGCACCCCCTATGTGCACGCCTGTGCCCGCTTTGTTATGCAGACGACATTTTGTCTTGTTTGTACCTTGTATGACACTAATGCCCACGTCCAGAAAATCCGGACTGGCTGGCTGCCACATTAGTCCGGATTTCTGAGAGTCGTCTCAACAAATGATGTTGATAATGACCTTATAACTTCGACACAGAGCTTGTTACATATTCAGGAAATTAATTGTAGCAATGTGTAAACCAGAATAATGATAGTCGAGCTACCATTCATAGATAAGACAAGGGTAACATGAATTAAATTATTTTAAAAATCAGTAAAAAAATGAAAAATGAAATTATTTTGTTAAGAAACAAAAGACTAAAAGAACACATTACACAGGTCCGGTGTACATTAAGGGGAGTCGGATGGTCCTATCTCATCCATGTTCGATTTAACAACTTTAGGTACACTTTTCCCAGAAACTATAACAGATATCTTTATGATTATTTTTTTGTTTTGTTTGGTCTGTTGTGCTGGTCATTTTGAGTGTTGGTTAAAAAAAAATATTAATATTTAATATTTTTACTTTTAAATTCAAATTACGAGGTTTATTTACCGTGTTTTAGGATATAAAAAAAGGCATAAATATAAATATATAAAATATATCAAAAAACCCAACACTCAAAATAACCAGCTTAGTGTGCTAAATAAAATAAAAAAATAATCATGAAGATATCTCTTATGGTTCCTGAGAAAATGTACCTTTTGTAAGAAAAAAACTGATTTTTCGTAAATCGCGTTTAATGTTACGAGTAGCTCTTAACTTACTCAAAACTACTAGTTACACTTACTTTAATATAATCCAGCTCCATAGGATGGTTGGTCCTGGTGTGCTTCATCTTCATACTTATCTTCTAACATCATTTTTGCTAAAGAAGCCTTTTTCCTGCAGGTTTTTTCGAGTTCATCCATAGCTTTCTCCGCTTTTTTTATCCGTAGCTCATCTAGTTGTTTCATCAGTTTTACAAACTGTTGCCCAGGAGACACACCCATCTTCTCTAAAATCCTACACCTTGCAATGTTCCCAATATTAAAACATGCAACAGCCTCATAGACACCACATTCTAGTGTATCTTTCATAACAAATGTTGATTTTGGAAGCCTTGACCACACTAGGCCATTTAGCGATTCATTTGTATTTTGGGTTCCCCCATGCAAACATTTTTGGAGAAGCTCTGGTTTGGCCAAATGCCTAAAAATTGGTTTTATTTCTTCCATAATTACTAAGGGAAGGTGAAAATGTTGCTTGTGGTTATATACTTCACCATTTGTTATCGCTTTATGAAACTTGCACCACGTGTCGCTGTCTTTGGGGCATAGGCCATGCTGGGGCGTTTCGTTTGTCGAACCAAGATGAAAGTATTCTGCCCAAACAGCTTTTTTCATTTCTTCTAAACTGGATGTGTTTCTACGTATGGCTAATCCATAATACAATTGTATTTGTTTTATAGCAGAATTCGTAAGACGGCCACGACCTCCAATCGTTTTGTCATCTGAAAGTTTATCTTTCCCTTTTTTTGACTTAAATTTTTTTAATCTGGCCCCCATCCGTTTCTGGACATGGCCAATACATTCCAGCTTTTCAATTATAAAATTTGGGCCATATGGTTTGCTTTCAACTACAGTAGGAAATGCAGCGCTGTCTCCGTCTCCTAAATAGTACTTGTATCGGATATTATTCTTGGTAACGGAACTTTTGAACATATCTGTCACGCCTTTTACCTCCATACTACCACTAGATCCTTGAAAATTTGCAGTACAATTAGGCTCATGTTCTTCTTTCAATCTATTTACACAACGGCAATGTTTGGTATAAATTCTGACATCTAAAACCTTACCGTTTGTGCCACTTATTGCAGTCACTATTCCATTTAGGGATCGATGTCCTCGTCTCTGCCATGAACCATCAAACGTTGCTGTTATGTCACGATTGCCTTCATTCTCATTTACTGTTTCTTCTACTGCTTCATTCATTGTTTCACAACTCACTTCTTTAGCAGCTTTACACATAATCTTATTATAATATTTCATTGCAGGAGGGGTAGGTAAGTTCAGAGCAGCACACACTTTTTTCGCACTCGCTTCACCTTTGCCAATGCATCTGAAGCCATAGGCTAACCTAGTGTTCACTTCATTTATTTTAGTTTCACTTATTTTACTACTATTATACTCTGAAACTTCAAATCCACAATTAATACATCTAATAGTAATTTTGAGGCTTAGGCCTAGTCTGTGACTTCTGTTCAATACTACTCGTCCGCCACATTTTTCACAAACTACAATTTTAGCCAGCAAATTTTCTAATTTCTGCAGATTTACTATGTCATTACATGAATCATCTGCTACTTCATACTGTTCATAAAGGCACAATTTAGGTCCTACCTTTTTCTTGGAAGAACTTTCATTTCTGACAGACAATTTGGATGGGGGAGTTCTAGGGCTTGTTTGTCCCACAGCTAGGCCTAACAATTCCCTATCATTATTGTTTTGTATATGTTTCAAATTAACATTACACACACGTTTTCGTTTTTTAAATACCTTGTTAGTAGCTCTAGGCATTATTACAACGTAAAATACACTGAAACACTCACTAATTATAACTATTATTCACATTCAAAACACTATTATTCACTATTATCCATCAAAACATAACCATCAACAAGCCACAAGAGAGATCAATAAACAAACAACAGAAATGCAGCTGTTGCTAGGCAGCAGAGTTGAAACACAGGTTAGCCAACAGCAAAACACAAAATACTATAGAGCAAGGTGTCTAATGTTATCAAACATGTATAACAGATAGCTCGACCGCACAGTCGAGAAATTTCGTCCAAACTGTTCGTGCGCACCTTTACAAAAATGGTTATAAAACTATTTTGACTTATCTGATTTTAATAAATAAGGCCTTAAAATAATCCTGGAAAGATACGGAATAAAAAATCATAAAAAACAAAAAAAATATTTTTTTTCAATTTTTCACCACCCGACTCCCCTTAAGGTGGATTGGTCTCCACCTTAATCAAGGAGGAAAATTACTCTCTGACATTGTAACGGATCATTTGATATGCAGTATAACGGTTTTTAAAACAAATAAGCCGTAGGAAAAGCACAATGAGCTATAAAACTTATTAACATGGTCACCTCAATCAGGAACATAAGTCATTTTTAAAATGTTCTCTTTTAAATATTCCAGAGAATAACTATTTAAAAAAATAATGGTCTAGAATATCAGAGGAATGGATTAAAAAGTTCAATCTTTTGATTAATCTTAAACAAATCTATAATTTAATATTGCACCTTCTTTCAACGGGAAGAAAAAGGCTGACATCTAATTTTCAGAATTTAATCAAGTTATTAATTTTCCGAGAAATTATTTGTGAAGTGTTAGTTAAGAACATTGGTCGTTTTATAAACAATTATTTTGTAAACGCTACTGTGTTGAGTTGGAATTATACCTTTCAGTCGTCTGGCTAACTCTCTTGTAAACAGGATATTTGCCATTTTACTTCTGCCGTAAGCTATCTGCGGGTTGTAAAACTTCTCCATGTTGATGTCATCAAAATACATTGAATGACCTGAAACAAGAATTATCGATGTATTTTCTTTTTACCTCTCAACAAAATAAAGAAGTCAGAATTTAAATGCATTTTTAGATCTTTAAGACACCTGACTGACTTGAGATGTATCTTATTAATATTGCAAACCATTATTTATTAATAATCCTACTACTTATCATTATATTAATAGGCAAGGACAACAATTGTATACTTTTTTCAGCATGTGTGCACCATGGGAGAAATTCACTCACTGTTAGAAAGATATATACTTTGATACTTGTTTTCTTGTCATATAACATTTTTACATTTCACAGCAGACAATATTCTGCAGCAAACACATGACTCATCATACAAATGTATAAAATATTACAATATGGTTATGAACTATATCCATATCATGTCAACATAGTAAGTTAACCATAACATGCTACATGCAGAACAGGTCAATGGCAACATATACTGTTACAGTATTTTTGTTATGAATGATACTTTTCTTTTGGGCAATCTACTCACCTTATTTAATAAACTGGAACATATCCGGTCTTGTCAGGAATGCACACAAAATACACATAAACAAAGTTGATGTCACAAAACTTACAAAAAATACACTATTTATATAAACAACTGAATAGTTCAATAGTTGTTTACAACCGAATAGTTGTTTAAGTAAATAGTGTATTTTTTTTGTAAGTTTTGTGACGTCAACTTTGTTTATGTGTATTTTGTGTGCATTCCTGACAAGACCGGATATGTTCCAGTTTATTAAATAAGGTGAGTAGATTGCCCAAAAGAAAAGTATCATTCATAAAAAATACCTCACCTAAAACCATGTATTTCAAGAATAGGATTTTTTTAAATTATTTGTATGAAAGTTAGCTGTTTTTAATAGTCAAATGGATGTCAAAAACACATTTTCGTGATTCATAATACTAAAAGTAATAGTTCAAAGTGTTTTTTTTATAATGCTCCCATTATTTACCGCTGTACTTCGATCGATATCCGAGGGTCATCCAGAAAGTAAAAAACGTTTGCTTTCTGCATCTAGCATAGGTCCCCTATCACCGCAATTGCGTGTGTGGCAGTCCACTCACCTCCCCCCAAAGTATGAGCCGAGTCTCTTTGCTGTGCAGTCACTCGTCTTATTTCTACAGTGATTCTAAATGGCGGCAGCAATCGAAAATCCTGCCAAATATGAAATAGGTAGTGTTATTCTGTTTCTGAACTTAAACAACGTTCGGAATATTGAAATTTGTAGAAAAACACCAAAGAAAATGTATGGTAAAAGTGCAAACAAGTCTTCAAGTTGAGTGTTCAGGGGAAAAATGGTGCAACAGGTTTAATGAAAGAAGATCCATTGTGCACGACAAGGATCGGAGTGGCAGGTCATTGCTCGCTAAAGATTATTTTAAAAGAAGACTTTGAGGAAAACAGCCGCTAAAATCTTAGCACATTACATTCATTTTAAGATCTTGTTTTTTGCACTTTCAACACTGTCTTTGGTTTTTGGTCTACAAATTGCAATAGGTCGGACACTATGTGCATTCAGAAACCGATAACACTGTAGATCTCATATTCAGCGGGGTTTTCAATTGACGGCGCCATTTTGAATCGCTGTAGAAATAAGATGCGTGACCACACAGCAACGAGACTCTGCCCATACTTTGGTGGGGAGGTGAGTGGACTGCCACACTCACAACTGCAGTAATGGGGAAACTGTGCCAGGTGCAGTAAGCAAACGTTCTTTACTTTCTGGATGACCCTCGTACTACTACTCAATGGGACCACTTTCACAGTACAGGTTAAAAAACAAAACATTCATACACAGTATGTGAGCTAAGGACGCAACGTTGACGATCCTGGCAGGAGCTGAGCTGATGATCCTGGGCAGGAGGATTAGGGTGAAGAGGAAGTGGCCGAGGTGATTGGTGGCGAACTGTAGCTCGTAACCATCCTCCGTCACTCCGCGGGGACACATCATCACCCCTGGAAACACCGGTGACATGTAGCATTTGGTTATTGAAACACATGACTGATCCAATGTGTATAAAGTATATTTAATGTAAATAAGTTCACTTTTAACCCTTCAAAGAGTTTCTTTTACAAAAACACCTATAGTTAAAATATAAATCTCCTCTATCCGTAGTTCAATCAATCAATCAAATCTTATTTATTAAATAAGTAACACATTACATGTTTTGAATAGGGTCACAAATTATGATTATAAAATAAACTTATAAATTAAATTAAATAAAACAAAGTCAACAAGTTATTACAATGTCCAAAACAGTCAGTTTTCAATTTGAAACTCTTAAGTCTGAAAAATGTACAACTGAGAAAATAATAACATTTAAATTATAAATCAAACATATTGCAAATTATGAAATTGATAAGAAAATAAATTTCCAGTACAAAGGTCAATTCTCAGACATTTTTGTAACTGTCACTTCTTGGGATGATTATGAAAAGGTTACAGCAAGATGGAATTCAAAAGATCAGCGTTTGGTATTTATAAATTCTTGAATTGAATAGGAGGGATTATTTATTAATAAATCTTTTAGTAGCCGTTTAAATATATTTAAATTGCTTTCTAGCCTTAAGGGTGCTGGTAGAAGCAGAAGGAATTTAAGTCCTGCATAAGAGGTTTTTTCTGTATAAAATTCTAAATTATGTCTAGGTAGGTTAATTCTGAAACGTGTGTTATATTCACCAGAAGTGGATGACAACTGAAGCAGTTTTGCATAAATAATTGTTTCATAAATATACAAATTGTAAACTGTTAATATCAGCAGTTCGCAAAAAACGTTTTTAACTGAATCTATTATTTTCAGTTTCATCATTACACTAGTTGCATCCAATATACTTTTATTTCTTTTATACTTCCATTCTGAAGGTCATAGACCCTCTTCAAAGCTAATTTTTTGCCCTTGAATAACATGGAGATCAATTTTCATTCAATTGCACTCTAAAACAACTCTTTATGCAACACAAAATTTTACAGCATTGCCATGTTACGAGCTGGATATAAATAAACAAATCACTGAAATAACTTAATCTTTATTGTTACTAATTTATTAGTTTATTGTACCGGTACTTGTTTGATGAGATATATAATAAGGTATAAGACAGAAGAATTTTGCTCAGATTCAAGCAATAGGTCCCCCACTGTTTTCTATTTTTCTTCTACCTGTGGTAGTCATATATATTTTTGACAATCATAAGAATGTGGCAACAAAGGTTTAGCTCCTGAACAATCAAATGATCTTAGAGACCGTGCATGTATTACATCACACCTCCCCAGTGGGGAGGGGGTGCGGCACCTTGTGACAGACCGTGACACAGGGGAGGGGGGGGTTAAGGGCTGCGTGACACATCACGATTAATGATGTTAAAGCCTGCGAAATCATCAGTTACAGTGACAAAATACTGTATGATACAATCACAATACTTAATAATTAATAAGTGTGACGTGACAGGGGCAGGGGGACCTTATATGTGAGGGGTTTCAAGAAAATAAATCTATTAATTTTGAAACTCTTGATAAAAATCTTGCACCATATTTCAATTTACCCTTAATATCACAATCTGTAACACGAGGCGTGTTTTTAAAGTAAGTACCGTTTTTAAATTTCGCCATTGCAGCGCTGTTTTTGGTTTTGCATGCTGCGCTGTGTACTTGTATCTATCTATTAGGAAGTCTGGGACACCTCTAAGGCAAAAATCGACCATTTGTTTGCATTTGTTTGTGAGTATTCAAAGTGGCGCCGCCGACTGAGAATCTCACCATTTGTGTGGTACGTGCTGTGCATTCATTTCTAAGTGTTAACGATGTGAAAGTGGCTGAAATTCATCGACAGATTAGCGACGTCTATAGAGAAGTGTTTGACACCTCTAGCATCAAGAAGTTTTTCGATGCCTGTGACAAATTGGCTGAAAAAGCCATCACCTTCCACCTCGTACCGCTCATGAGAAGTCGGCGCACATCCCAGAAGCTTGGTTTTGTGCACCTCAGTCAATATTTTTGAAGCGTGAACACAGCTTTCGATAATTTAGTCTTCGTTCGCTCACAATTAGATGCAAAACACCTCTTGACACTATGGGAAACTCATAAGATAACAGATAACGGTCAAGTCGTAAACCATCTGTTCTCTCTCACGTTTTGATCAGCTTTATGCACAAAACGTTAGTAATGACAGAGGGTCGCCCACTTCGTTCCTCGTCTTGTAAATTCATGTGGCCATCATGAAATAATCCAACCCATTTGCGAGCCATTCTATTGCTTATTATATTTTTTTCATAAACTTCCCTAATGTGCCGATGAATTTCAGCCGCTTTCACATCAATAAAACTTTGGAATTGAATCGCAGCGTGTCTTCTCAGTCGGTAGGGTCTACAATCGGCAGTGCCATTTTTAATGTTCACCAACGAATGTAAAACTGGTTGATTGTTGCCGTAGTTGCATCCCAGGCTTGCCAATAGATGCAGGTTCACAGCGCAGGATGCAGGAATGCCAAAAGTAGCACTGCAACAGCGGAATTTAAAACCAGTACTTACTTTAAAAACACGCCGAGTATCTATTCTCTGTCTCTCGTTCACCGAGCAGTGTGGAATGCCCATAAAGCCCAGTTTCCATTACAACAGTTTCTGGTTAAAACATTGTTTTGAGCTAAACTAAAAAAATGTTCAAGTAAAATGTTGAATGGAAACGCTCGTAAACTGTTTTGAACTTTGTTGACCAACAAAATGTGTTTGAGCCGATGCAGCTGACAACAAAGTTTTGAGGAGAGCTCAAAACATAATCGAAACAGTGTCCCAACACCCAACACTGTTGTGAGCAGAGTTCGTGCATGCGCAGTGACCAGTGCGCCTATGCCAGTGGCCTATGCCACGCAATCCCATACCGTGGCGCCCTTAGCCGCCGACTTTCCGTGGTTTTGATTGGAACTTGGGAAATTATGCCGTACAATTAGTTTATACAACAGGTTGCAGGACTATTGTCTTTCAGCCTGTTGGACAGTATAGTTGGACAATTATTTTTTAAATAATAAAATAGTTCTACATATGCATTTTAAAAAAGTTAAGCACAGTAATCTGTTATATATTCTAGTGATTTACTATAAGTTTGCTATATTTTAGCCAATTTCCCCTATAGGGAAGAAGCTATTACCGTAGGTCTCATGGTAAGACTTAAGCCCGAGACCATGATAACTTTTCATTTTGAGGTCCCCAGATGCCAAAAACACCATTCGTTCAAATTTTTATATATGTATATATATATATATATATATATATATATTTATATATATATATTTATATATATATTTATATATATATATATGTGTCCGTAAGCACGATAACTCTCATAAAAAAGGTCCAATCTTAATGAAATTTGTTACAAATGTGTAAAGTACTATTTATTTGAACGAGTTTGAAAACCAGATGAATCGCACCATCCAAAGGGAGGTTTTTGGGGGGTTTTGTACCCCAAAAATGTGTTTTTTGGGGTTTTCACATGTAATTTTAATTTAAATCAAATTTTAATTCATACCATTGAATTCAGCTTAAAAAACAAACAATTTGGTATTTTTAACATTGCTCTACGTTAATTTGTTACAGAGATATTGAAAGTGCTAAACACAGTACGTTGTCTAATGTTATTCTTATGGAGAAAAAGAAAAATTGTATATCTCGCTTATTTAAACTGGCGAAATTTGGTATATGGCTTGATCTGGTTGTGGCTTATTGTTTTTTGCACAAAAAAACAATTTTTCGCCTATGGTTCCTGTAGCAGCAAACCTAGGTACTTGGTCCCCATGTTATTCTTATGGAAAATACTTAAAATGTTATATATCGCTTATTTATGAATGTATATGGATGAAACTTGTTATGTGACTTCACTAAGATGAGTTCTATTGATATTTGCATAAAAACCCATTATTTTGTGTGCCTTGTTGCAGCAAACCTGCGTACTCATCCCCAATGTTATTCTTATGGAGAATAATTAATATATTAAATATCGCTTGTTTGTGAGTACATTTCTTATGAATCCTGTTAAGTGTTTTAATATGTTATGTTATATATTCATTGGAAATTCGCTGAGTATGCAGGTTTGCTGCGACGGGGGTATTATATCTTCTTCTTAGTTTGAAATGAACAAGTTTTTCTATAAATATCAAATACAAATTTGGTATAACTAATCAAGCGTATGCATTGAACCAAAAATTCCCTTATCAGTTCATCTCCATCAGATTCATAAACTAAATAACTGGTTTAAAATTTCGACCTCTTAATTGTTAATTGTTACACTTAACATACCGACACACTAAACTCTAAAGAAAACTCTCCATGTAATTGATTTATTACAGTGAAAGGTAAATACTTAACTTGGCTATAGTCAACACATGATGATTAATTTTAAATTAGGGCCTATACAACTTCTATTGTGTTTGACATAGAAATTTACAAGGATAGTTTATTGGAAAACAATGTATGGAAATATCAAGTTTGTTGGTTTTTTGGTAAAACAGTTTTAACAATCGCGGTAACAATTTTTGCATTACATTACATTAACATACTTGTGTAGCAACACAAGTGCGGCTACACACGAACATATGTATTAAGACACGAACGCTTTGCACGTGGAGAGAAGATGGCACGAAATGTTGCGGGAAATGTTGGCAAAAATTGGGAGAATGAAAACGGCCTCAAACAATGTTTTGAGCTGAGTTGGGAGAATGGGAACGGCCTCCAACAATGTTTTGCGCTAAGCTCAAAACAGCTTTGAGCTTAGCTCAAAACATTGTTCAAGTAAATATTTAATGGAAACGAGGCTTAAGCAATGTCTCCAGTTCCAGGTGTACTAGCTATCCTGAAAGCATTTACTTGAGTGCCGCAGGGACAGCTGATGCAACTAGCATACTGGCAATAAACATATTGTTTTTGTTTAATATAATAAGTCCTGTATTTATCTTCCTCACAATAAATCTATCTTATTAGTGTAACATAAATAAATAGTGTGTGAACCTGCATTGTTTATGAGAATGTGAATGTGTTTTTCTTCGTCCAATATCTTCTGAGCACACTGTCGCACCGAGGTGAGCGAGGAGAGGTCTAAGTGACCAACGGAGATCTCTCCGACGCCTTCCTTGCCCTGAGACTGCTGCAGCACCCACTCCCGCGCAGCCTCCGCCTTGGCCACGTCACGACACGCCATCACCACCCGCGCTCCTGCACACACAGCTAAATTAAATACTCCTTCACAAAGTTTAACAAAATATTATCGTACTAATATTATGAAGCTGAAAGTTTGAGAGTTTGCTTGTTTGTGGCTCGATCATGCTCCAACTACTGAACCGATCGAGGTGATATTTGGTAGAAAGACTGCTAATATCCTAAAGTAAGATATAGGCGTATTCATGTTTTCAAAATTCCCTAGGGATTTGCCCGAGTGGCCACTAAGCTTCCCATGTTTATCTTATGGGTACTAAAATTTACTGGTACAGATGATAACGAAAACAGGTGTTCTGCATTTGAGATTGTCAACAAGATTTTGAGTTTATTTATTTGTTTATATTTTGGTTTACACTTTTGCTGCACGTTTAACCACAAAGGTAGGTTTAACCACCTGTACCACAATAATGCCAGAAAAACTTAAATAAAATTTGTTTCAAAGTTAAAAAAGCCTGATTTAATAAAGTGTATATAGGTCAGGAAACTTCAGCACAGCTGGGAATCGGCTTCAACAAGCTCTATGGCAGGTAGAACCAATGGCAATACATCCTACGTAATTGATTTCGTAGGATGTATAATCAATGGTAGCACACAGAACAAAAGAAACTTCAGAAGAACAGCAAATTCAACGTGAAGCTCAGCGGAAGGCCAGTTTGGGAGCAATTGAAATGGCAGAGCAGTGATCTACAGAAAGTGTTGAGGAAGCTGAAGCTCGCAGACAAGCTATTGCTGCCCAGCGGCGGCAAACATTCACCAGAAATACGGGGAACTTCTTTGAAATTGCTGCCTTGAAATACGACGCGACTCTTAGTCAGTTAACATATATCTTATTAATATTAATACTATATAGTGATCCAGGCAAAGCCGCGACGGGTAAATCAGCTAGTCTTATATATTTGCAGTAAAAATTATTTTATTTTATTGATAACAATTGTACAATCCCAATAATTGGGAATACAAATAAATGCTTTATGAAAATAAAGGGAAAATAAGCAACAATTCATGAAATTCATAAATATCCATACGTATAACATATATATATATATATATATACACACACACACACTCACCATTTTTTTTATATACAATAATATGAATATTTTTGAATATTTTAAACTGAACAAAATTTAATTATTTATTTTTTAATCATTTTTGAGATATTAAATTGTTTATTTTAAACTTTCAGACTGATATACAGAAAATAGATAGCCTGGATTTCATAACAAATATACTGTGGTAGGATGGATTGATCTTGGATATCAAAAATCAAACTTGAGTGTTAAAAAGATTTTCAAAAGCTTGTTTTGAAGTTGCTCGACTTCGTTACTTTTAGTGATTAGATAAGAAACCAAACAAAACAAAAGAACAATACTTTAATCTCCTTCTAACTAGTGATTTGTATAACACTTAATAACAGTATTGGTTCATGTGTCTGAAAATAGTCTGCACTTTTTATCATGGAACCTAAAAGTTTGTATGAATCATTGACAACGTAGTCCAAATCTTAATCAAATTTGAAGAGGGAATCAAAATAACATATCATGTATCAATGACTAATAAGATGTTTGAGAAAATTACCAACCAACAAGCGATTAGGTAGTGTAAATTATTTTATCCAAGTTTTACAGATTTATATTTTATTTATTTATATAAAATAAATTAGATAGGTATTTATTTATTTTAGCTAAGCCTGTGACAACTTTGTGCTTTGAAGCGCATAAATGCCAAAACACCATTCGTTCAGTTGTGACTGTTTATCGCAATAAATTTTGAAACAAAATTCTGACGTCTATAAAGTGACATTTATGACATTGAGTTAAAAGAAAATCAGAAAAGTATGGCACTTAAGGGGTGATTTATTGGCGTTTAACAATATAACATAAGTTAATGAGACCTACGAAATAAAATATATTCAGATTCTCAAAAACTAATGTCTAAGTTTGTAACTTCATGGGTAGGTCTGCCTTTTTCTTTTTAATGAGAGACAAGAAAGTTATCGTCATTGATAGTGATTGTCCTATAATTTTTTTAACTTTGCTCTATCCTATCCACCTACACATAATTACAATCTGACCTACGTACTAGTATTTAAGTAAAGTAATTAAAATTACTAATGAACTTAAAAGAAGAATAGTTAATAAATACCATTTTTAGTACACTAACCTCGAAGGTAGAGGTCGAGGACGGTGTATTTGCCAATGCCAGTGTTGCATCCAGTGATGACAACTGTCTTACCCTCCAACCGAGCCTTACTGGTGCACTTGCCGTTTCGGAACCACCCCATGGCACCTCCTGTGGGACATCATAATGTACAGTCAGTCAACAATATTCTCCACCTTCCATGGTTGAAAGGCATCCGTCCTGACCTTCCAAACAGGGGCGTATATAAGGGGGGGACCCAGAGGGCCCAGGCCCCCCAAAATAAAAAAAATTATGAAAATTAACTAATCTGAATTACTATTATAAACATAATGCGCGAGAGAAAATAGCGATACAACGTAAATAGTGAGCGGGTAGCGGCACATAACTTATGAACAGACCTCAATTATAGGTTCCATGGGGTAGCAGTTTATTTGGTGTAAATTCACCGGTGGTCTTGGGCATAGGCGTAATTTGGGGGGAGGGGGGCAGTTGCCCCCCCTCCAATAATTTGGAAAATATTATTGCAATATATGACAAGTCACAATAATCACGATCACAACCGATTTTGCCCCTCCAACCAAAATTCTGAAATTACGCTTATGATCTTGGGCCTCTGCTGGCAGCAAGGGGTTGTAGAGCTCGAGGCGATTTGCGCATGCGCGGATATTGTTATATCCTGTATGGTGGTGTTTGGTGTTCATGTTTACCTGCTTAATAAGCAACAACAAGCTACACAAAGTGACACAAAACACAAAGTGGGGTTCCCCCATAAAACCCCCTTCCCATTGGTTTTTTTCGTATTACTGTCAAGCATACTTATTATTGGTCTTGGTCTCCCCAAAAATATTACCTATATTGCCACTGCTTCCAAATACTATATGTTGCTCCGATAAACATGCTTGGTAAAAATTGTCAAAGTAATGCATTTTGGGGTTTTGCCTGTTGGAGTTATGCATAGTTAGTAAAAAGAGTTGTAATAACAAATGTTATTGCCAAAAATGGTGCTGAATACTATTGATTTTAAATTAAAATATATTACACAAACAAAAATACTCTTAATCCAGATTTAAGAAAGACTAAAATCTCCTGTGCATACAAATCTGCATAGCATCCTATATATAAATACGCTAGGGGGTTTTTCTTAACAGTCATATCTCGATAACAGCTGGACGGACTTTAATGTTTGAGGTGCCAAATTAAAGATATTTTTTCGTGGATTTGCCAATACGTCTCAGAATTTTAAGAAAGGTCATCACTTAAACACAGTAAAGGGCTGAATTTTCGGAACAGGGGTGATATCCGACGGGGAAGTCTAAACTACGTGTGTTGATTGAAAGTACGTTGTTACCATCCGTTTTAATATCAGATGTTTTGTTATGTTTGTTTACTACTGAAGAAACCTTTCGTTGGGGACAAACGTACAAACTAACTCAGATTCAAGCAACAGGACAACTAGTAAATGTAAATATAACAATTCAATTTAATTTAGTTAAGTAGGACCTGTTGCTTGAAAATCAAACAAATAATTTTCATCTCATGCCTCTGAATTTAATTGTTTGTACAGGTCGGCTGAGGGTCCATTGGACTGTTTGACATGCGGTTTGTCCTAAAATATATATGTATAAAGTTTCTATATATGCTGATTTCATTTGTATTTTGAATCCTTACTCTGTGTGTATGTTTATGTCCACCGGTAGCAGGTTTTAAAAAAATGTTGTACTGTTTCAGGCGTTCAAGATATTTACACAACAGATATAACTACTCCCTTCAGAAAAAGATACAGATACAGATCTTTATTATATAAACATATTACAAATGTGTACAACATATAAGAAATATGTATATGGTATAAGAAAAGAGAAATAAATGTATAGAAGTTCATATTAATGCTGGCACTAGGGTATTCGTTATTAGGAATATTTGTCTTTTGATTATAGTTGGTGAAAATTGTCATCGACGTAATAGACGGGGTTTTCAAACAAAATTATTTGTTTAATGATTTAAATCTTTTCTATATTCAATTGCTAATTTGTTTTGTATGTGATAAATCAATTTTACAGATGTATATATAATTGATCTTTCGTACAAAGTTGTTTGATGGATATGATGTATTATTCAAAAACTTTATTATTTATTATTTAGCACTAAAAGGGTTAAATGAAAGATATATCTTTATATATAATTCTGTCAGCGAAATTTTTAAGTCAAAATTATGGGAGTTTGGCAAATTGCAAAATGATGGGAGATGGCTCATATTAAAGGTCTTGATCCCGGGGACTCTGGAAAAATAGCAGTATTTCCAAAAAGTTACCAGCAATTGAGAAATAGCGTTAAACATCCCCCATAAGAAAAGCATGGGGATTTAAAAGCGTCTGATTTATTTACGTTACAACATGTGATTAAGTGACTATTTTGTTTGCGAAGTGACATGTAAATAGTAAACAAAATCAGAAGAGGCAGAAAATTGGAGAAAGTTTAGGGGCTATGGCCCCTCTAGTATTTCTATATTTGTGGATTGTATTTGTATTTTAAATATTTTTCAGTAAATACCGGTAGCATAAAAATAAGAATTATTTTAATCTTATGGCATTTAATTATAACAGGAGATAAAATTTGATATATTTTCTAGTTCTTTAGTCAGCTTGCATGAAACCTATACTCGACCGATTTAAAAGCAGTTTGTACCTACGAAAAAATAAATTGTCCTATATTTGCAGCATTTAATGACATTTATTCTTTGTAAATTATAAAATACCCCCATCGCAGCAAACCTGCGTACTCAGCGAATTTCCAATGCATATATATGTGACTCACTATATAGAGCTATTTACCAAGTTTCACAAAAATACATTTATAAATAAGTGATATATAGCATTTTATTTATTCTCCATAAGAATAACATTAGGGTTGAGGATGCAGGTTTGCTGCAACGAGGAAGATAAGAAATGTGGTTTTTTTTGCAATTATCAATACAATATGAATAACATGGGGGCCGAGTATGCAGGTTTGCTGCTACGGGGACTATCAACAAAAAACTTGTTTTTTGTGCTAGTATCAATATACCACAACTAGCTGAAGCCACATACCAAGTTTCACCAATATACATTCATAAATAATCGAGATATAGAATTTGATTTACTTTCCATAAGGATAACATTGGACAACGTACTGTGTTTAGCCCTTTGAATATCTCTGCAACGGTTGGACGTAGAACAACGATTAAAACACCAAAATATTTGTTTTGTTGAGCTAAACACATTAATAAACAGAAATGTGACGTTTTTAGTAAAACTATCTGAGAAAAATCTAAAAACCTTTTTCCCATAAGATTAACATGGGACACGTTTTTTTGGATTTTCTCCGCAACCACTTAACCTAGGTTAATAATTCAAAATACTAAATTTTTTTTTAAGCTCTATAAAATGGCTATAATCAAAATTGAGTGTTTGTAACATTTTGGGGTCAAATTTGTAAAAAAAGATTTTTGGAAAATTGTAAACCCCCATAAAACCCCCTTTCCATAGTGCGATCGATCTGGTTTTCGAACTTAAAGTCATAAATGCTATTCTCCACATTTGTGCCAAATTTCATCAAAATCAGGTGTTTCTTTCAAAATTTATCGCGGTAACGGACACATATATATAAATTTGAACGAATAGTGTTTTTGGCATCTGGGGACCTTAAAACGAAAAGTTATCATGGTCTCGGGCTTAAGTCTTACCATGCCACCTATGGTAATAGCTTCTTCCCTATAGAGGAAATTCGCTAAAACTGAACAAATAATTACTTTTAATAACCTTTTAATTACTTTTATTTTCCTTTTATTTTTTTATTTATATCTATATTATTACAAGAATTTCTTGATTTTTGTTCGGTGGTTTTCGACCCCTAAAACTATTATTTTATATACATATTTAGTGTCAATCAAAAGCTCTTTCTCTCTAGATGTGCCTTTTGGAGTTTCCATAAACTCTTGACTACGGGGCTTTCCCCCATGAGCACTCAAAGTTTCAATGTTAATCTTATGGAGTTATATTTTATTTAGGCCTAGTTATTCAGCTGATTGTAATGTAAACCTTATATATTAATACACTAAGCCAATTTTTGATAAGCAAACTCATCCGTTATTTCTGAGCCGATTTTAACGATTGAGGTACCAAAATATTCGATCTGATACGTAGTCGTGCATAAAGTATTTAATTTTTCGGTATTAATAATCTGAAGGGCACAAACTACCCTCAAAGTTAGATTTTTGCCCATAAGATTAACATAGGGAATAATTTGATTTGAATTGCAGCTGTTAATACATTATGGACAGTTTATTAGCAATACCAGATTTTACAGGTTAAAGAATCTATTTTCCTTAAATAAAATAAGTTATTTTCTACATCGCTTTGAGCTGTGAAATGTTATATGAAAAGGAACAAATTAAATTTTTGTTGAAATTTGTTTATCCGTCTGTTTGTTTAAAAGCCAGATATGTTCTGCGTTTCACAAAAAACTACTGTACTGAATCAAATAAAATATTTTGCCCATTTTTGTGTGGAGGAGGAATCCTTTTGGCTGTTTCAAATTATTGTTTGTCATTATTGTTATGCCCTTTGTCCGGCACTGCTACAATATCGATCTGAAGGGTAGAGGTTACTCAAATTTCACTACAGAATACACCATATTTGTTCTAATGACCATTTAGTCAGCTAATTATATTTTATCAGAGAACGGAGGAAACACGTCTGCTTTACTACTCTACAAAGGTATACTAAACCACATAAAATAATGGCACGACAATGAATCATTGGCTACAGAACATGCGTAAGCCCTTTAAACATGGTATTTAAAGCTCAGTTTATCTAGGTACCTAGCCATTGTGATTATAATACCGAATATTTTATGTTTTTAAGTCCACCTTCAAACAAACTACAGGAGTTATTCAGCAGAGATTTGGAAGAAGATGGGTCCATACAAAAATTTAAAAAAATTATGTGCTTATTCCCGCATTTCCATGTTAATTAAATACTTACTAGACCGAATGAGCAAGTATTTGGTAGATAGACAGCAGGCAATGCACTACAGGCAGAAACGGGCCTATACTTTCCATTCTGTATGCCCTTTGGGAATTATCTGCTCCAGACTGCTCCTTAGGTCTTTAAAATTTTAATTTATTCATCACTGACGTTAGTAGTTAATTGAACCGATTGTGCATACATTTGTTAGGAGGATATAGTACGCGCAATGTAGGGTAGGTATTGGAATTCAGTTAATACATCAGAATGAACCTTTGCCTACTCCTGCTCCAGAAATCTACCTTTAGTTGAAACTATCAAATTTATGGGTTAATAAATGTGTTCTAATCATTCCTCATCCATGGAAGATATAGTCTTGTATAGAAAGGTATTCGAAAAAACTAACGTTGGGGTTATGGTTAAGATTTGCAAATAAAAACAAAATAATCGTAACAGATGTTCAAAATCAACCTTTCAATTGTAAAAATAACACTTACTTGGTAAAGTCTCATTTTTGTGAGAATAGTAATTAATTGTAACCAATGTGTACATAATTTTAAATGTACACGATTAGGTTATGTATAAATTGCGAGAACCATTCGAACTAAAAAACATTTAATATAAAACGGGCATGCTCAAAATGAAAATAAATGAGCAAATAAGCAAAGCAAATACTCTAGCCTTGGAGAGGAACGGTAAATATAAGTACTCTATGAATTTATTAACAAACTGACTGGATTTTCGAGCAAAGCTCGGTCCCATAGATGCTTTAACAAATGAAAGTATCTTCTCAAACATAACATTGTACTGTGGTCGCGAGTGAAGCCGCGACGGGCTACTAGTTGCTTTTAATCAATTTATTTAAAAAATGTTTATTTGTCTAAAAACTGATAGATAACCAATGTTGCAACAGATATATTCTCGGACAAATGATTTTTAGTGCATAATTAATGGCCAGTTACCTGAAATTACAAGTTTAAAACTAGATTTTTCCAGCCTTACATGTAGCTTTGCTTGGTTTCAAGCAATTGGCGTTCTAGTTTTTTACCTTTATATTTATTCTAGCTGTTCCCCGCAACTTTGATCACATAACTTTTTAAATCAATCTTTTTTAATATATTGTTTATAATAATATTCCTGTATCTTGACATAAAAAATAATATTTTTACAATGTTCATTTTGTATTCAACATAATTATTGTACTAACAGTTTATTCACAGTTTGTAACTTCATGGTAAACAATGTTCCTGCAAGTGAGTGCAAATTATTGGCATTAGGCACACATGAGCAGGCAACATACAACTAAGCAGGGAAAAACATGGTGACCCTGAATGTGTTCCCCTGCTACTTCGTGTATTGAACATGTCCTTGTGTCTTGTGACCTTGGCCATGTGTTTTTTTAATAGTCATAGAGAAAGCTAGTTTACTGGAAATAGGAAGGAAAATTAGTTGGTACAAGTGGAATACGTTTCCATATAAGGGGTCGCCCCTTTGGATGCTCCATAAGAATTTGAGCCTTGATAATATTCCTTCCCAGCTCTGTGATTCATTAATATTGTACGGTGTCAAAGTCTTGGAGGATCAAGATTCTGCATCAACAACATTGAACATTGAACCAACGACCTTTAGATTTAGTTTGTGTGATGGCACCCTGACTGATTACTTCTAAGGAGTTTAAAAACTCTTCCGGGTAGTTTGTACTGTCATTGACTGCATGACAGTTTAAAAAGAAGAATAAATTGTCATTTTACCCAAATTTCTAATCAATCTTGTTATTTATTTTAAAAACCACTTCATTTTTAGGTGCTAATAATGCCCTTTCACATAACCCATCTTTGTTATTCTAATGTTTTCTTGTATGTTTGGGAAAACTTTAATAATTAGCTAGTTTTCTGATATAACAAAAACCAGTTATAGTTGTCTAGATTGGCAAATATTAAGTCTAAAATAAATCTTGCCTTGAGTTCAAGCGACTCTCACCAATCTGTAACATTACGGGCATAGCTACCAGAGTCTTTGTCACTATGTAGTTCGACTGGCATGTTGGTTTATAGCTTATCCGTAACATAAGACAATATCAGCTTGGTCAATAACAGCAATGCTTTTAAACATGCATCAACTTCACTGCTGGCGTTCCCCTCTCAATGACAGGTGGTTTCTGCTTAAAATTAATGGCTAATAAAACAGCTATGCCTCCCATCAGATCCGTATTGCCCCTGAAGCCTTAAGCTTAGTGCTTTGACTGAGTGTTTATGCAACATGGTGCACTCGTCCCACACAATAATCTTTCTCTTCTCCAAAATAATTGTGTTCCATCCATTACCCTTACTAATGTTACATGTAGGAGTTTCTTTACTTGAAAGATTGTGGTGCTTTAAAAAACTGCGTGTATGCAGTGTGTCCACTATACTTAGCAAAGTTGGTAGCATAGCTTTGCAGTATTATATAAAACCAATTTGACTAAATTCTTAATTTTAACTACAGGATTCCATTGCAGCAGGAAACAACAATCTTGATAGTTTAGAGTCAAACTGGTATTTCTAATGAAGGCTTGTCTCAAGGTTATGCGTAATAAGGATATAGTATAACTATCCTTTATTAGTTTGAAATGTGGGTTAGCTATTGTGTGTAACAAGGTAGTGGATAACGAAATAAACATTAAGGTTGAAAGCTGTTGTCACTGAAGTTTGTAAAAAGAATAACCACAGGAGAACTCATCCAATATGACCTTCCTGTTCGTGTTAGCAACTAGCAGTGTCTCAATCCCTTGATATAGGATTCATCAAGTTGCTATATATTATTATTATTTGTGAATTTTAGCGAATTTCCCCTATAGGGAAGAAGCAATCACCGTAGTCGGCATGGTAAGATCTAGGCCTGGGACCATAATAACTTTTTATTTTGAAGTCCCCAGATACCAAAAACACTATTTGTTCAAAACTGTATATGTATATGTGTGTCCGTAGAAGCGATAACTTTTTTTAAAAATGGTCTGATTTTGATGAAATTTGGTACAATTGTGTAAAGCAACACTTATGACTTTATGATTTAAAACCGGCCAGATTGCTCCATACAAAGATTTGAGTATTTGGGGTATTTTGGGGGGTTTCGTGCCCAAAAAATGGGTTTTTCAGATTTTACATTTAATCTTTTAAGAAATCAAATTATAGTTTTCACCATTGAATTCAGCTTAAAAAACAAATAATTTGGTGTTTTGATCATTACGTCAATCAGTTAAAGAGATATTAAAAGTGCTATACACAGTACGTTGTCCAATGTTATTCTTATGGAGGATAAGACAAATTGTGTACTCGCTTATTTATGATCTTATCCTGGCGAAACTTGGTATATGCTTCATCTCGTTGTGGTCTATTGATATTTTCCCAACAAAATATTTTTTTGCTCATATTTCATAGTTCAAAAGTCATAAGTCATCTTTATTGTCACATAACATTTCTGTAATAGCAAACCGGTACTCATCCCCCATCCTATTCTTATGGAGAATAATAAAAATGTTATATCCCTTAATTATGGACATAAATTAGAATAAGAAAAATGTTATATCCCTTAATTATGGACATAAATTAATATAACTTGGTATGTGGCTTTACCTAGTTGAGTTACATTGATATTTGTTTAAAAACCCATTTTTTGTGTTCCTTGATTCAGCAAATCTGCATACTCAACCTCCATGTTATTCTTATGGAGAATAATTAAAATGTTACAAATCACTTATTTATGCATGTATATTGGTGAAACTTGGTATGTGGTTTTATGTGTTATTAAGATGCATATATAAGCATTGGAAATTCACTGAGTACGCAGGTTTGCTGTGGCGGGACGGGGCTATTTGTTGAGATGAGATGGTGGTTCCTTCTACCATAGAAAAATAAACCAGGTACCTGGTTTATTTTTCTATGCTTCTACTATATCAGAAATTTATATTCTAGGCACGCTATTGTTTTATATCGCTTATCGCTTCAAATATAAAACCAGTTCAGGTTAGTTATCTCCAAGAGTAATCCCGGCGCCAAGATTTAATAGTAATTACAGACTGATCCAAAACCAATTTCAATGTACAGAGGAATTGTGTTGATAAATAAACTACTGTACATTCATTAAATTTGCAAGAAAAGGGAATAAACTGAAATACAAGTAAGTTCTGATGAAGACAAACATATTCCTTTTAAACGAATCTGAAAGACTAAAGTTTGTAATCTTAAAGTTTTTTATTGTATTTTCATGATCTACTTGTTCAAAAACTATTATGAAAAATGTAGCTTTTTATAATCCGTACCATAAGTAAAATTAGCATATTTATCTACTATTTGTATTGTACTCACTAAGTATTTGTATTGTACTCCAAAATGTTATCATTAAATTTGTATTGACACTAAATATAACTTTGAAAATAACTAAAACACATGTCGTGTATTTGTTTGTTATATTAAAGTTTACAAAAATTAGTAAATGGTAACAAAAATTAATTTTTGTTTCACGCAGATGGTACATATTTGCTCTATCATTACTTGGCAGATCAATTAACTCTGTGAATATTTCTACATATTTAAATTTCACAAGTACGTAAGGTACATAAGAGGACTTAATTAACAGAAACCTTTGATTAAAATGATAAAAAACGTTATCTTAAAAATTATAAGGATTTTGTATTCTTTTGATGAAATTTGATTTGATGATTTGAATAAGAAACCATGCATTTGTATTATTTTCAATTTTAATTATAAATAGTAATAAGATTCATTTTGTTATGACACCATTCATGTACAATTGTGTATATAACGAATAAAGAAAGTTTGAATGGAATTGTATCTTTTAATTGGACACCAAACCATCATCAAATTGGTCATGAAAGAGAAACTTAATTGACCACACAAAACATTCCTTAGGGAATTAAGAAGGACGGTAATCTCTCAACTTGAGTAATTCTGTAACAGTGCTGGGTAAAAACAGGAATGAAAAAGTAAAAAAGGACTTCAAATCTTATATATTAAAAAATACCGGGTTTTCTTTTCCGAGTCCGTTCAACTCTTCTACCCAACCGATTTTCATAATTGAGGTCTTAAATTAAAGGTATGCACGCCCAGACTTGCCATCAAGCATCCGCATTCATCTATCTACTGCATAACTTGACTTATACTCAATCAAAAATTCCTCCCTATGCATTTCTTATGGGAGCTTAAAATTTGCAGCATCAAATTCAAGCATGAATCAAATTTGCAGCTTTGTCTTATGATTGTTTTTTGTATATCTCCGGATTTAATCCAGGTACTTAGTTATTTTTGGTCTTGAAATACTCATTGAACAGAGGCTTTCATATGAGGCAGAGATAATTCAAATCTGTTGAGTTTAATGCAAGTTATGGACCTCCAAACAACAAAAATTTGAAATTTTCCTAAATTCAACTTTAAAGATCTATATCTCCAGTTCAAATTATGTTACCCAAAATGTCTTTGTCTAAGAACCATCAGTGGAGTACTAGCCTTCATTTAAGCCATTAGTTATAGAGACTGGATGAGTTTCAAGCGAACGTAAGGTGGACAACCAACTTTAATTTTAATTTTACCAAGATTTGTCGTTAATTAACGATTGATAGATCCAGTATTATTTATGCTGTTATATATGTTTTGGTATGAGAACACTCAGTGGATTACGGGATTTTATTTGAGCCATATATAGTTTATGTAGTTCTGATGAATGTGAAGCGAACTGTAGTCCTCCAAACAACACAATTTTTTTTAGGGAGTTGCCTGCAATTATTGATTAATAACTATAGTTTTATTTAAGTTATTTGGTCTTAAAATACTCACTAAATTACAAGCTTTTATTTGAGCTATTGATGGTTTAAATCGGACAGGTTTTAAGCGATTTGATCTTCAAACTAACATAAATTTTCATTTTTACAAAATTTGCCTTTAATTAAAGATCCATTCCTCAAATTCTTATAATTATGCTATATATTTTAGTCTAAGAACCTTCAATGAAATACCGGCTTTCATTTAATTCATTGATTATTGAAATTGGACGAGTTTTAAGCGAACACACTGTGGACAACCAACATAAAGTTTAATTTTTCCAAGGGTTTTCTTTAAGTAAAGATCAATGGCTCAAGCATAATTTATGTTACTATATGTTTTGGTATGGGAACAATCAGTGAATTACAGGTTTTCAGTTGAGCTATTGTTTATTTTGGTAGAATGAACTTTATGCGAACTGCTTGATTCCAAATAACACAGATTTTTTTTAGGATTTGTCTTCAATCAATGATCCATAACTCCAGTTATATTGAAGTTATTTGACATATTTTGGTCTTAAAATACTCATAAAAATAAACTCTTTGATTTGAAATGTTGTTTGTTGAAATCAGATAAGTTTAAGGCGAGGGATGGCGAATTCCCCATAAAGGTTGCATTTTGCATGACCGTTAACAAGGCGCAAGGGCAAACAATTGATCGAGTTGGTGTCTACCTGCCTGAACCAGTCTTCAGTCACAGTTAGTTGTACGTCGGAGGGAAATCGTTGATAGCGTGAAAGTGGAAATCAAACCAAAAGGTCGACGCACAGCCAATATTGTTTGGAAAGAAGTATTGTAAAAGACAAAAATAGGTTATTTAGTTTTATTTATATTTATTTTGTATTTAAATATATTTTTAATATTTTTTCGTTATTTTTATATTACTGTAATACAAATGTATACATCTGGCATCAAAAATACTAATTGTATTAGAATATTATCCATTAACCATTAATCATTATTAAGTCATTTTTTTATATTTTCTATTATTAATTTCAATGCTGCGGAGCAGCACGGGTCCTCTAGATTGACTATTAATTTTTAAACAGATTTTAATTTACTATAGGGAGTAAAAAGCTGATATTGATGGAATGGCAGCAAGAAAAACATTAAAATAAGAAAATAATCATCCATGGAATTATTAAATAATATGTCATCTAGATAAACAATTTTAAACAGGCAGTCACAGAGAGAAAAGTTACTATATATTTGGTAACACACATGCTAAAGAAATTTACCAGACAGTTTTTATCTGTCTGTCATTCCCAATGCCCATTAGCCAAACGGTAAATGTACATTAGTTCAGATGAAACACCTTTGATTGATGTTAGGGGCACTTCAAAAGGTCACAGTATACCTATCATGGTCAAAATTTGAATAATTGTCCATTCAAATCTAATTGTCTACCTTCAGTGAAGGATAGAGAAAGTGATGCGAGCCAACGACTCCATGGACCACATCCTACACCTTCTTGTTTAGTGGTCATGGATGGTTCCATTCCTATAGTGAAAGTCTATATAGGCTGAACAATGCACCAACAGAACATCCCACCAGCCACATTAACACTAAATTACCATAAGAAGCAAGAGGCCAAAATCATATACTTCTTTAAGTCAGAGATTCTCGATTAATTATGATTTTTAATAGCTACAATTTCAATGTCGCAAATAATAACAGTTCAAGAAAATCCAAAATATTCAATATTTACGATTTGTTTATGGGCGAACTATTTTTGATATCAAATTCAGCTCTTTGATTATGATTTTTTGCTCGTTAAAATGAACCATAACTCATCTATTTCGGATAATCCGTTGCGGAGGGACGGGCTTTAAAAGATTATATTAATCTTATGGGAGACACACGTAAAAGCAGAGGACTGGAGCCCGTTCAAGGGCGCGCGACGCCGTTTTCCTTATCCATCCAATTAAATTTGTATAACTGGGTGAGCGTCGCGTTTTCCTTATATACAACATGTTAAAAACCCGCAACTGCTATAACAGTACTTCGGTTTGCGGTTTGGCCTTGAACCTTGGGCTAAGGTCTCGACCGGGACGGCCGCCGCTGCCGGATCGAGTCACCGAGTCACCGAAACACCGAATCACCGAGTCACCGAATCACCGAATCACCGAGTCACCGAATCACCGAATCACCGAGTCACCGAATCACCGAGTCACCGAATCACCGAATCTCTGTTCATCCGATCTGTCGGTGTGAGCCACAAAACTAGAAACTAGAAAACTAGAAAGAATGTCTTAAAGGTTTTCATGGGCGCGAGCGGTCCAGTGGGCCAAGGCCAAGGTCCGCGGGGCCGCGGGGTGGGGTGGGCGGTGGTGCGGCCTTGCGTGCTGGAGCTGTGGGCTGCGCCGTCTCAAGTGTGAAAAATATCTGTCGGAAAGATCGTAATGCTACATAGTATTAGATCGTGGGGCTACATTTGATCCATGGAAGGAGGTTGAAGTTGTAAAGCGATTTTCTTATTATCACACGTTATACTGTACACTTATTTTTCACGAATGGAGATGGACAATTGGCTGATAAACGACTGATAACTGCAAGGCTAAGTAAAATAATCCGTCAATAGTTATTAGTACATATATTTTGTTATTGGTGGTTTCAGTGATAATGGGATAGTTTTTGTTACAAACACACGGTAATCGACGTTTGGTCACCACTGTCATAACAATTTAACCATAAATAATCGCGAGACCCAATGTTTTACTCAACGCGGCGATAGGACCTTATCCTGAAAAGCGTAACCGGTCCTCTTGGGAATAGGTCCATTTCTGCTCTGCCAATTTTTTAAATATGATTTTCATCAAACTCGTAATCTCAATATCTTCGTATGTAGTGTTCGGTGTTCAAAGTGGAAAACCATAAACAAAATATTCAGATAAGATTTAGGTCTAGTATTAAGGAAAAGTGACCAAAAGCGGACCCCATTTTGTTTTTGGCATGTACAATGTAAATAGTAAGCAAAACGCAATTGGAAACCTGTGGTAAACTAATATCTAAAAATATAGTTAGGCAAGAGACGAGTGACCAAACACGGGCCAGGTCCCCATCAAGGTCCCCTATACGGGCTGCCAGTGTATTGGCTCTGTCCGATAATAAACCTGCGACAAAGTATAGGCCTACAACTCAGTGAATCTTACAAAGAAAAGGGTTAACAAAAATTAAAGTATTTTTATTGAAGTATTTAACCAATCACACCTTGGCTTCATATCAAAATAACAAAATTGGGGCCCAAATTAGAAACACCGTAAATATACTAGGTTTTTCAAAACAAATATTTTGTAAAAACAATGCAATTTTATAACTCGGGAAAATTTAAAAAGTTATTATAAAACGCGCTATAACTTCTTAATGCCGTTCATTAAAAATTGTATTTCCTACAAGTAAAAAGCTAAATAAACTAACTATAAAAGATGCTGGTTAACAATTTCCAGCCCATCCAGTAGTTTTCTTCCTTATAGATGTGTAATGGATGGCTTTAGACATGTAATTTTTGTCCCATTCTCTAACATATTTTGTATTTACACCATCCTGTTACATCCTGCAAATATCTAGAGTTTGAGCGATAGGCAATATTTAAGGATATATTGGCTGGAGGGGAGGGGCACTTTAAAATACGTAAGATTTATTTTCTTAATTCCATGATGCACTTAAGAAATACTATTTAGAATCACCACCTTTGTATAGCGAAATACATACGAAGTGACTACGTACACGTCCAATGTAATGGCAAATTCACTTCGCTACCGCTTAGGTTAGGTTAGGTTACGTTACGTTACGTTAGGTTAGGTTAGGAGGTTTTCTGGCTCTCAATTTGTTTTAAAAATCACAGGAAAAGGAACGTACGGTGCATAATTTGGAACGGACGTGAACAGTAACGGCTCACGTCGGACGTGTACGTAGCCTCTGCCAAATACATATTTAGCGATTTCAACAATCAAAGTCAGTTTTCAGGTATAAAGACATTGAGAGGGAAGTAAAGTGCGCGGGTGAGCGATGTGTTCGGCTCAGGGATGGCTGTCGTCTGGCACGAAGTGTCGACATTTATGAAGGCTTAAAATACAAGTTGATTGTATTCAATCTAATGATGAAAAAAAGTAATTCTAATTTTTACATAAATATGAACGAATTATGTTTATGTTTAGGATTAGGTTGAGTTTGAAAGTAATTAGTTAGAATACAAAAACATCGAAATACTATGTTCAAATCCTGATATGATTAAAAGTTGAATATAAAACATTTAGATTAGCAAGTATAAATGTAACAGGAATAATCGAATTTTGAAACATAAATTATGGACCATTTTCAAATGAGGTGTATAACACAAAGTCCCTCAAAACACGTACTTTTAAAGTTAAAATCATGATTTAATTTGTTATTATAAAGTGTATACTCGTATAATAAACAAAAAGCAGCAAGAAAACAAACTTTACAAAATTTGACCGCAGAACACACAGAATACATTCAAGCTAAGGGACTTGGAAGTATTTTCCATAACTTTACGTGGTTATTTATTAAAAAATATGTCTAAATTACGACAATGAGGTTTGTAATATACATATCTAATAATTGATTCTATTTTAAAGTCATATACAGTATATGTGTATCAATAGGAACCCTTAAAAGTCATTAGGTATATTTCTGAATTTTCTAACATCTTCAGGGAATTCAATACACATCTTTTATTTATGTAATTTACTTCTCTCTGCCCTAATGATGAGCCGCATGTGGAAATTTCACGTTCATTACAATTTATCATACGTTGTAGGTATGCGTATTGTTTCTATTTTTAACTGTGACGAATTTTAGTTGACGTATAGGTAATAGTCTGAAACTGAATTACGTATATAAATGCTAGAGAAAGAAAGAACGTTAAAGTTCTAAAAAAACGTCTGCAGGAATTCACCTAGTTTAACTCAATTAAAGATACTTAAGAAACAGTTTTTAAAAGTATTGTTGCATTTGAAAGATAAATAATAACTTAAGAAAAGGTAATCAGTTAATGTTACTGTTACTGTTAATGTTAATGTCAGTTTTAGTATAATTCAGTTGGCTTTTAAACCAGACGTTTATTGCTGTATCATAATCTATGTTACAGTATAGTTACCCTGTCTGGTACCCCCACCCGAGCAGTGTCTGATAGCTTAAGCGCTTCTGCGTACTTCAAATTTTCCCATAGGTATAAAACTATATAGTCTGTTTCGCCTTGACCCTGGCTGTGGATTGAGGGCGTAGTAATCAAGGATGTTTTCGTTGGAATTCCCCTCCGTTACTGTTCGGTTCACAATCTGTTCAGGAATGTCGAGACAATACCTTACCGCTGGCCGCCGTCGGCACCTCTACGGCACATAAAACCCCTGAGGAGTTCAATTTTAGCGAATTTCCCCTATAGGGAAGAAGCTATTACCGTAGGTCTCATGGTAAGACTTAAGCCCGAGACCATGATAACTTTTCATTTTGAGGTCCCAGATGCCATAAACACCATTCGTTCAAATTTTTATATATGTATTTTATAAACACGCATTTAACTACCTACTTTTTTAACTAAGGGAAGTCCAGCCACCGGAATCTACCTGCTTCCCCCATAATGCCAATGTTACATTTTAAACCCCGTCTCCCCTCAAGGCATTATCCGGAATTGTTTATTTATGGTTAATATAAAAGAACAAAAAATACTCAGCGATTACAGTGAGCAGAATGTCTATTTAACAAATTGTTCACCAATAAAAAATCGTAAATATTGAATATTTCGGAGTTTTATTTACGAACTATTATTTAAGATATCGATAGTTTTCTCAGTGAAATCGACAGATATTTTCTGCTCTTCGAAATGATTTCGGATAGTTCGTTGAGCAGAGACGGGCCTTAAAAGTTAACATTGGTTTTGTATGAGAATCAGGTAGAAATGGTAGAAGCAGACAACTGGAGCCCCTCGGCAGAACGGCATTGCCGTATACAGTATAGATTGTTGACGGTCGCATTGATAGCGTTGGTGACGTTCAACGATGTGGTAAAACTAGCATTTTGATTTTGATATATTTTATATATTCTTTCATTGTAAATGGCGTTCACCGTTGATATAATAAATAAATAAACAATGGCGGCTGCTGTCAACCGGAAGTCGCACACTCTCCTCCGCCCCCTCTCCCCCCAAGGTTAAGAAACCCCTACTATACCCTCATTGTTGAGAGTAAAACACCACAGACAAATTAAAACCACAGAGTGGATCCTTGGGGTACACCCAATTTTATACGTTTTGTTTAATTTTTGTAATGTTAAATTTGGTCTTCAGTAACAAAAGTGATTTCAAAAATAATTTTCTTGTTGTACCATCTTCAAATGCAAAAGTTAAAAGAATCTCAGCCTAAAATAAATAATTATTTGGGCTGAACATACCAACTATTTATCTGAAAGCTATGTAAAGTAGCCTACAACAGAACAATGAATTTCCTTTCACATTTGTTCGCAGCATCAGTCTTTACTTTAGAGGTTCTATTCTAGAACTAAAAAATTATGTTTTAACTGTAGATGATTTTATAGACAAAGGAATCTATGATTTGATGTTAAAATAACTAGACTGCAGATAGGCCTATAAATATATTTCGGTACAATGATGCAATGACATTATTGGTCCAACCAACAATTACAATTATTACAGGCTACGTCAAATAAATAAATAAATATAAAAGCAACCCATGCACAACCAATAATGTCTTAATATTGAAACTAGCATAAAACAAAACTAGAATTTAGGTTTCAAAAGAGCATGCAGCAAAGTCACAACATTATAGTCCGCGTTTCTCGTGCAACAAACCAATCAAATGACGTATTCTACATTGCAATAGGCCCTAATTTAAATAACAGGAGAAACAAAAATAAATCTAAACAAACTCACTCAAAGCCAAGAAAACGCAGACTTACTCTGACTCGGATTATAAATTTAATTCCGTTACTGATTTTCCTTGGAATTTCAGCGACCTCATTCGAAACTGAAGAGTAACATCTATTGACCCGTCAAACTGTTGGAAATTCAAGTGATATTTTTTTTAATTCACTGCTCCTGTATAATTTTACACTATTGTTATTGCAAATTTCACCCATTATCGGTTGTCATTGTTGTTTAATATATAGATTGTTATTGATGTCACAAATTGTTACTCGTGAAACTCTTGAAACTGTTTAGTCTTTTTTATAGTAATCGCTATCTTTCTTAGTATTACATTCATAATTATGAAGCTGTGTAAATTGTATGTCACCTTAATACTTATTTATAATTCAAACAAATTGTTTAAACGTTTAGCAATATATAAATACATTTAGTGGAACAGCCAGAGAGAATATGTGATTACCTGGAATTACGAAGGTTGAATATCCAGGAAAATGTTGTAATCCAATATTCAAAGGGAAGCGCTTAACTTTGAATATTACACAAACCGCGTAGAAGAGCCGCACAGATGCCGGACCAACTCAATAATGAATGAACATCGCAGCTTCAACAATGTCAGCTGGGAATAACTCGTCTAGATCCCGGCAGACAGCGCGCCCGTCGCGTCGCAGCTGATAACACAATCGGATCACTCGGCAAAATGAGGACGATCGCAACAGAAGCTATGGTTCCACAGACTGCGGAATTTACGGCAGGAAGTACACATTTTCTGCTGCCTAGATTCCGCCGCGTAAAATCTGGAGAGGTGGTTCCTGTGACTGCGTAAATAATGGTGCGGAAATTCAGTTGTGTTCAAACTAATGACGAGTAAGGAAAAGGAAGAGGAAAGCCCTCGTGGCTTTGATGCTTTGTGATGACATTGTTGATGATGTTGTCAATCTTTTGTCTTTATTAGTGCCAACTCATAGTGATCGGTGTGATATTTTTAAGAACAGGGACAGTGAAGGAGCTTACAACGTACTCGTTCGTAGACATTCGGTAGACAATGAAACTAAATTTAAGCGCTACTCCCGGGTGTCGAAAGACCGATTTTTCTTTTTGGTTAAACTCGTAAAAGATTACTACTATTGTTATTATTTTTTTAAATAAAATTACTAGAATATCCTTCAAAATTTATTTTTTTCACTGACGTGTTAATAAACGGCAATTATATTTTTAAAATAAAGATTTGTATATATTTTGCACACGTATTTTTTGGTAAAATCATTTATTTTCAATAAAAAGACGTAAGCTTGATTTCAGAAGAATAGACATTTAGATTTTTCCATGTTACAAGGGGGGGATATCCCCCTGATCCCTATACCGAATCTAGGCCACTGGAACTTATAAAAACTAATGATGAATTAAGATTATCTGTTTCCCAAGTTTTTCTCCTACTGCATTCCAAATTGCGTATTTAGTATAATCCGGAAAACGTTTTGGCCTGACAACAAGTCAACATGTTCCTCCTCTTCGGTCGATGAAAAACATTCATCAACAATTTTCTTCGATGCACAATACATAATATTACAACAAAAACTGCCCAGTTACAATGATAGATGGCTTCTCTCCGCTGGCGGATTCCGGGCTGGCACTGCTCTTTACGGTAGAGGTCACGGCAAAGATCTCTGCGTGTGGCCAACTTTATTTATTTACTGTACTAGTCTACCCAAATACGTTCTGGCGATGTTTAATTTTTAGATTAAACCAGCTGCCGTGTTATGATTGTAAAGGAAATAGTTTTGTTTTGATATGAAACAAATGTTGTATATTTATTTTACACACATTTCTGGTTTGAAATTCAGTATCACTAGTAAAATATTGTTTTAAATAAAAGTATTATATTCGGGGAAAAAATGGTGTAGCCTAGTTGATAAGCAGCCAAAACAAATCAAACCGAATAGAAGTAATGAAAATATAATTCAAATAATAATTCTGATATTTATGACTGAGGGTTTGCTGCTTATTTATTAGTTAACCATGAACTTTCAAAATTAAAAACTAAACAAATTAATTATAAAATCTCTA
Organism: Allygus modestus; assembly: GCA_963675035.1. Taxonomy (NCBI): domain Eukaryota; kingdom Metazoa; phylum Arthropoda; class Insecta; order Hemiptera; family Cicadellidae; genus Allygus; species Allygus modestus. The sequence continues at coordinate 43,327,832 of OY776116.1, forward strand.
TTTTGAATATTATTTGTTGAAACGGTAATAATTCGCGGTTATATAGTAAGTATTGTAAAACTTACGCTACAGAATACTATCCAACTGTCTTCGTATTATCACTAGTTATTGCTTTTAATTCTGAAAAAAATTTTAAACCTTGATCAAACTCAAGTCATAGTCATAGTAATAGTCAAATCTCTTTATTTATTTATATGTACATGTGGTACAATAAATAGCATCAACACTTCTAAACCCTAAAATATAAACTAAAATACAATTGCACAGTTATTTTACACATTGGATTTATAATGTAAAAAAAATCTCATTCTGATATCTCTGCAAAAAAATAAAATAAAAACAAAAGAAATTTGCAGCTATCGATTAACTCCACCAAAGAAGGCAATTTTTAGAGAGAGGTGGAAAGTTCTTCTAGAGAGTAAAGCACTCTATTTATTACGTACTCCTTCAACAATTTGTTAAACTTCAACCCATTTTCGGTAATTATATTTTGTTGGTATATGCCTTACAAATTTGGTTCCGACATAAGTAGGGTTCTTTTCAAAAAACTTGAGTGTTGAGATCTGTATTGGAGGATTTTAGTGAGTAGGACTGTGTAAATAATAGAGTTTGGATCATTAAGAATGTGTAAGGAGCAGTGGCGGATTTAAGCAATTGCCGCTTAAGGGCTATTAGGAAATCTGCCGCCCTCCCCCCCAACCCTTTGTCCTTTTCGCCGACCAGGTTTACCCACATGTTATATATCTAGTTTAGTTATTTTGTGACAGTATCTAAAGAAGTTACGAATTTACTGAATGAATAAGTTTAAGAAATTTCTGTTATTTCCTAGTTGCAAAAACCAGTAAAATAATGTATACTTCACTTGATTCACATTGACACAGTTCAACATTCAATATACTTTGCACATCTCGCATGAAAAATGGAGACAAAAAACTAGCTGACGTTCAACTTCTATTTTCGTTTTTTATTCTATTATAAGAATAACATTATTAGGGCTGAGTGCAAAGGTTTACTGCCACGAGAACCAAAACAATGAGTTTCGTAGGCAAATAGCAATAGACTACATGTTCATAAGCGAGATGTCAAATTCGATGGTAGTAGTTACGTATCCAGGTCCTATTTTAGGAGATTATAAAGCGTAAAGAAGCTCCTTTATCGGGTAAAATATTGGCGTCATTATTTAATTTTTATTAGACGATATACAAATATTGTTACAAACAAAATAATACAGAGATCCCAGTAATTAATTGTAGTTGGTGAAGAGCCACACACGTTAATAGTTTAATTTTGTAATGGCGTGTTTTAAATTTAGAGTTATTAATTGAAATGTTAAACATTACAACTTTGGTCACCCTCCAAACACACCATTTGAACAGCATGAGACTATTAAAAACATCATGTGCCATCGTGTAGCCTGAACTGTCCGTTGTAACGTTCCGCTAGTGGCAGACGGGAACGTTGCCACCTGACGTTACGTCGGACGTCAGCGACGCTCGTGTGTCACCGGTCTTACTAATAAACAGCTGATCACTGATAAACAGCTGATCGGTCAAGTCTTGAAACGAAGGAAAGTGAACAATCGTTCATTCAGGTTGTAACTTGTGGATGTTAGTGTCTCTAAATCGGTCCGGGAGTGATTTTAATGATTACAACTCTTTATTTATGTGTTTCGTGTTCATTGTTTCGTGTAAGTGTACCGTTTTTGTGTTCGTGTAAATGTGCGAACTGTGACATTGAACAATCTTTCCGCTACAGTAAACAACCACTGTGGACCCCTTAAGGTAGGTTTAGTACCTATTATTGGAAATTTAAATTCAGATGTGAAGGTATTAATTATTGTTTTATTTCGCGAGGCTCCATTACCATTTTGTCAGTACACGCCAAACATATCATGAGATTTAGATGATTTAAATAGTTAACTGCACCATGAACACTATTTTACTTTCATACTAATCTTAATATACACAATATAACACCTTATTATTTCATATAAGTAGAACCATATGCATAAGAGCAGTGAACAAATAAAATAAGAATAATTGTACAAAATTTGTTTAAATATTGTTGTTTGTTACAATATAATACTTGTTTATTGTTTTAACACATATTATTTGTACGGGCAGCACACCGTCATTGTCATCTGCTTTCGTCAAAATTTTCCCGTTTCATCATTTATTTTGTAAACAACTTATTAATTTTTCTGTAAATTTGCCGCCCCTAAAAGTTTTTCCGCCCTGGGCTACAGCCCCTATAGCCCCCCCCCCTAAATCCGCCACTGGTAAGGAGTCCATTACATATATAGGCTATCGAATTTTACTATGTCTATGACATTGGTATATAGTTGTGCAGGGTTAAAAAGAAAAAACTGCACTTAATACTTTAAGAATCTTAATTAACATATATTTTGAAATTTACTAATGAGAATATGGTCACCACCGAGATCGTCATGTCCGAGTTCGTCACATCTATGAAAATCAATGAGCCGTACTAATTAGGGTCGGCTGTCTACCTGCCCCGCCGGGTATGTCATGCCTCCTCCGCTCGAACAGGAACAACTTATCCTAGTCACAGATCACAAGAGAATGGTCAAATACAGTTCTGAATCTTTACGCTCAAAGTTTACTATGTTGGTTCTTCATGTAGCTAAAAATTATACAAACTAACTCGTGACAAAATTGATGACAAAATTGAAGTCATACGACTACATATCACACTGAAAGGATGAATTAGGCCGATTGATGTTTGTTCGTGAGTCCGAAAAACAGCCTTAGTACAAAAGGATTCGTGTTACAATATTGAAAAGTGTCATACAAAAGGATATCGCACTGAAAGGGGTGCATTCATTATATTATACTAGGATAACAAGATTATTTTAAGAAACTTATTCGTATTTTTAAGCCCAATTTTTCATTTGTTACCAGTAGAAATCACACAACACATTCAAACCATTCAAAATTTTAAAAGAGATGTTAAAAAACGTTCTTGGATAGAGTATTAATTTTATTTTTTTAAATTGTTAGTACTGTAAAAAGAATCTAGTTTACATGAATAAATATGGTTTAACTTATTTATGTATGGTACTATTTTTAGAAGTTAACTATGTTGACTATTTTTTTAGAAAACAGTAGTTTCTCTCTTATCTATGAAGTGTATTTAAATCCTTTCAAATCATTCATTCCAGAGTAAACTGTGGAGTGAACGTATCACATAGATAACAATTAATGTCCGTTGTTTCAATCTTTGATATCAATTAGAGCTGGTCATCAATTTCTAGAGAGGAACCTAACCTAACCTAACCAAATCCTATCATGGATAAAAGTTTAATTGAACTTATATTTAACACTTTTAATATTGCTCGGTAAAATGTACAGGCTAGTTGTAATTTTCAGCTACATGAAGAACCAACATCAGTAAACTCTGAGCGTAAAGATTCAGAACGGCATTTGACCGTTCTCTTGTGATCTGTGACTAGGATAAGTTGTTCCCGTTCGGGCGGAGGAGGCATGACATACCCGGCGGGGCAGGTAGACGGCTGACCCTAATTAGTACGGCTCATTGATTTTCGTAGATGTGACGAACTCGGACATGACGATCTCGGTGGACACGGAGAAGATAACTCAACAATTTATTAAAACCGCATAGTACAAACAACAACATTAATACAATCTAGCATAACTTATTAGGGGAAGGTTTTTTTACAGTTCTTCAATTCCGAGAAATGAGGAAGAAGCATCATCCGAATCCAAATAGAAAGTATCACTATCTGATGAATCATCGACATTAACAACAATCCTCTCTAGAGTTTTATCAATCATTCCCTCTTTTACCGCATACTTATTTTCAATGTTTTCCACATGATTAGACACACACTTCCAATCGTCTTTACTGATGCTCGCAATTTTCTCTTACATTAGCCATTTTAAAAGTAACGTTTTTCGATGCAACCCAGTTTTGAACTCTGGCCCAAATCATTTCAATCTGATTTAATTCAGGGTGATATGGAGGCTGCCTGACATCTTCATGACCGTGGCTTCGAAAAACTGCGTCGATTGAGTACGTTTTCTCTACTGGCTTGGCCTTTTGAACTAAATCATGCAGTTGTGGCTTTAGAAAACAAGGATTGAATTGGACTTTATGATCTTGAAGCCACTTTTGCATGTCTTTCTTTGTTGAATTTGATGATAGTTCTTTTTACGTCTGAGTATTGTGGTAGCTAATTGGCATTATCTAACACAAATACACTATTTGGTTGTAAGTTTGGTAATAGTTCATTGTGCAACCACTTTTCATAGTTAGTAGAGTTCATCTGTCCATGATAGTCCCCACTAGTTACGTTTGATTTCCACATTTTCATTGCTCCTGGAACAAACCCGTTTTTCCCACCTGCATGAATGGTAATCAGTCTTTGGCCTTTGCTAACCGGCTGTAAAATAGTGTTTAAAGACCCCTCACTCCATGATTTTCTAAGAGTATGAGTCGAATGAATGTATGTTTCATCCGTGTAAACAACATTCCTTCTTTCATTTCTAATTTCTTTCATCTGGCGCAAATAATTTATTCCTAACAACCGAACATCTTGTTTTTCTGCTAAAACCCTCCTGTTGTTTTTCGTCTTTAGGTAACGAAAACCTATCAGTTTTAATACTCTCCTCAAACTTCTTCCACTTCCATTGAAACCTCCCAGATTGGGAGGCCTTCAATTTGGTAACGTTTCAAACTGGTCCCATTTCATATTGGTAACGAAGACCGCCATCTTACCCCCAAACTCACCAGAAGTACCGCCCCCTCCTCTCCCTTCTGAGAGATGGGCGTGGCATCCCAGGGATGCACACTATCTGTTGCTACCGGAACAACTGTCTACCACAACCCGGCCCAAAAAAATCCCTCGACCGATCCGAAATTACTCGTACGCGTTAAACAACATAAAAAACGGATGGGACTAAGATTGTTCTCATTTGTTCTGGTTTTATAACAATCCTACAGTATACTGTATATTAATACGCTAGGGGTTTGTTATCCACAGACATAACACGATAACGGCGTAACGGATTTTAAAGTTTTAGGTGTCAAATTAAATGTATTTTTACGTAGATTTTCCAATACGTCTCAGAATTCTTAGAAAGGGCCTCACTTAAATCCATTAAAGGGCTGAATTATCGGAACAGTGTCGCTATCTGACGCGACGGCGCCGGCGCCGACGGAAGTCTAAACCACGTATTGTTTGAAAGTACGTTATCCGCATTATTCTCAGATGTTTCGTTATGTTTGTTTACAACTGAAATAACCTTTCGTTAGGTACAAACTTGCTCGGGGTTCGAGCAACAGGACAACTAGGTTGTTATTCAACCTAGTTATAGTCTATGAGTTATAGACTCATTTAAAAATAAACATTCAAGTGGTATTGATGAAGTCCCAATTACAGTGATTAAGGCTATAAAAGCAGATATTAGTGCAATTTTGTGTCATCTTGTAAAATCCTCTTTTGTTTCTGGTATATTTCCGAGTAAATTAAAACAAGCAAAAATAATTCCTATTCATAAGAGAGATGACAAAAATGATATACTAAATTATCAACCAGTATCTGTCTTACCGACCTTTTCAAAAATTTATGAAAAAGCAGTGCATTTACAGTTTACAGAATTTTTAGAACAAAATAATTTACTAGACAAAGACCAGCATGGTTTCAGGTCTGGAAGATCAGTCGGGAGTGCTGCTATATCTTTAATCAAAACTATTATAGCATCAGTGGATAAAGGAAACAATACAATTGGTCTCTTCATGGACATCTCAAAAGCTTTTGACAGTGTTAAACACTCTAAGTTAATAGAAAAATTAAAGGGGATTGGAGTTGCAAAGAATAGTCTCAACTGGTTTCAGTCATATCTTTCCGATAGAACTCAATATGTAGAACTAACTCATTTATTAAAAAATAACAAAATTATTAAAATTCCTTAAAAATTAAGTAGACTAGTTTAAAATTTGGTGTGCCTCAAGGGTCTACCTTAGGGCCTCTTCTTTTCATGTTACCTTGGGGGATTGATAAAGCCTTAACACAACATTTGAAGAGCAATCTCTGTTTATATGCTAATGATTCTAATCTGGTAGTATCATCAGCAACCTCACAGGAAACGGAAAGGGTTGTTTTTAGTAAATTGGGAAACATTGGGAATTTTCTTAAAAACCACAATCTACTTCTAAATACAGAGAAAACTAATTTTGTAAATTTTAAGACCCCACAAAATCGAAAAAATGAAGACTTATTGATAAGCTATAAGTCAAATCTAATTGAAAAGAAGGATAGCATAAACTTTTTGGGCTTAACGATTGACCAACATCTAAATTGGGATGAACATATACATAGGATCTTAGGTAAAATTAACTCCGGAGTTTATGCCTTGTCGCAAATGAGTTATTACTGTGATGTAAAAACTTTGACAAATTTATATTTTGCGCACGTTCATTCACACATCTCTTTTTGCATTGCACTCTATGGGTCCACAAAAAAATCAATTTAGAGAGTATTCTAAAACAACAAAAAAAAGCTATTAGAATCATGCTAAAACTGAAATATGATGATTCAGCAAAGGACCATTTTAAAACTTTAAAAATTCTTACGGTCTACGGTCAATATATTTTTGAAACTATTCTTGCTGCAAGAAATGAAAAACTCAGTATAGATATTAACTCAATGAGGACTCATTCCTACAACACCAGAGGAAAAAATCAGTTTTCCCAGAGACATAAATTGAAATTTTTTGAAAAAAAAACATATATAGGAAATATTTATCTAAAGCATATTCCAAAAAGTATACCAAAGGAAAATGGCTTAAAGTTTAAAAAAATGTTAAAAAAATATCTTATAAACAGGGCATTATATTCTTTTGATGAGCTTTCCACCCCTCTCTAATCTTAGTGAGTAAATGTATTCTTGTTTAGTTTAATATTGAAATGTATTCTTTTGATGATGCATATCTTGACGCTATTTATTGTACAGCTTGTGCATAATGTAAATAAAGATTTGTGACTATGACTATGACTATTATTGAAATCTTAATTTGTTTAACTTTATATACGGGTTGAAAAAAATACCTTTTAGAACTTTGGGATACAATTCCTCATATAAAAAGAAATAACAAAGTTCATATGAAGGTATGTCCTAAAACTCTTAGTTTTACGTCTATCTGTCTGTATGTGTTGTTTACTTAATACGTTATATCTTATGGATATCTGAAGATATCAACTTTAAAATTGGTACATGTATTACATGTAATAAGATTCATTTTTGTATGGAATATCAAGTTTCTACTTTGTAACATTTCAAAATCGCGGTCATATTTTTCTTTCAAAGCTAAATATCTGAACAACCGTAATATTTAGAAAAACCTGTACGGAATAAAAAGTTGTGTATTTTTGTCCCAAAAATAATTATATGAAAGTTTTAACAATATGATTATAAAAAACTGAGAAATAATGATTTGTAATAATTAAAACGTGAGGTTTTAGTCCATAAATGGCAAAAAAACATGTTTTAACAAAGACAAATCACAATTAGTCAGTTATTTAAAATCTTATTGTTACAATCTTGATATCATTATTTTTTAGGACAAAATGACACAACTTTTCTGATCCCTACATTGTTTTTGAAATATTACGGGTTTTCAGATATTTATTTTGAAAAACCAATGTGGTCGGCATTTTTAAATGGTTCAAAGTATAAACTTTATATTCTATACCAAAATTAGTCCTATGAAATTTATTACATGGACCAAATTTGAAGTTGATACCTTCAGATAATCCTAAGACATATCATATTAAGTAGAGCACACATACAGACAAATAAACGGGAAACTAATCGTTTTAGGACATACCTTCATATGAACGTCTTTCTTTCTTTTTGTATGAGGAATCATATCCCGAAGTTTGGACAAAAATAAAATGGTATATTAAGCTTATATCCATTCACATCTATCATATGGACTAATTATATGGGGTTCAAGCCCAAATGCTAAAATTGTATTTAAAATGCAGAAAAAAACTGTAAGAACACTTTGTCAAGTCTCAAGAAGAACATCGTGCAAACAACTATTCAAACAGTTAAATATTCTAACACTATCGTCAATTTTTATATTAAAAGCAGCAAGTTTTGTACATTTGAACCTTAATAAATTTTCCTTCAGAAGAAAAATTTATAATTATAACACGAGAAATCTCGAATCAAAAAACCTGGCGATATCATGAATTAGTACATACATACCAAAATTATATTTTAATAGGACAACTGATGTCGCCTCTAGCTCTGTACACATCTACACAAACACACACACACACACACACACACACACACACACACACACACACACACACACACACACAGACAGACATATTGTAAAAATCACATTTTTAGGTCCAGGGAGCACCAAAACAAAAATGTCCACCAACAACTCAAATTTGAAAATGTTGATGATAACAATACTTTCTCCATATACTATGTACAGGGGGAGAAAGTAAAAAGTGTGTGTCTGAGTTTCGAAGTATGCATGTAGGTTGAACAGCTTGGAAGCCGCATGTTAAAAGACTTATGTAAATCTGGCAACGTTGCACGTGGACCACAAATTGGGATATATAACCAGGACCACAATCAAAAACTGTTTTCTGATTTCAATAAAAATTGGAATAGATGTATGTTTTTGCACTGATTTTGAGTTTTATAAGTTGTATGTGGAAATTCATTTCCCTCACGACAGCGTGCTGCGTGCGAACTCGTTTGAGTTTTTTTACATTATTTGATTTTTCCTGGGGATGAGGCCTGTCTAGGACTTATTTTTATGCCAGAAATTAGTTATTTCGAACATTTGAAGGAAATCGTTTGAGCCGTTTTTGTCATCAGTGTCGCAAGCAAGCAAGCAAGCATACAAGCAAACCTAATGAGATATAAAATGTATCCTCCATAAGAATAAAATTGGACAACGTACTGTGTACTAGCACTTTCAATATCTCCGGAACCAATTGACGCAAAGCAATGATTAAAACACCAAATTGGGTGTCTTTTTATGCTAAACCCAATGGAGAAAACTAAAATTTGACTTTTAAAACAATTATATGTAAATAGTCTTATCCTGTAATTATATGTAAAAAAAAAAAAATAAACGTTTTTGGGTTCAAACACCCCCCCTCAAAATACCCGTTCCGATAGGTCGATTGAACTGGTTTTCGAACTAAAGTCATAATACTGCTGTATTAATGCGAAGGGAAAATTGACAACAAAAGATTTGTGAAGGTAAGCCGTTTGAAATAATGCAGTAAATCATAATTTGGTTGCATATTTTATGACATAAATTTCAATACGGGGGTGTTTATCTAAACATTTAATTTTATTTCGATTGTAGGTGCTATATTCGATAAAATTCGGTGCAACTGGATGAACCCCTGGTAAGAAATTGTAATACAAATAAACAGATGCTTATCATTACAAACGTTGGGGCTTGAACGGGCCAGAGCCCCAAATCTTAATCTAATACTGTGCCTTATTTGATTTTGTTTACTCATTACATGTTAAGTTTCTTAAACCAATGATATAATTAGGAACACATGTTAGTTCGAAATCAGCTGCGATTGTGCGATTTGCCTAACTTAACAAATTTTATTGTACTACTTTGTTGAATAATATATTTAAATCGCATGTTTGATCCCATTTTTAGTACAAATTTTGTATAAGTAATCACACGACAACTCTGACTATCTGTTGTTGGTAGTAAACTAATGGTGGCACATTGGGGGGTTTATGACGCCTTCAGAATGTCCTAGGCGACCTCGGCACGCCGATGCTAAGCGTATATAGAGTCCTGCAAATGCAGGCAGTGTAAAGTCTAGGATTAATTGTTTGTTTATGAATTATATATATCTTAGTTAAACTGAAATAAATTATAAAACCACTTTTATTTAGGTAATTTGTTATACCAACTTATCAGTCCTACACTAACATTTAAAATATTTACATTACTCGAATTACCCATTAATGGGATATATTTTGTTTAAATGTATTTGGGTTGGCACACCTGTTTCCTGCCGCATATGGTAGTCCCACCCTGCAATGTGGGACCCTGCAATCTATCTCAAAAACGATCAACCAATAGCATCACAGCTGCTGAAGTCAGGGCGCGGTAGGCATAGCCGGGAACAGTTTGATAAATCCTCAAATTATCAAATTGGTAACGTTACCAGTTTGAAACGTTACCAGATTGAGGGGATCCCTCGTCACCACTTCCTGTGTCGGGTAGTTTCTGGTTCTGCCACAACTCGCCCCGGTCGCAGCGCTAGGGTCAGCGAAGATTTTTAGTCTGACTCCAACGTCCTCAAGATTACATAACGCCAATATTGTTGTTGTTCTGGGATTCTCAAACATGGTACGAGTTATTTTAAGTGCTTGTAAGTTGTAGGCTGAATAATAAAACGTCTCTATCTTTTGTCCATGTAGTTTGTTTGGTTTGTCCCACTAGAGAAATATCCTAAAAGGTAGTGGTCGGTATAGTGCATAAGTACCTCCGTTTGTTTAGTATCCTTTCAATCAAGTTCTTATTTGTTAATTAAGTTATTTCGGGGCATTGGAGATGGAGTGGGAATTTAAATGTTAAGAATTAAAAATACTTCTCGTCATTACAGATTATTTGCGCTTTCGTCGTAGTCAATCGATTAATCATCTGTATTTCTTGCAAATTGGCAGCACCTTAAATTACTTTCGATTGTATTAACGAAAAAACATGTTTACAGCCAACTTGAGTTTTTAGAGTAACTGGTATTAAACTTAAGTGATCCAAACACTTTTAGAAGTTAAGATTCAACATACCAGAAAAAAATAAAATTTAAGGTTTGTGAAGGTAAGCCGTTTGAAATAATGCGGTAAATCATAATTTGGTTACATATTTTATGTCATAAATTCCAATACAGGGGTGTTTATCTGAAAAATTAATTTGATTTCGATTGTAGGTGCTATATTGGATAAAATTTGGTGCAACTGGATGAACCCCTGGTAAGAAATTGTAATACAAATAAACAGATGTTTATCATTACAAACGTTGGGGCTTGAACAGGCCAAAGCCCCAAATCTTACTCTAATACTGTGCCTCATTTGATTTTTTACTCTTTACATGTTAAGTTTATTAAACCAATGATATAATTAGGAACACGTGTTAGTTCGTAATCACCTGCGATTGTGCGATTTGCCTAACTTAACAACTTTTATTGTACTACTTTGTTGGATAATAAATTTAAATCGCATGTTTGATCCCAATTTTAGTACAAATTTGGTATAAGTAATTAATCACACGACAAACAATCACTAGACTCTGACTATCTGTTGTTGGTAGTAAACTAATGGTGGCTCATTGGGGGGTTTATGACGCCTTCAGAATGTCCTAGGTGACCTCGGTACGCCCTCAGTCGGTGGTTTTTATGTTCATCTCATGGAGTGTTCACCTGTCTGTGGCATAGTTGAAGTGGAGGGCAGACCTTAAGCAAACATAGCTTACAAGCAGACCTTGGTGGTCGGCACGGGTCCAAGCAGACCGGATAGATATTCATTCACCTGTAATATATTAACTTACAAATGAATTCTCTGTCAACGTTTTTTAGAATTTAAAGTTTGTAGGCGTCCATAAGCATAAAAATGAAAAAAAAACAACACAGATTGAACAACTCCAATCACATGCTTGGGACTCAAACGTTAAAATTTGTTCTACTGCATCAGCAGCTGTTATCTATACCTATAAAAGGCAAATCCCTCACTCACTGACTCACTCATCACTAATTCTCCTACTTCCGGTTTACCTAGAGAGTTGAAATTGTGTACACTGACTATTAGGCATAAAATAGGAAAACTATCCTATGCAAAAATGATTATTGAGTATTATTAATACATTAATGATAGTTTATAATATTCAATAATATGGTCTATGATATCTGTGAGAAGTAATAATAGCCTACTATACTATTGGCTATAATAACAAATTTTGTATTATTGAGAATTGTATAATACCAGTCAACTGTATTATACAGTATTATTAAATGAAATATGTTTAATTGTAGGTATATGTTATTGGGTATTATAAACATGAAAGTACTATAGGAAATAGTTATAATACCAGTAAACTGAATCATACAGTACTAGGTGTACGCTCATTCTTCCCATAAGAGGATGAACGAAGACTGAATTTTTAAAGATATGTAGGCAGGTACTGGATTGGTAACACTCTCCTGTTATCCGTTTTAACTCCACAACAGCAAGAACAGATAATTAATAAACCAAACATTTTACTAATGGAATGGTAACACCATTCCCATATCCGTTTTAACTCCACAACGGCAAGAACAGATAATTTAGGACTAATGTAAATAAAGAATACTACTGACTACTGGAGTGGTAACACCCTTCTCATATCCGTTTTAACACGACAGTACCTGGGGGGCCCAGCTTTGCTCGCGGGAGGGCCAATCAGTCAGTTTAGATGACTTGGAGTAATATTTCATCACTTTCCCCTACTGATAATCAGATTTGTGTAACTCATTTGCCTCTTTTCTACATTTTTAAGGTTCCTCCAGTTGCTATTTATAGCTCAATGTCCTTTTCATTTATTTTACTACTCTATATATATATAATCTTCACTCAAATCTTTTAATCTCTGTTCTCAGGAAACCACATGTTAATAATCATAAAAAAACATGAGTATTACTTTGACAGTTCCCTGGTTGATTATGAACAGCTGATAAAATTCTTTTGTGTTGATTTAAAACTCCGTAAGCCCAATGTTAATTTTTTTAACTTTTCATTTTATTTTTTTTTACATTATTTGATTTTTCCTGGGGATGAGACCTGTCTAGAACTTATTTTTATCCCAGAAATTAGTTATTTTGAACATTTGAAGGAAATCGTTGGAGCCGTTTTTGAGATTAGTGTCGCAAGCAAGCAAACATACAAGCGAACCTTACTCATATTAGAGTATATATGATACCTGGGGGCCGAACTTTGCTCGGGGGGAGGCCAGTCAGTTTGTTTAGATGACTTGGAGCTTATTTCACCTCTTCCCCCTACTGATAATCAGATTTGTATAACTCATTTGCCTCTTTTCTACATTTTAGCGAATTTCCCCTATAGGGAAGAAGCTATAACCGTAGTCGGCATGGTAAGACCTAGGCCCGGGACCATGATAACTTTTCGTTTTGAGGTCCCCAGACCCCAAAAACACCATTCGTTTGAAACTGTATATATGTATATATGTATACATGTGCATATGTGTACATATGTATATATGTGTATATGTATACATATATGTATACATCCGTGAGCACGATAACTCTCGTAAAAATTATCCGATTTTGATGAAATTTGGTATAAACGTGTAAAGCAACATTTATGACTTTAAGTTCGAAAACCAGCCAGATCGCTCCATCCGAAGGGGTATTTTATATCTCGCTTATTTATGAACGTATACTGACGAAACTTGGTATACGGCTTCATCTGGTTGTGGACCATTGATATTTGCTCAAAAAAAAATGTTTTTGCCAAAGGCTCCCTGCGTAAACCCTGAGCAAACCTGCGTACTCAGCCCCATTTTATTCTTATGGAGAATAAGTAACGTGTTACCTCCCTTAATTATGAAAATAAATTAATGAAATTTGGTGTGTAGCTTTACCTAAATGAGTTATATTGATATTTGTATAAAACCCCATTTTTTGTGTTCCTTCCTTCAGCAAACCTGCATACTCAGCCGCCATGTTATTCTTATGGAGAATAATTAAAATGTCATAAATCGTTTATTTATGAATGTATATTGATGAAACTTGGTATGTGGCTTTATGTGGTATTAAGATACATATATATGCATGGGAAATTCGCTGAGTAAGCAGGTTTGCTGCTACGGGGTATTTAAGGTCACTCCAGTTGTTATTTATAGCTCAATATCCCTTTGATTTATTTTACTACTCTATGTATGTAATCTTCTCTCAAATCTTTTAATCTCTGCTCTCAGGAAACCACATGTTAATAATCATAAACAACATGAGTTCCATGTGGTTCCATAAAATCAGATAATAAATCCTTTGAATGAAGATTACATGTGGAGTGGTCATATCCAGAATGACTCAAAGGTGCATTATAATAACAACTGTTGTGACCTCAAAAATGCTTGTTAGTAGGGTACATGGTGAAAAACAACTCCAAGTCATAAGCAAGATTGACCTTTCCCTAGCAAAGCTCAGTCCCAGGTAGTACTTAAACTATATGAGTATAACTTTGAGAGTTCGCTGAAAGATTTTGAACAGCTGTTATGACTCTTTTGCTTTTATTTTAATCTCCAAAAGCCCAATGTGATTTTTTCAATTTTCCATAGCGGCTTTTTACATTATTTGATTTTTTTGGGGGATGGGACATGTCTAGAACTTATTTTTAACCCAGATATCAGGTTTTACAACACAAGTAGTTGGAAGGACACATTAGTTATTTTTTAAGAAAATCGTTGGAGCCGTTTTTGAGATAAGAGTTGCAAGCAATCAACCAAGCAAGCGAGCATGCAAACCTTACTCATATTATAGTGTAGGATAGGATTGAGTCAAAATAATTCAGCATTTGTATTGATTGACTATAACATATTTTTACTCTTAGGCACATAGAATGTACACGAGACAGGGACAATGATTCTGGATTCTAGCATGTTTGAAGTTCTGCATACAGACGGCCAGGGCTGAATTTAGGTCTGTACAGGCTCTGGTCTACACCCTAAATGCAAGTGCGGGCCCTTACCAGCCCGGCCAACTTTCCTGTTTGATTTATATAATATAACCTACGCTTATATCAGGCTCTACAGATGGCGTTGTGCAGTTACTTAAATTTCAAATTGCTAAAATCCATATTGCTGCCTAGTGTATATTAACGTTGTCATGGCAAGATATTATTAAGTGATTGTCATTATCTAAATACATAAAACAAAGTCGGGATTGTATGTTAGTTATTTAGTTTCATCAAACAGCTGTTATAAGGATGATATCTAAACATACTTGAAAAGCATATAAACATATGTTTATTATAGACATAATAAATCTATTTGAATAGCAACTCATTTTCAATACCGAAGCAAGCTCTATATAAACATAGGCAAGTGAGCGTAGCTAACGAGCTCATCTTGAAAAAGAACGAGAATCTTTGACATAAAACAAATTCAGTGACATTAGGACAGAATAATGTCTGTCTGACCAGCTAGTAGTACTCAACCCGAACTCCCGAACGCTTACCCAAGGATCATCTTTCCTCCATAAATTTAACAAGACAACTTTTAAAGCCAGCGAGGCGGAGCTCTAAGGTCGGGGTTAAAAGAAAATAACAACAATTTTTTGTATAATTGAAAATTTTCTAAAATTACTAAAAAAGGTGTAAATAATAACAAAGAAAATTTTCCTGTGCGGTGGAGGTCTATGGTTGAGTAGGGCGGCGTATCAAACGTGGGGACATCTTTCAGGAGATGCTGCTTTAACAAAATAAATCCAACGAATCATACGTTAAAATTAAAATTTGGGAGTGATAGTAAAGGCAGAGCCCTGAGGGAAGAACAAAGAGGTATCCATAATATTTTGGTACCCAACAACGTAGTATATAGGTCTGGAGCAGTTTTGAGGAGCCGCTTTCGAAATCTTTGGATTTTTTATTTGGTGGTTTATATTAGGTTTCTAATAAAATATACCACCTGATTTTTTAGAAAAATTTGGGTTCAGAAATTACAGGGCTTAAGAGATCCCAAACTTCAAATTTTTTACCTTTCTTAGTGCCATAAACTTTAAATATTTTTAGCAGGTTTCAACAGTTTTATCTCATTGCCATAAAAAGCTCTAAAAGATGAAAAATTAGTACTCCAATCCACACACGGTTAAATTAGTATTTCGTTAGTAGGCTATTCGACTAATGGTTGTGGAGAATATTTCAATTTCCATTCAGCAGTAAACTAAGTATATTGTCCGATGTTATTCTTATAAGAAATAAAAAACATATACTTTTTAATTTTATTAAAACTTGGTGTGTTAGCATTGACCAATAGAGAATATTCGTCCCAGGACAACCTTAAAACTGGTCTATACCAGTTTGGATGCTGACATTGGGTACAGCAAATGAAATTGTCATTACATATGAAGTTTTTTGGATGTCCATTATGACAAACTTCCCTTTCACCTTTGGTCCCTCCACTTGCAGCGGCTCGGGGCGGAAACTCAGGGGTTGGTCCCCAACCTGAGAATGTATGGTCCCTGGCTGTTGTACATGGATACCCCATCCGTTGAGTTGGCCAGTTGGAGGGCAGAGCGGGTCCACATAGAGCCTGATCACAGCTGTCACAAGGCACGG
The DNA here is from genome assembly GCA_963675035.1 of Allygus modestus. Lineage (NCBI taxonomy): Eukaryota > Metazoa > Arthropoda > Insecta > Hemiptera > Cicadellidae > Allygus > Allygus modestus. The sequence goes on from OY776116.1 coordinate 43,344,210, forward strand.
GAGTTGGTACTCTGAAAGGCCAATTTGGCTGCCTGTCCCATCCCACCCTTTCCTTTCCTGCTATATCCTAACCTTCTGGTAACCTGCGCAAAATTCCCGCTTATGGAAAACGTGCCTATAGCAGCTATGCTGGGGTTTCCTAATCTAGCAGCAATGAATAGAGAATATGCGGAATACGTTTCCATCTAACCCTGGAGGGTGAGGTGGAGCAATTAACCTCTTAAAACCACTGTGTGTACCTAGCAAATTAGATTAAACTGATTGCGTTTATTTGGTCACATGTCCTAGCTCCTGTTCACGCTTTTTTAAGACTCGGCCAATGACTAATATATTTTTGGTACCGGATGGTTTTCGACGATTTTTAAATATATAACCTGAGAGAAAAGTTGCCAATAATTATTAGACCTATTAATTTCCAGCTCCAAAATCAGGGGGTTAAACATACAGAAATATACTTGTTTTAAACCCATTTAATGTAAAAAAAGATATTCAATGATTTATTTATATAGGCCTAACAGTATCTTATAAAATTCATACCTTAAATTTAAAAATGTTTACATCATTAATATATGTTGGTTTGAATTTAAATACACAAGCTACTGAAATCGCAGCAAGAGAGATTTAAAAGCAAAATCCAACATCTACATTAATGACAATTTTTCAGGAGGGCAATCTGTCTACATCGTAATTAGTTGAACAACGTAGACGGTTGGGATTAGGGAGTTTTGGACATCTTGATTGTTTATGAAAATCAATATTAACCACAGAAAATGCAAACAAATATAAACTGTAACCAGACTATTTTACTGACCGGTAGATTACAAAACTTTAATCCCATGTCATTAGGTGACAGTGAGGCTTATTTGGTAGGTACATTACATGTAATAAAGATAGTTTGCACGTATGATAGTTTAGTAAGTCTGCCATCAAGTAATTTGTTCACAATGTAAAGAAACTACTATAGGTCTACAACACGCTTGATTATCAATCACAGTCAGTCGTGTTACAGAGTTATACTGTCCCAATAATTCAAAAATTCCAAAACCTATTGTATTAATTTATCATCACTAGTCCAAACACTTAGCTTTTACATCGAAGTTTTCCAGTAAAAAATAAACTGAAAATAAATCTAAATACAAGCATTGTTTTAAACACGACAAAACACTATTAATTTACATAACACTCACATTTTAAACTATTTCGAAATAAAAAAAAATTGATGGAACAAAACAACCAAATCCATAGTTTTGGTTATGTTTACATCTGAGTAAATTATAAACAAATATGCAGTGTTTCCACTCTACGGGAAAAATATGCCACGCACTGATACAAAAAATCCCACTTTATCCCAGACTCTCCCTTATAGTATCCCTCGTCATATCCCACACTTTCCCACTGATTTGTTAAACATTGCAACACATTAATGTTAAATATTATATGATTATTGAATAATGTATTGGTACAATATTTATACCGTTAGATAGAGCTTATTTAGATCTACTAATTACCTATAGGTATTTTACATTTTAGTACCTCAAAGGATTTTGAGCAATGCGACATAGGTTAAATGATACGGTGAGTTAACTAAATTAAATAATTTATTTACGTGAGAGGTACTAATATTTTTAATGGTAGTACTAAAGAGTACGAAGTAGGTACTAAATAATGGCAAATAGTTTGCTTGTTAATTCCAACATGGCTCGGCCAGCGAAATTGACATGATTCAGTGTTCGTTCTGTGACGTTTATAAAATCATAATAGGTGCGGACAGCGAGGTTAAAAATGGGAAACCCCGCAACTGCCAGTACGGCGAGAAAATCCACTAGAAGTGCTACTGCTAAGGTGCTCTGGTCGTAAGTTGTAAGCAAACTAGCAGACGTAATGCCGATTTCAAAAAAATCCCACTTTATCCCACAATCCCATTTTATCCCACAAGCAGTCAAAATATCCCATATAGGGGATAAAAATCCCTCAAGTGAAACACAGACAAATCCCAGCTGACATTTTAAAGACAACCATAGTCAATAGCTTACTACGAAAACCAATTCAACTACTGAATATCAAACATTAAAATTAGTTTTAATAATTATTAATAATCCAAAATAAAATACAAATGCTGTGTTAAAACATCCCTTTGGTATCCCAAATGACTCCTTCAAAATTTCATTAAGAAATGTTTTACAGTTATTTAGTATTTCGATAACACACCCACGCACACACGGCCACTGAAACTTCTTCATCAATACAGTGATTCACTTCGTTCATCAATTATTGAGTGAAATACGTATTATTGTACTATTATTATATGACAGTTGGTATTATAAAGAGTATTATTAAGTGTACTATGCACATAGAACTCTATTAATACACTCTATTAGTGGTGTATTAATAGAGTTCTATGAGTATGCATCATTGAAGCTATAATACTAAATTATAGTTTGAATTATACAGGGTGATATTTAGTGTGGTACATATCATTAAACCTATTTAAATCATGTAATTGGGAATTAGTAATGAAATAGCTCTACAGATAGTTAATTAGTTAGTATGACAGTTAGAAGGAGGAAGATAGTAATTTTTAATAAACAATTATTTATTTAGAAGGTTACTATCAAACTTATAAGATAATGACAATGAAATACACTGTGTTGCACAAGTGAAAACCAGGGCCTGGGCGCGGCTCTGGCGTCTTCATAGCGTCAGACGATGGCCCGACCGCTCCCGGACGGGTCGCCGTCTAGTCGCCACCCCGACAGATCGCCACCTCGGCATTTTGGTCGTAGGCGTCAGATCGCCCACCTCGTAAAATAGAAAATGTCTTAATTATAGAAATATCACTGCCGTCTAGTCGCCACCCCGACAGATCGCCACCTTTTTCCCAGAGGTGGCGATCTGTCGGGTACGCAACCGACAGATCACCACCTCGCACGGCCGCGACAAGTCGCCACCCCGACAGATCGCCACCTTCCCTTCTCGGAGGTGGCAATCTGTCGGGGACGCTACCGACAGATCACCACCTCGCACGGCCGCGACAAGTCGCCACCCCGACAGATCGCCACCTTCCCTTCTCGGAGGTGGGGATCTGTCGGGTACGCTACCGATCTGTCGGGGGGGGGGGGTTTGTACCCCAAAAATGGGTTTTTTGAACTTTTTACGTATAATTCTTTTTAAACCCAAATTTTGGTTTACCCCTTTAAATTCAGCTTAAAAAACAAATAATTTGGTATTTTGATCATAGCTCTTCATCAATTGGTTACCGATATATTGAGAGTGCTAAACACAGTAAGTTGTCCAATGTTAATCTTATGGAGGATAAGTAAAATTGTATATCTCGCTTATTAATGAACATATATTAATGAAACTTGGTATGTGGCTTTATATGGTTGAGTTTTAATGCTATTTGCATACAAAGCTCATTTTTTGTGGTCCTCATGGCATCAAACCTGCGTACTCAGCAGCTATAATCGGGGTGGCGACTAGACGCGGTCCCCTCCCGGACCAGTTGGAGACGCTTCTGTCGCTCGTCTATTGTGCTACTGTACAGGTATTCAGTTGAAAATGGTTGAGTTAAAAGTCGAAAAGTTTACTATTGTTTACTATTCTAACTGTTACTTTACTGTTTACTATTCTAACAAGAAAATCAAATACATGCTACTTACAAGTACGTAATGGCAATTCGCATGAAGAACACTGTCTTAAAATGACAAGTTTTCGTTACTAAGAATATGTTTTTGTATTATTTTCATTGCATTCAGAGTCATTGTGTTTAATGTTTAATTACATGTTACGTTGTAATTTATCAATTGTTATTGTGATATGATATACTGTATTTTTTTATTTTGTTGTAATAAACATTTACTATTCGAATTTGACCACACTGATTTCCTTGCCCGTCTCTCTTGTCGACTACAGACTAAACACATTTACATACCTTATGGTTAGCGCTGGTTTCTCTTCGACGAAATGGGATAAAGATTCCTATTTTAAGACGTCTTTTCAAGGTCCTCCGTTGTCGAATTGTGCAATTGACAGTCTGAGAAATTCCGAAAATTGGCATTCGTCCATCCGTAAATTATTAATAAGGTTATAAAAATACCCTTAACCTGTTCTGTTTGTAAACACGGGATGGATCACATTCCTATGAATCACCAATAATTTTCTAGGAATCACCAATAATTTTACAATACAATCGTTCCCCATTTGCTCATACAACATCCATTTTAAAATACATTTTATTTCCATAGGAGAGAGACTCATTTCAACGACTACCAAACTAACAGCAGTGGCAATGAATACAAGCCTTATAAGGTTTGTATTCATTGGCAGTGGTATATGAGAATTGACACGGCGCTTTTGACACGACATACGGAAATGACTGAGGCGCAACTGACGACGCAGTCGCTAGCGTTTGGAGTGGAAGAAAACAACACAACGATCATTGCCCGGCGTCTGTCTCTCAGCGTTTGACTTGACGTTCAGCGTTGATCGCTGAGCCTCCCACAGGGGTCTAGGGATCTAATAGTAGGGGTTGGGGAAGTGGGGTGGTAGGGGAGGTCTAGGAGGGGAGAGGGTTGTAGATTATTTGTTTTGGTATATGAGATATAGCATGCATGTGACTTGAACACTCAATTATCTTTAAACATTCCCAAACTCAACTATTTCAATTGTTAACCCCCTCATATTTAAATAACTGCTGATTTGCCTATTTCTTTGCATAATATCGGTTCTGGGCCACTTATAATGACACCACTTTTACTTGAGCTAGGTACCCGGGTCACCCACGGGTACTACCCACCCGATAGTGACCTGGGGCGAAGCCCCCCACAAGGGTCTACGGCTGAAGAGGGTCCAAGCGCCCTAGAACAGCCACAGTGGGCCAGGGACTTTCCCGCTCACTGGAACCTCACGATACAACAACAACAACAAGGGTCTGGGGGTGGAGCCCCCAGGAGCGAAGCGAGTCATTCTATATACAACCCATGTTAATGATAATAACACATCATATCATATTCAAGGGATGTACATTAAGCACAACATTTGGTCTGCGTAGGAGCACCATAAATGCCTACTGTGAGGAGATGACTTCTTGGCCAGCAAGTATACAAGAAAGTGAGGTTAAGTTACCCCCACCAAAATCCTTCCTTACTTATGCCATTGTACAAAGTTATGTGATTTGCTTTTTACTGCACGATTTTTATCACAGCTGATCTTTGAAACACCAGTTTCATTAGTAGTGTTTCATTTTGCTTTGAAAATAAACGGTGTATGAACAGTGTTGTGGTAAATTTACTCTCAGCCCCAATGTTTACGAGCTGGCCATCAAGTCATCCCTTACAGTATGTCTATAGTATTTCTATCAACAATATTTTTATTCTTTACAGTGGATGGTTTTCAGAAAAACTTTTACTGTCTGCAGACATAAGAAGATTTCTCTGTATGTTTGGTTATTCAACAATAACAAATTGCTGTCATGTTTAAAAGCAAACTTTAACGCTGTCATAGTTTTTTTTATAGGGAATATGATTATTTGAGAAACACTGAATATTTATTTTAATAAGCTAACCTAATCCCTTAGGCTGTTCTTCCTTAAAAACACAAAATGTAAGAACCAAAACGAGTGTACTTTGCGTATTATCTATGGATAGTGATCCAAACAACGATCCAGAGTTTGTAAGCCTGTTTACAATCACAGACTCTGATGATGAATCGGACGACAGTGATGAAGACCTCATGTCCCCGTGGAGGTTGAGCCTTCAACCGACAGAGAACCCATATGACAGATCAGCGAGGGTGCAACAAGCCAACCGAGAACTTTTCTCCCAGCCATTCCCTAAAAAGAAGAAAAAGTCCAGGGTCCAATTTGACCCTGTCCCTCAGAATATAAACAGCGAGGGAGACAGCCACGAGGGTGGGGATGGGGAGAGTGGGAACATGGAGAACCCCAACGATCTTCAAACTCGCTTTCAGCGCAGGGACACAGCGCGGGTGGTCCTGTTACCCCGAAGGTTCTCCAGTCTTCAGCAAAACAACTACATTAACATCAACAACAGACAGCTGAGCCCCACGCAGAGACCCAACCAGAACCAGTACCACATGCCCCGTCTGAGTCGCCAACAAACCACAAGAGAAGATCAGCAACAAACTTTTAACCCAAGCTCCCCAAGCGAGAAGCAAAGTGCTGAACAAGCTTTCCAACAGAGTCAGCTGCAGGCTCAAACACCTCAAAGTTCGGAAGAGAGACCGCGACCATCTTCGAAACAGGCAGATCCAGAACCGAGACCACGATCGTCTGCTCGGAAGCCTCCAAATCCAAACAAGGATCAAACGCAATGATCAATACATGTCAAGACTCTTTTCATTGGTCTTCTTAGTGCAGTAGGTAAACAACTTAAGGGAGCCTCATGAAACTAAGAAAATACAAATCTTGATTATAACTTAGTGCTACTTTTTTTAAAAATAATAAATTACCTCCATCAATGCTTCTATTTAAGTAAACAATGTTAACCGTGCTTATGCTTCTTTTAACAAATTCACAATTTATTATTCTATTATTGCTAGGCTATACACTATAGTGTTAGATGGATATCCACTTGACGCAGAATATCTTGTGCTGTGGGAATTGTTTTCAGTTTAAACAGTTGGAGTAGAGTAAGTTTTAGACATCGGTCTAAATCTGTCATCTGTTGTTTCCATTATCTGTTCAGTCAGTTAATCGTAATATTTTTGTTATGTAAACAAAATTGTTTGTCAGTATTCCATGTTCAGTAGCCCAGCTGGTTATCTCAGACACTCTGGCAGTGGAGTAAGACACAGCTCAAGATATTCCGCGTGAGGTGTAGTGGTAGTAGGAAAAGCTAGGCCCGGGACTATGATAACTTATTGTTTATAGGCCCTCAGATGTCAAAAACACAATTGCTTCAAATTTGTGTAATGTGTGTATAATGTTTATGAATTTAACATGAGACGTAGCATTTCCTATGTGAAATTATGTTTACTCATAAAAAATAATCCATAATTGTTACAAAGGTGGGTCTTACCTAACAGTTCAATATGTTTCTGGATGAGTTTTATGAAATATGAAATAAAAGCAAATATTACAAGTACAATGCACATAGTATAGCGCTGACCAGCAGGCTATAATATTTCTTGAGGTTAAGAAGTAGTCTTTTAAAATAAAAATGAACCAGATAAAACCTTCTTGTATTTATTCAAACAAAAAAATTAAAAAGTCTTTGTTGTAAAATAAAATATTTTAACTTCCAAATTAAACGATTAAAATACAAAATAAAATAAAACTTTGTTTTGCTTATCTTCCTTCAATATTTTAGTATAAAAGTAAAATGTTTGATTTTTGATTTTTCCTGAACTTTAATAATGTAAATATTCTTTCTATACTTTATCAGTCTGGTCTTAGTCTATCTTCAACCCAATAAAAGAAATAATTGTTTTACGGACTGATCCCTTTTTTTGAAAAACAACAAAATGAGAAATGGAGCAATGATTTGAATAAAGACTCTAAATTTAAAAACAACTTTTTGTACCTTCCAATCTGAAGAAATTCACGTCTCGAAGGGTAGATTAGCGACAAACTTCCGACACCAGAAATGTATGTAAAAAGCCGCAGTCTCCCGGCGAGCGTGAATTTATAAGCTTTGGACCGAAAGTTCTGGAAGCCGAGGACGCCGGCCGTCACGTGACTCGGCTCCTGTCCCCTCAGGCCAAGAAACAAATTCAAACCATTGTCTCCAACTTCTTTCCGACATCCCCGGACATGAAAATCGCGAGTTTGCCCAGACTTGCAAAACCAAGTAGCACCAGCAATTCTTATTTGCAATTGTCAGCACTTATTCACAAAACTTCTTTTATATTATATAAATTATTTCCTTTTTACATGTCACAAAATATTAAATTATATTATAAAGGGTTTTTTAATGACATTTAAAACGCTATAATGGTTACAAGAAATATGATTTCAATGAGATTGAATGTGAAGGTATAATTAGTTAAACTTATGTCATAAGAATAAGGCTTTACACATTTTGCTTACAGAATTATATATAAAGATACCTATGCAATTAAAGAAACTGCCACTTTTAATTGCAATCTCGTTCTACATTACATGGTTGCAGAAACAATTAAGGATGAAAACACACTATTTTGGTAACTATTTTAACATTATACTTTAATGAAACTTTGTTAAGGTTTCATCCTTTCTGTCTGTGTTCTATTTAAATTTGCATTAAACCCTGTCGCAACAAACCTGCACACTTAGCTTATTTTTTAATAGGTTTTTATCTCTGGTGAAAGAGACTTCTTCTGGTCGAGATCTGTATTTAGTAGCAGCCAGGTTATCTAAACCAACAGATAGGAACAGCGACCAAAGATTAACATAATAACATAGACTGGCAATTGCTTGCTGTGGGTTTGAAGCCAGGCAACCTCTTGAGTGGTGGGGATGAATCCACGTGAATCGTCCACAACCGAGTGTTGCCGTCGCTGGCGCTGTCCTTAATTCATGAGTATCCCTGAACCAACAGATGTAATTTAATTCTTATATATTATTTCTATAGCCTGTTTTTCTGTCACTCCGCGTGATCTTCCTTTATCAAAATCCATGATTTACCCCTCATTTTAAAGCTTATCGTCCCAGCTTATGACGAAAAATAGACCCACGGGCTAAAAATTTACCATTTCTCAGAAATTTCAATATTATGAAAGATAAATAAAGGGAAACGGTTGTTTTGACAGGAGCGAAAATGTAAACAAAAGAACATCTGATCAGCTGACAAGATTTGGTTCGCAGTGCGGAATTCCGCACGGGTCGACTAGTTTACCTTATTACCCTCAGTGAATAACATTTGTTCAATAACTTATGCCTTTCTCACATGAATAACATTTCTCATACGAAATAACATTTCTCTTACGAAATATACGAGTATAAATTTTGATTGAGATTATTCCTAACTTCGAGGCTGCCTGCAGGCTAAACTAAGCATTTTGAAGAAAAAAAATGAAGAATAAAAATTTGTTTATCATGTCTTTTCAAAAAATTTCTCGCTGACAATACTTGCCTGACCAAAAAATAAAAAAATCCTCACAGATAAAATTTTTCATGTCTAAATTCAAAACAAAAACTTGTTCTCCTTAGTTTTTAATTTGTTTAAGTCATTAAAATATTTTATTTTTTACTCCAACTTACAGGGTTGCCAAAGCGTGGGTAATTCTAAGGGCCGTGGGTAAAATGGTGGGTAATCGCTGAAAGTGGGTAATTGTGGGTAATTTACTCTAACGAGCTAATCAAGTTTTATTTTGAAAAAACTTTAATTTTATTTGGCCTTTTTGGGACATGCTAACGATCTGAAAATTGGTTTTTGGTTTGGTGCTATACATCTACTAAAATAATACTACTATATTGTTGGACTTCGGTTTTATTTTTTTAGTGCTATGTTTAATGCTATATTACTCTATGGACGTGAAACTTAGTTTCGGTTGAAATTACTCATTGATAAAGGCGGTTCCACATTTCTCGGGAACACGCCCGAACATTAGAGGTGTGCTAGGCAGTTACAAGCTCGCGACACGTTGCAACGGAACGTCGCGACCGTGGAACAGGTTCCACGAGGCAGTTCCGTTGCAACGATAGCGACGCTGCGACAAGAGGGCGGCTGGAGCGCTAGAGCCTAGAAGAGCTGTCGTCGCGGGCCGTCCCGTTGGAACTGTCACGATTTAGACAATAGACTGCGACTGGAGCACCTTCAGCATTCGTCGCGGGCCGTCCCATTGGAACTGTAACGACACTAAACTGCGACTGCGACTGGTGTAGTATGATCGTTAACTTTTCAACGAAAATTTAATACACCAGATCATCAGTGTGGTACTTAGTTGTTTTTAATTACAAATATTTTGTCGTTTATGTAAATGTTTAAACAGTATTGATGAGTCGTTCTTATGACTAAATAAATTTTGATTGGAATTCATTTATTCACAGAAAATCTAAGTTAAAGGTAAAAAAGCACACTAAAAATTAGTGTTTTTTCCCTGAATCCAGATTAACTTGCTATACTTTTTAACCATTGCAAAAGGATTAAATATTTTGGTTCAATTGCAGCTCTTTTATGATTTAGGATAATTGTCTTTTACTGTATAACTTAATAATTCTTCGGATAGTTATAAATTATATATGTAAATCCAAATATTTGCAATTTTTAAATTGATTTTGTTTGATTATAAATGGCTAAGGATAATATTGAACAACCGCTTGCAAGTTTCGTAAATTATATTTTAATAATGGTACAGACAACTTTTAAAAAACCATCAAGTTGTTTGTACCTAATTAAAGTACTTATATGGTTGGCCACAAAGTAATTCAAGTTATTACTTTTAATGTTAATACTATACAACTGTTCCTTGTCATACAAGGTAACTAACATTTAAAACCAAAGTAATGCATTTACTAACCTAATGTATACTAACCAAAATTACAACGTAACAGTATTATCAAAATATAACAATTAAGCATTATTTAAATACTGAGCGCAGCCTAAGACCGTTGTACGAGTGTGAAGCGTTGAGGGTAGTGGGACTCAACTTAACCCATTGCTGTTGACATACTGTTTTATTCAATTACACAAAAAAACAAAAATTTGATCTTAGCTCTACGTACGTTTAGACGATTGTAGTGAGACGCGGCGAATTAAAATTTGTGCCAGTAGCTGAGCCGGATAAGCCTCTGAGTGGTGCGGGACCGGCTTCAACTACAGTAATGTATAGTGGATAGGGATTGCCAGCCTATGTTATTCTTTGGTCGCTGGGTAGGAAAGGATCCAGAAAATTATCAACCAGGAGGCAAGGACAAATAATAAATGGGTAAAACATTACTACATTGTAGAAAAGAACACATCAAAGACATTTATTTTCTTCTTACCTGATACAAAATTCTGTAACACTACACCGTGATGATGATATATACTACATTTTATTAAAATATCATAGGCACAGATACCCAAGCCTTACTGGATCAAAAACATCTCTTAAAACTTAAAAGTATTAAAAGGCCTAAACTTTTTTATTTTGTTTACAATTTACTAGATTAAAAGTATTCACAAAATATAAAAATATACCATTACTAGTGGCTTGAAGGGGCCAAAGCCCCTAACTTTGCTCCAATACTCTGCCTCATCTGATTTTAACATTTTCCATTTCATAAACAAAGTAGACACTTAATCACATGTTTTAATGTAAACTAAGCAGAGGTTTTTAAATTCCCATGCTTTTCTTACGGGGGACGTTTTACGTAATTTATCATTTGCTGGTAACTTTTTAGAAATACTGCTATATTTCCCGAGTCCCTGGAATTGAGACCTTCAATTTGAGCTTTCTCCCATTATTCTGCAATTTGTCAAACTTACACAATTTTAACTTAAAAATGTTGCTTACAGAATTATATATAAAGATGCCCACCTGAAATATTTGTTTGATTTGGGAGCGGGAAAAATTGTTTATAGAAAAACCTCAAATTTGCCATTCAACATTAAGAACCCTTTTATAAGCGCTAGATACATTTTCTGCACCTTGAAAAATTACTGTAAATGCTCTCATTTTAAAATTTACTGTAATCAACATTTTACACTTAGTCCCTATAAAAAATCGGATGTAAATTTTGATTTGGTAAAATTTTGCAAATAAATTACAAAATTATTAATATTTTTTTACATCAAGTTTTAAGTAGACACCTAGACAAAACAGGTCTGTGGTGTGCATGTAATTGACCCTTATTAATCTAATGACACTCTATCCTGTAAAAAAACCTATTGCTACAATAATAATTAATAAGAAAAATCTCTGGATTAAAACCAAAGAAATAACTTTGAAACGATGTCATGGAAAATATAAACTCTGTCTTTTTACTATGGTCTTATCAATCTTAATATTTAAAAATGAATCCCTATTTACCTTGATCACACCATAACTTGAGAATGAGTGCACCAAATTGAATAATTCTTTTTTTGTTTTGTTAGTTAATGTCAGGACAAGGTTTTTTAAAAGAGAATTTTTAATCCGACCTAAGGGCACTGTCCCACTGGCCTTCAAAGTTCCTTTTGATTTGATCAAAGTTCAGTTAGTTACCGTACACACAAACAGCTGTTAACAAGGATTATATCTAAACATACTTGAAAGGCATAAACATATGTTCATTAGGGAAATAGAAAATCTACTTGAATGGCAAGTCAAACTCTTTTTACGATGCCGAAGTTAGCACTATATAAAAATAGGCGAGTGAGCGAAGCGAACGAGCTCATCTTGAAAATGAACGAGTATTTGACATAAAATCAAATCAATGATATTAGGACAGGACAACATCTATCGGGCCAGTTAGTGTGTTATAAATTAACAATTTTCATTATTTAATTTTTTGTAAAACTGCAAACAGAACACAAGCTTTTAAATTGTATTAATTCTCTTTATTTTTCAGATAGGTAGCTGATAAATTAAGTTTTAAATTTACACATAAAGGTTTGATGGGAAAGAGATCTCTTAAGTGTCAACCAAATTGGGATACAATTAACCAGTTTTTTACAAGCACTATACAGCTTGTGGTGCAATCTCGTTAGTTTGTATATGTATATTCAGCTCATGACACTCTAACAATTGTGGGCAAAACAAACTTTGAATTTGCCTCCTACCCTTCAGGATAAGAAGGGTAAATAACTAAGAGCCACTATGCACAAGTTTGGGACGATTTAAAAAATTCAATAGTCAATACGGAATGGTTCAGAATTAACAGAGGAGTTCTGTTTACGAAAATTGCACTAGTGTATTGTAGATGTACAAGATTAGAACTTACTTTGTAAACAGCTTACCCCTTGATGTATTTATTATTTTAAACCTTAACTTCAGAGGCCTTTAAGGTTACACATTGCTTTAGAATCACTTTGAAAAATCCTCCTTGTGAATTAAAAGTAAATTATAAAGTTTAAAAATTACTGTAGAAGGGTTTACAACCCAGTAGGGCTTGACAAAATAACTCTAGAGACTAAGATGGCTACTACACACAGAGTGACAGATATCTTAGGCCTGTCAACGATTATTGACGACTATAGTCTTTTATATAAATTCGTATTTATATTACTAAGCTAGTGTAATACTGTTATGTTACAAGTCAGTTAATAAAATACCCAACAGTAAAAAGTTTCAATGTATTGTTTGGTTTAGAAAAGTAATATACAGTTCATACTGTTGCCTTTCCGTTTGGGTACTTTCACTCCTCGGGAAACTGATGAAGAAAATACCAAAATGAGTTGATGGATTTGAGAGAAATCATGTTAATTTGAAAATATTGACATGAAAAAGGGCATTGAAATGAGAAATAATAATGTTATTTTTAGGGTGTGCAAGTATTCAAAAAATTAAGTTAGTGCATAATACTTCAGTTGAAGGTTTAAAAAATACAGTAGAAAGTGGTTAATTCATTATTCAAAATCGTTTCTAGTTCAAATTTTTCGCTTGGTCTCTAGCATTTTCTACACAATGTTAAAAACTCTTGGTTAATTTGAATTACATTTTTAGTGAATTTCCTAAAGAAAAGTGAACTTTAGCATGACCCGCACGGTGAAACTTAAGCCAGGGGCCACCATAGAAATTCCTAACGTGACCCCCTGAACACGTTTTGGGGTGTCGCTAAAAACTTTATATATATATATGTGTGTTTGCACTCTAGCGTTCACAATTTTTGCCCGATTTACTTAAAATTTGGTAGGAACCTTCCCTTCTGTAAACAGTTGGACAAGTTTGTTGGGCAAAACAATCGGACAACTCTAACCCCCTTTTTTGGGATTTTTTCAAATTTTGAGTTTTTGGGCCAAAAAAGGGTCAGAAAAGCCCCGAATGTAACATTATTGTATATTCAATTATTTTACGTAAAATTCCAAAAATTGTAAGCCTTCCCTCATCATTCTAGCTTAAGTATGTACCGAGTTATTAAAGAAAATGTTAATTGTCTCAACACAGTACATGGTCTTAAGGGGATTTTACACTGGAAAAGGTTGTTTTTCATATCTTGATGTAGTTGTATCACCCCTAATACCCCTATACCAACTTGTTATCCTGACTATACCTCTTCCTAACCCTATAATGTACAACATTGCCATCCTAATAGTCAATTTAAATATAACCAGGACCATCAAAACAGCCAGAAATAACATTTTTAAATTTTTCAAAAAATTGTTACTAGTGTTGTTTTAAACCATTTATTAGATTTGTTTAAAGTTTAAAGGTTTTAATGCGGAAATTTACATTCCTCACTCCTCACTCCTCAGCGTGCTGCAAGCGATCTCGTTGATGATTCAAATTTGTTTGCCTAGGCCAAATGAAAAAGCGGCTACAATACAGTTATCAAAACTACGAATACCCGAGAACACATTTAGCACAATTAGTATGAGGCCAAGCTGAAGCTATCTCTACCCCAGTGAGAGGTGTATTACTGGAACTAGAGCTACTTCGTTCCACTGGTTGTGGAACCAGTTCCAAAGGCTTTGGAACCAGCTGTAGCTATTTCGCATAAGTAACTGATTGAAAAAGAACCTGTTATGCTACGTTCAAGATCACTGTACCTACATCTCCCCCACTGCTGGTCCATCTAACCTGCTATGCTACGTTCAAGATCACTGTACCTACATCTCCCCCACTGCTGGTCCATCTAACCTGCTATGCTACGTTCGAGATCACTGTACCTACATCTCCCCCACTGCTGGTCCATCTAACCTGTTATGCTACGTTCGAGATCACTGTACCTACATCTCCCCCACTGCTGGTCCATCTAACCTGTTATGCTACGTTCGAGATCACTGTACCTACATCTCCCCCACTGCTGGTCCATCTAACCTGCTATGCTACGTTCGAGATCACTGTACCTACATCTCCCCCACTGCTGGTCCATCTAACCTGTTATGCTACGTTCAAGATCACTGTACCTACATCTCCCCCACTGCTGGTCCATCTAACCTGCTATGCTACGTTCGAGATCACTGTACCTACATCTCCCCCACTGCTGGTCCATCTAACCTGTTATGCTACGTTCGAGATCACTGTACCTACATCTCCTCCACTGCTGGTCCATCTAACCTGCTATGCTACGTTCGAGATCACTGTACCTACATCTCCCCCACTGCTGGTCCATCTAACCTGCTATGCTACGTTCAAGATCACTGTACCTACATCTCCCCCACTGCTGGTCCATCTAACCTGCTATGCTACGTTCGAGATCACTGTACCTACATCTCCCCCACTGCTGGTCCATCTAACCTGCTATGCTACGTTCAAGATCACTGTACCTACATCTCCCCCACTGCTGGTCCATCTAACCTGCTATGCTACGTTCGAGATCACTGTACCTACATCTCCCCACTGATGGTCCATCTCTATTGTTTTGCAATTGTGTGTAACTTGCCGCACCTGTCAAATAGCGCAAGCTGTTTATTTACCGGCCCCGTCGGGTTTGAACTGTCCAAGTTCTCCACTCTACTTGATAATGAAGTGAGTTTTTCCAGCCAATCTTCAGAGACTGCTAACACCTTCAGAGTAATTACTAATTACCGAATCTCGTAATATCTCGTTTTTTTATTGAGATACGTGAAATCGGACAGAAATACCGACATGCCACATAATATTAGCCATCAATGACAACCCGACCTCGCAACATTACTGCAACTGACGATTGGAGTGCATAATACTAGCCTTAGTGGTTGCTGTAAATGACGATTTGACCACAACCAAGCAATAACTGACTCAAGCGGTATAGGCCAAATGGCAAACTGGATATAATTTATTTGCCGAAAACGACAGCCAATCATATTTTATTAACTGAAAACTTAAACCTGTTTAATTAATGTTGGGAAAACCGTGTATTAATGCTACTTATAAATATTGGTTACAAATCACAAATGGTTGGACTTGAAATTCTAACTGAAATGGTTGCCAAATCCCATTACCGTACCACCTACTACCAATGATTAATGTTGATGGCAAATTGTCTCTTGAAATTCGCTAAACTCTAGAATAATTGCCAAACTCAATTTAAAAAAATCTTTACTTGCATACCCTTAAAAATATTGAAACGTAACTTGTTGTAAAGTAAAAATGTTAAGACTTTGGTCCAGTGGTATCATGGAGAGTATACAACCAGAATAGTTTTACACAATTTACACTTGGTAATACAGTGGAACCTCGATAACTCGAACCTCCGGGGGAACGGCAAAAATTTGAGTTATCGAATATTTTGAAATATTGAGGTTCGACTTATCAAGGTGATTTTCCACAGACTTCGACTTATTGAGGGTCACGGTAACACAACAGATGGATCATGGAAGGGTATAGTCCTTACATAAGTTCGAACTATGCATAAAAAATAATCATACCGTATAATAATAATTATTAAAATTAAAATAGATTTGAACAATTTCAAATGTTAAAATAAACCCGGAAATATATTGTAGAGCTTCTTTGGTAAACGTAGTAGAGAACGAAATACTTCCTTCAGTGAAAATATTGTGGATGAGGAAAGTAAACTAATAATGACTCACAGTTTGGTATTTTGGTGATGTTTTTCCCGTTCGACCACTTCCTGTATATTTTCTAGACTTTTTTGCCCACTTCTTATCACCTGCCCCAAACAAATCCCTCCCGCTTACAGAAGTCAGTTCTGACCAACTACGCATCAATTTCATTTAGCTGAACATTAACGTACTGAAGGCTACTAAAATAATTTGCAAAACTAAAAGGGAACAAAACATGACAACAATTCAAATTGCAGAGCATTGTTGGAATTAGAGTGAAGCAGTGCGACACTTTTTTTGTTTTAAAATTGTCGACAGTGTTCACTGGTGTTCCAAACTGCTTCCCGATGTCACTGTTTTTATTTCCTATGTCAATAGCCTCAAATAGTCTTGAACTCCTCCTCATGGGGTAGAGTTTTGCCAACACGTTTTACCAAACTGCAAAACACTTTGTAAAAAACAACCTAAAAACTACGTTTCACGTTCTACATCCAGAACCTCTGAACTCACACTAACTAACGACTAAGAACACAAATCTAATCAAATGAAAACAACTTTATTTAAAAAATATATATAATTTACAACAATATGAGACTGTTCCTTATTTATGAAATGAAATCCTCACATAGGTGAAACCCGTGCGTGAGGATGAGTGTGTTTGATATGCGTGTTGCTCATCAACATATATTTTTCGGTTATCTTACCGACACCATGAGCAACCAACCGGGAAAGAGATTTAGTGAGGAGGTAGGGTTGAAATTTCCGGCTGCAAAGTCACTGGAGGTTTGGTGAATCAAAAACTTTGACTTATAGAGGTTCTCTAGTCAATACTTCCGACTTGTAGAGGTACGGCAATCGTACATTTTCGAGTTATAGAGGTTCTACAGCTTAAAACTTCGACTTATAGAGGTGCGGCAACAGTCTAAGAATACTGCACAAATTTGAGTTATCGAGGTGTTTCCTGTTAACCCTTCGACTTATAGAGGTAAAATAACTTAGCATTAGGTAGACAAGCAAGTTTAAGGGGATTGACAAAAATTTGAGTTATCAAGGAATTCGTCTTATTGAGGTTCGAGTTATCGAGGTTCCACTGTAACAATAAAGTAATAAAGATATTATAGCAGTAGTTGGACATTTTAGTTAACACCACTCCTATCAAAATACATTTGAATACTTTAGTTATACAACTAGTAAAAGGCTTGATTCCTTGTAAAATTCAATCAAACAAAGCTATTTCGCTGTTTTCTAATATATATTTTTAAAATTATTCGCCATGTTTATCAAAACATAATCAAACAACATTTAAACATGTTTATGTCTTGCTAAACGGGATGTAATAAAAGACGTCTTACAACACTTAAGAATATATTTACACTTAAACTGATTCACATACAGACGGTAAACATATATAAAAGATGGTACAAAGCTATCGATTTCGACCAGTCACACCGGTCATCATCAGGCCAATCTAGATATTCATGGTCTGATGATGACCGGTGTGACTGGTCGAAATCGATAGCCTTGTACCATCTGTTATATATGTTTACCGTCTGTATGTGAATCAGTATAAGTGTAAATATATTCTTAAGTGTTGTAAGACGTCTTTTATTACATCCCGTAAGTAATAACAACACGTAATATGCTAATCAAAAAGTTGTTCTTACTAAACATACCCTATTTCCCTGTCTAGGGCACTAATATGTGATAAAGTGAATATGTAATTCAACAAATCGAAACACCTTTTTACCACCATTCCAATCAACAACAGCATTTCACCATTTAACAATTTGCAAGACCTATAACTGTCCTGTAACAATTGATCAAGCAACAACCATCTAGCCATCTTACAAAGTTTCATTCGTACAAATAATCCACTACCCAATTAAAAATTCACTCTACAACAACCAATCGGAAACATCCATCCTGCAAGAACAAATAAATCAACAACCATTTATCCATCCCTCCATTATCAACAAATATCCTACGCACAACATATTATCAACTATTTACAGATTTACATACAATAGCCTATAAACTTTTAACAAATTTCTGCAATTAAGTAATGTAACTTAAGAGGATGTTGCTTGAGTCACAGGTAATGCTGGTCAGGTGTAAATTGAGGCCAAAATCAGAACGAAACATAAAATATGTTGTGCCGCCGCCGATGATGTTACACACTACTGTACCAGAAAAAGTAGCACCAATCCAAACCAAGGTTGGGCTTGGGTTCTCATCCAATTGGAAAATGTATTTACATTAAATTTGAATCACCCGCCAAGAAGTATGTATTCCTACAAGCCAGAAAGGGGTCAGTTTCTGTACTAGGCCAGCTGAACGAAAACCACATTTCTTTGTTACTGTTTGACCATGTTTGTGCAAAAAATGAGATATCGTGCTTTTGGTTTAACACTGCTTCTAATGGAGTAAAAATCAAAATGGAGTAAAACATGGTCACCATCCCCAACATCGTCTCAAATATACAGAGTGTCTGTAAAGTCTGGTCAAAATAGGCTTAGGGACTTATGGGTCAAAATGAGTATAAAGGTTCCTGCAAGTAAAGGTCCAAAAAGGTTTCGTTTTCTGAATGTTGGTCTGTTTGTGTTTTTTAATGAACACATAACACTTTAAGAACCACTTGAGATTTTGGCTTTAAACTTAGTCCATGCCTTATTCATATTTAGAGATCATTTGGCATTGTATTTGATACTTATAGTTTTAATAATTTGAATTGCGACCACATTAAATTTTCAAAACTCATTATCTTAAAAACAGCAAATCTTTGAAAAATGTATTAAAACACAAAATACATGCAAAGTTTAACACTGTAAAAGATGGTATAAGAATTTCCAAGATCATTCAACCTATAGCTGAGTTTTTGCTTATTTTACAACTAAATAACTCACTTGTTTATTTTTTGTGATTATGAACAGGGTTTGCTTGCTTTTATTTAAAAAATGCAATAACTTAGCTACTGATTTCATGATCTTTAAAATCTTAATATAATCTTTTTACATCAATGAAATTTTTCAAAAGTTTTATATTTTTAAGATATTTAGCTTTGAAAATTTAAAACCGAGTTCGCACGCAGCACGCTGATGTGAGGGAAGTGAATTTCCACATCAAAACTTCCAAAACTCAAAATCAGTGTAAAAACATACATTTGTCAAATTTGTATTGAAATCTGAAAACTTTGATTTTTTGGCTGTTCTGATACTCCTGGTTTCATTTACTTGCAAAGCTGGGTATACAATTTTGCGCATTATAAGGTTAGGAGAAGGTTCAGACAGGCTTGAAAGTAGGCGTGAGGTTTCTGGGGGTAATAAAAGTACTCTAACAAAGGAATAACAGGCTTTTCTAGTGTAAAACCCCCATAAGACAACGTACTGTGTTTAGCCGATACACATTTTATTTAATAACTCGGTAAATATTTATGCTAGAATGACGAGAGAGGGCTTTAAACTTTCGCCTTTCTAATTCCCATCTTTTTACATGCATTGAATTTACATCTGGGGCTTTTCTGACCATTTTTGGGCCCAAAAACTCGAAATTTGAAAGATTAATCCCCAAAAAATGGGTTTAGAGTTTTCCGATTGTTTTGCCCAACGAACTTGTCCAACAGATTATAGAAAGGAACGTCCCTACCAAATTTGATGTAAATCGGACAAAAAATGTGACCGCTAGAGTGCATACACATATATGTCTATATATATATATACACACATATATATATAAAATTTTGAACGACCCCCCAAAACGTGTTCAGGGGGTCACGTTAGGAACTTCTATGGTGGTCCCGGGCTTAAGTTTCACCGTGCGGGTCATGCTAATAGTTCACTTTCCAAAGGAAATTCACTAATGATTGCCATTTTGAAATGGTAGAAGATATAAACGTCAAATGCAATGCAAAATTATCGTTTAATACAAATAAAACAATTCAGTCCCACATTTCAAGTTAAAATCTGAAGTGGCTCCTAAAATATGACGTGTTTATTAAAATGAATTCAGACTGACAAACCGAAAACAGAGCATTTTAGGACTTAATTTATAGGAACTTTTTTACTTACACTGACCTGTAAAACCTTACACCAAATTTTTGGAACAGACTTTACTGACACAATGTATTAAAATTATTATGTGTGTTGTATTTGCATATGCTCAGTAGAAAACATTTTGGTTTTGGACATTGTAAATCAAACAACAAAATACAATTGGCTAATACTGATACAGCTGTATTAGTCTTCATCACCTGACAACCATGATTTTGTCTAACACTAACATGAGATCAGTAGTAAAATATAAAATCCTTATTTGTATATATGTACATAATAAATTAAAATATTTTTAATTTTATATCACATATTTATATAACTTATACTATTCACAACATCTGTAACAACCAACAACAATTAATACTATACATACATTTTTGAGTATATTATACCATACATATATTTTAATAAAGTATAAAAATAAAGACGATTGATCAATCAGTTAAATTTTCCATATTCACTAACTGTTCAACAATAATTCTCTTTTGATTAAAAGAACCAAGAAGATAAAACCTTCAAGAATGTGCAGATTGCTAATATTTACAAAACTAGCTTAACGTATGTACACTTTTATTTTTGCTATATTACTGACTTTTAAGATCATAATTAAAACTAAAAATTAATAATTAAAATTAAAAAGTCACATACCTCATAAAATATCTAGAGCTAAGAGATATTCTATTCTCGAGTCGTTACACTAGGTTTACAAAATTTTATCTAGGCAAAATAGTAATGTTTAATGATCAACTAAAGGTATATAAAATATATTATTTCATAACCATATTGTCTTATTTTCATTTTAAGATTAAAGCTATCCAGGAAAAGTTAACAATTTCATTACAATATTTCAAGCCACAAAATTATTTTGTTGTTAGAAAAGTTGAGATTGAGGAATCCAAGGAAAGAATCTCTCACAAATATTAACAGTTTATTACGTTAACTAAAGAAATCCCTTGAAAAATTAATGTATTAACCCTCATTTTTGAAGAATTGTCTCTTGTAGGGAGAACAATTTTTATTTTTGTGTATCTTACAGCCAGTTTTCATGTAATTGGACTGATCCTGAATAATGGCATATTTTTACCAATAAAATAAAATTAACGACATATCCATGAGCATTCATGGTAATAGCTTGCAGTAATATGTTACACTAACAATCTACACTTGACTCACAAAAAAAATCAAATATTATTATTGAAGAAAAATTACCATCAAACCAAATTAACAAATTAATACAACCTTTGTATGAACTGATGTAGACTATTCCCATTACCCTTGAGCCCCAACAGCCAATATATCGAGTTTTGAATATGCTACCTACAACATAGCTCCAGGCCACCTACCTACTACCCCCAGGCCAGGGTGGTAGCACTCGGATGGAGTGTTTGAACCAGTTTCAATTGGTGGTTTTGGTCTTATGTGCAACTCATGGAGAGTTCACCTGTCTTGTGGACCTTAAGCAAACGGTGGACGGCAATCTCAGTAAGGGTGGATTCTTTGCAAGTTGCACATTTGGTCAGGTGTTTTGCTAACTTTTATCTATCCACGTGTGTGTGTGTGTGTGTGTGTGTGTGTGTGTGTGTGTGTGTGTGTGTGTGTGTGTCCCTTATGGTGCCACTCAGGGTTCAGTATTATGCCAGGATCTCTGGAATGTCGCTTACGACAGTCAACTGAATTCCGAGATGCTAGACCGTTTTAGTTTTGTAGACCAATTAAGTTTTTTTTTAAACTGCAATTTTTTTGGAGCCTAGCATGATGCAATGTGATAAACAGTTCCCAGGTTAGAGTCTGAGGAGTTTTATTGTGGATGGACTACTTTTGGTAGTCCCACACTACAGGCTGGCCACATGTATGCACAAAGCGTTTTTCACCTCTCCCTAAAAAAGGAACTAACAATTGTGATTGTCCACCGTAAATATGTTTCTTATATATTGTAATTTAGTGTTCAGGCATTCAAAACGTCACAATAATTAACAAAGCAACACAGATTCAACTACTCCATTCACACACTTGAGGCTCAAAGGATCACGATCTTCATTTGTGTAAGCACACACGACTACCTGTTTTATCTTATGATTCAGCTTTTGATTTGCTTTTATGATTTCAGCTGTGGTGGTTTGTATTTTGTTTTAATTATGTAAGAACTCTCAGGTAGAATCTTCAAGTAGCCTCGTTTTGTTACAAAAAAAGTAGTAACTGTTAATTTCAGATTCATCCTTGTCCTCAGATTGTGTCGACACATGCAAATATTAAATTAAATTCTTGTAGAGCACCTTACTGCTCTAGTACAATATAAAACTAATACTAATAGTCCGGTCTTATTTTTTACACAGTATACATTGTAATTCATCTATTAGCCTCTTGTGTATCTCGGCTTTTGATTAGATAGAATGGCTCAGAAATGGAAGAATGAATTGAGCAAGTTCTACTGATCGCTAATAGCACACACATCACAGAAATACAGATGATATCTTAATATAAAACCTAAACTACAGAGATGAGCAATGAGTGGTCATCAGTAGCCAGACGCCGTGATGTCTCAACACCAGATGAAGAAAATCCAGTCTGCATCCTGAAAACCAGCATGTCTTTCTATCATCAGTGGTTTTGGACAAAGTAATCCTACTCGAGTAAATAGGTCTCATTCTGATGCAATTAATTATAACTGGTGTAGAATTTAGTTGTGTAGAAGAAAAAACTAAAAATTAGAAGCCTACAAATCACTCAAATTGGAAGCTTCTTATCTCTTGTGAAATAATTAACTGACGTAAATTAAATCAATTCTACTGCCGTTTACTCAACGAGATGACACATTTATATTAATTTGGCATGACAGTTAAGGTTAAATTGTCCATTATTGAGGTTAGCGTCAATCTGCTGCCAAGAAAACGCAAGCGCTCGTGTGAACTGAATTGACTCGAAACATCACACTGCCTCGATGCACTGACGCAGCAGTGCAGCTGCGTTGAAGCAGTGACGCGAGCCCTGAATCCAACAGCGCATTGACGCGGCTGCACTGCCGCTGTGACGCTTCACATGTGAACTGCTCCATTTGAGTACATGTGCTTAAACGTGCTGCAAAATGAAGGTGCGTTGACGTCGCTGCAAAGCACTTGTGTGAAACCGGCCTGTACTGTATTTTACATTTAATAACATATGTTTGAGTAAACAAACAAGTGACTTACAGTTTGGCAATTTGGTGATGTTATTGTCCTTTCGACCACGTCCTGAATATTATTAGACAGTCTTTTGCTCCCTTCTTATAACCTGTCCCTCCTCCGGGGAGAAACGATGAATGAGAGTAGTTAATTGAATCACTGCTAGAATGCGCTGCTCAGTTGGTATTTGCTTCTTGTCTTGTAACTCTTGGCAAATATGGTAGGCCGTGGCAGCTCAGTCGATACGTTACATAAAATTGAAGACCATATTTATTTTTTTTATGATTGGGAATAGTTAGTGAACGTTACTCTAATGTTTGTTTACACAAAAACATTTGTAATTGCTCTTTTAGTTGTTTTTTACTTGTTTGGAGGTTTGGTTGGGTTATTTGTATTCTAATCAGTCACTTGTCATTTAATTCATAGAAACCCAGTTATTTTGTTTATGTCATGTTTATGTTGTTTTATTTAGTTATGTTGGCGATATGACAGCGCTTTCTGGCTGTGATTGAATTAACTACTCTGATGTACTCTCGTCCAACGTTTCTCCCCCGAGTCGCACGCCCCTCCTCCTCCCCCTTTGATGCGACATCGTTCTGACTTACTACGCATTAACTTTCATAAACACAACCTAAAGACTACATTTCACATTTCACCCACATGCACAAATGTCCATATTCAGACTAACTAAAGACTCCAGGCAAGAGTAGATGTAGCGGGGAGGGAGGTTGGGGCTTTGGATTGCAACATGTACGATAAAATGCTCAAATACATTAATTGGGATTTTGGAATTTGAACCAATAATGTACAACTTCGATTTATATAAGTGCGGAGGTAGGCTGAGCAGACAACAAAACTCTGACCCATCGATAAGTTCCCCATAAAACCATTCAAACCATTTCAGTTATACAGGTAAAATAACACAGTGGTAGTTAAACAAGTTCAAGCAGAATGACAAAACACTGATTGTTTTATTGTTTCTGATGTAAAAACAATAAGGTCCATTGGGATAGCCAGTAAAACACTAGGGGCATACTCCATTAACATTTAGCCGTGGCTCAAATATTGAAAAGTTAAATTTTGGTGTGGGCCCTTGTTTCCGTCCGGATTCAAGCTGGTTTTTTTTAGACAACAGTGGCCAAAATAATAATAAGACACTGGCCCGGCCGCCCGGGCCTCCCCTGACAGACCCGGGCCCCAGGGTAGTTGTCCCCCGCTGCCCCCCCCCTGAGTACAGCCCTGTGTGTGAGTTTAATATTTTTAATTAAATTAATTATTTGAATACGGCAGAGGCAATAAATACTTTTACGCCAATGAAGTAACTGGAAGTTATAGGATTTTTTAAAGTTTATAACCCAACAATAAAATTTGTAGAAGTTCAGAAAATGACAAACCGTACAGACTTAACAAAAAATCGGAAACTGTCCATCCTTAATTTCAATGTACTAATTGGTCCAACATTTGTTTTGACAATCTCACCTATTGTCTACGACACGTGGTTGCAGGTCTGAGGCAGGTCGAGATCGTCGTCATGTATGATAGTGGTCGCGGATGTTGCAGAGGGGCTCTGCTCAGCCGGCAGAGACACTTTGCGACTACTCGGTTGCGACAGACTGCCCGAGCGTCGCGATCTGCGACTGTACCTGTCACATACAGTTCTAGTTGTGTTAACTGCATAGTTTCCAGATGTGGTCATGAGAAGGGCAGAGTGATGTAGGCTAGTCGTGTTTTACAAGGGAAAACTACAATTTACTGAAATTAAGTTTTTTATACCTCTATAGATTTAACGTAAACCAGATCTTGCTCAAAGTTATTTCTAGGTAGGTATTAAAGCAATGAGAGTGAGTCATAGTTTGTCATTCTACGTATTCTAGGCAGGTATATACTACACCAACTAATATAGTACAGTAATGTATATACAAAGAGGATTGCAGCCTCTTTAACCATTCATCTGTCAGTCTGAATGAGCATCGGGCCTGTGCACCACACATATCCAACAAAGCGAGGGGTGAGTCAAATTTACCTCCCAGGACTAGCATTTGATTTCAAGACAAGGTCGCTGATTTGGTTGTGGAGTCTGACTCCTTCAACATTACACAAAAAACGCACTGTGCATGCTTATGAAAAACAAACATAAGAAAAGCGAGTTAAGGTTTGGACCTGCAACTGTGTCTAGTGAGAGCGTCGAGCTCGTGCGTCTCGTTGGAGGCGAGGTGCAGAGCACACATGGTGGACGACGTGGACAGTGATGCCTCGGACAACACATTGATGTAGACAGGCTTGTCACAGTCGGGGCGGCCACCGTTGGACCGCTTCTTGCACAACCCCCGCAGTCTGAAACACAAATGTATCAGGTTCACTAGAAACAGTATCGGGGAATTGCCCGGTAAACAGGAAATTCCAAAACAAGATTCTAGCTATGTCCATTTAAAACTAACTCAAACATAAACTTACTTTAACTGACTGGATTTTGCTTTTTATAGAGTATAAAATCACTTTAATTGTGAATACAAGGCAAGCATTGGGTAAAAAAAACTCTGCTCTGGTCTTTGGCAACATTTTCAACATTAATAAAATAATATTACACCTTTTTGTAACAAATATTTTATTATGTTCAAATATTTCAAATCCATTTTATATACTTAACAAAGAAGATTACGGTTCTGCAAAAAAAGCCTTGAGAGTGATGTTAAAAATTGAAGCCTCCACAAGAAAAACTTCTTAAGCTGGTAATAGATTTTATGAATAAGTACCAAAAGAGATTACAAATCTAGAGGATAGAGTTAAGATCATGTCATAATATTAATAAGTCCTTTTGGCTATCAAGTGACACCAGCTTCCCTTTAACTTTGGTACATCCTTGTTTTCCGGGGTCAAGTTTCTTGAAATTTGAGACTCCTGACTGCCAGGATATCCAACCAAGTGTAAACCCTAGAGTCACTTGGATCTTCCTCGCTTGACCTATGCCGTGAGGGGTGTCTTGGAGGGGGGCTCTTAAGCAGTGAAATCTTGAAGACTTATTGGATAGAGGGCAAACTGACCAGAGGGAAGGACCCAAAAAGGAATGCAATCAGATTCAAAGGAACAAGATGGGTTGTAGGGCTTCTCCAGAGGAAAGGTCTTTGCCTAATATACCAAAGAGGTAATTTGGGTTTGAGGAAAATCAATCTGAGGTTGCCCAGCTCTAAACCTAATCTGGGTAGGTTCAGGGGTATTTTCTCTCCCTTTTCTGGCTCACTTACTGTCCCTTTTCGACATCCTGTCCCTGCAGATCATTCTACTGGCTGTACAATATTTCAAATGAGGGTGTGCCCAGCTGGCTGCAGGGGTCTCCTATCCCTCAACATCCAACCCTATGGTAGCGGACATGAGAGTTGCCAGTTGAGGGCGTGGTTTGTCAGGCTATCAACCAAGATCATCCCATAGTAGACTACTGCATTGCCAAAACTGCACACCAGCTGATTGGAATAACATTTGAGTGATATTTTTCTATGGCAAAATGGCAACAGTGACAGTGTACAACCATGCTATAAGGATACAGCCCAACTGTCAACTCTCTTGTCTGCTATTATAGTTGTCAGCAGCTGTACTACTCACTCGGGGTAATGCAGCTGGCCAAAGTCTCTCTGCGGGCCGGCCAGCGCGAGGAGGCACATGAGGAAGAAGGTGGAGTAGCCCCAACTGACCACCATCACCAGCACCAGGAACACCCCAATCTGTATGTAGGCCAGCACTGACGACGGCAACATGAAGGCGCCAGCCGCGGCCGTGGTCAGGGCAGCCATCAGCGTGGGACCTGCAGCAGAGTGTAGAGTGGTCAATGCAAACGAGTCAGTTACAAAGTAAAGTCAAAATTAACCTTTTATTATTGACACACGTAGTGGTCCTACTCACAGATCAATAGTGTAGATGTATCACTGTTAGAGTACATGAAGGTATAAACGTAGATAAAAATAAATCAAGTTACTCCTATCACTAAAAACCTCTGTACCTGCCAAATTACAAATACAACCCTATATACCTCACCTCCGCATAAAGCCACTTAAACAAGTTTCATCTAAACGTAAGCCATAGGCTAAATAACATTTTAATTATCTTTCATGAGAATAGCATAAGGCTGATTACATAGGGTTTCTGCAATGGTCAACACCAAAAATGGGATTTCATGCAAATTAAAAAAAATTGAACCAAATAAAGCTACACAAAACTCAAAACTTTGAATAATTTCTCAAACCACTATGTAATATATATATATATATATATATACTCATCTGAGCATGTTTAAAGGCAAATATAAATTAATTATGAAAGTGTAATGAGTGAGATACCTTGTGTATTCTTGTTACTGACTAAGACCAACTGATTTCTTAAGCCAGGATTATTAATTAACCCTTTTGCCGTCACCAATGAGTGCGACTTGGCGTGCGAAGGCCGCCCAGCGCTAGGTCAGCGACCATCTGAAGGTCGCCAACCCGACAGCTGGCGCCACGACCGAAAAGCGCCGCGGTGAAATCCACTAATTTGCACACATCTGTTGAAACGATCATAACTCCGCTTAGACAATAGCTAGAGCAATAATTATTTTTTTATTTTGTTCGTCTTTAATTGTTCTACATTTATATGTATAGTTTTTAAAGCTTATACTGCTTCTTAGTTTTATTACTGTAACAAAAATTCTTTAAATTTTGATTTTAAAATTCAAAAAGTATATATGTAATTTTATTTAACGCATTAACTAAATATTTTCGTAAACATAAATATCTTATGAGAATACAGCAACAATTTTAAGATGAAATATTCATAAATAAATAAATAAAAGTAAAAGAGAACAAAATGTGTATTTTTGAGGAAAAAACATTATTTGCAAATCATAGGTAATTTCCTACTGTTGGGCCACAATAACACCATTTAGGTTCTTACGATGTACAGTTTAGTGTTCAAAATTAAATTTACCACTACAAAACACAGTTTATAACCATGACTTAGAACTGTAACCCTGGAAAAGTAACTTTTAAAAATTATTATTAAATTATAGCGCACCTGTATTTTGGCTATCTCAATGATCCAAAGTGCACAGACAACTAGTTTAAGGTTACAGTCACAACACTAAAGAAATGAAAACAGTAAAAAAACACAGTTTTCAATTATATATACACATATTTACAAATACTGTTACTTGATTTGTTTACGGTTTGCACTTGTGTTGTGGGAGGCAAGCCACGTGACATCCGGCCTTGCAGTTCACACACACCGTTCTGCTACGCCTTCTCTTCCCTTCAGGATCGTTCTTCTTGCTACAGACTGAACCATCTTTTCCTTCTTTCCCTTTACACCATCTAGCCTTTCTACCCCAAATCCTTTCTTGTTTTTAGGTCCATTACCACCCCCACCTAAATTTACCCCAGCGTTTTTCACGGACAGCCACTCTTCAGCTAATGCATCAATTACTGCGATCTGGATCTGCAGGCGGTCCATTGGTATGTCGGTATTCAATTTATATAGTATGTATGCGTTTAAAATCATTCGCCCGAAAATGTTGAAAATGACCTTTTTCCAGTGCTTTATACACCTCCTTTCGTCTAAGTAAGTGTAAAGCATCTGGTCCTTACCATCAATGCCCCCCATGCTATGATTGTATTGGTATACAATTTGGGGTTTGTTTTTGATAACAATTCTGCCACTTCTACGGATGGTATAGCGTACATTTCTCGTGGTTGATTTAGTTTGAAAGTACAATAACCTGTGACTTGTTTGTGGCCTTTTCCCTGTAGGCCATTTGCAAAATGGGTCCTCTGCGTACATGTACTTTCTTTTCAACTGGGTATTTCCTGCGCAATTGATGAGCCCAAACCACGTTCCTGAAAATTCAGACCGTGCCATATAGTCAACTTTGAATAAAGATACCTTGCCAGTTTTTTGTTACAAAAAAGTTGTCTAGGAACATGTGAAAACATTTGTTTAGCAGGTTTGCCATTTCGAGAAGTTTGACCATGACAGTGTAACCTAAACCGAACTCGTCAATCCTAGCCCGTTCGGTTTCATATTTGGCGCCCTTGTAACAATAAAACTGATAGCAGTTCTTGGTGTCGGCGTCACACAGGACCCAAAGTTTAATTCCCCATTTATGGTGTTTTTTCTTTGGGATGTACTGGGTTATAGCAATCCTCTTTTTGGTTCCCACCAAAGATTCGTCTACTGATCAAGTTTCTCATCAAGTGTGAAGTGCGTACGAAAAACTAGGTAGCAGTGGTCTATTAAGAGTTTGAAACCGACCACATGGGTCGTAGTTTGGTTCCCCAAGCTTTGGCAATGTGTTTTTATCTGCAATGTGAAAAAACTTGAGAAAAATCTCAAATCTGTTCCGGCTAAACATCTTCAACCATGGAGTATTCTGCGACGATGCGGTAAATCAGTAATTTTCTACTGTAGGTTTTATAATTATACCCATGTTTAGGATCACAGAAATGAGTCCTTTCATTTCCTTAAGTGTAACATTTGCCCAGGACCTCAGGCGACTTTTTGGGGACAGGTTACCTTCCTCAGACCTCAAAAATTAATTTGCATATTTGTTAGTTTCCCTAACAAAAGTACTCAATAAGGTAATATACTCCGTTTGAAGACCCTGGGGCATTTATATCAAACTCTGAAAGACTAGGCCTATTTCTTACTGACAAAAAACGAAAATGACTTAGTATTGGATTTGGATCGTAGGTGGGGTCCTCGTACGTATCGTCTATGATCTCATCTGAGGAAGAGGGCACGTCATCTAAAGAATTGTCTCCACCGTCATCGCTAGCGATGTTGTATCCACTTGCAAGTATTTCATTTATGATTGTATTTTCACTCAAGGGGGACGGACATTTTCTCTTACTCATTTTAAGCACAAATACGCACAGAAAATGCACTCTAAATAAGGTCACAACACAAAATAATCTAAACTGGACTCACAAGACGCATAGTAAACAAAAGGTTGTGACAGACTGCTTGGTGCCAACAAGTGGCGCCAACAGACAGCGTAGTGTCGATTAGCTGTCGGCGCGGTCCACCTGATCGAAATATGTTTTGTTGTTGAGATACTATAGTAAAAGTTTTAGGTACTTTTACGTGGTAGAACTATTTAGAATGGTTCTTTGGCTTTATAGCAGTAAGACGTTTACGAATATATGAGCAAAAATAACAGCGCAATAAAAAAGATACACAAAGCCGATCACATCGGCCCTTGGCGGTCTTCGAGTCAAATGTGAAAGCCGATGAGATCGGCCCATGGCGGTCTCCACAACAAAATGTAGGGCCAATCTTATCGGTCCATGGCGGGAAAAGGGTTAATATCCCAATAACCAATGACGGCTTAATCCAGCTTCCAAAATTTACTAATCTTGTTGACTTTGCTCAGGGTCTATCTACAACCTTAGATTGTGACCTCAGGACCTCAGGAGATTGTGTGTTGAGGTTGTACAACCTCAGATTGTGAGGCGAGCGTTCTAACCACTATGTTACCCAGCAGATTTTATAAACTTGCATATATAATTTACTAGAAAACCCATTGCAGCTTCGCCCGTGTTAACTATGACAGTTGGTGTGTTGCATTCTGTAGTTAGCCCATGGAACTACTACAAATCAAGATCAGCTGTTTGAATTTTCGAATGTCCAAACATAAGGAATACATGGCTACTTTGAAGCCCTGTGGGGCAAAGCCCTATGGTTGAATCTGTATGAAAACACTTTACCTTTCCTATTTCAGGCATAAAAAATTTAAGTGTACTAAGTTTCACCACTCTAGCATACTGGTAAGTTGGAGGATTAGTGATGAGTGAGTGAGGGCTTTGCCTTTTATATATTAAGATTTAATGTGATAAATATAGAAAAATTCAAAGAAATTGTGTTTTTGGCATCCAGGGACCTTAAAAAAAGTTATCATGGTCACTGACCTAGGTCTTGACTAAGACGACCCAGAGCTTCTTCTTCGCTAAAGGGAAAATTCACTAAAATATATAAAAGTTGAGTTATGATTACCTGACATAAGCTGTAGAGAGTGGATCACACACTGAGACCGACTGTCCTTGTCTTTGCATGATCTGCACCGAAAAACACAAAGTTGAAAATTGTAATACAAATAAACTGGAGTTGATATTTTGTCGTGTTCCCAAAAAAAAAATAAAAAAAACCATTATCATGTACCGGTATCTATCTATGCAGGACATGACATTACTGTTATTTCTAGAATTCAGGGATTAACACGTTTGCTACAGATATGTTAAACAGAATCCTTCATCACAGACCGGCGTCAACTATATTTGACGTGCGGGCTGAATCCAGTGGACCGACGTCAATTATTGTTGACGTAAACATGCAGCTTCATTATGGCTCCACACAATGATACGGTTTCATTTATCGACTTGGTTGTCAGTCTTCGGTCTACAGGGATACCCACTAAATATGCTGGAGTCGTGGTCTCCAAGTGAGAAATTTTTGTTCATAAATTTTCTTCAATGAGCTTAGTCTCATGTGGAAGTCAGGCCCACAGGATTGGTCAATGAAAGAAAGTCTGGTGTCAACTATAGCTGACGATCTGTAGCAAATGTGTAAATGAAACAAAAGACTTTTTTTTTCCAAAGCTCTACATTTTTATCGCAGAGTAAAATTATGCCCTTTTAGGCTTTGAGAAAAAATTGTACTATGTATAATAAAACTATCAATATAATTTAACACTCACCTGTACGTAACGGCGTAGTGAAGGCTGAAATCGACTGCTAATCCGATCGCCACAGATATTGCGACCGACTCGAGGACATTGAGCTTCCACCCGATGAGGACGAGGATCGCGACGGTGACGAAAATAATACAGGTGATGGATAGAATAGCAAACAGGCTGATGAGAATGTTTAAGGTGACGATTAGCAGGACCACTAGGGACACAGCGAGAGATACTGCGATGGCCAAGACTGCGGAAAGAGATCAGTTCATGTAATGGTTTAATGGTTACATAAGGACACATTGTTAACAGAAAATCACCAACTGAGATATCGACTCACACTTCATTTTTTGTAGCAAAGGTAAGACAGCAAGTGATTTACAAAGCCTTGTTACTGTAATCAACCAGGATAATCAATCACTGACCCAACAGACTGAGACAATTTCAGATGCCTACCATTTATGTAAGATTCTGAAGCACACATTACAACTCCAAATTTAGATCTTATTTATTTTATTTTTTAAAATAAAACCTTAACTGCCCGTCGCCATAGACCCATAGACTTGTGCGGCGATTTAGATACAGCGAGGTACCGTTAATGGAAATAGTCAGTTGAACTTGG
This sequence comes from Allygus modestus, assembly GCA_963675035.1. NCBI lineage: Eukaryota > Metazoa > Arthropoda > Insecta > Hemiptera > Cicadellidae > Allygus > Allygus modestus. The sequence continues at coordinate 43,377,281 of OY776116.1, forward strand.
CGGTGACCGCTCATAGAAAAAAAATCACAACAGTCAGCCGGGTTCGAACCTACGCTTAACCACAGCTGACTTGCGAGGCCAGCGCTCTAACTATGAGCCACCACGTCCCAATAATAATAATTGTAATTTATTATTGGGGACTCTTTTCAACAAGGTAGGCAATACACATTACACACATCTAGAACAGCAGCCACATCATAACAGTACAAATTGTAGATTGGGGCCATGAGGAGGCAGATTTATATCCTTTGCCTAAAATCTTAAATCAGTTCTCTTAAATAGTTGAATTACAGAAATTACCAGTTCTACGGTAAAGATAAAAACTAATGCGAGCCAGGTCGTTCTAGGATTAAAACCGTAAATAGAGCAGGTATAATGAATGAATATTGTGACTTTCCAGTTATTTAGATTTCATAATTACTCTCCTTTGGTTTTCATTTGAAGATACCTCAAACACCTGTGACTTATAATAACAATTAACAATTTTGCTAATTGTGCTTAGGTGAAAAGCTGTAACAGCTGTCATTTTTGACTTAGTCCTCAGTTCGAGGTTGGGTTTGTAACAACCTGTTTTGCTAAGAAATACCTTTAATATAAGTTCTAACTCAACTTTAGGTAACATACAATAAGACTTCTACGTGGGATGCTGATGTCAAAAACAAGTAAAATACATTAAACTATTGATCATGGTTAGTAATACATGGTTGCACAGTTTCATTAAGTTATGCTGACTTACTCTGGAATCATTACGTGTATTCCTGACTTTTTCCCAACCCTGTATATTCTTACCTGTATCCTTGGCTAAGGTATGTTGGAGATCGTAGAATGCCAACTGGCTGACAAAAAACCCATTCCTCATTCCTGGTGGTGCCTTTGCCATTTCACGCTGGCTCCATGCCTCCACCTGACATCAAAGGAACTTTAACAATCATAACAACATGACAGTGTAACATAAAATTCACAATGATACACAATATTGCTGTGTAAACAGGTTGCTTGCCAATACTGTAAAATTAAATTAAATTAACCATCAGGATTATGAGTGAAATACAAATTTGCACAAATTTGAATGAAAAAAATTTATACTTGTTCTCATATGCATCTTCTACTTGTTTTCATGTGGTCTTCTGAAAATTCAAATAAATTGCAGTAAGCTTTACTCAATAAGTTTATAACTGAATACTTAAAAGGAGGAAAAGGCTCTAAATGCAAAGGCTGCTCCTGTAAGTTTTAATACTTATATTCTTTGAAGACCTTACAACAACGTAGGTTTAGGTGTTTAGACCCTTGAAAGCACAATTTTATACAAGCATTGATCAACGATAAACATTTTTAAGTAGGTCACATGACATACTACTTAATAAAGATCTGCCATTTAACACTTTTGCTGCATTAACCATATGTAAATCTCATACGTTTCAATGTTGAGGCATAACCCAATTTCGGGTCACCCGCATGGAATGTGTTGAGAGACAAGCTGTTTTACATTTTGTGAATGTCAAAAATTAAAACCTCGTAAATTTTACCTTTTTGAAAAAAGAGTCCATTTCTGTGTAAGAGGTGGAGTGGATCTGGCTGCTGTCGTACTCGATTACCACGGCTTTTACTTCGGCAGATTTTTTGGAACCAGTTCGAGCGAATTTCGGCCCCGCAACCCCGGGAACGATCAGGTTCTGAGGGGTGCGGAGGAGAGAGTGGATGGCTTGCGGCAGGCATTTGTTGAACACTTTCCGCTCAAACGGAAACTTGGCGGATTCACAGCAAGGGACCCGACTCTTCTTGGGATCTATGGGGTCGTGACATCGCTGGTTCATCCAGTCGACAAAAGTCTCGATGAAACAGTTAGGCAGAAATAGTCCCGGTGTGGCTTGGAAAAACGGCTGAACCCTGTACACAAGATTTTAATTTTGTTATTATAGCCCCTGAACTGTGATGATCAGACTAAAATAGGTACAGTAGACTCTCAGAAATCCGGACTATTGTGGCAGACGGCCAATCCGGTTTTCAAAAAATCCGGATTTCCCGGAGGTAGGCATGAATCATCAATTCCGCCTTTACAGTGAACAATTATGACAATGTGCATTTACTTTTATGTGGTGATACAAGAGTGAGCTTCCAGAAGAGAGTTATAAACACTCCGTAATACAGTAGAACATCGTTAACCTGTCACCAACGAGACCGAGAGCACGGACAGAACACAAAAAAGTTGTATTTTCAGTGGAACACATTTATTACATGTAAACGTGATAAAACTGTAGAATAAACAGAAAATATTGAATGTACATTTGAAACCATTTAATATAACACTGTAAATCATAAATAAAGTATACTGTAGTAAAAAGTGTCACCGGTCTACTGATTTACATCGTCAGTGATAAGTCATCAACAGGAGAAGACCTGAGCAGCGCAGCGGATAGGTAAACAATAGCAAACACCGATAACGGCATGGTTGGTCTAAGCGAGGACTCGGAACATCCGAGGTCGGGTTAGTGCGTCTGATGATACAAACTACATAACATTTATGTAATTTGGGATACTCGCGTGAAAACTGAAGGTGCTAAACCATGAAGTTCCTTTTTTTGTTTTTATATGCAACAACTTTTTTTAAAGAAATTCAAGATCATCAGACCGAATAACCGGGAGTCCGGGTAAGTGTGATCCGGATTTCTGAGAGTCTACTGTGCATTCCTTGCAGTTAAATATCTGCACACATGCCTACCATCTCCAGTCTACTTCCTATTCATACTAGAGCCATGGTGTGATGACAATTATGTGGAGGCCTTCCTGTCAGTATCTTACGTACGAACTGTGTTTGTGACTATCAGCTTGAACCTAACACCCTATTTATAACAAAATGTTAGGTATTTTGAACCTATTTCTGTTTTAACTGCAACACATGTGGTGAATTTATTATTATAGGTAACGTAAAACGATTGGCAAGAAGGTATTTTAGTAAAAAAATGTAAGATTTGTAAAAAAGTCAATTTGTAACAGACTGACACATTTGGGTCCCGATCTCAGGAGAAGACCACAGTGCTGATGAATGCTCCTTACTTGAGGTTATGGCAGAACTTCATAAGGAAGACCTGGGAGTCCGGAGCAGCAATGTCGAAGCTGAGGTCCATCTCGAGAGTCCCGCGGGATGCAGGGTCCAGGTGGTCCCCGTTATCCTCCGGGACCACTCCCCACACAAACCTCAGTGGTAACTGCACGTTGTTTTCCCCCGTGTCTACCTGAATCACCATGACAGGTTACAGCAACAATCGTTCTACACATCAATAACAGAGAATTGGGCATGCCACCCTTTAAGCTAAAAAGAAAAACTCTTTTTCACAGTTTTCTTTTTTAAAGTTCAACTTTTGCACCCACAGTTCATCATTCCTAGAGCCAAATATGTGCTATAGAGTGAGAATTATGGGTATATCTAAACCTTAAGTAAAAAAGTTCAAACAAAATATCCAAACAAGTAATTTTAACAAAAGTGGTACTTGAGGGTTATCCAGAAATGTTGTATCAGTTTTTGCAATTTTCAGACCACCCATGAAAAATGACATCAGCGTTGACCGAATTACGAAATATTTAGAAATTAACACAACAGTGTATTGTATTGTTTCCTGTATCATGTTGTTCGAAAAACTAAAACTTTTGAATTTTGCCATATTTCAGAATAAACTTTTACTAAATTCCTATCTTAAGTACTGATAACATTAGTAAATGGAGCCAAATAAACTATAACACAATGTAGAAAATAAGCCACAGCACAATGTAGTATCCAAACTCCAATATAACATATTATAATAATTTTTTCTATTTTCTCTCAGGTTTTATTTTTGTTTGTACTTTTTGTTTTTGCCATTTTCAAATAGTAAAACCAGAAACAAGCACAATTATAATATACCACCACACAAATCAACATTTTTCAAAAACCACGCAGTTTATAATTGTATAAAAATGTTCAATAGCCTTCCGACCACTCTTAAACAAGAATGTAATATAGTGACCTTCAAAAGAAATGTAAAAAGGTTTTTACTTAAAAGTAGTTTTTATAGTGTTAAGGATTATTTTGACAAGAAATATGTTTAGTTTTAGAAAAATGTTTGTAATGACGTATGCTAATGCAATTTATTTTGTTTTGTGGCAATAAATATATTTGATTTGATTTGATTTGATTTGATTACTTTTCTTTGGTAAAACTGTTCTGTAGGTTCAACTGTTAAGTTGTAGCTTAGATTAGTTTCTTAGTTTTAGTTGCAGTACAGTGACAGTACCTGTATGACACTATTCAATCTGTAAACTTGTACAGTTAATGAATAAAGATGTTTGAATTGAATTGAATTGAACATCTTCGAGTAATATTACTGTAACGCTACTAATGCTTGTGTGGTCATTTAATAGTAAAATTTAACTAAAAGAACAAGTTAAGCAAATTGTAGGGGTGGGCGAGTAGTGTTTTTTTAAATCGAGTAGAGTATTGAACCAAACTACTCGAGTAATCGAGTCGAGTCGAGTAGTTCTTTAAAAAGTAAAAAAAAATTATTTTTTGTATTGAAAACAATGTTTTTTACGGGATGAGTCAATTCCAATTGTCGAGAATCTATGGTCCAAAATCGGTTCCGGTTCTCTCGATTCCAGGCTGTCGGTACAAAAAACAACTTAGTGTGGGTAAACAAACAGAGATAAACATAGTTTAACAAAATAAGTGGTTGGAAAAAGACTCCTCCAGTGGTTGAATCACTTCCTTTCCAGTCCCAAAATAACTCTCAACTGACACAAAAGTAGAATTGACAGGAGTTCCATTTATGGATGTACGAGAATGAGGAAAACAGATAAGTAAACAAAGCTAGTGGCCCAAGTCCTGGAGCGACCCTAAATTTGCTGTCCCATTCTTAATGGTTGGTCTATTGTTCGGTTTCCGGCCCGAAGGTCCTGGTAATTTATTCAAGAGATAACAGTTCCTAGTCCAAAATGCTAAAACCGAAACTAATTGTCGTACAAAGACAAATGACAGCTCATTTTTTTTGTCTGATAACCACAAATAAAATAAAATGTCAATCAAAGTTGTGCGACTTTCCGTTCAAGAGATATGGATAATACAATCACTGTTTATCAGTTTTATTATTTTCCCGAATATTCAAAATGTTCTATGTTGATTTCCTTCTTTCCCGACATTTTATTTCTTTCTATTCAAATTCGATTAAAAGATTTTAAGCTTATTTTTTTTTATTTCAGTCTCTTATTTTGTTAAACATGGTTAGCGCCGTAAACGTGGGTAAACGGCGGGAGTAACTACGCTATTTTAAACTATCTGGGGTAAACGGCGGGAGTAGTCGTGAACTACTCGACTCGATAGTTTCGAGTATTTTTACTACTCGACTCGGCCTTCGAGTAGTCTTTAGTACTCAAACAAATACTCGAAACTCGAGTACTCGCCCACTCCTAGCAAATTGGTAATTGTATTGCAAATAGTTATTATACTTCTTTGAATGACTGTATTTTTATTTCTTTTAATTTTATAAATATTTGTTTATTTAAAATATTAAAATAAAAAAAAAAAACCAACCTCACCATCATTTTGAGTTAAGACCATTTCCTGCTACTTTCAGATGATATAATTTATGTAAGGCTCCTTGCAGTATAAGTGTGAAATCTTCTTTTATGAAATATTAAAATTGTAGGTACAGATGATATGGAAATGGCTTTCTGCTGGGAAATCCTAGTAAATGCTAGTAAAGTGGCAGAAAAATTTCCGCCAATAGAAAATGTTTCTGGATCTCTCGTTTAACTAAACACAACCCAAATAAATTCAATTCAAAAGATTTGAATTTCAAAGTATATCTTAAGATGGTTACTTAAGATGGGTACCGATCGATTTTTTTTTATGCTGACTTCGGGAAAACCAGTTTGTGTGGGGATAAATTTGATTCATGCTGAGCATTTGTTAAGATAATCACTCATAACCGATCATGTCTATGGAGGTCTCTAGCATTGTTTCTAACCCAGAATAAACTCAAATAATAAATCCCTACCTTCTGAGGTTTCTCGAACCAAAACTTGTCCTTGTAAACGTAGTCATACTGTTCAAAAGGGTGGCTGGCGGCAAAGAGTTGAAAGTCGGCGGAGTCGGGTAACCGTAGCCGAGGCCAGTGGAAGACAACCGAGATACTGGCGACGGCAGCGACAGTCAACAGACACAGCCACATGTAGCGGAGGTTCATCACTGATGCCACCACCAGGCTAAACAGATATTCGTGTGGCTTTTAGTGGCAGGAGAGTTTTAAAACGGGGAAAGTTCACCTTGCCTCATATATAAACCTGGTTTCTTTTCTGGCTGGGTGAACCTACAGTTTAAGGTGGGTTTCGAATGTATTATCACTTAGCTAACAGCTAACAGACCACTGGTGACAACCGTCCATCGAACCAGGGATCTCATGGGCCAAAGTCACACAGTCCCAGATTTTAAAGCTTACTTTAGTCCCTGGTTTGTTCATTTCTCTAACCTTTACACAAATTTTAACCCTAGCAGTGGCCAATAGTTAACACGTTCGCTGCGGAAAACTACTGTAATTACCCCTCCAAAATGCGGAAACAACAAAATTTGTTTACTTACCCTAAAATGACGTACCGGTGTTCAAAATGAAGTTTCCAGATGTCCAGGCATCCATCAGAGCAGGAATTGATGACGTCATTTCCGGTACTGCTATAGCAGTGGTCCGCCACTGATGCCGGTTTCTGATCCTCCCCCTTCCATCTTTTTGGTCCCACATCCCCACAGGCAACCGCTAAGAATTTTTTTTTACATCCAATGTCATTTATAAAATAGATACATATAAGTATATATATATATATATGCATATATATACAATTATATAAGTATATACGGTATGTACAAATATTTACAACACTCCCAATCCCCACAGGCAACCGCTAAGTAGTCTTTTTATGTCCAATGTCATTTCTAAAAGACACATATATTTAAGTATATATGTATATATATATGTATACAATTATATAAGTATATATGTACTAATATATACAACCCTCCCACCCGCGAACTGTCACCATAGTCTCACATTGTAATGTTCAATGGAAAAATGTTTATGTATGGAAGCAAGATAAATTCAAAATAAATGTATAACTAATAAATGAAAATACTAAACAATATGTACATCCCCTCCCGCCGCCATTTGTTTCTTCTTACACTATTCCATGATATCCTCGTGGTACTTGTCGAAGCACCGTACTTCACAAAGTCCTGGCTCGTCTGGGCATACGGCACAAATGTAGACTGTTTGTTTTCGTTTCCCTTCTTTTGTACAGACCCGGCAATTTTTTAGGGCCCTGAGGCCGTTGGACCTACGTTTCTCAGTTTTCGAGAGTCTATGAAAACTACTGCGTCTTGGTGTGATCATCAGTGGTGCTTGTTTGGGGGGCAGGAGTTCTTCCAACACACTTAGACGGAAATCATACAGGCACAGTTTGTTGGCATTGTACATATTATGCAAATAGTACGCATTCACCATACATACTTGCAGTAAGTGCACAAACATCTTTTTGTGCCAGCGAAGTGTTTTTCTCTCGCAGGGGTAATACGACATCATTTGGTCCAAGCGGTCTGTCCCCTTCATGTGAGCATTATACTGCATCACAGGTTTTGGAACCATTTTTTCTTGCTTCCTCTTGTTGGTTGATTTGACAATTTCATTGTCAAATTGAGAGGAGATGTACAGGACCGTGCGTTTGTCCTTCCACTTGGCCACCATGATACTCTCAGCGTAATTCGCAACGGTTTCGCCTTTTGCCAATTGCGCTGACTTCACTAGCTCAGGTGTATGCTTCCTATTACTACGCAAGGTGCCTGTGGAGTACGTGAGACGACGTAGAAGTTTTGAAGAGAGTACAAAGCTGTTATAGAAGTTGTCCATGAACAACGCGTGGCCCTTACCCAGAAAATCGGACATGAGTTTCATAACCACTTTTGCAGTATGGCCTTTTCCCCCGCAAGGATCCTCTTTCCCTGTGTACACGTGAAATCGTAGCATAAGTCCCTCAGGTTCATTGAGAGAGTATATTTTTATACCATATTTATGGCGCTTCCCCTTGATGTACTGACGGAATACCAACCGCCCTCGCCATAGCACCATCTCCTCATCAATCGTCAACTCACGGTCAGGGTAGTAAATATCCCTCATTTTGTTGTTTAGATAATCAACCATCAGGATAATTTTATACGTTCTATCATGAGCAGGTTCGGGGTGTTCATCTGTTGCAGGTCTAGAAAAATGTAGGCATCTCATGATGAGAAGGAATCGATCTCTGGGCATGAACTGACTGAAAGCTTTCAGATTGAACAAATGGTGTGTCTTCCAGTAGTCGTTCAATCTATTTAGACGTATTGTACCGGTATGTAAGAGCAGTCCAATAAACGTCATAAATTCCGCATCAGTGACATCTTTCCAATGACTGATTCGGGATTTGGGCGTCACTCTTGGGCCACAAAATACTTCTACAGCATACCGATTTATCTCATGTACTAGTCTGTCAACAATAACAACATCAAACAATAACTTGAACCAGTCTATAGGTTTATTGTTACCTGGTATTGGCACACGTAGGCCAGGTTCACCCGTGAAAGGGATGTCACGAAAGCCCGCCATCGCACCGGGGATCGGCGACCACGTGGGGGGGTCAACGCCCTCTGTGTCGTCGTCTGAGCTCTCTGAACTAGACCCTGAATCAGCTTCATCACCCGAATACACGTTTTCAATAACTTCAGTGTCATTATCCTCCTCCATTTTAGTATACCACAGTAGAACACTACACACTACACAGTACACAACTGACGAACACCGTTGCAAAAAAAATTATCCGATCCGGATGCGGATTGCACAGCAATAACGGTCAAAACCGGCACAACACGCGGAGACAATATCAACGTTCCCGGCCGAGTGCTGGGTTCACACTGAAGCAATAGTTGGGAGGGGAGCGCGGCACTGCTTTAGCAGCTGTCCGCATGGCGCGCCGGTAGCGGAGCACTGCTATAGCAGTGCCCCGCAGCGAACGTGTTAAGTGGGAAATGGCCAAGCAGATTTGGCGAATTTGCAGACCTTATTTTGAAAATTCGTATAAATTCAACCGTAGAAGTAAACCTAGCCAATCTCATATTCATTTTGATTGGAAAGAACAGGATAATCTGAAAATAGTATAATACAAAAAATCTAGACAAGTAATTTTATAAGTAAAGTGAAAAGAATCAAATAAATTAGATTTTTTTGGAAATTTCACAAGCAGCCTCGGTAAAATCTTTTCTAAAGATTTTGTATGGATTATTCATTATATACATTTTGTTGACAATTCAATTCCATACATAGAAATATATAACATGTTGGGGAAAGAATTTTGTTGTAAGTGTTAGGGGCATAATATAATAATAAATAGAAAACCGAAAAAAGTGTAAACTGTACAGTGTTAGTTTGTGTTGTAAAAAAGTAATGTAATATATGTATATACTAATAATGATAAATACATATTTGTAAAGCTTATGAAGTAAGGAATCTAAAAAAGTCATGAAGTTGATGGTAAAAATTATTTTAATTTATATATATTTGAAAATAAAAAAAGTTTTGATATTTTTGCGTATTATGAAAACAAAATTGCACAGTATTTAGTATATAACTTTTTCACCAAATTGAATACCCCAAAACCAATATAAACATGTTGTAGTATATTAAATTACCTACATAAAAATGTATAGCCTAACACCTAGGGTAAATTTTTTTATATGTGTTATGTAGCAATATAAAAATGGTCGCAGACTTTTGAGAAGTAGTATTTTTCATTGAGAGCACTGTAATTTGTATAAACATAAATAATGTCATATTATATCTATATACTATTACTACAGGTATTTATAAACAATAATATATATATATACTTACATATATATATATTACAACATAATATATACATACAAAGGGTAGTAGCTCAACTTAGCTCAATTTAGCTCAGCTCCAATTTTATAGCTGATACGATTAAATCAGAACAGTTATTGCAATTACATTTTTGAATTTGAAAAGTACAGTTCAATCTTGATAGTCCGACATTTGCTAAACCGACACGTTTGGTAATCTGACAAGGCCGTGTCTGTCATATCTCCCGTGAGTGAGAGAGAGAGCGTGAACTACAGTTAAGAAAGAGGATTTCGCATTGTTTTAATGGTACCCTTGGTAATCCATAATATCTCATAATCCAACAAGGGATCCCATTCTGTTGGATTATCAAGAGTAGACTGTACCATACATAGCTGCAAAAGAGAATAAAGCAAATTACTTGTTCAGAGAAGAGCCTACTGACTCCAGAAGGTTGACGGGCACTGTAGTCAGGTAGGGGAAGGGAGCCCAGCACACCCGTTCTGACAGGACTATGGACGCGGGCAACCATGTCACCATCAGGACGTAGTTGACTAGGACGGCTAGCCCTGCGAACAGACTGCGGCACACCACATTTCAGGGCCCATAATTCATCAAATAAAATAATCTATGAAAATATAATAAGGTTAAAGTAATTCAATATGTAAATACTTAATGATAGGTATTTTATGGGTGTTCAGGGTTCCCACTTAAACTTATTAATCAAATTCACGGGTTTTTCACAGTTTTCAAGGTCTAAAAATTGACAATTTCACGGTCGAAATATTAAAAAAACATAACCTATACCGGTCACAAAACAATAACGCAGATGCGGCGCAGCGGTCAAATACTAGTTAAAACTTTCCCCCACATTCCAACTACGATGTCACAGTACCATAAAACCATGTTATAGAAGTGAAACTTGAAAAAAATAAGAACTCTTTTAGAGTTTCTTATTGTTTTATTGTCTTCGTGAGTCATGTCATCGGTCTGTCGGTTATCGGATGCTGATGGTTTCTACTTCGCTCAGTGTGGCCAATAATTTTTTTCCCCAAATTACTCTCAATCCACGTCAAAATTACCCTCAAATACCCTCGAAATCTAAACTCCTGTATTTTAGTAAAGAGTGCTAATGAAATAAAGGAAATGTGCTTGAAATTTGTTAGGTTTGAGGGAGCCGCCTATAGATGTCACTGATGTATAATTAATGTTAAAGTTTAGAATAAAGATTGAAAATAGAAGTTGCACACGCCAGCCAGTTTTTTGTCTCAATTTTGTCATGCAAGATATAACGGGTTTTTCTCAGATTTTTTTGCTGCTTTACAAATCACAGTATATAAATGACTAACAGCTGATGAAATTTTGTTTACAGCCATAAACACAAATTATAAAACAGCTGACACTGTCTATCTTTCAGTCTATCAACTGCTAGGATTAGGTAGGCGGAGACAGATGACAATAATCCCCATTTTCTATTTTCGTTATTTATTGTCTGGTTGACGTTAAAACTTGCAGACATTACTGCAACTTAGCGGACTTCTTGTCGTCCTGGCACTCGTGGCTCTTACACATTTTTAACATGAGACGATCACTCTACATATAATCCTTATTCCAGCTTCATTTCTGTCATGGAGTTCGTGAGGATTCGTCAGAGTAACGAAAATTCGGGAGGGTCGATAAAGTAGAGAAATGTAGTAATTTAATCATAAATAAACAACAATGATTGTAATAATAAGTATATAACAGCGTATAATATAGATTTGTATATTTTCAAAGGCTTTACTAAAATTACCCCTTTTTACTCTCGAAGTTCAAAATTATCACCGACAAGGGTAATTTCCCTCGAATTGGCATTGCTGACTACGCACCGTGTAAATGGAATGCGCGACTTACTGATGCGACAGTTGTATAGTTACAGTAGCTGTCTACTGTCACTTGTTTACACCGACTAATACAAATCAAAATCCATGCTATAACCCCTGAACTGTTGTTTTAGACTAAAATAGGTTGTACATACCTTCCGTCAAAAAGTTCATAATTGTGAAGGTGAAACTCCTTCACAGTTATGAACTGTTTGACGGAATAAGGTATGTACAACCTATTTTAGTCTAATACAAATCAATAGGCAACTGACATACAGTAAAGAAGACGTATAAACGGTCTTACACTAGTGCCAATCAGCAGTCAGTTGACAGTGAAAAAAATACCAGCAACTTAACAACTGTCACCCGATTTCCTCTGCACCGTGGAAACCTGAACCAGGCCTAAACCATCCGAACAGCTGCAATCTGCAAGTAGGCAGACTACGCGGTATTCACTGTATTAACAACGTAATAAATAATTCTGTTGTACATTTCCCAATCTGAAAACAAATGTGATATTTTCTGATAAGATATTATTTTAATGTTTTTCAAGTTTGATATATTTTTAAGGTTTGATATCAAAATTCACGGCTTATTCCAGGTTTTTTCACGGTATACGAAATTCACGGCTTATTCAAGGTTTCTTGGTTTTCACGGTTGGGTGGGGACCCTGATGTTTGTGTAGAAAATTTATGCACCAATGTTATTAGGGTTATTATCAATAAGGCTCTCAAACCCTCGAAACAAAGCAGTCTCTTATTTGTCAGGTCTCTCTTGAGTCCAGACCCACAAGAAACCCCACTGACCAGAATAAGTAGGGAACTGGTGACCTGGTTCAACAAAAGGGAACATTATTTAAATTACCACAGTCTATCGCCAGGTCAATGCACTTGGTATTTACATAAACTCTTTCATTATGCTTCCTCCTCGGCAAGGTTTCATTTCTCTAAACAGTTAACAGTCCAAAAAGTACTAATCTAATTCCAATCTTGATATATTCTACTCAAAAAGTTATCTACACCTAACCCATGTTGTAGTATATCTATATCTAAAGCCAAACCGTCCCAGGAACTTTTGAGAAAATCGTTAAGTCTGACACCCATTATCCATATACTTGAAAGAAAGGTCTCAGGAAAAAGTTGGATGTTAATTATTAATTTTCTTAGAACCCTTCCTAATAACATAAATTGAATAGAAGTGTCAAGTTAAAACATCAGCTGTGTGATTGACTATAAGGCGAAATCAGGTGAACAAGCGAAGCTGTTATAAAAAGCAAGTTGAACTGAAGTAGAATTTACTTTTAAGAAATATGATTGGGTAAGCTATGATTGCAACAATACCTAAAGCATCGGATGGCCGTAACCGCACTGACGTAGGATGAGAAGAACGCAGCCGCAGTTGTGACAGTGGTGACAAACATGGACAAGGCAGAGTGCTTCATCGTGACTTGGACGAGGCGGTGAATAGTCAGGTTACAAGAGTCGGCCTTCGTACACTGCCAAATCTTGGTCAGGATGAACGCATCATCTGCCCCAATCCCTACAACCAGTTTGATCTCTTTAACAAGTCTTTTAAAACTCAATTATTATAGTTTAGACTTACATGCTCCGAGGATACACTCATTTACTTTATTTCTGGTTAGTCTATGTAGATGTCGACAAAGTTGGTGGCAGACGTTTTAAATATATTATTACAATACCCATCTTGAGGATGATGTGAATTAGTAGCGCAACCTTACTAATAATTCAATCATTGAATAGCTTGCTCGTTCGACTCTTCCACTTATATAGGTTGTAGGTCATATAAACAGACCTGGCCTGATTCATGGCCAATCTTGAGTCCACAGGAATGTCTGGAGGAATGTTAGTAATTTCAGGAATACCTGCATTGGAAGAAACAGAGAAAGTGAATCCCCTACTGGCATACCAGCAGATTCTAGAATGGGTATGAACCAGGGCAGATGTGTAAAAGTCCATTATTTGAATTTATTAAAATACTATTCATACTTTACAGAGGTGTGCAATAAGTGTTATACTAGACTGAGTCCAGAGGAGTCAAGTTTTTAGTTATTTTCAATTTTACGTATTTCATTCAATGTAATTATATTTTAGCAATACAATGTAATTTGCAGCCACTTTTGATAGTTCAGTTGTAGATTCTAACCAAATCCAGAAGCAATTCAATTTTTAGCCGACCATTTTTAGATTAGTTACCCGATAGTCAGATACTAGGAGGTCTTTCATCATTTACAGGTGAAATTTGTAGCCAAATCATTGTTTTTAGCTAGAATCATCTTGAATTACAAGAAACTATCTGTTTGATAATTCTATAAAAAAATGGATGAATGAACAACTTAACTTAAATCATAAACAACTTATAACTATCTCATAGAATGTCTGAGATTCGCAGTACTCACCAACGGCGACAATCGAGGCGAGGAGATTCATGAAAGGGAAGAAGTGGAGTTCGAATATCAGGGTGTAAATGAAGTAAGCGACTCCGAGCGAGAATGCGATAGCGATGATGGTCATCATTGTGATGAAGAAAGAGCCGGTGTAGACCCACATACACCCCAGCACAAACGCGGCTCCCATCGCAATGAACCACATGTCCCGCGTCAGGCACTCGTCAAACAGGCTGTTCTTCAGCCCTGGAACACCAATAAACAAAGTGAAAGCATTGCCATGAAGAGAGAACCTCATTCATTGGTTAGAGGCTGTGAATGTTCCCATCACAACCAATCCGTCACACGTGTTTGGAAAAACATAGCCTTGATGTGAATGCTCTTACAAAGCAGAGTGGCATTTGTAAATATTAAGTTAAAGTCTCGGGTGAAATATAAATGGATAGCGCCTTGCAATGCTAATAAGAGCCAAAAACCGTGCTGTCATTAATGCCGCTGGGTGGCAAAAGAATCTATATTCGCGAGACCCCGATGTCAGACGACAAAACAGCGCTACATTCAAACTGACATTTATACCACAAAACACTGATATCATTGTTATATCTTTACATCAAATTTTACAGCTTTAAATGGTGAATCGAACAAAATACATTACAATTGTAAAAAAGTAATGGAACTAATTTTAACAATCAAATAAACTCAGAATGTTTTTAGTTCCAATATAGAATGAGGTAAAAAAAGTAGTAAGCGAGGAACTATTTTATTTTTAGGTCAGGTAAAAACTTTCAGCAGGAAAGTTGTAGATAACATTCTAAAGATTATTTTTTATCTGAACAATTTTTTTGTAAGACTAACCATTATCTGTACAATATTTTGTTTAGAGCGGATTTCGCGGAAGAGCGCGACAAACTGAATTCAAGGAGCGGCAGAATACTCAGAAAGATAGAACGATGTAACCTATGGAATTATTTTAGGGATTTAGAATAATTCTCTGCCAAATATAAATAAAATAATACAAAAACGTCTGCTTTGTTTACGAACTGACATGTGTTCCCACTTCTATTGTTTTTATATGGTTGAAAGTCCACGTTCATGACATAGCCAAAAGAACAACTACTATCTCAGCTACTGTTTCCCCAGGTATTCGACAAAAACTTAATAATTTAATTTTGTTTAGCCATGTGTAATAAAGAATTAAATAAATTGTTTTTCAATTAATTAGCGCTATTTATTCTAGTTTAATTTATTTACCTTCATTCATATAAATGCCTAATTTGTAGTATAGTAAACGAGGTAAATCATAACATAAGCAGCAAGTATCAAAACTGTAACGTCAAGCTTAATAATATTGTTAACGCTTGGTTCTTTATTTAATCTTTAGTTGTTTTCCAAATTAGCAGGTAGGCAAGTGCTTATATAAACACAAACTACCAGTACTAGTGTTTACTTTTTATGTTTCTTTTAAAACATCGACTATTTTGTTACAAAACGATTTTTTATATATATTTGAACACATTCCAAGTAAAGAAAATTATAAATGTTTTTATTTTTACCGTCCATTTGTATACGTTTTAATCAATCAGAATGTTAGCAGATGGTTACAGTTAGTCGTAATAGAAGTCACGTTGCGGTCTCGATTGCGGCGCCCAAACTCACTTCTTTCTAGATAAAAAATGGCTTTTATCTTATTCTAGTAATCAGATTTACATGATTAGATTCGTTGGAACTTAATATTTCCAATAGTCTAAGTTTTAACTGATTTAAGTAATAACAGTCGCTCTCGGCGAGTCAAAATTAAAGTAATGCTATGCCACGTGAAGCCTAATATATTTTAATGAAAAATCAGTATTCGCTATTAGTTTCAGCAACAATATTTATACCATTAGATTCTGTAATATATAATCTTTCCAGGTATATAGCTTTTAAAATATTAGAGTATTAGTATACGGTCACAGCGAGACATAATTAAAGTTAATTTAACACGGTTCAGCGGCCAGTTCAAGCCTTTTTGCCACCCAGCGGACTTGGGGACCGGCACGGTTTTTGTCCATTAAAGCGCTATCCTTTATATTTCACCCGAGGTTAAAGTATGGGACTTAAACCCCAATTGGCTTTATACAAGTAAAGCTCAGACCCCTTACACATACATAATGATACCACTTTAGAGAGTTTTGGATTTTTTTGAAGGATATTAATTAGAGGTGGATAAGAAAATAAGATTCTCAAGTACGGTAGGCTATATCTTTGTCATATCCTAAAATGACTTGCAAGTTAAAAACTGTTTGAAAATACTTGAATTTAAAGCACCTTAAGATATGAGGACGCAAAAATATTAAATTATCGTATCGTACTTGGAAATCATGGTACTGAAGAAGCTCTTTACAGCATGCCTGGGACCCAAGGCTGTTCCGACTTAGTGTGATAGATTATCAAACATCAATAAAATAAATGGTATTACTAAGGATTAATCATAAACGTGTAGCCTATTTAACATGTTCACCCACATTCTGAACTTGCGCAGACAATACACATAACTGACAAAGTACAAGCATTATGTATTTTGGCAATCTAGCAAATGTGGGGTTTAGGTCAAGGTCAACAAACACACGAATCCGAGCAAAAAAATAAAAATGCAGACAGCTCAATCAATGCCAGATTACAGAATGTGCCGAACTATAGAATACCACATTCTAATGAGCTTCTACTATACTAAACCATATTATGTAAATTTAAAACCAGTTTACTCCAACACAAAAAAAAAACAATGGAATATAACTAGGGGTGTGCGAGTACTCGAAACTTTGAGTTTTCGGCCGAGTATTTTTATACTCGAACTCGACTCGAAGTTTTGAAAACTACTCAAAAGTTCAAGCGAGTATTTCCCGCCGATTACCGAACAATCGCTAACGATTGCGAGCGGCCAAAACGCGTAGTAACGGCCGCAAAAGGCGATCACATCACGTAAAATAGGCCGAAAATGACGGCCGCGAACGATTGCGACCGGCCAAAACGCATAGGAACGGCCGTAAAAGGCGATCGCATCACGTAAAATCGGCCGAAAATAACGATCGGACCGCGCAATTTCGGCCGCAAAAGGCAATCGTATCACGTAAAATCGGCCGAAAATGACAACTGCGAACGTCTGTGACCAATCAAAACGCATAGTAACGGCCGCAAAAGGCGATCGCATCACGTAAAACAGACCGAAAATGACGACCGCGAATGATTGCGACCGGCCAAAACGCGTAGTAACGGCCGCAAAAGGCAATCGTATCACGTAAAATCGGCCGAAATGACGACCGTGAACGATTGCGACCGGCCAAAACGCATAGTAACGGCCGTAAAAGGCGATCGCATCACGTAAAATCGGCCGAAAATGACGATCGGATCGCACAATTTCGGCCGTGACTAACGATTTTGTCATTTAATATTAATTATAAGCGATGTCTGGACCAGGTGAAATTGGCCAAATGACAACAGGTTCCTGTTTCATCGGCTAGAAACGAATATCAAACCTTGTTTTGTTAGTCAATATGTAATCCAGTTTGATTGTACTGGCCAAAACTTTGTATTGCTACTCATGTATTAGTTAGAAACCATGTTTAGATTATCAAATCTAGGGTGGTATCCAAATCCCATTACACTATTTTAAACTGCCAATTGATGGCAAATACTCGCTCGAAAATACTCGAAACTCGAAAATAATTGGCACCACTCGACTTGATTAAAAAAATCACTACTTGCACACCCCTAAATATAACCAAATTTACTGAATTATTACCAATTTACAAACAAGAGTACAAAGAGATTTTTGAGTTAATAAAAGGGCGAGAAGTGTATTGTAAATGTAATAAAATACTATATACATGAAGTTTTTGCTTGAATTGAGTTTGCACTCATCTGTGTGCTAAACAGTATTACAAATCGCTAAGCCTCATTTTCAAATGTTATCTTAAAATTTGTATAGGTTTCTTCACCAAAAATATTAACGTTCTTAATAAAACAATACAAACTTACCAAAATCGATAGCAGAGATATAGACGTCGTCTACTCTTAAGTTTTTGCCTTCTAATGAATGATAATAGTCCAACACTGCAGAGCTACGGGCCATAGGTAGAAATAATACAGTGTTCTTCAAAACACCAGACTCATTACTCTGCAATTAAAATAAGAACAAAATAATAGTTAGGCAAAACTGATTATTACTCTAAATTGATATAAAATAAATGTATATAACAATTTTTGTCGATAAATGGTTTCAACTTAAAGATTACGAAATTGCTACCGGTACAAGCTTAGTAGGTGTTGTCACGTTAGAAGAAATTCTTCGATTTAAGGCTTTGAACTGACATCAATGTTCCTAAAACATTCAATCTGGGTTGTACGATTTGTACTGAATTTGTGTGTGTTTTCCATCATGAGTTATTTTACTGATATACAATAATTCTTATTGTACACTTGACAACTTTCAAATTATGCAATTTTAAAACCTAAGTGATCAGTGATCAACCCTTTAATGCTTTAATGATTGCTGCTGAAGTTTTGAGGGTTACTAAACGCCCAGCAAAAATAGAGGGATATCGATATTATTATTTTTAGGAAGGTTTTGTCTAGGTGAAATATTGTTCAGTTAGTTGACAAGTTAAAATGCCTATTAGTTCAATGCACCATAGCACATAGGTGCCACTAAATACTTTCACAGGCATAGTAGTTCAGCAAAATGAAAAATATAAAAACACTCTTATTAACCATTCAATGTGATGGTTTGTTTCATCATGACCAACATTCACTGAAGCTGTTGGTGCCATGCTCCAGCAGCGAACTCAGGAATCAATGATTTATCAAGATTTTTAATGTTCTCCATTGGACGTAGAACAAACTAAAAACGTATGTGTGCTGATACATAATTCATGTAGTTCATGGTAGCCAAACAGAAGTGTTAGGAGATTCTTTGGCCAGTTTGTCTCTGAAAATAATTTTTGTCAGGTTACGCGATTCGTTTAGGAGCAAATATATCTATAATTTAAGTTCACGCTATGTCTTCAGACATCAAAACACCAAACGACCAAAATGTCAATTCATGCAATACAGTCAACTCCCTATTATCCATGCTAATGACCAGTTGGATTGGCTTTTAACCCCCCAACCCGAGTAAGCCCCCGGAAATAATTATCTGGAATTTTCTGTATATGTTTCTTAACCATTGGTGGATGTATTAAGTGTATTTGGTAGCTGTGTGCCATAGAAACATCTAAATTATTGAACAACTAAACCTACAACTAAGTTTAATTTAACAATTCAAATTAACTTACATTAGGTGGCATGAAAGTCATGTCCAATATGTAGTGCATCAAGTTATAAACAGCATTGTGTCTGCGACAGGCTAGAGGCAACTCCTTGCTGACAATGTCTGGCAGCAACCTGAGGCTGTAGTAGAAATGAGAACAGTTCTCTATCAGCTCTCGTGTCTCTCTCACATCCTCCTCCTGTCAACATGTTATACAGTCAATATACAGTATAGAAATAGAGATCTGCTCTATTCCTGATATTTAAATGAAGTGCATATAGTCACATAATATGCATAGTGCAGGATTCTCGTTTAAGTGCAGAAGCGGAAATCTCCCTGAAGGCAGTGGAGTGATTCCCTCTCAATACCTCTTGGTTTTAAGACCCCCAACACACAAATCAAATTAACTGAAAACTATCAAGAGTACATCATACTGCATTTTATTCAAATGTATTTTATTTCATAAAATGTGTAGGAAGCTTAATTACAAAAATGAGTAATTTTAAAACACTAAACTAACTAAAAATGAAAAATATGAAATAACTATATCTTATATGAAATAATAGATATAACTAGGCATGATAATCCCAATTACTCATGGAAAATTTTAATGGGTTTTGGTCATAAATTCAAGTGAACAGATACAAATATGTATAATTTATATTATTTTTGAATTATTATGTGTATTACCAGTGTTGGGGAGTAGTGCGCTCCAAGTAGCGGCGCTACAGTAGCGCGCTACATTTTTAGAGTAGATGTAGCGGATTATGTAGCTACTTTTTACGCTAACTTTACAGTTTTGATATACAGTAGAACTCCAATTATCCGAATTAATTAGGGATCGGGCCAATTCGGATATGCAGAAATTCGGATAATCAGGTATACCTCGGGAATTAAGCAAAAAACATCACCATACATAAAAAATCAGAATTTTATCGACAAAGTTATTATAAATGTAGTGAACAGAAAGTGAGCGAACTGTATCAAGAATATACGTCATAAAAATTAAATTACAGGAGTTAAATTGAATACAGTATATACAGTTGCTCTTATCAATACATACTGTACATATTTCACTGTTCAATGTTGGTTATTTCACTTGAACATCTCGAGCAAAGTGAGTTTATCACTTAGTGAAAGGACAACACGTTTACGTTTTGTACTCATTTTGAACGATAATCTCGATGAAAGAACAGTAGCGACTGATGATGAGCAGGGCGGGAAGGGGGTATGACTCATTGTTCCCTGCGAAAATATCGTCCAGAAGGTAACAGCGCGGGCTTTTATTTTAGCGCTCACGGCGCATTATCGCTACACGCGCTCCCGCTGTTATTTTCTTGATTTTTATATTTCTATTATTTCACTCAAAATCGATTCGGATAATTGGATATTCGGATAATTGGGGTTCGGATAATTGGATTTCTACTGTAATTACGTTTACATACTTGACTTTAATTAATTAATTATAACATAACTTCAATCTCTGACCTTGATGTTTTGCAAAGTAAAAACTTACAATAAAATAACATGTAGATGTAGGTTACATTTAACGCACACATCATACCACAGAGTACTTTGTATTCTATTTTTATTTTGCTAACTACTTTATATCATGACACCAAAAGCAAAATTAACAATGACATTAATGTTATTGACAAAGAAACTGGTACTTATATAGGGCGGTGGACAAACAAAAAGCCCTACCATGACCGGCCAAGAACATTTGTTCAAACTAGTAAAGAAAAGTAATTTTGTAGTAACATGTAACTTATGGTGGAATTGTGGCCTAACTGTTTCTAGAAATTCAAAACTTAATATGAAGTTAATATGTGTATGTTAATATGTAGTTAATATGAACTTAATATTAAGGTTAGTTCTTTTAAAATTTGTATGTAAGCCAAGTCCATTAATGCTATGAGTTTTACTTTACAAATAAACGAGTTCGCACGCAGCACGCTGACGTGAGGGGAGTGAATTTCCACATAAAAAACTATAAAAACTCAAAATCAGTTAAAAACATACAATTATTCCAATTTTTATTCAAATCTGAAAATATTGATTTTTTGGCTGTTTTGATGCTCCTGGTTCTATTTACCTGCAATGCTGGGAATACAATTTTGCGCATTATAAGCTTAGGAGAAGGTCCAGTCAGGCTTTAAAGTAGGCGTGAGGTTGTTGGGGATGATAAAAGTACACAACAAATGATTAACAGGCTTTTCTAATGTAAAACCCCCATAAGACAACGTACTGTGTTTGGTCAATACACATTTTCTTTAATAACTCAGTAAATATATATGCTAGAATGACGAGAGAGGGCTTACAAGTTTCGCCACACTAATTCCCACCGTTTTTCATTCGTTAATGTCACATCCGGGGCTTTTCTGACCCTTTTTCGGCCCAAAAACTCAAATTTCTAAATTTAAAATCCCCAAAAAAGGGGGTTAGAGTTTTCTGATTGTTTTGCCCAACGAACTTGTCCAACTGATTACAAAAAGGAATGTCCCCACCAAATTTGAAGTAAATCGGACAAAAAATGCGACCACTAGAGTGCATACACATATATATGACTATATATATATACAGATATATATACAATTTTGAACGAACCCCCAAAACGTGTTCAGGGGGTCACATTAGGAACTTCTATGGTGGTCCCGGGCTTAAGTTTCACCGTGCGGGTCATGCTAATAGTTCACTTTCCATAGGAAATTCACTAATTATTGAAAAGACCAACGTTTTTTCAATACCACATACGTTATGCCAAGTATGCCTGTGGGTCTAGTATTTGTAAATTGTGAAAACGGTCTGATGTAACTTAAGTATACTTATGTTATTTGTCATGGATTACTGAATATAGGTAATGTATGCTTGAAAATTGGTTCCTCAGCTGTTTCTTTGACGTAGGACTATGTATTTGAATTAATTTTAAGACGTTATTTTTTCATGTTACTAATCTGTTTACACCAACCACAGATTTAAAAATACATTTGATTACATAGAAAACTAGGGCTGAAAAACATCAAAATAAGGCAACTTATGTATTTATAAAATTCATAACTAAAACACTATTAGATGTGAGTGTGTGGGGTAGTAAAATTTGTTTACATTATTAAAGAAAGTAAGGACCAAACTGTGAAAGTAGCTAAAATTGTAGCTAGCTACTTTTTACTGGTAGTTGTAGCTGTAGCTAGCTACTTTAAAAAATGTAGCTTTAGCTGTAGCGAAGCTACTTTTTTATAAAAGTAGCTGTAGCTGTAGCTAGCTACTTAAAAAAGTAGCTTCCCCAACACTGATTATCACTTTCTTTTAGTCATCCTCAAACAAAGAACTGATCATAGACCTCGACACTGAAAAATATCAAGCTACAAAACTTACCGTGATGTTGAAACAGGACGAGTGGTTATGCAGCATGGCAACGTAGTTGGGCAGGGACCACGGTTGGCAGCACTGTCCTCTCCGCATGTTTTCGCACACGTCGCCGTAGCGAGGTCGGCTGGTGAGGTACTGCTCCAGTAGGCACATCTGCCTCAGCGCCTTCTTTGTCATCAGATCAGCATCCCCCTGAGCGCTCACCACCACTCGAGAGTACTCTGGACCTAAGTTACAGAACAGTTAAAGTTACAGTTATCCATGGATCTCTAGGTCTGACTTCATTCAGAATAGACCTAGGCAAACGTTCATTAGGTTGTCGTGCTGGCACTGCATTATGAATAGGTTCAAGATCATCCGATCATTCAGCATCCCGCATGTCACTACTATCCATTTTTGCGTAAATTCGGCTAAATAAATTACTAAAACACTCCTCTACACAACTCACAACGGTCAAGCAACAACACAGCACGCCATTTTGGACACTGCTGGTTGATTATGCATATATTTTCCCATCGATGTTGTGTCCTATAGTAAGAAGAAACTAAAATTTCTTAACAGTGTCGTTTGTAAGCTCATCCCATTACACAATAAAAGATTAAACCTTTAATAATAATCAATTATTTTTTCCCTTCATGACAGCTAATGGTAAAGCGTCCTGCAGGGTTCTTTACTTGTTTTTAGTACAGCGCATAGCAATGCTGACAAACCTGATAAAGAGTAACTACAGAAAAAACTAATCACACCGGGAATAACTTATGACATCGAAACAAAACTTTTAAGAGTTACCTCGAATTAACCAATAAAGTCAGTACTTCTCTTTTAGCTTTGATACTCGTTTTGTGATGTCATGTCAAATAAGCCTAAGGTTTGAGTCTACTATACTAACTTCAGGGGTAAAAATGATGCCGTAGTGTTAAAACCACCATATGAGAACACGAAAAACTTAAGTAAAAACAAATTTAAACGGAACCATATACAATTCTTATGCAAGTTTAAAATCAAAATCTCAACTGATTCCTAAGGTATACAACGCAAATAACAACAAAATTATGTCACCTTTTTTAACCCATATGAAGAATTCTTGAAGTTTCCGGGGAGAGTTTGCCGATTACGAAACAGAGGCTCATTACGAAACGATTAGGAATTCGATGATCATGCGTGAGTTTTTTGATAGCTCTAAACGTAAAGTTCTAATGGGTCAAAGGTTTTTGAAAGGGCCCTAAGTTAACATGTATAGCTTGCCTATTTCTCTTATGTAGCAGCTTTTACTCAAGCTATCATCGTGAAATAATAACCGGATTTCATGTATGTTATTGAATGAATGAATGCCCATAAAGAAAGCAGTTATTTTCTCAGTTTATCTTATTCATAGAAAAAACGAGTTCTCACGCAGCAAGCTGACGTGAGGGAAGTGAATTTCCACATAAAAAACTATAAAAACTCAAAATCAGTTAAAAACATAAAATTATTCCAATTTTTATTCAAATCTGAAAATATTGATTTTTAGGCTGTTCTGATACTCCTGGTTCTGTTTACTTGCAATGCTGGGAATACAATTTTGCGCATTATAAGGTTAGGAGAAGGTCCAGTCAGGCTTTGAAGTAGGCGTGAGGTTGTTGGGAATGATAAAAGTACACCAACAAATGATTAACAGGCTTTTCTAATGTAAAACCCCCTAAGACAACGTACTGTGTTTTGTCAATACACATTTCCTTTAATAACTCGGTAAATATATATGCTAGAATGACGAGAGAGGGCTTAAAACTTTCGCCACACTAATTCCCATCTTTTTACATTAGTTAATTTCATATCAGGGTCTTTTCTGACCCTTTTTGGAACTCGAAATTTGAAAGATTAATCCCCAAAAAAGAGGTTTAGAGTTTTCCGATTGTTTTGCCCAACGAACTTGTCCAACTGATTATAGAAAGGAACGTCCCTACCAAATTTTAAGTAAATCGGACAAAAATGCGACCGCTAGAGTGCCTGCACATATATATATATATATATATATATATATATATATATATATATATATATATATATATATATATATATATATACACACACACACATATATATATATATATATATATATATATATATATATACAATTCTGAACGAACCCCCAAAACGTGTTCAGGGGGTCACGTTAGGAACTTCTATGGTGGTCCCGGGCTTAAATTTCACCGTGCGGGTCATGCTAATAGTTCACTTTCCATAGGAAATTCACTAATAACTGGATTACATGCAAATTGTGAAATATATAAACACCTGTAGAAGGGAGGGACAAGAAAGGAGTTGTATTTTTTGCTGCATTACTCTATTGCGGCAAACCAAATGAACTCTCTTACTTAATGAACATATGATTAACCTCCTTAAGATTAACATGACAATTTTAGGAGCCACTGGGGCAAAGCCCATTGACAATATGTTAGTTTGGATGGGTAATGACATATCTAGACATAATTACCTATCAGTTAACAAAATAATCATGAAAATCGGTCCAGTAGGAACGGTTTGACGGGCTGGCTAAAGTTTTGAATTTGTTTTAAATATATATGATGATTCGGTACGTAAGTTGATAAAACAAAAGGAAAATAAAATTACCCAATTTAGATGCTTTAGGGATTTGGTTCTAATCTTTAACCTATCAACACAATAACTCTTTTACCAAACCTACTCCTCACAATCTCCAAGTGCCCTTCATTGTCACCTTCTTCCTTATAAAAAGTCGAAGTAGGGGACTATTGTTAAAGGAATCAACATACCTGGTCCAGAGCTGCAGAAAAACCCATCTTCTCCCAAATGGTTGTGGTCATCGTGGAAGTGGTTATCGAGCATTTCTTCGTCAAAATCAAGGTTTTTAACATCCAAAGGTTGATTTAACTTCCTGAGTTCCAACCAGTTATTATTGATTCTACTTGAGTTACGGTCTTCTTCGTCTACAACAATCTTTAAGAAAATGACTATTAAAAATAAAGTTACAAAAATACCTAAACCAATTTTTTTAACAGTATTTACCTTTATCAATTTATTAAAAGTATTATATATCAAACAAGTTTAAACAAAACAATATATATACGAGGACTATTTTTTAAGAAAGGGCCGTTTTAATTCCAAAACTATTAGTTCACGCGCGCACCGCAGTGAACACATGCGTCATCTTATGGCATGCCTAGCGAACGGCCAGACAGCAGCTGCAGCTCTGTATAGTTTACTATGCGTCATTGAAATGTTTAAGATTATTGAATCGCCCGCCGTGTGCGTGATTCGGTCAGTTATACGTTTTCTGACCTCAAGAAACATGTCTGCTGTGGACATTCATCGACAGATTTCTGAGGTGCACGGGCCTAATGCTACGAAAACGACGATCAAGGGAAAGCGGCTGTAAACAACTGTTAATCTGAGCAAGCAGCTGATTTCTATGAAGAAGGTATTCAAAACTTAGTTGTATGACATGACAAGTGCTTAAACGAGCAAGGTAACTAGCCAATATATAAAAATAGAGAAAAGTATGTAGCCTCCTAAAATAAAAAGGGGTTTTGCAAATTTTGTGCGTGTTCAATTTTAGTAGAAAACGGCCCTTACTTAAAAAACAGCCCTAGTATGAATTTATTCAACAGATAATTTATACTATACTCACAACTGTGATGTTGTTGTCTCCTACAAAATGTTTTCTACTTCTGGTAGATGATTCGTGTATGTTAACAGAAGATATGCTGTTGGTCGCTTTGTTTGCAAAATCCTTAACGGTCCCAGATAATAAATCCTGAAAATAATATTTTGCTTTAACCCTTTCAGTGCTATGGACCAATATATCATCTTTTGAATCTGTTATCAATAAACACTGTTACAGCTTCATAAGCGATTGTACCGTTAGGCGCTCAGTCTGCAGTCTGAGCCTGACGTGTGGTGAAACCTGGTAGACACAAACTGAACTACCTCGTCCAGCGCATAGGCTCTAATATCACCTGGTCCGCTACAGCTGCTAGTCTGATCAGTGGCTGTGCGGTCTAAGGCATTACCTTCCCGGCCGGGGATAACACTTGGATCGAGGGTTCGAATCCCGTCACAGTCGGTGGTTTTTATGTGCAACTCATGGAGAGTTCACCTGTCTGTGGCAGAGTTGAAGGGGAGGGCGGACCTTAAGCAAACGGTGGACGGCTCGGGTCCAAGCTGACGGGATGGGTGGATTCTTTGTGAGTTGCACATCTGATCAGGTGTTTTGCTACTTTTTTTACCTATCCTTTACTGTGTGTGTCTAGCGGAAGTACGTTTTTATTAATTTTAACTGTTCTGGCATTCAAGACATTTAAAAAATAAACAAAACATCACAGATTTAACTACTCCTTTCAGAAGCTTAGCACTCAAAGGGTTAATAAACAAATCTTTAATCTAATTATAAATTTGCTGACATACAGTGGAGTTTAGTTAGCTACAAACTGAAGTGACCATTAAAAAACTTCTTACTATAAACAAATTTAAATTACCCAAGTTCGTTTAGTGTTGTAAAAATAGAGCAGTGTGACGATATGTCACTTTTGTGATTGTACAGGTCTTAATTTTAATTTCAGTACTAAATAAAGTAAATCAACTCAAGAGTCAGCAGAAAATGCCGATGTGGGGAAAGCATGCTCCTGTGACCATCAGTGTCAGTGAGTGCATTTCGACGGAGGTCGATGCAACAAAGTCATTGACTCCACTGCACGGCCCTACTCATCAATAAATCAATTCAATATAGAAAGTAATTTACAATATTGTAATAGATTTAAAATTGAATTGACTAACTTTATTTAATACTGGAATTAAAAATAAGAAACTGTTATTAAAAATAAAGAGCCTGTACAATATTAAAATTACATATCGTCACAGTAGAGTTCACAAAAAACATTTCTAATTATTCAAGTGAATTAAGTAGACATCCAAGTAATACTGTACGTCAAAATGCAGTATTAAAATGGCAAAGATGTTCATAATATCGTAAATAAGTTAAGGCTAAAAGATGCTCATGTAGTTGTATTTCAGACATTAAGTTGACCAAGAATAAAATTAACTAGTTCTCCAACAATTCATACAACATTACATTAGGTACTAATAAAATATATAAATTAAGTATTTAAATCTATAAAACAATTATCTACGTAGCTCTAGCATAAAATGGAGTTCAAATATGTCTCAGAAAACAAATGAAATCAACGTTTCTTTGAAAGAGGTTAGCCAGGGGACCTTTCTCCCAGGCAAAACTACTACAATTATTTTAATTACAATGCTAACGCTCACCAAGCCACAAATATTATGAGTTTCAGTGTTGCCATATTAGTTTTTAGCGAATTTCCCCTATAGGGAAGAAGCTATTACCGTAGTCGGCATGGTAATACCTAGGCCCGGGACCATGATAACTTTTTGTTTTGAGGTCCCCAGACCCCAAAAACACCATTCATTCGAAACTGTATATATATATATATATATGTGTCCGTGGGTGCGATAACTCTCGTAAAAAAGGTCCGATTTTGATGAAATTTGGTACAAACATGTAAAGCAGCATTTATGACTTTAGGTTCGAAAACCAGACGGATCGACCTATCCGAAGAGGTATTTTGGGGGGGTTTTGTACCCCAAAAATGGGTTTTTTGAGTTTTTTACATAAAATTTTTGAAAAAGTAAAATTTTATTTTTTACCATTGGAATCAGCTTAAAAAGACGCACAATTTGATGTTTTAATCATTGCTCTACGTCAATTGGTTACTGAGATATTGAAAGTGCTAAACACAGTACGTTGTCCAATGTTATTCTTATGAAGGATAAGAAAAATTGTATATCTCGCTTATTTATCAACTTATCCTGACGAAACTTGGTATATTGCTTCATTTCATTGTGGTCTATTGATATTTGCACGAAAACCCATTTTTTGCCTGATAGTTCCCGTAGCAGCAAACCTGCATACTCAGCCCCATGTTATTCTTATGGAGAATAATTAACGTGTTATCTCCTTTAATTATGAACATAAATTAGTAGAACTTGGTATGTGTCTTTACCTAGTTGAGTTATATTGATATTTGTATAAAAGCCCATTTTTAGTGTTCCTTATTTCAGCAAACCTGCATACTCAGCCGCCATGTTATTCTTATGGAGAATAATTAAAATGTCATAAATCGTTTATTTATGAATGTATATTGATGAAACTTAGTATGTGGCTTTATGTGGTATTAAGATAAATTAATATGCATTGGAAATTCGCTGAGTATTCAGGTTTGCTGCTACGGGGGTATTTTTAATTTTGTTTTCAAGGAGTTGGGAATCCTTTTACAGACAAAGTGTGGGTCTTGCTGAAGCCCTGCCCAATAACCCCATCCCCCATGCCAGGCTTTTCTCTCCTCGGAATTATTTGTCACATTACTTCGGGGAGAGAGCACCCGTGTTGCTGATCCAGCATGCTGAGGTCTGCAATGCTGGGAGAAAGGAACGACTTCATTTTCTTCGATGACGCTACATTTGGCTGTCATCTTTCTTCATTTTAGCGAATTTCCCCTATAGGGAAGAAGCTATTACCGTAGTCGGCATGGTAAGACCTAGGCCCGGGACCATGATAACTTTTCCTTTTGAGGTCCCCAGACCCCAAAAACACCATTCGTTTGAAACTGTAATACAGTAGAACCTCACTACGACGACCCTCGATAAGACAAAAACCTCGATAGTGAGTCTGATTTTCTAATCCCCGTGAATCTCCCATAACGCTCAATGTTATAAATACCTCTATAACACGACTCATTTTCAAATAAATACCTCGATAGCACGTCTTTTTGCAATTTCATATTACTAATAAATAAACCTCTATAGCGTGTCTTTTCAAATAACTGAACCTCTATAGCACGACACCCACCTCAATAACACGCTTCTTTGGGCAAGTGAACCTTTATTACACGACTCTAACCTCAATAGCGCGCCGTTTTGCGTTATGGAACCTTTATAGCACGACTAAACCTTTCTCACGCATAGTTCCCACGTTTAGAACGGATGTTTTGAAGTAAACAACAACGTCTTGGGCTCAGGTCTCAACAAGAAAACCCCTTCCCCACCCCCTTGCCATTCCGGCATTTCCTTGTCTATCACGGGTCAGAAGATGTCTTTCACGGGAAAAACTAAAATGTTTTCTATAATGTAACTTTGATTAAATTGTTACTGTACCTACTGTACATTTATTGACTAGTTGAGTTATAGAAGACCTGACTTGAATTGATAACTTTTCATTATAATTTTTAACTTTGTTATTGACTTTTTAGTAACATTTTACTGTTTTAGTTTATGAGAAAATCTTGATTTTGTGTTGTATTACTTTCTCCCTCTATACATAGTATATGGAGAAAGTATTGTTTTCGTCAAAATTTTCGAATTTGAGTTGTTAGTGGAAATATTCGTTTTGGTGCTCCCTGAACCCAAAAAAGTGGTTTTTACGTGATGTCTGTCTCTGTGTGTGTGTGTGTGTCCGTGTGTGTGTGTGTGTGTCTGTGTGGATGTGTACAGAGCTACAGCCTTAACCAATGGGCCGATCTTTATGAAATTTGGTATATAGGTACTAATCCACGATATCTCCAGGCGTTTTTTTCATTTTTTTGAATTTTTGATTTTTAAGGGTAATTATCCCCCAAAAACCGCCAAAAAACATGAAAAATCCAAATTTCTCAAAAACGGCTCTAACGATTTTGATTAAACTTTAGTCGTTTGTAGAACTTTAGTTTTCCATCAAAATGACACCACCCGCATTCCTGTAAAAATTCGGGTTCAGAAATTACAGGACTTAAAACATCAAAATTTAAGTTTTTTTGATTTTTCATAAAAATACATAAATATACAAAAATATTACTATTCACCATTAAAAAGAGCTTAAAAAACTAAATAATTTAGTATTTTAAATTACTATTCAACGATTGCTGGTTTCGGAGAAAATTGAAATTTGCATTTTGCGGTAAACGCAGTACGTTGTCCAATGTTATTCTTATGGGGAATAAAAAAATTACTATTTCTCTCTTATTTACTGATCAATTTCGTTCAAACTTGATATGCTTGTCAAGTAAGCATTGACCAACAGAGGAAATTCGAAATATGTTGCCCTTAATAACCCTGGGGGGGGAATAGGGGGCATTTCCCCTCTTAAAACCACGAGTGTAGCAATGGATTCTGTAGTGCCTCCAAAGCAGGGATTTGGGTGGATGTCTTTTAAAACAACTTGTTTACAAGATTTTCTGTACATTCGACCGTGCTTTGTATTCTATATTTAGTAAATAAAAAGTAATTTATTCATTAAAGTTGGGCTAAAAGGGAGAAAGTATGTGTCAGTTTCCTGATACCGTTTATTTTTAGTTGAAACAATATGTAGATTTTCACTTTCTAACATTAGGGGCCTACAGTATTTTATTGCGTATTTCACAATAGGTTAAGGTTTACTGTATTTCGAGCTTATTAACTCTATACAGTACTTTAGTGAACTGAGTCTGTTGATTTTTTTCTTACTGTCACAATAATAAAGAAGTTTGTTTTACTTGTATGTTTGTTCTTTTATTTATGACTGATTTATACAGTAATTTTCGACTTAAAACACAACTTATTAGAAATGTTTCATAACAAATGTGCTTGGTATTGCAAAAAGACTGTGACCTCGATAACACGTCTTGTTGTGAAAACCACCTCGATAGCACGACCCTCAATTACAAGTGCACCTCGATAAGAAGACTATTTTAGAGATCCCCTTGAGAGTCGTGTTATCGAGGTTCTACTGTATATATATATATATATATATATATATATATATATATATATATATATATATGTGTGTGTCTGTGGGTGCAATAACTCTCGTAAAAAAGGTCCGATTTTGATGAAATTTGGTATAAACGTGTAAAGCAACATTTATGACTTTAAGTTGGAAAACCAGCCATATCGCTCTACCTTAAGGGGTATTTTGGGGGGGTTTTGTACCCCAAAAATGGGTTTTTTGAGCTTTTTACATATAATTTTTGAAATAGTCAAATTTTAGTTTTTACCATTGGATTCAAGTTAAAAAAACACACAATTTGGTATTTTGATCATTCCTCTACGTCAATCGTTTACCGAGATATTGAAAGTGCTAAACACAGTACGTTGTCTAATGTTATTCTTATGGAGGAATAGAAAAATGTTATATCTCGCTTATTTATGAACGTATACTGACAAAAATTGGTATACGGCTTTATCTGGTTGTGGTCTATTGTTATTTGCTCAAAAAAACAATTTTTTTCTAAAGGTTCCCGTAGCAGCAAACCTGCGTACTCAGCCCCCATGTTATCCTTATGGAGAAAAATTAAAATTCTATGTCTCACTTAATTAATAAAACCTCTTATATTGATATTTGCCTAAATACCCACTTTTTTTGTTCCTTATTGTAGCAAACCTGCGTACTCATCCCCCATGTTATTCTTATGGAGATTAATCAAAATGGAATATATCGCTTATTTATGAATGAATATTGATGAAACTAGGTATGTAGCTTCACCTAGTTGAGTTATATTGATATTTGCATAGAAACCAATTGTTTATGTTCCTTGTTTCAGCAAACCTATGTACTCATCCCCAATGTTATTCTTATGGAGAATAATTATAATAGTATATATCGCTTATTTGTGAATATATTTTTATGAAACTTGGTATGCGGCTTTATGAGGTATTAAGTCATATATTATGCATTAGAAATTCGCTGAGTATGCAGGTTTGCTGCGACGGCGGTATTTAGCCTTTTCCAGGGCAAGCCTAAAAATGTGGCATGCCCCAGACCCAGCTATGTGGTCGGCCTTTTCCCCAGGCTGGAGCTTACTGCAGGGGAAGTTGCCATAATAGTAGGGTTCAACTAGGTTGCAGTACAAATAGGCTTGCTTATTCATTTATATGCACATTCCAGAATGGCTGACTAGTTTGATTCAGTTCTTACGACAATTTTTTGTTGTTGTTCTTTTTAAGTGCTAGCACGACTTAATCAAATCAATCAAACAAATATTGAATATTTGAATTATGTGTTGTACCAGCTTCTTACCTTGGAATGAAACACCTGGTCATGGAGAGTTTGTTTCTCCTGTCTCTCCTCTTTCTTCTTTTTCTCCCTTTCCTTCTTCTCTTTCCTCTTCCTTTCCTCCTCTTCCACGGCTCTGTCCCCTAGGGGGTTGGTCGTGAGGGAGCCCGAGGGGCGAGTTTCTTCCAATAAGTTCTGCCAGGCTGTCAGTCTTGTTGATATTAATGTGCCTCGAGCTTCAAATCCCTGAAACAAATATCATTGTTTTAAGGCACCTCTTTCATGCATGATATACATTTTTACTGACATTTTATTATAACTGTTAACTATAAGCTATTAAAAACAAAATTAAATCCAATTAAGACCTATCTTTTACATATTTTAGCTAAAGAATTGTTTTTGGTCTAGTAGTTGTTAATTTTCAACCGATTTTGACAAATTATTCTAAAATTAGGTAAAAACTTTTCGATTACAGGTCATATTTTCTTTTAGCTTAAAAGTTGATGGTTTTTTCTTCATCTTCTTTTGTAAATGAAAGATTCAGGCCATAGTAATTTAAAACCTTCATAATTTTGTTTGCTTCTTTTTACTCACATTTGTTGTAAGTAATAAGAATACCGTTTACTTATCTTGTACCTAAGCTAAAATATTTCAAGAATATAACAAAAATATGCTCTTCATATGCTTAAAAAACACCTCTGATAGTATTGCAGAAAGTGGGCTACTTATATAGCTAGTCCATTGGTCTGAGCATAACAAATGTTTTTAAACCTATAGTGATTCTATTTCAATGCAATCTTGAGCAGCCTTACAAGCTGATTTACATAAGCAGTATCTAATCCATTATACATAAGCCTACATTTAATTTGATTTATAGTTTAATTTACAGATATATTTATATATAAATTTGCTATGTCAAAATAAGTCAACCTACTGTTTTCCTTAACATCAACGAGCTTAATCTGAATGACAGCATCATAAATATTACTAACATTATTTTAGTATTCTAGCTCTGGATCAAAGCTAATCTTAATTGATAACATTTGTGATACATTATAAGTGTGCTTAAAGTTAACAAGAGCTTTGATTGAGACTTTATTTTTATGAATCCTCAAAATCCCCTTCATTGTAGGTGCTTAAAGTTTAAAATGTCCATTTCCAATTTACAATCACACCTGATGATGATCGGTATGACTGATCCAAATCAAACGCCTTGTACAATCTGATATGTATATATCTTAAGCAGTATGTGAGTACAGTATAAGCAGGACTAGATTCAGAACGTGTAGGCTAGGCTCAACCTTACTGCTCACCACCTAGGTCTAATACGTTTTTTTAGTGCTGTAGTTTTGGTGTGGTTTAGACAAATGTGGCGCAGGCCCTATACTAGTCTATACTGTACTATACTATAGTAGCCTACTGTACTATACTATATACTAGCCTATAGGCTACTTAAATCCGGCCCTGAGTATAAATGTAAATTTATTTGAAAGTTTGTAACATGTTTTTAATTATATACCATATTTGATATCATCCAATATAAAAACTACAGTCTTACCAACTGTGGATCCGAAAAATTTGGAAGTTTGATTGTAGTAAGAGAAATAATAATGCAGGATACGGAGAAGACCGCAACTGCGACAAGAATGACGACAGGATGCCTGGAAATGAGGCTTGTGTACCTGCAACAAAGTTACGATTTACTTAATACATTAATGTTCTTAGATATCAATCAAGAGGAAGGTGTCAGGGCTGCCACAAGACGATTGGTGGCCTGGGTCAAAAATTATGTGGGGGATCCAGAGACTCCAATTTTTTATCTTGATAATTTTTCTTTCTTATTTCTTTTCTCTTGATTTTTTCCCCTAGGGCCCCTGGAATTTGGGGTCCTGGGGCAAAGTGCCCCGGTTGCCCCTCCCCCCCTCGTGGCGGCACGGGGAAGAGTTATATTGATAAAAGAAAGAGTAAAAGAAAAATAACGTTCCTGCAATATTTCTTCCAGTAACGTAAATACATGGGTACCGAAGTAGATGAAAAAACCTAAAAATATTGCTCTCACAGCTATAGAAACAAAAAATTATATATATACAAACAATGATGCTGGTGAAAGCAGCAATGTCATATTTAACACTAACTTGGACTTAACCACCCTGCTCCTCACCAACACGTTTAATTTTGTGTTTAAACGTGCTCCAGAAGAATTATCATTACTGCAGTTACTTGAACATACACATAGTGTGACTTTGTTGATAAAGTTCAAATTACTAACCCTCATGCACATTTTAAGCTAAATACAATATGATCTCAAGCACAGCATAAACTACTAGGCCCTACACAAAAACTATACTATAGTTGCATTTGTTTAATTTTTAAGCGATCACAGGAAATCTACATGCTGAGTTGAACAAGTTAAATAATAACATTAATTTAAAATAAAGAGAGAAGCCAACAATACATATTTTGATAGGTCCCTAAATTCACATCATTAACATTACCGTAATTGAGATAATGACATTTTAAAAAACTAATAAAATACCCCCGTCGCAGCAAACCTGCGTACTCAGCGACTTTCCAATGCATATATATGTGACTCAATACTACATAGAGCTATTTACCAAGTTTCATAAAAATACATCCATCAATAAGTGATATATAGCATTTTATTTATTCTCCATAAGAATAACATTAGGGTTGAGGACGCAGGTTTGCTGCAACGAGGAAGATAAGTAATGTGTTTTTTTGCAATTATCAATACAACTGAACCAGGTGAAGCTACATACCAAGTTCTCCTAATGTAGGTTCATAATTAAGGGAGATGAATAACATATATGAATAACATTGGGCCGAGTATGCAGGTTTGCTGCTACGGGGACTATCAACAAAATACTAGTTTTTTGTGCTAATATCAATATACCACAACTAGTTGAAGCCACATACCAAGTTTCATCAATATACATTCATAAATAATCTAGATATTGAATTTTATTTATTCTCCATAAGGATAACATTGGACAACGTACTGTGTTTAGCACTTTGAATATCTCTGCAACGGTTGGACGTAGAACAACGATTAAAACACCAAAATGTTTATTTTGTTGAGCTAAAAACATTAATAAACAGAAAAGTGAAGTTTTTAGTAAAACTATCTGAGAAAAATCTAAAAACCTTTTTCCCATAAGATTAACATGGGACACGTTTTTTTGGATTTTCTCGGCAACCACTTAATCTAGGTAAATGATTCAAAATACTAAATTATTTGTTTTTTTAAGCTATATAAAATGGCTATAACCAAAATTGAGTGTTTTTAACATTTAGGGGTCAAATGTGCAAAAAGCCGATTTTTGGAAAATTGTAAATCCCCATAAAACCCCCTTCCCATAGTCCGATCGATCTGGTTTTCAAACTTAAAGTCATAAATGCTACTCTCCACATTTGTGCCAAATTTCATCAAAATCGGGTGTTTCTTTCAAAAGTTATCGCGGTAACGGACACATATATATATATATATATATATATACATATATATAAATTTGAACGAATAGTGTTTTTGGCATCTGGGGACCTTAAAACGAAAAGTTAACATGGTCTCGGGCTTAAGTCTTACCATGCCACCTACGGTAATAGCTTCTTCCCTATAGGGGAAATTCGCTAATTCTTCCCTATAGGGGAAATTCGCTAAAACTAGGCCTAATAAACATTTTTTTTAAATATACCATAACTCATTCCTCGCATTCCACATTTTCCATCCTACGTAACATTCCTCACATACAGTATACCATAACCAGCGAGCACATAATAGAATACAGAAGACAAGTGCTTATAAATCGTGCCTTAAAAGTGAGGCAAGATCCGCCATGTTGGTCTGGCTTACAGCCTGAAATCTACGATCCGCGACCTCAATGTGCGGCAAAAATTAGCGACCGATACATGCTCATTATCAACAGTCATAGTTGAAGAATATTGTTGGAATTGTGCATGCTTATAGTATAGAGTCTGAAGATAATGACGGTAATAATTTAAAATTAATAATAATGTTATTAAATGGTATATAAATAATTTAATACACACTTATAGTTCTGTTTTCAAAACCAGACATGAAAAAGTTGTTCTGTGGGAAAGTTTTTTTGTATATTTTGGTCAGAGACATTTTGTCAGCGGGAAAGTTGTAGATGAATAAACAAATTTAATTTTTTATTCCAACTTTTTCTTTCTTAAGTGTTTGGTTTCCTCAGAAATCAAGGTACAAGAAAGGCAGGCCGACCACAGGCAGTGCAGTTTGTTTGTTTTCCGGCTACGTTGTTGTTTTTGTTTTTATTTGTTATTTTATTTTAGCTAAGATTAGTAATGATATTGTATTCATTTAAGGACTAGTAAATGAAAAATAATTTGGGTAATAACTAGTTTTATTTACTTATTTATATGTTTGTAATATCCTCAAAGTTTCACTCGCTATAGCTGCTTATGGGTATCAAATAACTTAGTCCAAACAGTTTTAAGACATTAATCAATGTTCATTTACCCAAAGAAATTACAGTATTATTCAGTTGTTCTCTCACATTATATGTATGCAGACATTCATTAATAATATTACTGTAATGATGGATCATTATAAATAAATGTAATTATGAACTATTATTTTGATCATTAAACAACAATTATTATCGTCCTAGTCATTATCAGAAAAAATTAAAACGTTGGGGAATAAATCTATACGATACCTACAGATTGATCAAGTGCATGGTTTTACATTTTACTGAGAATAATGTTTTCACTTAGAATATTATAGTTGGGTACTTCTAAAACATCTTTCGCAAAGTCGGCACACTTTTAGAAGGTTGTAAAGCCCTTATTTACGAATGATAAAGTAATGATTTTAAAATGTAAACGATAGTACAAATGTGTATTTTATTATATTATTTATTCCAAGTGTCTTTTAGTCCATAAATAAAAATACTGTTTATTATATATAAGATAACTGGGACTTTAACGTTAGTTTTTTGTGGCCAACACAAAAAGAATCATTAATAGATGTAGAGCGAATAGATTTCATACATAAATTATAGGAATATTCAAAACAATTTATGGCTAAGCAAGCATATTTTTAACCACGTAATATGAATATTACATTAAATTAAAACAATGTGCTCTTGTGAATGTAATCCCAGCGGGTGTTTGATACCCAGTTTTAAATAGGTGTCCGGTTAATGCAATCAATTACCATCTCGTGTAATTCGACATCTTAGGTCTACAACAAAAGCCGTATCCACCCTCACTACGACTAACTGAAATAGTGCGAAGCGGTGCATGGTAGACGCTTGGACTAGAGCGGCCCCGCCATCTTGGACTGTCTCATCCGTCCGCCAGGCTGGCCGCACTCTCCGCTTTGAGTAGCTTCTCTATTCTATTATGTGCTCGCTGATGTGCCGATTTAAATTATTAAATGCGACACATTTTTGAATTCATACAAATCTTCCACGGCCAACCGTTATCACAACATTTCGTATCAGCCAATCAGTGGCAGCAGTGGTGAGGAGGGGAGGAGAGGGGAGGATAGCGGCCCATTTGATCTGTGTGCGTGTGCTAGTGCGGTTGTGGGGAAATTTGAGTCTCGCTCATACGACGCCCGATGGTCCAAATTCGAAAATACATTAGTTTATAAGCCGCCCTTGCAAATTAACTCCGAATTAAACACGAGTGAAAATTGAGTAAATTCATTTTTAACGCTTGTTGTTTTCGGGAACTGAAAGTCTGTTAATTTTGTGACCTGTTTGTGCAAGGAGTGGCACGCGAAAATTTGATTTGAGATAAATTATTGAAAGTATTAATTTTCAATCGTGCCGGGTTTCCCCACAGTGTGAATGCGATGAGTGACTGGGATCCCAAAGGTATGGTTGATTTATAATTAAGTTAATTTATATACTATTTATGCACGCAGACCCAGTCTCTAAGATTTAAGAATATCTATTACGTGTAAACCCGTTTATATTTATTGGAATAAGTTTCAGAATTGTGTATTTTAAAGTTAACTGGTCATAATATGTGTTTACCTACCTTAATACTTGAAACATCACTAGTACTCAACTCATAGCAACATGCAACAGTATCAGTAAGTGTATAGTTAATCTGTTTAGCATATCAAATTTAAACTGTTTTAAAATTAAATTGTTTGACTATATACAAGCAGCAATTTTGATTATTATAGTACAAAGTTTTATTCATGTTAATCATGTGGTTGCAATTCTCTCTATGTGTATCGTAGCTTCCAATAGTTTGTACTGTGCTTGAAAATCAGAAAATAATTAGCGATATTAGCTGTCCAGTTTCGATAGGTTGGTCTTTAAATTTGACGGTAATTTCAGAATTTAATCCAAGCTCAGTCGGCCAATAAATAGATCTGTGATTGTTCAAGGTGTATAGGTTCCACTTAATACCAATTGTATGGGATTGCTTAATAATAACACCACTAAACCAACGTACAGTTCGCCACACAGCAACTGCCTGCGAACTTAAAACATCCCCCAGGGCCCGCCCTTGCGCTGCCAAATGAGCAGCAATCAATTACACCCCTATTTGACTGAAATACGCAATTGTGACTGGCCAGTTACACTTCAGTGATCCCAGGAACCTCAAATAAATAACTAATAACAATTGTCGATTCAATAACAGTCAACAGATCTGACAGGCTGCGAGCAAAGTTAAATTACGAATTTGGTGAAAGTCAATTTACTGGCCGCCTATACTGTAATTGAAACCAACCAACAGCACTGAAAACACAAACTAAATTAGACAATAGCACATTACGTATCTGAATGCATCCATTATAATTTATTTAACCTAGATTTCTGACAATATTTTGCTCCAATTATTGCAGGATATATGTATAGTGAGCACTTGCATGTTTCAAAATATTTATTGTTCGCTAATGTAATTAATGTTGTTAGCATGAAAAATGTATTAATGTTCTTAGCATGAAATAAACCTGTATGTAGTACTATATCGAATTTGTATTTTTTTTTCCAAGAGTCACTCTGTCGGTGGCGGTCCTATCAGGACCTCTATATTTTTTGGGCCTTCAGCTAATTGCTAATAAATTAATTAGATGGCATTTCCCCTTGTTTCCAAATAGCTTCCACTGCTGACTGCATTTGCCAAGTCGGGGTAGCCATTAATTTGTATTTCAGGTTTCAATTCAATTGTTTCCTCAAATAACAATAAATATACATGCCATATACATGGACATATGGGAAATATTCTTTACAAATAAATGATGAATTTACTCAATTTTCACTCGTGTTTAATTCGGAGTTAATTTGCAAGGGCGGCTTATAAACGAATGTATTTTCGAATTTGGACCATCGGGCGTCGTATGAGCGAGACTCAAATTTCCCCACAACCGCACTAGCACTCTCACACACAGATCAAATGGGCCGCTATTCTCCCCTCTCCTCCCCTCCTCACCACTGCTGCCGCTGATTGGCTGCTACGAAATGTTGTGATAACGGTTGGCCGTGGAAGATTTGTATGAATTCAAAAATGTGTCGCATTTAATAATTTAAATCGGCACACTGACCATAATCACCTTCCATGGGACCGAACCCTAGGTCGGATAACTAAATGGGCGGTTAAACGAATATCTCCTGGTTGTTAATTGTCAAATTAAGTACTAAAAATTATAAAACTTATATGACTTATACTTATATGTAAAAAAAGGTTCCAAAAATAGGTACCAAGATGCAATACTTGATTAACTAAGGAAACATATGATCGAATGGTTGTGACTTCTAACGTTTTTCATGGTATGGTATCGGGACGTTGGCTGTGGCAGTGGACATGAGTCATTTCCTAGAAAGAGGGTGGTTAATCGTGAGGACGGTTAAGACATTGACTAAACACCTGTAGTAGACAGTAAACGCAATGCTAAAATCGGTTAACCAAGAAACAGCACAATCTATTGAGTGCGGTCGGTAACAGGGGCTATCGCATGTGGTTCCTCCTAGTTGACATTACGCAAATTACTTGGAATCGCATAAGCAGACGAACAGACAGAGCACGCGCTGGTGAAAGACGGTTATGACGTCGACACCAATTTTATTACAAGTTTTGAACAGTTATTACAATATTATTTTTACTCCACACAACTTTTGTTATTACAGCCTTACAGTCTTTGTTAAATCATATATTAAAACTTCCGAGTTGCGAGGAAAGCGAGGCAGTTGTTTTATTAGCAAAATGAGATTTTAAAAACCCGCCTCTGCCGAGCTGAGCGTGCCAAGCGGCATGAGCCAGAGTTGCGTCCGCCATTGCGTGCGATGGTGGCGATTTCTATCCAGTGCTGTCAGAACTACGTGGAGAATCCCGCCTCTTTTGTTAACACAAGGGCCCATAAGGTTTTCTGTCTACTACAGGTGTATAGTCAATGGTTAAGGTAAGAGGGCGCCAACTGTAGGAAATTTTTTTAGACTGAACATAAGGAGCCTAATTACCAAATTTGAATTCAAATTATTAGAGGTATGGTAAATCAAAACATTTTGCTTTTTCAGGTTGCCATTTTTGGCTTTAAAATTCTGAATATAAAAAAGTTAAAACTTCAGAAGATTTTGTAGCATAAAATTGGACCTGTGTACAGTGTGGACAGTCTTCATTAATTTTCATTTTACTGGATATAAATAGTGTTTAACACGTTGACTGCTGAAAAGTCATGCAATATACATCGTCAAATGCTAAAATGTAATTTATTAAAATTTCACTTATTTTAGTTATGAAATGATGAATCTTGGTATCATAGGTCAATAGAAGCCAGAAAGAGCCGTTAGCGGCTATTTTGAAAATGTGGGCATTCAAACACCCATGCGCACCCAGGAGCTCTCACCTCCACTGGTTTGCGGTAAATAATGTCTATGATCCTTTGTAACACTAGTTGCTGACTAGAGTTCCATAACACAAAGTTTATAAAACACAAAGTAAGCTAAAAAGTCATATAAAAACCTATAATAATTATTTTGTTATTGTGGCAAATAAAACCATCGAATAGCAATCCATTAGCCAGTAATAATACAAGCAATAACAGGAAATCTTTCAACTTTCCAGAAATAACTGACAGTAGTTTACTGGAGACTTTAAAAAATGGTCTCCCAAAACATCCACAGGCAAAGATGATCTAAACATGAAAGTTTTGAAACACTGTCAAATGGAAATATTAAAACCAGCTTTTCACCTGATCAATTTTTTACTGAGGAATGGAATATTCCCTGATGGCTGCAAAAAGGCTAAGATCAAACCTATTTTTAAGAAGGGAGATGAGTGGGAGGTGTGTAACTATCGCCCGATCTCACTCCTACCTGTTTTTTCTAAATTACTTGAAAAAGTGGCCGTCGAGCAGCTACTAGAGAAGTAATAGAATTTTCTTCTCTGTGGGAGGCAGCATAGTTTACAGAAATCAAAATCCACGAAATTGGCTTTAACTGAGTTTCTAAATTTCTGTATCAGCGCAGTCGATGCTGGAGAATCGGTAGTTAGCTGTTTTGCCGACCTGTCCTGTTAGCTGTTTTGCTGCATTTGACTGCATTGATGCGGAGATTCTGCTAGAGAAATTGGCAAATCTGGGTGTCAATGGACTAGCACTAAATCGGTTCAAATCACACTTGGAAAAAAGGACCCAAGTCACTGTGATTTTTCACGAAGCGAAAGCAAAAGTCACAACAGTAAAGTCAGACCCAAAATTGATCACTAGGGGAGTGCCCCAAGGTTCGATCCTTGGGCCTCTCCTATGTTTGGTATACATCAACGACATCTATGATGTTATACCAGATGAAAATCTTTTCATTTTTTCCGACGACACAATTCCTGGTCACCAAAAATCAACACTTTGACTTGCTCGAAGCAGATTCTTTTCTCAACTTAAACGAATTGGCTCAGTTTTTTGAAGAGAACAAGCTGAAATCGAACCCAGACAAAACAAATTACATTTGCTTTCAAATTATCCAAGAAAGCAGCTGTCGTTATGATAGGAGACACAGAGTTGCGTCAAGAAAAGTCGGCGGACTTTTTGGGGGTGAGACTGGGCGATGAAGTGAACAATTGGCAAAAATCAAGAGCAAATTGGCTAAAGACGTTTTTGTCCTCAGAAGCCTCAGCAACCTGCAGAACATAGGTTTGCTAACAATGTCTACCGTTGTTTGCTTGAGTCACACATCTCCTACACTATCCCCCTTTGGGGTTCATCAGATTAAAATTTAAATGAAATTTTTGTTTGGCAAAAGCGGGTTTTGTGCATAATTTTGCAACTCAACCACAGAATTCATTGCAAAGAATTTTTTGTAAATTTGGGAATTCTAACGGTAGCATGCCTCTACATTTTTGAAATTGCTATTTATGTTAAGACTTGTTTACCTGAATATATAAACACTGTTCATAAACACAATACTATATTTAAGAATAGGTTCTCTGAGCAACACAAATTAAAATTGTATGGAAAAAACAGCCTTCTTAGGTAGACAATTTTTTCAGTTTTTACCACTTAGAATTCAGCAAATCAATAATGTAAAAAAATTCAAGAGAGAATACAAATATTTTTTATTCAAAAGAGTTTTTACACTTCAAAAGAATTTGTTGAAATAAACCTTGAGTCACTTAATAGAGCCTATTTACGCCAGAGAGTTCAATTAATTTCCTTAACATTACATTTTAAAATAGCCTACCAAAACTTTCTCCGTTTTTTACCAAATCCCAAATCTAACCTAACAAATACCTAAAGTAGCCGCATTGAGATTAGCCTAACAACAAAATGTCCTTCCCCAAATGGAGGATTTGATACTCCTAAAACTCACTTTGAGTCCATGGGATAGTGAAGAAGTATCAAGTAAGTATAAAATAATACCCCCGTAGCAGCAAACCTGCATACTCAGCGAATTTCCAGTGCATATTAATTTATCTTAATACCACATAAAGCCACATACCAAGTTTCATAAATAAACGATTTATGACATTTTAATTATTCTCTATAATAATAACATGGCGGCTGAGTATGCAGGTTTGCTGAAATAAGGAACACTAAAAATGGGTTTTTATACAAATATCAATATAACTCAACTAGGTAAAGCCACATACCAAGTTCTATTAATTTATGTTGATAATTAAAGGAGGTAACACGTTATTTATTCTCCATCAGAATAACATGGGGCTGAGTATGCAGGTTTGCTGCTACGGGAACTATCGACCAAAAAATGGGTTTTTGTGCAAATATCAATAGACCACAATGAAATGAACAATAGACCAAGTTTCGTCAGGATAAGTTGATAAATAAGCGAGATATACAATTTTTCTTATCCTCCATAAGAATAGCATTGGACATCGTACAGTGTTTAGCACTTTCAATATCTCAGTAACCAATTGACGTAGAGCAATGATTAAAACACCAAATTTTGTGTCTTTTTAAGCTGATTCCAATGGAAAAAAATAAAATTTCACTTTTTCAAAAATTATGTGTAAAAAACTCAAAAAACCCATTTTTGGGGTACAAAACCCCCCCAAAATACCCCTTTGGATAGGTCGATCTGTCTGGTTTTCGAAATTAAAGTCATAAATGCTGCTTTACACGTTTGTACCAAATTTCATCAAAATTGGACCTTTTTTACGAGAGTTATCGCACCCACGGACACATAGTAGGACCTCGCTTAACCGAGTTAATTGGGACCGAGGCCACCTCGGATACGTCAAATCTCGGATAACACGGAATGTAACCTCAAAATCGTAATTGGGGTTATAA
Source organism: Allygus modestus (assembly GCA_963675035.1). Taxonomy (NCBI): domain Eukaryota; kingdom Metazoa; phylum Arthropoda; class Insecta; order Hemiptera; family Cicadellidae; genus Allygus; species Allygus modestus. The sequence goes on from OY776116.1 coordinate 43,421,911, forward strand.
ATAGCTCAAGATATGTTTAAACCAAGAAACAAAACAATGATTTGAGTTTTGTTCAGTTTATTAGTACAAGAAATATCGTAACATTGCATTTAGTTTCGAGTCTAAAGACACAACGACACATTTGCGCTTAGCACTCATCTCTCTAATTAACACGGACACGCTAAGTTAAAAGGATAAACAGAACTGAGTAAACAAATCACTGTCAACATGAAATGGCGGCTTCGGCAGACTAACGACGACGGTCCTGAATTGCACTGTCTGCTACGCACAAACTTTGCCGAACAACCCCGACAACTGCCGACTTTACTGTAGTTGAATGCAAACACTATACAGTTCAGCGCGTGTATTGCGGTTGCGGACAGTGAAGGCGCGCGCTGCTGTCAATTACTCGTTTATTTGAGCATGTTACTTTCTCTTTGAAATTTATAATACTGTACACATATTAGGACCGCCTCGGTTAACCCGGAATCTCGGATAAGCGAGGCTCGGTTTACCGAGGTTCTACTGTATGTATATATATATATACAGTTTCAAACGAATGGTGTTTTTGGGGTCTGGGGACCTCAAAACGAAAAGTTATCATGGTCCCGGGCCTAGGTCTTACCATGCCGACTACGGTAATAGCTTCTTCCCTATAGGGGAAATTCGCTAAAAGGCATATAGCCTACTATAATGGCCTCCAGCCACCAACAGCTGGAGACGAAAATGAAACCCACCAAAATACCTACCAAAATTGGGTTTCAGCGCCCACGCGCATCTGGGGAGCTACCGCTATGGGCGTTTGCACGCCCATCCGCAGTCAACGTGTTAAAGGGGAGACTGAAAATAATTAACTCTATACAAAACTCAAATTAATTAAACGGCTCTGAACTGCATCAGACACGGAAAAACACTTAATGACAAAGCAAAAGGCGCAAAAAGCACAGTGAACTGACGGAAAGGGTTGTTGAGGTCTGTGAGTGCCCGAAAAGAACCTGAAAGTGACTTGGCTGATGCTAGTAGACCACACGTGCCGGTTCTAGGAATGCCAGTTAAAAGGATAGGAATCTACTGTATTTTGATTCATCAAAATATTGCAACAAATGTGGTTGCAACTAAAAATAAGAATTTCAGTAGTAAACAAGTTTAATTGTTGTAAAAAGCAAATGTATTTGGAACATGGTTATTGGTCATTTGCCATAAATTACATACAAACCTTGAATTAGGGCTATTGAAAGCAATTGACCTTAACGCATTCACTGCGTTAATCGTGTATATTCAGGATAATTGCATTTGTTTCCTTGTAAGTCATTTGCCGGAAACCCGGCGCGCCGCACTGAACGTGTTAAAAGATTATTGGTGCCCAATTCCTACTTACCAGTTTTAATGGTTACTTACCAGCTCATTTTAATGTTGAAATGTTTCTTCTGGCTTGAAATATCTGAAACAAAATTGTATATTGAAAAAATGTAGTAAATATTATATCGTGATACATGGTGTTGTAGACTTAAAATCAACATCAAGGTAATAGCCGTGGACAAAATTACTGTTTGCATTTGATCGAGATTGGAGGACAATTGTAATATTTATGAGCAATATCATAAAAGATAATGGCATACATTTATATACAAAAAGGAGGAAAAATATGATGCGGCAAAAGCTAACTTTACTCAAAGTATAAAACGTTGGTATTTGAATTAGGGGATCACAGGGCCAACAGGGGGTTGATGATCTTGACTAACAGACCGAGAAGTGATGCAGGATGTTTCACTTTACTGCCATTTGCCCAATTTTGTTGGGAATAAGACAACGTTATTTTCTTTCGAGTGTACCAGTTTAAGTGTGGAGCATTAGATTGAGTTTTTAAGTTGTTGGGATTGGCGGGCTTTAAGTATGTGACCAGCCGCAACAGACAGTCCAGGTAACTTTTGTTGTTACTAGTGCTTAGTGCACTTTGTATTTTCTATTATTTAGTTAGTAAAAGTGCTTTTTAGCGCATTTCCCCAATAGGGAAGAAGCTATTACCGTTGGTCTCATGGTAAGACTTACGCCCGAGACCATGATAACTTTTCGTTTTGTGGGCCCAGATGCCAAAAACACCATTCGTTCAAATTTATATATATGTATATACAAATAGGTATATATGTGTCCGTAGGCACGATAACTTTTGTAAAAATGGTCTGATCTTGATGAGATTTGGGACAATCGTGTAAGGCAGGATCTATTTTCAAGAGTTCGAGAACCAGACAGGTCGCTCTATTTTAAAGGGGGTTTTGGGGGAGGGGTTTTGTACCCAAAAAATTGTTTTTTTGAACTTTTTACATGTAATTCTTTTTAAACTCAAACTTTTGTTTAGACCATTAAATTTAGCTTAAAAAACAAACAGTTTGGTATTTTGATCATCGCTCTACATTAATTGGTTACCGAGATAATAAAAGTACTAATCAACGTACGTTGTCCAATGTGAATCTTATGGAGAATAAGTAAAATTTAATATCTCGCTTATTAATGAACAAATATTAATTAAACTTGGTATGTGGGTGGCTTCATTTGGTTGTGGTCTATTATTATTTTTACAAAAAACAATTTTTACCGATACTTCCTATAGCAGCAAACTGCGTACTCAGCCACCATGTTATTCTTATGGAGAATAAGTCAATCTTATGTCTCCCTTAATTATGATATAAATCAATAAAATTTGGTACATAGTTTCACTTCTTGTTGAGTTATACTGATATTTGCATAAAACCCCATTTGTTGTGCTCCTTTTTGCAGCAAACCTGCGTACTCATCCCCCATGTTATTCTTATAGAGAATAATTAAAATATGGTATACATCGCTTATTTATGAATGTAGATTGATGCAACTTGGTATATGGCTTCACCTAGTTGAGTTATATTGATATTTGAATTAAAACCCATATTTTTCATTCCTTTTGCAGCAAACCTGCTTACTCAGCCCCCATGTTATTCTTATGGAGAATGATTCAAATGTTATATTTAGCTTATTCACGAATGAATATTGATAACACTTGGTATGTGGCTTCACCTAGTTAAATTGTATTGATATTTGCATCAAAATTGTGTAAGCAAACCTACATACTCATCCCCAATTTTATTCTTATGTCGAATAATTAAAATATCGCTTATTTGTTAATGTATTTCTAAAAAAAAACTTGGTAAGCGGCTTTATGTAGTATTAAGACAAAAATGTGCATCGGGAATTCGCTGAGTACGCAGGTTTGCTGCGACGGGGGTATTCATTCATTTGATAAACTAACCTAGCTACCCTAAGAAAATTTTACCACTATAGTCAGATTGAGTTTTGTTGCAAACAACGATAAAGTGGTATAAAAAGATTAAATAACAACATTATGAAAATATAGGCTATAGGCATATAGGCTACGGTATATGATTTATGTTTATATTCCTAGGTGGATCCAATGTTGTCTGCACAAATTGTCCTATGTCTAATCTTAAAAAAATGAAAAGGGAAGAATAAGTTGTCATAAGTGATTACAAAACACCGCCAATTCAGACACTTGTGTATTTCCATCTAATCTCCACGAGCATTAAGACAAAAAGTCATCAGCTAAAGAGTACTGGAGACTGAATTAAAGTGGGAATATTATACTTATCTTTTTATCTTAGAATAATTATATAATTTTAGACTTCTTAGAATTGGTTCCTGTAGAGATATTTTGAACGCTAACAATATAGTGACGTTCTCTTCAATCTACATTCTGGAGACACTATCTTTTCGGCGCCAAAACTTAAGTATTTTCGAAGGCTCCCTCCCTGTACACAAATACAACTCAAGGAGTAAACCAAGGTGCACATTAAATGTCCCTACACACTCAACATCTTTCTTTATAAAGCACCTTTTTTACTCTGAAATTTTAATGTTTAACAACTATTAACTAACTACTAACTACTACTAACTACTAACTGTTTAAACTATTAATTAGCAAAACGTACTTAAGTGTCAAAGATTTTATAGATGACAAGACTTCAATATTAACTTAAAAAATTGTTTTTGTCGAATGAGTGTAATTTTGTTTTATCATGACAAAGCATATTTTGACTATTATATAAGCACTGGTTCAAACAATTTGAGAATTTTGTATAAGACAAGTAAAAATAAACTAAATAGATTAGTCAGGATAACTAGGATTAATGTAAATAATAGTATAATAAGCAATTCTAGGAATAAGACCAAAGCCATATGGATTACTATTAAAAAAGAAAGTAATATGACTAAAGTAAAGAAAATAAAGTGTAATAATCTCAGTCCCTTTGAATTTAATGAATTTTTTACCGACAAGGTTGAAGACAAGCAGCATGATCATGATACCAGCTTTTACTTTGAAAATCTCCCAAAACCTAAATCTAGCTTTAATTTTCAAATAGTCAAAGTAAAAGACATTGAAAAAGCATTTTCAAAAATGAAATCTAGTAGGTGTGAAGATGTATATAACTTAAGTTCTGTGATTTTAAAAAATGGTGTGGATTTTATTAAAGAAGTATTAACTCACATTATAAATTCCTGTATACTGGAGTCTGTTATTCCAGATGCTTTTAAAGTTGTTAAGGTTCTGCCAATCAATAAAAAGGGAAATCATTCTTCAGCGGAGAGTTACAGACCAATATCTCTAGTAACCAAATAGTAGAATATTTTGAATGTAATAAAATATTTGTTGCTTCACAATTATTTGACAATAGATCAGGGCTAGGCACAGCAAAAGCAACTACATCTTTGTTGTCTAAATGTATTTCTGGACTTGATAGCAAAGATGTAAGTTTAAAAATGTATGATTTGTCTAAAGCATTCAATACAGTGTCTCATTCCATTTTGCTTGAGAAACTAAGGTTCTATGGCTTTGAAGATAAAGCTGTATCCATTCTACAATCTTATTTAAGTGAAAGATACCAAAAAGTAGTGCTAGACAAAGCAGAATCTAGCTTTTTGCCTGTAAGACATAGTGTTACATGGTGACATGGTGTTAGGATCCATTCTTGGGTCTATACTATTTATAATTTATATTAATCACTTACCGTTAAATCTTTCAGCACCTTATATCAATAGTTACTTGTTTGCAGATGATCTTAGTATTTGTTTCAACGCAAAATCTATGGAAGGTTTAGACTTGCAAATAAATTTAATTTCAAGAGTCGCACAAAACTGCTGTAATGCTAACTTTCTTTGTATTACTGATAGTAAGGCACATGAATTAGTCCTTACATACAATAACTTGACTGGGAATGCTAAAAGCTTAGAGAATTTTTTTGGGTTTTGTAATTGATCAGAATCTAAACTGGGAAGACCACAAATTACGAATAAGTTCAAAAGTCTCTAAGGGAATTTATTTAATATGTAGAGTAAGACAATGCTTGAGCTTAGAAGTTTTAAAAACTGTGTACTATGCACATAGTCATAGTCATTTGGTCTATGGCACTTTACAACAAACTTTAATTTCAAAGCTCTTTAAATTACAAAAAAAGTGTGTTAGGTTAATGTGCGGTCTTCCAGCCCAGGGTCATTGTAAGTTAAGTTTTGTCATGTTAGGTATTATGACTGTTCCGGCCACTTTTATTTATCAATGTTTATTATATATTAAGGAAAATATTTACCTCTATGATGAGTTAGGGTCCACACATAATTATCAAACAAGACATAGGAATAATTTAGGTCTCTATAGGTGTAGTTATAGGTAGGGCCCAAGTTAATAGTTAATCCGCTAGATTGCAGCACCCATTTATTTACTTCTGCCAGCTGTGTTCTTTTGTCGGTTTATGATCTTTAAATACCCCCGTCATAGCAAACCTGCGTACTCAGCTGATTTCTAATGTAGGCTACCTCAATGCATAGGCAACTTACTGTGTTATTTTTTGTTGAAGAATTTTCACCTCTAATATAATTTTATATAATTAAGAACAATTTATCCCATAACCTAAAACAAAAAAAATTAGGCCTAGATATTATCTTACAGAGTCCCCAGGACTATTTATTTAATATTTTGCGATCAAATTTTGGTAATAACTTACGAAACAGCAGTACTTTTATCTACCATTCCTGAGTTCGGTCATCGCATTACGCGAATATTTGAGCGTATTCCTAGTTATATAAAGGCCTACATAAATACAATCCACGTGCATGGTAAACTAACATTGCGACTGGTATAATACACTTTAATCTTTATTGCTTGTTGAATACATCAACATCATCATTGATATCATCAATGCTTGACAATTCTTGCGACAACTGAACTGGGACCGTGGAATAGGCTCTAATGTTAATAGCAAAAATAAGTTTCAAAATGAAATATGTTTAACATTTGTGTTAAACCGTTTGTTATCGACCTAAACTTATGGTGCTATAAAATAATTGGTGTAATCGTGACATAGATAACTTATTCGCCATTTTTTCACAAATAAAAAATTAACTAAGGGTACAATACGATAAGCGTCCACCAAAACAATCAAATGTAAAATATCGGATTACCATGATTGATACCTAACGATAACCATATTCCCATTTAATTGTTATTGTTTTTAATACAAAATCACTAAGTGTTTTACTTTTAGCGAATTTCCCCTGTAGGGAAGAAGCTATTACGGTAGCTGGCATGGTAAGACCTAGGCCCGGGACCATGCTAACTTTTCGTTTTGAGGGCCCCAGATAACAAAAATACCATTCGTTCAAATTCATATATGTATCCGTAGGCACGATAACTATGGTAAAAATAGTCCGATCTTGATGAAATTTAGTAGAAACGCGTAAGGCAGCATCTATTTTCATGAGTTCGAGAACCAGACAGGTCGCTCTACTTTACGGGGGTTTTGGGGGGTTTTATACCCCAAAAATGGGTTTTTTGAACTTTTTACATGTAATTCTTTTTAAACCTAAATTTTTGTGTACATCATTAAATTCAGTTTTAAAAACAAACAATTTGGTATTTTGATCATTGCTCTACGTCAATTACTTACCGAAATATTTAGAGTGCTAAACACAATACGTTGTCCAATGTTATCTTAACTTATAGAGAATAATTAAAATTGTATATCTCTCTTATTAATGAACATATATCAATGAAACTTGGTATGTGGCTTTATATGGTTGGGTTTTAATGCTATATGCATACAAAACTCATTTTTTGTGGTCCCCATGGCAGCAAACCTGCGTACTCAGCAGCTATATAATGTTATTCTTGACGGAGAATAATAAACATGTGATATCTTGCTTGTTTATGAATATAAATTGATAAAACTTGGTATGTTGCTTCATCTGGAGGTGATCCATTGGTATTTGCATAAAAACCAGATTTAGTGGTCCTTGATGCAGCAAACCCGCATACTCAGTCCTAATGTTTTTGCTTATGGGGAATAAATAAAATGTCATATCTCGCTTATTAATTAATATGCCTTGATTAAAGTTAGTAAGTGGCTTCATGTCTTAGAGAAGTACCATTTGAAATTCGCTGAGTATGCAGGTTTGCTGCAACGGGGGTATTTTAGTACTCCCAGAGCATTGTTTTTGTCATGGTTTGGTTGTTTTTGATATTCTCATCTGTAATATCGATGTAGGTACCTATCATAGTTTGATATTTCATATTCGATTGTTTTGGTGGATGCTTATCCCCTAACTAATTTTCAGATTTGAGAGTATTACTAGTACTGGGTAATGTAATAGGCCAATTAAGCTGAAAGAGTATTTCCGGTTGCAATGTTAGATCACCATGCATGTTGAATGGACTGAATATTACAAAAATGTGATCAGGCAAGGCACACTAGGCCTTTACCACTGCAAATAATGATCATAACCAAAGTATGTTGTTATAACTGTTACTCTTACAACTAAGAGACCGAGTTTAAGATTAGGTTTCATTATACTTACATTAACTTGGTTAACAGAACGATGTTAGCTTTAGGAACCGGTGGATTTGTTTTCATAATTATTAGTCATTAATTAATTGTCTAGTTTGTTTGTTCTTGAGTTCATGTAGTAAAAATTCACAGATTTAACTAAATATTCATCAAAACAAATAATGTAATTCGCACATTCCTATCATTTATGCTCAGATTATAATATTATAACTTGCATTAATTATTCAACTTTAGGTTTTGTTATTGTTTACTATATTAATCATTGGTGCAGATGTAGATTTCACAAAGAGTGGTCTTCTCATGTTCAAAAATGTGGGCTGAAAATCAGCATAAATATTTAACCAACCATTGGTTAAGCCATTGATCATGTATGTTTTGTGTACAGAAATGTTTAAAGTGATTGCAGGGCCGCAGGCATCAGTAACAGGATGAAAAGAAGTTCTTCATAGTCACACATTTTAAATTGTCAATGTTAACCAAGTATTTACAACTGAATATCTTAGTAAATGCATTAACAATGCACAGCTAACCGAATCGGTAGGGGCACCGGGACACCCCATGACATTTTATTTTACTTTGCCCCCAAGTTCAGAGGAAAAAATTGCTTTGAATGTGCCTGCTACTTCCCCATGCTCCTATATCGCACACGATATTAATTCTTTAAAACGTCCAAATTAGAAGGTTAGTAGGAGCTTCTTTTAAAACAACTAAAAATGTACATCGCCTGTTAATTCATTTTAGCCAGCTGTAAAATGAACTAAACAGTTATTAACTTCATCCGTAAACACTTAAATCCAGACCGACTAGAGTAAAATACGTATGATTGTGACTCAAGGTTCGTTGCGGTTTCAGCACAGGTATGATAATTTGTATAAGAGTAATGTTCTCAGGAAAGATGTCTTACGAGGGCGTCCAGCTGATGCATAAATCAACAACATAGTATAAGTGTTTCCAACCGTACAGGGGATAATAATGGAACAGCTATTTTAAAATTGTCACTGGGCATGCATAAATAAAGTTCAAACCAATAATCTATTAATCTAATAATACAAATAAATCAAAACAATAATTCGTGTCAACAAATAAAAGCTGATAAAATTATGTAATTAGTTAAACAATAGTTATTGTAATTACAATGATGAGGAAAATATGGTACTCATACGATAAATATTGTGTTTCCAGCAACACTGCAGATTAGATTGGTTATCACTTGACCTAACAGCTGTTTTTACGAGGTCTCTTCCGGTTAACTAGAAAACCTTAAATAAATCTACTGTGCAAATCTTTACGTAGTATTTATGGGCCTTAATTGTGACTCTATCTAGTCACATAGTTCGTGGGCGGTGTTATCATTATAAATTGTTTTGCTATAAGCTTGTCCCTCCTTATTTGGTTACGGTATGCAATGTATGCATCGACATTTACCATCACATTTTAAGTTTTGTTGAGTGATCAGACAAACAAAAAAGCTGAATGATTTCAACAATCGATTGTTTTTTTCTGAACAAAGATAAAACAATGTTGCTATGCATAGTTATTATGATTGACTACACCACCACTGTTAATTACAAACTACAAACTATTACAAACCGCACTTAAAAGCAGGGCCGGATTTAGGATATGTAGGCCCCTAAGCTCAACCAGTGGTGCGGACCCTAACTCCCCAAGCCACATGCTTTTTGCAGTGTTTGGTTTTTGTGCGGCGTGGACCTTTCGGTGTATGCTTATTGAGCCTACATAATGCTTAAATCCGTCCTTGCTCCAAGTTGTAAAATACGGCCACATTTTCTCCACCTCATTATAACTCTACGTGTGTTGTGTGTGTGGCTAAATAACACCACCTTCCCAACCTTTCGTAAAAAATGTGTTTATGAAATAGGTACTAAAGTGTTATGGTATACTTCCTGGGTAGTTTTTAATACAAAAATTAATTGTATTACTATGCCAAAATATTTTTAGTTATAGTAATTTTTTCTTCTGATAAAAAAATATTAAATGTCCTTCGTTATTATGTAGCCCTCATATTTGAAAAATTTACCGCAAACATATTTAAAAATCTTAAGTAGCCAAACAATTAAGAAGGAACATAGGAATTAATTAATTTTTTCAGACATCGTCTTATATCCCCGCTTCCGGCTATCACATTTCTGTGTGAGTTGCGTATATTTGGTGAATTAAATATTATACAGCTAATAAACAATAATCATTTGTTTGAATAAAGTCCTCATCTCCTAAAGAGTCAACGTTGATTTACAGACAACCCTGCGGGATTTTATTTTGTCTGAATTGTTATACACGTAGGAATTATAAAAAACGAACGTGCAAATTGTTTAAGAGAGGGGTTTGTTACGCGTTAACAAATATCTTGAGATTTGATACAGCACACATTCCATTTGAATTAATTAATGCACTTCAAAATTATAGCGTTATTAATATAGGACTTGTCTATTTCCTGTTGAAGTAGGAGTCGGATGTATTGAAGTTACGCGTAGACCTATAGAAGTCAGCTAGCACGTTTCATAAAATCTGAGAGGTGTTTAAAACACATATTACTATTATTAAACAGTAAATTGCACATATTAAATTACTGCAGAAAATTACGTTTTCAATGCCATAAGCATCAATAAGGAAAAAGCAAGTCAGAGGCGGCATAAGGAAAATGAAGCTGTTCAGGTGAGGTAAAGGAAAATAGACTATTTAATTAAAAGCCTATTGTGTTCTTGCCCTACTTGCTTTGCGCACTCTATAAATGATTCCGAAGATACGCAGTTCTACTTTTTGAGAATCGCTTACATCGCATGATTGCAACTACAGTAGTTGGATGTGAATTTATAGTCGACAGAATTCTTCAGTCCAACATTTAAATCATGGTATATATGCAAAATGAACAGATGATAAGACATAAATTGTAGAAAGAGTTGATTAGAATGAAAATTGAGTTACTAAGTTACACCATTGACTTTTAATTCTGCATTCAAAATCAATGGTTATACCCCTATAACTTATAGTGTGTTTTGAACAAAAAAATCAATATGTTTTTCATCATACCCACGCATTAAACTATTGTTTACAGTACTATCAACTGTGACTGAAACCAATCGATTCCTGACCAACGAGATATATTTATTCTATCTCGTTGTTCCCGATAGGCTGGGTAAACAGTCCGGGTAAAACTAAAAAAAGGACTAGGCCGGGTAAGAAGGTTCCAAGATTTGTCACCACGAGCGCTGCTATTCTAATTACAGTATTCCATTATACAATTTTTAAACAACTGACTGTTTTAACAACATAAACATATGAAACAATAACAAAACTCTGATGTTAGTTTATTTATTAGCCTAGTACCTGGGGGCCGAGCTTTGCTCGGGGAAGGCCAGTCAGTTTGTTTAGATAACTTGGAGTAATATTTCACCACTTCCCTCTACTGATAATCGATTTGTATAACTCATTTGCCTCTTTGCTACATTTTTAAGGTCACTCCAGTTGTTATTTATAGCTCAATGTCCCTTTGATTTATTTTACTACCCGTATACATGAAATCTTCACTCAAATCTTTTAATCTCTGCTCTCAGGAAACCACGTGTTAATAATCGTAAACAACATGAGTATTACTTTGACAGTTCCCTGGTTGATTATGAACAGCTGTTACAATTCTTTTGTTTTGATTTGAAACTCCATAAGCCCAATGTTAATTTTTTTAACTTTTCATTTTAGTTTTTTTTACATTACTTGATTTTTCCTGGGGATGAGACCTGTCTAGAACATATTTTTATACCAGAACTTAGTTATTTCCAAAATCTGAAGGAAATCCTAGAGCCGTTTTCGAGATAATTGTGCAACCAACCGATCAATCAAGCAAACATTGCTAATATAAGAGTATACCTCGGGGCCGAGCTTTGCTCGGGGGAAGGCCACTCAGTTTATTTAGATGACTTGGAGTAATATTTCACCACTTCCCCCTACTGATAATCAGATTTGTATAACTCATTTGCCTCTTTTCTACATTTTTAAGGTCACTCCAGTTGTTATTTATAGCTCAGTGTCCCGTTGATTTATTTTACGATTTTACTACTCTATATATGTAAGCTTCACTCAAATATTTTCATCTCTGCTCTCAGGAAGCCACATTTAATAATCATAAACAACATTTTAGTATTACTTTGACAGTTCCCTGATTGATTATGAACCAGATGTACAATAGATTTACAATTAATTTGTTTTGATTTGAAACTCCATAAGCCCAATGTTAATTTGTTCAACTTTTCAATTTCGTTTTTTAACATTATTTTATTTTTACTGGGGATGAGACCTGTCTAGAACATATTTTTATACCATAACTTAGTTATTTCCAAAATTTGAAGGAAACCCTCGGAGCAGTTTTCGAGATAATTGTGCAACCAACCAACCAACCAAACAATCAAGCAAACATTGCTCATATAGTGTATAGGACACAAGGACAGTAGTACTGTTCATAACTCGTCCGAAAGTGCTATACCGGTGCTTGATCGAATTCAAGTGTTCGGCTTCGCCTTGTACCGGTACTTGAAACTCGATCGTGCACGGTAACGGCCACCTTCCGGACTTGTGACGAAATATACTATACAAGTTTATGTGTTCACTACTACAAAAAGGTAGCATCCACCAGTAGTTCCCGACTCTCGACACGAGTGAACACATATCTTGTCTGCGCTAATTTTGATTTACTCCATTGGAGTAGGTTGAGCTTACACGATTTCAAATTTCTCTAATTATTTTTAATCCTGGTACACTTCTGCCTCGAATTAATGAGTTTATTATTTAGTTAATCTATATTATTAAAAGAATTTCTTGTTTTTTCGGAGATTTTTGACCTACCTATACAACTATTATTTTATGTACATATTAGGTATCAGTCGAAAGCGGTTACCCTCTACTAGTAGATGTACCTTTTGGAGGTTTGAAAATCATCCACCTACAGGGCTTCACCTCACAGACCTTCAAAGTCTCAATGTTAATCTTACATGGAGTTACGTGCGTTCGTGAAATTCCAGTGAGCGGGAAAGTCCACTGCCCACTGTATATGGAGTTATATTTTATTTAGGTAGTCAGCTGATCATAATGTAAGCTTTTAAAACATGTGGCTCTACGTCTGCAAGATTCCCGTGCGGAGAATGGGACCGGGGCATCACCTAGTTATAATTTAAACTAAAAGCGTTAAGATTACCGACTGCATAGAGTGCAACACAGATTCCAGTGATCAGTCAGCAAATTATGTCGGATTCAGTTACCAAAGGGGGAGGATGTGAAAGTACAAACATACCAACGAGCATAAACTTACATTACAGCTAAATTGATTTAATGCCACTATATCATTATGAAATATTCAAAAGGCTGCCATATGTATTTACCAATGTATTTATGTATTTCTACGGCTTATTCTTTCTTTACTTAAAAAATTATATTTTAACGAAAGAAAACATTTTAACTGTTTTGTGTGCGACTAAATAGTGGAAGGAATTGATGAATTATGTGAATACTAGTAGCTTGAAGGGGCCATAGCCCCTAACCTTTCTCCAATACTCTAACAACACATGTCAGTTCGTAGACAGTAGACACTTAATCACATGGTTTGATGTAAACAAAGCAGGCGTTTTTAAATTCCTATGCTTTTCTTATGGAGTATGTATTACGTTATTTCTTGTTTGCTGGTAAGATTCTAGAAATACTGTTATTTTTTCGAAGTCCCTGGGATCGACACCTTCAATTTGAGCTGTCTTCCATCATCCTGCGATTAGCTAAACTCCCACAATTTTGACTTTAAAATTTATCCTACAGAATTATATATAAAGATAGTTAAAGTAAAACTTCAGAACTCTGCCTCACACACGGATGATGTGAGAAAATGTTGTGACCTATGTGAGGCAATTATGTTTATCGAAAAATAATAACTAATTTGATCAATGAAATAAAATAAAGAGTAGTTATTATTATTATAAACCCCGTTGAAATGTGATACAGTCTTGATTCCCAGGTATCAGTAATACCATCTGTGATCCTATAGTCAGCAAATGGTATCATATTACAGTCTCGCCAAAGGAAAATAACGTAGAGGTAAATAATAAATAAATGACATTATACAAGTCCATTAAACAGTTAAACACACATACTTATTAGCTGGTTTACCTAAATATTTGAAACTGATATAGTACAATAAACACGAATATTTTACATAGTAATCGTTGCGTCAAAATTAATTCATGATAATTCCAAAACAGTGTCAGTGATTCAGATAAAGTTGATAATGGGCCATTCCCTTTCAAAACGGAAAGGGGAAAATATGCCTCTGGTGGGTATAAACACACACAACAAAATAAAAAGAATTAAAGGGTTTGGGGTATTTATCTGAAATCAAGGGGTAGAATTCTATTTCGTTGTAATACATTTTTAATAATGATGTATTTACGTGATAATTGTGCTAAGCGATTTGTGAAGTTGATGAACACAGACCACGTAGCAATACTTAACTAACCACAAAGCTATTTCAAGTACTCAATTAATATCATGGATCATGAGTCCGATGAATAATTTCGTATTGTCAAAACAATTTGACCAACTATGAAATATTTTAAGAACTGGATAAATGTTCTGTAAAGACCACGCATGATGAAAAAAATGAAGCAATTTGGAAATTTGATGAACTCACAATCACACATCCTCTTATAATCGATCACCTGCCTACAAACCCAGAGAATCCTACCTCTATAACAATCAATTGGACATTATTTATTTGAAATGTGAATGTGTTTACATATACGGAACAAATTATCATTCCTGATTGAAAAATATCGCAGCAGTGCAAACCCTAACTTTTAACGGTAAAATTACCTTTACACATTTGTATTATTAATTGTATCTGCAATTAAACTTTCTCCTAGTTGTCAAAATAAACTACCACTCTTTTCTAGCCCTCACCCTACCCCACCTATACCTTAGCATTTGAAAAACCTATTACAACGTATAAATACAATATTCTATAATATTCGAATTTTTAAAGACACAAATTCAAGGGTCGTAAGTTCTCAAATTATTACTATACCCCGACGTGAAGGTCGCACAGACACAGACGTCACGCGCGCGCACGCACACACACCAGTTGGACGTAGTACTACGAGCAAGCCACCGGAAGCCGAGACCTGAACCCACCTGTTAGTCGTTGACAGGAAGTGGAAACAAGCCATCCGACCCACGAACGTGCTGATACAGTAGGACGAAGGGCTGTGGGGACGAGCAGCCCGTGGAGAGGTGCAGCAACGTCAGAGCGCGCCGAGGAATCAGCAGTTCTCTCCGCGGAGACGAGCAACTGACTGAAGCTGATCGCGATGCTGATGCTGTGAAGAGCAGCGTCACCCGTCGCCCCCGGACCTGCGCCAAGCGGCGAGGAAATTCCCACCGATATGCATGGGTTATTGATTCTCGCTCTATTGTAAATACAAATATTAAACACTCGATTAAACACCAATTACATTTTTGTTAACGTTGTTTGGCAAAGCTCGTTCGGGATTATGGATTGAAGGGTGGTAAACAGCGATGTTGTGTAGCGACTATAATATATACATAATTTATGGATTGTTTCCCTCAAAATAGTTTGTAAGGACAGCATATAATTTGGAGACGGTATAATATGTCGAAGTACATTGCGATTATTTAAATTAGGTACAGCGGAAAGGGCTTCGGCGCCATAAATTTAACAAACATAAAAGAGAGCCTTATTAAAGCATTTTGATAAAAATTACAAGTGTATGACATAAATAATAATAATAACTTTGGAAAAAGACCCTTTAGTTTGACTTTATCCTGCAAATACATGTACATTCAATTTTTAACATTATTTCATATTATATACATACCAATATAATACAAACTTCTTTTGCTATTGAAAATTGGGCCAACAATAAAATAATAATTAAGAACGGATTAAACTAGGTTTTGCAATGTTATTTTATCATGATTTTTTAATTACCGTAGTTAACTTCAACATTATTTGTCAACTTTAACATTGCTAAACATAAGTTGATGCAGTGGCAATACAAATATTTTTATTATTAAATATTGTTATTATATTTGTAATCATTTTTATTATATATCTATTAATTTTACTAAAGTTTTTTTGTATGTGTCAATGCATTTTATTGTATTCACGAATTACAAAATATGCAAATTTAGCTTTTTATCCGGTTCGAGATGTTCTATACGAACTTGTATTTAGTTCTACAGAAAATGGTAAGTGTTTATCAACTTAATTAAATTGCATTAGGCCTATATACTTTATATATATATTGTAAATGGTTTTGTTTACCGAATTCAAACATGAATAAAAAATTACTGGCTTATTTAAACAGTATATAAGTTCAATAATAAGGTGGTAAGTATCGTTAAATTATGGAATATATCATTATGTTATATATTTACGATATGTCTTTACTATACTATTCTATAAAAATTAGTAGCCTGTCGCGGCTTCGCTCGCGATCACTACGTAATATTATACTGACATTCCCGTATAAATATTGTGTTAACGTTCCAAAGCCAACATAGCCTGCTAATTATCTGTGTTTACTCTATCCAGCTGATTGCTTAAAACTTATAGTTATTTCCCAATTCTAAGCTTATGGGGAAAAAACTAACTTTAAGGGGCCCCAGGGCCTCACTCACAAATTATTTCTCTATAAACAATGTTTCCTGCACAACTTCACGTTAGGCTCTTTCCAATGACACCAAAAATATGAAAATCGGTTCAGTAGTTTAGGAGGAGTGATTGTCACAAAAAACCTGCTCGCCTATTAAATAAGTATAGATGATATGGAATATTGATTACGAAACCAGAAGAAGATCTCTTATTGTTTGATGGGGCACTATAGTAAACAAAGATACGGAAACTTCCAATAAAAGGCCTTGTTTCAAAGCTAAGGAAATTATTTACCGAAAATTGGAATTATATTTTCAACATTTGATCTATTTTAAAAATAAACTCAATCAATTACAAATTGCAGAAAAAATCAGTTTTAACGAATGGTCACTATATAGGCCTACTTTTAAAACAAAGAACATTTTACATAAGATAATTGTAAGTCCCACTATGTTAACATTGTGGATCTTTTAAAGGAGTAATAAATTTGTATAAATTCAATATCAATCTTGTCATCTTCGTTCGCGTGAATAATGGTCGCTGCACGCGATCTAGTGTTCCAGACCTCCTAGGCATTTGACAAACTAAAAATAATGGGAGTCGCTACAAAAATTAGCGAAAATCTTGGAAAAAGATTACAAATTATGATATACATCTTAATACATTATACAGTTTGTAAAAAAGTCCGTCCCCCCCTTTAATTTTTTTGTTTGTTAAAACAAACAAATCATCTTTGGGGAACGATAGTAACTTAACCCCAAGTATCTTTTGACGTTATCGGAAATTTTGAGTGTCCCCCGTAAATGGGAGATTTTGGGGGCAACTCAAAATGTTCAAATGTAAATCCCTTTTGAGTGACCTCTCATTTTAAAGAGATTTACAAAAATAGGCGAATGGTGGAGGTTGGAGGTCTGTAACGTGTTTCTATCCGAAATGACAGCTGATTAAAGTGTTGCATACAACTCATTCTTAAAACCTGGCGGCTAAGACTTTTGGAGTTTTAATTTCACCTTTGGTGACTTTGGTGAAACGACTCTTGGAGAAATGCTATTAAATGAAGAACTGGTCTCTTTTGGTAATACTGTATTTAAAATTTTGAGAACCCGCAAAAATGGGGGATTTTGGGGGCAACTCAAAATTTCCTAATGTAAACCCCTTTTGAAGGGGTTAAATTTACTTTTAACTGTCACCCTTCACCTAGGTTTAAAAAACTCTTTGAAATGAGGGGTCACTGAAAAGGGGTTTATATCAGAAAATTTTGAGTTGCCCCAAAATCCCCCATTTTTGCGGGACAATAAAAATTTTAAATATCACCAAAATAGACCACTTCTTCATTTAATAGCATTTCTACAAGAGTCGTTCCAGTTTTAAGTCACCAAAGGTGAAATTAAAACTCCAAAAGTCTAAGACGCCAGGTTTCAAGAATGAGTTGTATTCAAAACTTTGACAAGCTGCCATTTTGGATAGAAACATATTTCAGACCTCCAACTTCCATCATTCGCCTATTTTTTAAAAGCTCTTTAAATGAGAGGTCACTCAAAAGGGGTTTACATTTGAAAATTTTGAGTTTCCCCCAAAATCCCCCATTTTTGGGGACACTCAAAATTTTCGATAACGTCAAAAGACACTTTGGGTTAAGTTAGTATCGTTCTCCAAAGGTGATTTGCTTGTTTTAACAATCAACAAAATTAAAGGGGGGGGACGGACTTTTTTTACACACTGTATAAATCACCCAGTGTAATTTTTAAATACATGTTCATAGAATATACACATACTATATTGCCGACTGATGTCGATTTCGAAGTGCTCCTACCTTCTAAAGTATAAGGTCTTACCTCTTCTACAAACTAGGTATAATTCAGCAGTGTATCTGTTTTGTAGGCCTATGTTATATTTTAGCAAGCAATAATGTTCATTTTTTGTAATTGAAAGACATTTATACTATCAAATGCTGTTTATTTAATGATTTATTAAGAATGATGCAGTTTATTTTGTAGGGTAAAATACTCCCGCCAAAAAAACTCGCTTTCCCGAAAGTTGTATTTTTACAAGTTTTATTTAATGTTCAATGTTTTAGTGTTAAATGTTGTAAATATAAATGACATACATAAATGGAAAGACCTTTAATAACACTATTTTGAGACCATTTGGTAAAATGTATTTGTTTGTATGCTGTACAAAATTTAAACATTAAATTTTATTTAAAAATTAGCAGTTACTTAAAAAATTTTAAATGTTGCTGTAGTGCCAAAAACATATATACTGTTCTAAATTGCATTTATGTCTACATAACTATACCTTTGATATGTTGTAGGCTTTATGGTTTTTAATATGAATTTTTTAAATATTCAAAAAAACTCGTAAAAATAAGTTTTAGGGGGAAATATTTTATCATGAAAATTATAGTTTTAGTTTTAGCCTTACTTATATATTTATATTACAAATAATATTAAGTATTAACACCTGTTATAGAGTATTAATAATACATATAATTTTAGCGGCTTTGGTAGCTCTCTTGACTCCCTTAGGCTTCGGTCTACCAAGATGTTTAATACACTTTGCCGGTAAACGGAAAAATCTGCTTTGCCAGTAAACGAAAAAATCTGCTTTGCCGCGTGAAAATACTCTGTTAAGAAAGGGAAAAGTCGCGTTGCAAAGGCCCACAGGATTTCAGTTTAATAATTATGCAATCAACACACGCTAAACCCTATTTTATATAAGAAAGTTAAAGCTTTTGCTAAAAACAATGTTTCTAACTAAAGTTGTTACAGTTTGAAAACAGCTTTTTCGTTCTTGTTAAGGGGCATTCTAGCGGTTCACATCCAACCATTAAATTATTTTTTTCAAGTAGTTGATTTTTAACCAGATTAAAAAAACACACGACACAAGCCTCTGCCTGGCTTGATTACAAAAATGAACTACAGTACTGCAAAATTGTCTAATATATATATATATATATATATATATATATATACATATATACAGAGACATAAAACAACCTGTAGAGTGCAAACACGCGTTGATGACCGTCGCAAGTAGTGGTATAAACTTACAATTCCATCACGGGCGGCATCGGACCTGTTCATTCGGTTTGGTAAGTTTTCAAAAGTCCGGGTGTCAGAACTAAAATAAAATGCCCAGCGATCGTACCATCCACACATAATTCACGTTTGACGGCTCGGTACGAGCAAACGGACATTCTACAATATTCTGCCTTAAAAAACGTATATTACTTATTTACCTATTTATTTTTTGGGGAGGTGGGATTGTATATTTGCACACCCCCGCTCATGCACGGATGTTGGGAGCATAGACTAACTACAATTCCACATAGTACAGGGACATCCATGTTTGTCGGATATTACTATGTATTACTACATTTTGTAATTCGGAAAAGTCCTACAGACGTCCATAGAACGTGTTGTGTAAGTACCATGTCACTCGTCGGACGTCCAAATTAAATCCAAGGCGGACGTTTTTTGGAACAAGACGGACGTTTTTTTGGATGACTAGTATTTTTGTTGTTGTTAACAAATGTATTTTGAACAATATCAAGATTTTTGCCTGATATCGGGTCTTTAACCTACGAACCTCAGCTCACTGAGCCCTCGGCTATTCTAACTCACAAGAATTGTAGGGTTTGGGCTGGAAGTTAAAATTACCAATAAGTCTTATTTCTATACATCCAGAACTCCGTCCATCGCAAACTCCGTAAAAGGGTCACCCGAGAGACGACATCCTACGATATCCTGTTTGTCCTAGGAAAAAAGAGACGTTCAGGATGATATTTCTATATCCGCCGGACGCCCCAAATATCCTGCGCATAACCTTGGACATTTCGAACCTTAAACGGGCATCCGAAGGACGTCAAGTGCTGTCTGGGATATTGTAGTTAGTCTAGATGGTGTGAGACTAGCTGCTACGACTGCAGAATAAAGGGTGTTCTGAATTAACACGTCGATGTCCGGATCGGTTGAAGTGGCATAATGACCCCCATTTTCAGCGCACATCATCCCCCCAAAAGCATCCTCTAAATTATACCGTGCCGTCCGTCTGCTCCGTGACGGCGCCGGCGTAGCGCGCTTTGGAGTTTTCATACTAACTGAGAGATGTATGTAAACTGAGACTGATGTATGAATGTGCTGCTGCAGATAGAGGAGACTCTAGGTAAAAGTATACTGTCGTGAATCCACAAAATTAACATGTTAAAAGCTATACACGCTGCAGACGCTTCTGCTTGTGTAAACAATGTCGAGCACAGCTTTTGAGCCCTTTCCTGTTTTCCTCGCCTTCTCTCAATATCTGCTTTAGGATGACGTATTGCCTCTCTTCCGTTTGACCTATTCATGTACTCATAGTTTAAATATCTTACAACCCTTCCCATCCTTAACTGCCCGTGAAGTTGTGTGGTGCAACGAGGTTAATTATATCTAGATGTTTCATCTGGAGTAAAAAAGCGAAGCCTACATGGTCGACCGCTATTTTCCCTCAGGACATCAATCACATCCCCTCTTCACAAGTCAAATATTTGTCAGCTGACTGTCGTCATACATCTAGTGAAGAGAGGATTTGATTGCTGGTTACCATGGGAGCAGAGTTGACAGAAGGGCAGGTTAAATATATCTAGATGTCTCATCTGGAGTAAAAAAGTGAAGCCTACATGGTCGACCGCTATCTTCCCTTAGGACATCAATCGCAAACTCTCTTCACAAGTTAAATGTTGACTGCTGTCGTCATACAACTCGTGAAGAGAGGATTTGATTGATGGTTACCGTGGGAGCAGAGTTGACAGAAGGGCAGGTTAAATATATCTAGATGTCTCATCTGGAGTAAAAAAGTGAAGCCTACATGGTCGACCGCTATTTTCCCTCAGGACATCAATCACATCCCCTCTTCACAAGTTAAATGTTTGTCAGTTGACTGTCATATAACTTGTGAAGAGAGGATTTGATTGGATGGGAGCAGAGTTGACAGAGGGGCAAATGGCGGTAGACCATGTAGGCTGCACTTTCTTATATGAGACGAGACCTCTAGATATATTTATAACCTCGTTGGTGTGATGGACGTCATGGTTACCAAACAGGATCACGAGAACAAAATACAGAGTGTATCCGAACTCACGGTTTCCCTTTTTGAACTATTTTGGGTCAAGAAAAATCATACTGCAAAGTATCATTATTAAAGTTTTCTAATGTAGCTAAATTTGTGCCTATTGGTCTATTTTTGTACCTATTATAACAGGTTTTAATAACTCAATGTTAATTTAATTAATGAAGCAACTTACAATTTGCATGGTATAAATGTATGTATATTGTGTCTTAGGCCAGGCCTGCACACACTGTAGCGATGTTTTTTTTTTTATTTTTAACTTCCTCCATCCACCATCATCGCCTCGGCGATATCGCTGGGGCGTTCACGTTCACATTACTTATGTCTCGTCCCTGATGGACACTACGCTTAAGAAGAGAAACGGAAATACACGCGTGCACGAGGGGCCCGAAGTTTATGCGCCACCCGCTCAAAAACGCGGTTGTCTGCTCTGCCAACTTATTTTAACAGGAAGATAATTAAATAGCCTGCTGTGTTTGTAGTATGCGAAACTATTTTGTGAGGTTAAGTGAATGAGGTTTTGAGGTCTGTAATTAGCTCTGAGTCAATGTAATGCCTGGTTGGGGATATCTCTTCTTATAACTTTGCTTGTAAAACAAACTAACGCAATATAACAATTAAAACTTTAGTGTACTAAAAATATAACCAATTTCAAACAATTTGCAGTATTGAACTAATTATTTACTTGCTGTCCACTTATCATGAAACAATGAAGTAATAGAATCTCTTTATTTTTTGATTACCCTACCCATTAGTCCGCATTTTGTCTAATTAAGCAAATTTTAATGTAGTTAAATTCATGAAATTGAAAAACAAATAATTTTCACATAGTTAACTGATTAGCCTATTTAATACGGTAGCGACCTGGTTTTAAAATCTTATGATTTGTTTGATTACTAATGGTTAGATCAATGTCAATGTTAGTGTATAAATTATTTAAGTAAATAATAAATATAATCTAATTTCTTAATATAAATATGTTGGTACGGATTGGGAATGAGTGGCTTAAGGTTGAAATGTTTAATATTGTTAGTTAAATTTATTGACTTTCAGTGGATCCTCACTTTAATAAAATATAAATATACGAGTTAAATATGTTTAACAAACTAGTTAATTTATGAAGAATTAAATTTATGTTTTGTTTGCCTCTGTTAGTTGGAAAAGCCTGAAAACATTCCCTACTGAGACCTTCGTAAAATATAGTGAAACGTAAAACAGTTTTAAGAAAATCAAATAGATAATTGTGGAGCTAATGTCACAGCTTAACAGGGAGATGAGTTATCTATTCTGTTTGACTCGTTTCTCTTCGGCCATCTCAGAGAACGTTCGTTCGGAATGGCAGCGCGGCCTTGGGAATCATTCGGTTATCTCCGGTTGTTCGTAAGCGCGGTACCCGTCAGGGACGAGACACACAAGGCCGGTGACACACACGAGCGTCGCTGATGTGTCCGACGTCCGACGTAACGTCAGGTGGCAACGTTCCCATGTGTCACTGTCACTAGCGGAACGTCACAACGGACAGTTCAGGCTACACGATGGCACATGATGTGTTAAATAGTCTCATGCCGTTCAAAAGGTGTTTGGAGGGTGACCGAAGTTTAACATTTTCAATGGTTTAACATTTTCATTTAACATGTTTAACATTTCAATTAATAACTCTATATTTAAAACACGCCATTACAAAATTATACTATTAACGTGTGTGGCTCTCCACCAACTACAATAATTAATTGCTGGGATCTCTGTATTATTTTGTTTGTAACAATATTTGTATGTCGTCTAATAAAAAATTGAATAATGACGCCAATATTTTACCGATAAAGGAGCTTTTTACGTTTTATAATCTCCTAAAAGAGGACCTGGTTACGTAACTACAATCGAATTTGTCATCTCGCTTATGAACACGTAGTAGTCTATTGCTATTTGCCTACCAAACTCATTGTTTTGGTCCCCGTGGCAGTAAACCGCACTCAGCCCTAATTATGTCGTTATTCTTATCATAGAATAAAAACAAAAATAAAAGTTGAACCTCAGCTGGTTTTTTGTCTCCATTTGTCATGCGAGATGTGCAAAGGACTCTTAGATTTTTTTACTACTTAACCAGAACCAATTATAAAGAAGCTAATGCTATCTATCTTTCAGCCTATCTATTATCAGGATTACAGGTAGGTTGAGACAGGTGACAATAATAAACTCATAAGGTGCATCTTCTATTTTCGTTTTGTATTCTACATATGTTACTGTGGGAAAAAGTAACATTTGATGTATCGCTTATCCCATACATTTACTAAAGAAAGGTGGTGTCTGTATGTCTGTCTGTCAACTTGTATGTTCCGTTTTAACGTAAAAACTACTCAACCAATCGAGCTGAAAATTGGCATGCAGGTAGATGATTTACTTGGGCTACATTTATAGGTCTATTCCCATCTTGGCAATCCCTCAGGGCTACGCCCCAGTGACCCTTGATGTTACAGTGTTATTGCTATGGGTTTAATGGATCAGATAATTACTTAATCAGATGTAGTTGCAGCAGGAATTTTAATCAGCTACTGTGCAAGCAAGGGTATTAGCCAGTTACTTAAAAACGTATGTTGATGAAACTTTTTGTCATCAGCTTCATGTGTGGTATAGTGATATGAGGTATATTTGTATTACTGTACGCTGGTTTACTTTGACAGGGGGATAATTTAAAATTTGTAACCCAAAACAACCTAAAACTCGTAAATTTGTATACAAATATATAAAGCTAATTTTTGTTTTATATATTTAGTTTTTAGTTTTTTTGGTTTTAGTTAATAATATAATAATAGTTTTTTTGATAATATAACTGTCGGAACTACTAGAAAAAGGTAATGTAAATCAGAGCATCTATTATTGTGCACATACCCATGAAATACAAAGTACATGGGCTACCGATAAAAACAGTGCATAATATTAGGCCCTTCTTACTTTCGTCCTTTATTGTCTGAGAGATTAACTTTTACAATACAGTACTCAAAAGGATAAAAATAAGTAACTTCTTCTCCACAGGCGAAATTCGCTAAAAGCACTTTGATGTCTTTAAATATAATTTAAGGGCTTTAAGGTATTTCAGTTTAAAGTTTTTAAATCGCCGCCATTTTGAAAAGGATGAATATATGCTGACTATTTGTAGAAAATTACGTGCTGACAAAGATCTATATCGTACAAAACAAAGATCTATATCGGCCTACACAATTTAATAACAAACGGTTCAACTAAGTTCAATAACTGTACAAGAAATTTATATTATTTTAGTGAACAAAAACAAAATTGCAACTATAAGGGAAACGGAGCGTTTTAGGACCTAAGATTACACGAACATTATTACTGTAAATGATGTAACAAAAATGCTGGTAACACATGAGCTCATGTTTTGTTGACATCCTATTTGCATACGTCCGTTGCAGCATGACCCTCCTCGTTGAATACTACAATTGTAGTTTATGTAGTCATTGATTCTACGTACACTCGATCATCATTCGTCGGCGTCATACACTAGTTACACTGTGATTAAGTGTTCTTGCTAGTAATCTATTTAGGAAATATCTTTAAGGATGGCATTTTAACTCTAAAGCCCAGTGGGCTGGAGCCCAATTATTTAATAATCTAATAATTAAAATTAAAATAATGAATTAATAATATATGTTATATCATTACCATACCTCAATTTTATTTATTATTACCTATATATTAAAAAATTGTAAATAATAAAAAATAAACTGCAACTGACGACTGAAGCGGACGGCGCGCACCGGACGTCAGCGACTGCCGTGTGTCACCGGCCTAAGTGTTCACTTTATATTGGAGCGACACCGCACAACCGCAGCGGTGGCACTGTTGGCAGCAGTCTGCTGTAATTTCTGTCTCATTTATGAGTGTTCTCTGCGAAGTCGACAATGCGGCGTGTTGTTATCGAAATATGCGGCGTCGAAATATGTATTCATCAGACGATGAGGAAATATTGCCACTGGTTTGCTGTAGCTGAAGACGAAGATCGCAAATGTAGGGACAAGGTAGGCCTACATAACACATAACATCAACAAAATACCCCCGTTGCAGCAAACCTGCGTACTCAGCGAATTTAAAATGGCACTTTACTACGTCATGAAGCCACTTATCAACTTTCATCAAAGCATACTCATAAACGAGCGAGATATGACATTTTATTTATTCTCTATAAGAAAAACATTAGGACTGAGTATGCAGGTTTGCTGCATCAAGAACCACAAAAATCGGGTTTTCATTAAAATACCAATGGATCACCACTAGATGAAGATGTAGATGATTTCAAGTTTTACCAATTTATATTCATAATCAAGCAAGATATCACATGTTTCTTAAATTCTCCATAAGAATAACATTATAGCTGCTAAGTACGCAGGTTTTCTGCTATGGGCACCACAAAAAATGAGTTTTGTATGCAAATATCAGTAATCCCCAACCATATAAAGTCACATACCAAGTTTCATTAATAAGCGAGATCTAAAAGTTTACTTTTTCTCTATAAGATTAACATTGGACAACGTACAATGTTTAGCACTTTCAATAACTCGGTAACCAATTAACGTAGAGCGATGATCAAAATACCAAATTGTTTGTTTTCTTAAGCCGAATTTAAAGGTGTAAACTAAAATTTTGGTTTAACAAGAATTAGATGTAAAAAGTTCATAAAACCCATTTTTGGGGTACAAAACCCCCCTTAAAACAGAGCGATCTGTCTAGTTCTTGAACTCATGAAAATGGATGCTGCCTTACACGTTTATACAAAATTGTATCAAAGTTGGACTATTTTTACAAAAGTTATCTTGCCTACGGACACATATATATATGAATTTGAACGAATGGTGCTTTTGACATCTGGGGGCCTCAAAACAAAAAGTTATCATGGTACCGGGCCTAGGTCTTACCATGCAGACTATGGTAATAGCTTCTTCCCAATAGGGGAAATTCGCTAAAAAGACACAGCATGGAGAAAACGAATACCGTACATTGTTGCCTGAACTGAGAAAAGATAAGAAACGAAAATTTGTATTAGTTCCAATTATGTAATAAAAATATTCATTTTGTTTTAAAATAACAGAATGTGAAAATACAAAAAAGATTTAGAAAAGGAAATTTGTAGAACAACAATACCCCTGTCGCAGCAAACCTGCGTACTCAGCGAATTTCCAATGGATATATATATATATATATATACATATATATGGGTATCACTACTACCTAGAGCCACTTACCAAGTTTCACAAAAATACATTAATTAATAAGTGATGTATAGCATTTTATTTATTCTCCACAAGAATAAAATTATAATTGTGTACGCAGGTTTTCTGCAACAAGGCAGATAAGAAATGTGCTTTTTGCAATTATCAATATAACTCAACCAGGTGAAGCTAAATACCAAGTTTTATTAATTTAGGTTCATAACTAAGGGAGATATAAAACTTTACTTATTATCCATATAAATAACATGGGGGCCGAGTATGCAGGTTTACTGCTACCGTGAAAAATCAACAAAAAACTTTTTTTGTGCTAATATCAACATACCACAACTAGTTGAAACCACATACCAAGTTTCATCAATATACATACATAAATAATCAAAATATAACATTTTAGCGAATTTCCTCTATAGGGAAGAAGCTGTTACCGAAGTCGGCATGGTAAGACCTAGGCCCGGGACCATGATAACTTTTTGTTTTGAGGTCCCCAGACCCCAAAAACACCATTCGTTTGAAACCGTATATATATATGTATGTATATATATATATATATATATATTAGCGAATTTCCCCTATAGGGAAGAAGCTATTACCATAGTCGGCATGGTAAGACCTAGGCCCGGGACCATGATAACTTTTCGTTTTGAGGTCCCCAGACCCCAAAAACACCATTCGTTCGAAACTGTGTATATATATATATATATATATATATATATATATATATATATGTGTCCGTGAGCACGATAACTCTCGTAAAAATTATCCGATTTTGATGAAATTTGGTATAAACGTGTAAAGCAACATTTATGACTTTAAGTTCGAAAACCAGCCAGATCGCTTTATCCGAAGGGGTATTTTGGGGGGTTTTGTACCCCAAAAATGGGTTTTTGATTTTTTACATATAATTTTGGAAATAGTCAAATTTTTAGTTTTTACCATTGGATTCAGCTTAAAAAAACACACAATTTGGTATTTTGATCATTTCTCTACGTCAATTGGTTACCGAGATATTGAAAGTGCTAAACACAGTACGTTGTCTCATGTTATTCTTATGGAGGAAAAGAAAAATTTTATATCTCACTTATTTATGAACGTATACTGACGAAACTTGGTATACGGCTTCATCTGGTTGTGGACCATTGATATTTTCTCAAAAAAACAATTTTTTGCCAAAGGCTCCCGTAGCAGCAAACCTGCGTACTCAGCCCCATGTTATTCTTAAGGAGAATAAGTAACGTGTTATCTCCCTTAATTATGAAAATAAATTAATGAAACTTGGTATGTGGCTTTATGTGGTATTAAGATACATATATATGCATTGGAAATTCGTGAGTACGCAGGTTTGCTGCTACGGGGGTATATATATATATATATATATATATATGTCCGTGAGCACGATAACTCTCGTAAAAATTATCCGATTTTGATGAAATTTGGTATAAACGTGTAAAGCAACATTTATGACTTTTAAGTTCGAAAACCAGCCAGATCGCTCTATCCGAAGGGGTATTTTGGGGGGGTTTTGTACCCCAAAAATGGGTTTTTCAAACTTTTTACACATAAGTTTTGAAATAATCAAACTTTAGGTTTCCCCATTGGATTCAGCTTAAAAAAACACACAATTTGGTATTTTGATAATTTCTCTACGTCAATTTGTTACCGAGATATTGAAAGTGCTAAACACAGTGCGTTGTCTAATGTTATTCTTATGGAGGAAAATCAAAATTTTATATCTGGCTTATTTATGAACGTATACTGACGAAACTTGGTATACGGCTTCATCTGGTCGTGGACCACTGATATTTGCTCAAAAAAAATTTGTTTACCCAAGGCTCCCATAGCAGCAAACCTGCGTACTCAGCCCCATGTTATTCTTATGGAGAATAAGTAACGTGTTATCTGCCTTCATTATGAAAATAAATTAATGCAATTTGGTATGTGGCTTTACCTACATGAGTTATATTGATATTTGTATAAAATCCCATTTTTTTGTTCCTTGCTTCAGCAAACCTGCATACTCAGCCGCCACGTTATTCTTATGGAGAATAATTAAAATGTCATAAATCGTTTATTTATGAATGTATATTGATGAAACTTGGTATGTGGCTTTATGTGGTATTAAGATACATATATATGCATTTATGTGGTATTAAGATACATATATATGCATTGAAAATTCGCTGAGTATGCAGGTTAGCTGCTATGGGAGTATATATATAACATTTTGATCGACCCCCCAAAACGAGTTCAGTGGGTCACGTTAGGAACTTCTATGGTGGTCCCGGCCTAAAGTTTCACCGTGCGGGTCATGCTAATAGTTCACTTTCCAAAGTAAATTCACTAATTATGTGTATTTTTTAATAATTAAAATATTAGGGAGTTGTAACAGCATGACATGAAAAAGTCAGTAACCGAGAACTTTTTTATTTTTGAGGTAGAAACAAACATCCAGCGAGAAAGTTGCAGCTAACTGATGATCTTAAATTTGCATTCAGAAGAATTTGTTATAGAACTTATAGTTTGCTCAATAATCCGATGTAAATAACCGCCATGTTCAGTTCTACGTGCGCCACCGTTGCGGACCACGGCTCCACGCTGTTCTAGCCCCCAGCATAGTTAAACGCTCCTCATTTTACTTAGATTTTCACCTAGAAAATATTAATGATGTAAATTTTACTCCATGTTGTATTGAGATTATTGTGTTTTAACGTAGCTTTCAATTTTGATAGAACATTCAGTTATCGAGATGTAATGTAATGATAGCTGACCCCACCTTTGATACGCCCGCTCCGATCGATATGTTAATAGGAGCAGATCTTTTTGCCTCCTCTGTCAAAGGCCAGTTTCTTTCTCTTGGTGAAAATATGCCTTTAGCTATCGACACAATTTTTGGATATGCCCTTTTACGGTCGACTCCTATTGTCTCAAGTAGACCTACTCAAAGCTCATGCAATGGATTAGTTACACTCTTGACAACCAACGGTTTGGGCCTTCACGCCTCCATCCAATAGTTATGGGCTATCGAGGAACCCCCATTTGCTAGTAAGCAGTCCTTAGCTGAAGAAACATTTGAAAAAATTGTATGTCAACTCATACTCACACTCATGAAGGGAGATATGTAATCTCTCTGCCCTTTTCAGACGACCCGTCAAAATTGGGTGACTCAGATAAATTTGCAAAATCCATCCTTTTGTCTTTGGAAAGCAAGTCCTTAAGAATCCTGAATTTAAGCAGTCTTATATTGATTTTATGAGAGATATTTTCAGGACATATTAAACTCTGTCAGACACCACCCTACAAGGATATACGCCATTACTACCTTCCTTATCATGGAGTTATTAAGGATGGAAAATTGAGAGTAGTATTTAACGATTCAGCACCTACATCAAATTCTCTGTCACTCAACAGTATTCTTCACCAAGGACCAAAACTCCACAACAACATATGTGATATAATTCTTAATTTTCGCAGACATGCAATTGTTTTTTTATGTGGTATCAAACAGATGTTTCGACAAGTTCTTGTAAATGAAAAGAATCAGTTGTTCCAACTAATTCTTTGGAGGAAAAATGACGAAATGCCTCTTCAAGTCTGTAAGTTGACTACCGTCACTTATGGTGTTACATCATTGCTCTACTTAGCAAATCGTATTATTCAACAACTTATCAGCGATGAAGGGAAAAATCACCCATTAGCTGCCACTGTTCTTAAAGACCAGATTCATGTTGATGACGCTCTGTTGGGCAGTAATTGTATTGATAATGCTCTAATGTTAAGAAATGATTTAGTTCAGTTACTCAAAAAAGGAGGTTTCGAGTTGAGATAACGGTCATCAAATAATCCTTTGCTTTTACAATCAGTTCCTGAAGACCACAGAGAAAACCAATTGGGTTTCGAGCTCCAGAACAACCAATTCACATTGTCCTTGAACTTAAATTAATTCCAAGTAAAGATGTATTTTCTTATTCTGTAGGTACTGAGAGGATAATTTAAACTCCCATAACAAAATTGTTTTAGTGTGATATCTCAGATCTACGACCCATCAGGATGGCTTACACCCGTAACCTTCTGGTCAAAATCATTCATGCAATATTTATGGACCCTCAATCTGGAATGGGATGACCCTTTAGATGATACAATTTTGCCGGTTTGGCATAAGTTTACTAGCGAACCTCCCTGCATTGAAACACTCAAGATCCTTTGCTATGTTGGACTCTCTTCTGCGAATAATATTCAACTACATGCCTTTTCTGATGGAAGTGAAGCAGGATATTTCAATTGTGTGTATATTAGGGTTGTGAACTCAGAAGAAAATATATCAACTTATCTTTCAATGGCAAAGTCAAGGGTTGCACCACTTAAGCGTATCTCAATACCTCGCCTGAAACACTGCAGAGCACATCTGATGTCTAAACTTCTCAATTACTGTATACATCAGCTATCACCTTACAACAACATTGACTCAAACAGAGCACGGTGTGTATTTATATACTATAGTTGTTTCATGGATCGGTATGCCCTCTTATCGACTCAAAGTTTATGTGTGAAACAGTTTCAGAAATACAGGAAAATATTCTTCCATCATTTTGGTGGCATGTGCCATCATCGGAAAATCCAGCTGATGTTGGATCTCGAGGTTTATCTCCTCAAGCTTTGATCCACCGCACTCTTTGGTGGAATGGACTTGTATGGCTACATTCTTCTGATGAAAGACGACCAAATTATATTTGTAAACCATTGACTGAAGAAATATATATACCTGAAACTAAGACACTAATGGATAACGCACTCTCTACTATTCCTGGAGAACCACTTTCTCTCATCACTCATGTCTCTTCTTGGACAACTCTATTCCATGTTTCTGCCTACATGATGCGCTTCATTTATAATACTACAAATGAGACAACACGTTCTGGAAATTTATCTTCTCAAGAATTAAAAGAATCACATAATCTAATTTGTAGGATGATTCAAAAAGAAATTTTTTCAGAAGAAATAACATGCTTAAAATTAAATAAACCATACTCTATGCGCATCCGACGTTTGGCTCCTTATTTGGATAAGGGCATAATTCGAGTTGGTGGCAGACTAAATAAGGCTAACATCTCACAAAGTCTTAAACACCCAATATTGCTCCCTAAAGGCCTCAGATTAGTTAATATACTGATTGACCATTATCATATCTTGTACTTGCACTCAGGCCCAACTCAAACCCAGGCTATGCTGGCTTTAGTGCCAACAAATACTGGATTCTTAGTGCCAGGAGTTTAGTAAGATCCAGAATCTTTAAATGAATTAGACATTTCAGGTGTAAACCTCTCCTCACTTCTCCACTCATGGGAGAATTGCCTAAGAATCTAATTACACCTTCAAGGCCATTTTCAGTTTCTGGTGTTGATTATGCTAGTCATTTTGTTGTGAAGCAACATCTCTTAAGACGAGTTCAGCCTATTGAGGTTTATATTTGTATATTCATCTGTTTTTCTACAAAAGCAGTTCATATGGAGGTGGTAACCGATTTAACCGCTGATGCCTATATAGCCGCTCTTACCAGATTCGTATCAAGATGAGGAATTGTTTCAGATATAAACTGTGATATTGCCACAAACTTTACAGGTGCCTCAGAAAAGCTCAAATGCAACTTTGAGAATTTAACTATAGAACCAAAAGTCCAAAATTACTCAGAGAAGTTCAATATATAATTTCACTTTCTACCCCTACATGCCCCTCATCAGGGAGGCCTGTGGGAAAGGGCTGTTAGAAGTATCAAATTTCATTTGATAAGAGTCATTGGGCAGCAGATTTTGTCCCTTGAGGATTTTAAGACTTTAGTTACACGTATTGAAGGAATGATGAATTCTAGACCAATTACTCCGCTCTCTCTTCAGACCCTTCAGATTTAGAATCATTGACACCTGGACAGTTTTTAGACGGTGGGCCTCTCGTGGCACCACTTGAGCCTGGTCTATGTAGCATTCCTCTCAACAGATTAAGACGCTCGCAAGTGGTTAGCAGTTTAGTCAACAAATATGGGCTCGGTGGCAAAAGGAGTATTTGCACACCCTGCAGGAAAGGACTAAATGGCTCACTCCCAAAAGGAACATTGAAATAAATTATTTTGTTGTCATTCATGACGATAACTTACCTCCCCTCTCTTGGAAGTTCGGGCGAGTTCTCTCCGTCTCTCCAGGTACTGATGGAATTGTCCGAGTTGTGCACTTGAATACAACCATTGGATATTTCACTCGTCCAGTGACTAAGGTGTCCATACTTTCCATTGATCAGTAAAGATAATACTTATTATCAACCCCCTTTCATTCATAATTGTTCCTGATCATTTTTTTGTTATTCTGAACCCAGAGGTTCAGGGGGGCCCGAAATGTTAAATATTCAACATTAACTTAATAAACATTAAAATAATAGAAGCGTATTCAGTTGTATTAATCAAATGATTCTACAGCTTGGCAACACTGACGTCATATCCAAAGTGCAGTTCTACCATCTTGGCGTCGGTGAGTCTAGGCTCCACTCTCGTTCGCCGCACATCAATTTTGCATTGCAATTAGACTCAAAACGTTCTCAACTCAATCTCTACATTATATACATTTACCAATTGTGTCATTTCATATTTAATCTTTACTCTAAGGAAGTAATAAGAGATAATCAAGAATCCTGAAGAAGATTTTATTTTTTAGTTTAACTAAATGTTTTGTTAAAACGTATCGCGTACAGTCAAGTAGTAATTTTAGTATGCTCATTTATTACAGGGAAGTAGTGAATTTATTTAATTCCAAATCAGTTAAAGAACAAAACTGTTCAAACGTGCAAGTTTATCAACGTCACATCACAACATGGATATTCTTCGTGGTCCTCCGTCATCAGGCACTCGTCTTAGTCTATCACTCTGGCGAGAGCAACGTTCGCAACAGCTTCAAGTCCAGCTCCAGCCTACTGATGATCGTTCATGGGTTTACACCGTCTAAAGGATTTAAGGTACTCTACAATTTCTAAATAGGAAATAAGAGATTTCCAATAAATATAACACAGCTAATATATCCTGTGCAATGCCAATAGTTTTCTTTTCACAATCTGCCCAGTTTTCATTTTCTTCTCCTTCATTAATGCCGTAAAAATTTAGATTCTCCCTTCTGCTTCGATTTTCGAATCTTGTTTCATCTCAGATTTTTTTTTCAGTTGTTTTAATTTAATTTTCCAAGTAGGAATTATCAATTTTAATTCATCATGCAATGTATTCACTTCATATTTGTACTCACTTCACTATTCCATTTTTCCAAGATTTGTGCAATGTAGATAACCAATTTCTCAAAAGGTCCCCCTCCAAACTGATCAATAAGACTTGCTTTTTACTATTATTTGTCCATTTCCTTTAGTAAAAGTATTAATTTTCACTCCAAATTTAGCAAGAGCAGCTGGTATCATCGATTGTTTCAGTCCTGAAACTGACATTATGACACAAATAAATCACGAGATAGTTCAACAGAACATTCACTATAAATAGCAAAATGTAACTGGCCAAACACAAGAATAGAGCCATTCACTGAACGTTCTCACACAACACTGTCAGCTCAGCAATGCTCGTTGAAACTGGGAAAAATACTCTATCTTAATTATCTTAAACTGGACAATACTTCCACTTTAAAAATATTATCATGTCTTGAAAAATGCTTGGCAGCACTCTTTGAACAAGTGTTTCTTCCTGTGATACCATAAATACTGATTAGTAACATTTATATTGTTTATATTCTCCATTAAAAAATGGTTAGTACTTCAAATAAATTAATTCTAGTTATAAAAAAAACAAAAATTCAACACCATTTATGGCGGTAAAATAATGGAATACCTCCGTCGCAGAAAACCTGCGTACTCAGCCAATTTCCAATATATATATATATATATATATCACTACTACATAGCCACTTACCAAGTTTCACAAAAATACATTCATAAATAAGTGATATATAGCATTTTATTTATTCTCCATAAGAATAACATTAGGGCTGAGTACACAGGTTTGCTGCAATGAGGAAGATAAAAATGTGTATTGTTGCAATTATCAATATAACTCAACCAGGTGAAGCTACATACAAATTTTTATTAATTTAGGTTCATAACTAAGAGGTTCATACAACTTTACCTATTCTCCATGCCATATGAATAACGTGGGGGCTGAGTATGCAGGTTTGCTGCTACAGGGAAAATCAACAAAAAACCTTTTTGTGCAAATATCAATATACCACAACTAGTTGAAGCCACATACAAAGTTTCATCAATATACATTCATAAATAATCGAGATATAATATTTTATTTATCCTCCATAAGGATAACATTGGACAACGTACTGTGTTTAGCACTTTGAATATCTCTGCAATGGTTGGACGTAAAACAATAATTAAAACACCAAAATGATTGTTTTGTAGAGCTAAACTGATTGATAAAAAGAAATGTGATGTTTTTAGTAAAATTATCTGAGGAAAATCCAAAAACCTTTTTCCCATAAGATTAACACGGGAAATTTTATGAACACGTTTTTTGACTTTTATCTACAACCACTTAACCTAGGTTAATGATTCAAAATACCAAATTGTTTGTGTTTTTAAGCTCTATAAAATGGCTATAACCAAAATTAAGTCTTTTTAAAATTTTAGGGGGAAAATTTAAAAAACTGATTTTTGGAAAATTTAAAACCCCCATAAAACCCCCTTCCCATTGTTCGATCAATCTGGTTTTCGAATTTAAAGTCATAAATGTTACTCTACACATTTGTGCCAAATTTCATCAAAATCTGGCGTTTCTTTCAAAAGTTATTGCGGTAGCGGACACCGCAAATTTATATATAAATTTGAACGAATAGTGTTTTTGGCATCTGGGGACCTCAAAACAAAAAGTTATCATGGTCTCAGGCTTAAGTCTTACCATGAGACCTACGGTAATAGCTTCTTCCCTATAGGGGAAATTCGCTAAAAACGTTTGATAATTTTATAGGACCCCTAAAATTAAACTTTGAATATTATATGTCAAAAACATGTTTTTAAATAGATCTATTTAAAATGATTCTATATTTTTACTATTTTCCAAACCCTTTTTGAAAACCAATTTTAGCATATAGTAAATGTCACATCAAAATCTTAGTACTTTTTTATACGTACTAATCACAGAACATCTAAAATAGTTCTTTTCAAACGATTTAAAATTTTATTAAAATGTAAATTTTGATTTTATGTTTTTACAATAATTTGAGATTGGGTCTTTTTTATTAATGCAAATCATACAAAAACTGTCAACAAACACTTTGATAAAATAATAATAAAAAGTGTCCTAAAAATAGGATGGTGGTAAAAAGAGGGTTATTGATGAAACTTAATTTTATATTTGGAATCAATAACACTGGAGACTAACTTATATTTTAATTTGAAATAATTGAACATAGAAATTGTAAGACTCGTGCTGTTTTGGCATCGTATACTTAAAACTTATAAATAAATATCTTTAAGAATTGAGAAAATAACAAATAACATTATAAATATACTTTCATTAAAATTTTAAAATAAAAGTTATTCTAGTTTGAAAAGAGCAATAAATCAATATGCGAAATGATTTAGGTTATATTGAACACATTTTAAAATCTTATCGTGGAAAATTGAAGGCACAATCCTTTACAAATAAGAGCAGTAAGAGCAGTCAGAAAAAACTTCTGACTTGATGGCAGCTTTACAAAAGGTTGAGGGAAAAGTTGCCCTCGACACTGTTTATTGACAAAACCAAGAAACTACAAATAATGTAGTGTAATGATCTTCTTAAATTTTACAATATAAAACAACTCACTTCGTCCAGTGGTAAGAGGTAAGTAAGAGGAAGTAAGAGGTAGGATTGTGGGGGGATAACATTAACCGCCTCGTTCGAAAACTGGCCATCAAGTCATCTAGTAGAAAGAGTTAAAATAAAACATTTGTTATTATGCCTGTTTATTCTTTTTTCTTTTAAAACTACTGAGATTGCTCAACCATAAAAAATATAGAAATCAAAATAGATTTCTTTAAAGAATCTGATATTGTGATGTACTTACCAACATTAATCGACGCCTGGTCCGTCCCCCGCCCCTAGAAATTGTACAGGAATCATAAACCACTGAGGGCCCTCAAACACATCATCTTCATCGTCGTCATCTTCATCGAAGTCGTCATCGTCGAATTCATCGGGCGGGGGATCAGGGGTCGGGGCAAAGTAGCATTTGTAGATAAAAGCCCCGACCCCTATAGTCAGGGCAGCTCCAGCGCCATACGCGAGCAACTTTCCGTGAGCTCTGAAAAAAAAGGCCATCAATTTACTAAATAATAAATTAGAAAAACATGTTATTAATATTTGTTACTTACTTACTGTAAACATATGTGGTACTTATCTAATCTATATATTAAACAAACCCGTTCAAGGAACCTTTGAGAAAACCAGAACTCTGACACCTATGCTTGATTGAAAAGGAGTCATTCTCATCCTTTCTTTCTTATCGGTGAGTATAAAGTGGAGGAAATTGTTTGTAGTTAATGGTCAAACCTCTCCTTAGGTCTTAAATTAAACTAGTTACCCTGTTGCTCGAATCTGATCAAGTTAAACGAAAGTTTACTTCAGTTGTAAACACACATAAAACATCTGATATTAAATGGATGATAGCATAATGAATAATGTTGATAACGTACTTTCAATCAACATCTTTAGATTTCCGCCGTGGGATAGCGCCACTATTCCGAAAATTTAAGTCCTTTACGGCCTTTACTGTATTTAAGTGCTGCCCTTTCTTAAAATGTTGAGACGTATTGGCAAAGCTTCGTAAAAATACCTTTAATTTTACAGCTCAAACATTAAAATCCGTCCAGCCGTTATCGAGTTATGACTGTGAAGAAAAAGCCCCTAGCGTATTAATATATAGGATAGAATTGAAAAGTTAAACACATTTTTAAATTAAGACAATTTCATCAATTGTGATTTGATTTGACTATAAAACATAGAAATCAGATAAATAAGCGAAGCTGTTCGGCAAAGCTAGTTCGATATGGATTTATACACTTTGAAACAGGTATGTTTATATCTGATTTATGCTATTAGTATAGACAAAATACCCCCGTCGCAGCAAACCTGCATACTCAGCGAATTTCCAATGAATATATAACATAACACATTAAAACACTTAACAGGATTCATAAGAAATGTATTCACAAACAAGCAATATTTAAAATATTAATTATTCTCTATAAGAATAACATTGGGGATGAGTACGCAGGTTTGCTGCAACAAGGCACACAAAATAATGGGTTTTTATGCAAATATCAATAGAACTCATCTTAGTGAAGTCACATACCAAGTTTCATCCATATACATTCATAATTAAGCGATATATAACATTTTAAGTATTTTCCATAAGAATAACATGGGGACCAAGTACCTAGGTTTGCTGCTACAGGAAACATTGGCGAAAAATTGTTTTTTTGTGCAAACAACAATAAACCACAACCAGATCAAGCCATATACCAAATTTCGTCAGTTTATGTTCATAAATAAGCGAGATATACAATTTTTCTTTTTCTCCATAAGAATAACATTAGACAACGTACTGTGTTTAGCACTTTCAATATCTCGGTAACCAATTGACGTAGAGCAATGATCAAAATACCAAATTGTTTGTTTTTTTAAGCTGAATTCAATGGTATAAATTAAAATTTTATTTAAATTAAAATTACGTGTGAAAACCCCAAAAAACACATTTTTCGGGTACAAAACCCCCCAAAAACCCCCCTTCGGATGGTGCGATTCATCTGGTTTTCGAACTCGTTCAAATAAATTGTACTTTACACATTTGTACCAAATTTCATTAAGATCGGACGTTTTTTACGAGAGTTATCGTGCTTACGGACACATATATATATACATATATATATATATATAAATATATATATATATATATATATATATATATATATATATACATATATAAAAATTTGAACGAATGGTGTTTTTGGCATCTGGGGACCTCAAAATGAAAAGTTATCATGGTCTCGGGCTTAAGTCTTACCATGAGACCTACGGTAATAGCTTCTTCCCTATAGGGGAAATTCGCTAAAAGCTGTGGGAAAATCTAGGTAATTGTTGTTATTGCTTGGTTGTTTACATGAGCTGCAACTAGCGTTAGAGGATAACGTCCAAACAACCACAAGTTACATGTAACATGTCAAAATCGGAGGTAGGAAGTGATAGGAGAAGCCAGTGGGGTGGAGCCCTGAGGCCGGAAAAAAATTATTCTTCTCCTAGAGTAAATAAGATGCAGAGTAAAATTCATAAGCCTCTGCCAAGGTCACCATATGAGTTTTTCCTAACATCAAAACACTGTAAAATGTACAACTTCATTTAGTATAAAAAGTAGGAAAGATTTAAGTCTTGTTGATCAAAACTATTTAAACAAATTAAAATAATTACAGAGCAATAAAAACTTACCCTATAAACTCTTTGAAGAGCTTCATTTTTGATGAATTCTTTTCTATGTTGCCATAGATACTATTTTAATTATCGTCTAAAAGTGGTTATATTTTGCTTGGTTCTCCCCAAAAGTCTGACACAAAAGCAGAAAATTAATGGATCATTTTGTTAGATATTTATTTTGGGTGGGCCTGTTCCGTAAAATAAGATGGAATAAATCTACAATATATACAACCGCATGTGTAACTCACTCACTCACTCACTCACTCACTCACTCACTGAGGTATATGAATTCTAGACCACTTCTAGACGAGCTAGAAACCTAAAATTTTTCAAGCTAGCTTATAGCTTGTAACCCCCAGAAAAATCACCAAAACTGACAATTTTTTATTTTAACCCCCTAAAAAAATATTTAAAACCCCCCAAAAAAGTCTTAATTTAAAATTACAGTTTTTGAGCTCTAGCGGCCGAACAGATAGACCTATCGAAAAACGGACACCTCCACGACCTACGGATTTTGCAACTTCTACAACTTTGTTCCTATGACTTTTTGTCGTATCTCGCTCCCTTCACCCTTAGGTAGCGCTAGATTTTTCAAATTTCAGGTAATTTCGGCGGTTATTTTTGTGGTTTTTAGCGAATTTCCTCTATAGGGAAGAAGCTATTACCGTAGGTCTCATTGTAAGACTTAAGCCCGAGACCATGATAACTTTTTATTTTGAGGTGCCCAGATGTCAAAAACACTATTCGTTAAAATTTATATATATGTATGTATGAATGTATATGTATATGTATATGTATGTGTATGTATATGTGTGTGTGTGTCCGTTACACGATAACTTGAGTAAAAAAGTCAGATTTCAATGAAATTTGGCTCAAATGTGTAAAGTGACATTCATGACTTTAAGTTCGAAAACCAGAAAAATCGGACCATGGGAAGGGAAGTTTATGGGGAATTTAAATTTTCCAAAAATCAGTTTTTTGCACTTTCACCCTACAATTTTTAAAACTGTCAATTTTGGTTTTGAGCATTTTATAGAGCTTAAAAAAAATTAGTATTTTAAATTATTAACCTAGGTTAAGTGGTTGCGGAGAAAATCAAAAAAAACCTGCTCATAAAACCTCCCACATTAATCTTATGGGAAAAAGGTTTTTGACTTTTCCTCAGTTCATTTTAATGTAAACTTTACATTTTATTTTACCAATCAATTCAGCTCTACAAAACAATCATTTTGGTGTTTAAATTGTGATTCTACGTCCAACCGTTGCAGAGATATTCAAAGTGTTAAACACAGTACGTTGTCCAATGCCTTATGGAGAATAAATAAAATTTGATATCTCGATTATTTTTGAATGTATATTGATGACACTTTGTATGTGACTTCACGTACTACTGGTATATTGATATCTGCACGAACAATTGATTTTTGTTGATTATCCCAGTAGCAGCAAACCTGCATACTCAGCCCTAATGTTGTTCTTATGGAGAGTAAGTAAAGTTTTATATCTCCCTTAATTATGAACATTCATTAATAAAACTTAGTATGTAGCTTCAACTGGTTGAGTTATATTGATAATTGCACAAAAACACATATTTTGTGTTCCTTGTTGCAGCAAACCTGCGCACTCAGCCCTAATGTTATTCTTATGGAGGTCATTCGATTAAATATCGAATATCGTATTATTGACTACCAATTATCGCAGTCGATTACTCATCTAGCAACGAGATGAACACATCATATGTTAAATTGTAACTTTCCCATTTCTCTACATGCTGTGGTGGATCAATGGATTCAGTGTCAGACTTACGATTAAGCGATCCCGGTTCAAATCCCACTTTTTCTGATTACTTGTTGGGATCTGCATTTTTAATTTTGCGCTAATTATTTTGTTCAAATATTATTGTTGTAGTTTACCATTTAAGGTCTAGATTTTTTGTTAAAGTTTATATTTTTAAAATCAAAATTAATTTATTTGTAATATGTTGAACAATGAATAGCCACCATGCAGCACTCTGCGGAGTTAGGTTAGGTTAGGTTACTATAATATTGTCATGAACTGCAGCGAAAGTTGTGAATTTTTACACGTAAATACATTTGTACTACCTTAAAAAACAAAGATCTAGAATCGGTAGTCAATAATACAATAGTCAATATTTAATCGAATGACCTACCCATCTGTTGTAAACTGAAGGCTATCCCCTTAAACATTCACAAACTCTACTATTTCAATTGATAACCCCCTCATATTTAAATAACTGCTGATTTGTCTATTTCTTTTTTGTATAAGTAGTAGTATAATGTCGGTTCAGGGCCACTTAATATGACACCACTTTCACTTGAGTTAGGTACCCGGATTACCCCTGGTACTACCCACCCGATAGCGACCTGGGGACGAAGCCCCCCCCCCCAGCGAGCGAAGCGAGTATTTTATATACATTATTAATAAAATTCCTAAAGCAATTGGTTTGTTTAATATTTTGATAGTTCTAAAAACGCTACTAGCACTCAAAATTGACTGTTATGAGATATTGACCGATAGGTAAGGTCTCAATTCCATCGTTTCCAAAAGTATTGTTATTCTTGAACAGCTGAATCATAAGGATGCATTTTTACGCCACTTTAGGAGAACAATGTTATCCTTTTCTGCACTTAAAATATTTTTATGAGGCATTATTATTATAAGTAACGAGGATGGAAAAACACATCACTCGTAACACACAGACAGCCAATCAGCTGTCAAACTTACAGTGCAGCCAACCCACTC
This sequence comes from Allygus modestus, assembly GCA_963675035.1. Lineage (NCBI taxonomy): Eukaryota > Metazoa > Arthropoda > Insecta > Hemiptera > Cicadellidae > Allygus > Allygus modestus. The sequence goes on from OY776116.1 coordinate 43,464,037, forward strand.
ATAACACACAGACAGCCAACCAGCTGTCAAACTTACAGTGCAGCCAACCTACTCGTAACACACAGACAGCCAACCAGCTGTCAAACTTACAGTGCAGCCAACCCACTCGTAACACACAGACAGCCAATCAGCTGTCAAACTTACAGTGCAGCCAACCCACTCGTAACACACAGCCAGCCAATCAGCTGTCAAACTTACAGTACAGCCAACCCACTCGTAACACACAGACAGCCAATCAGCTGTCAAACTTACAGTGCAGCCAACCCACTCGTAACACACAGACAGCCAACCAGCTGTCAAATTTACAGAGCAGCCAACCCACTTGTAACACACAGACAGCCAATCAGCTGTCAAACTTACAGAGCAGCCAACCCACTTGTAACACACAGCCAGCCAATCAGCTGTCAAACTTACAGTACAGCCAACCCACTTGTAACACACAGACAGCCAATCAGCTGTCAAACTTACAGTGCAGCCAACCCACTCGTAACACACAGACAGCCAATCAGCTGTCAAACTTACAGTGCAGCCAACCCACTCGTAACACACAGACAGCCAACCAGCTGTCAAACTTACAGAGCAGCCAACCCACTTGTAACACACAGCCAGCCAACCAGCTGTCAAACTTACAGTGCAGCCAACCCACTCGTAACACACAGACAGCCAACCAGCTGTCAAACTTACAGAGCAGCCAACCCACTTGTAACACACAGACAGCCAATCAGCTGTCAAACTTACAGTGCAGCCAACCCACTCGTAACACACAGCCAGCCAACCAGCTGTCAAACTTACAGAGCAGCCAACCCACTTGTAACACACAGACAGCCAATCAGCTGTCAAACTTACAGTACAGCCAACCCACTCGTAACACACAGACAGCCAATCAGCTGTCAAACATATAGTGCAGCCAACCCACTCATGATTCACAGATATCTTACCAAAAATTCCTTTGTAAAATCTCTACAAGATAAGTGTGTACTTTTGTTACTATTTATTTCTGGAAATTCGAATAAAACTGAAGCGAAAGCTGTATAAAAATAAACAGATAATTAATTTTGTTTAAATTTCTCAAAAAAAGGTACTTTTGTGCCCCATTAATTATAAAATTGTTTGACTTTTTTCATTATTTGATAAGCTACACAAATAACGGAAATAATAAAATAATAAAATGAAATAATATCCATTGAGCACGTATTTATAGATGCATTGAATAATATTAGCACATTTTGTGTCAAGGAGGAGTACAATATCAGATTATCTATAGTAATGTATTTATTTCCACGGTTCCACCATTACAACATTACAAATCATTTGTATATATAAATGGTAACAATATAATGCTTTCAAAAACTGTGATTTACATACACAATACTTTACTAACAAATTACCAGCTACCAACAACAATCCTAATTAAATCACAGTATAATCCTATACTCTAATATGGCAAGGTTTGCGTGTGTCCATGCTTGCTTGGAACTCTGATCTCAAAAAAAGCACCAACGATTTCCTTCAAATGTTGGAAATAACTAATTTCTGGGATAAAAATAAGTTCTAGACAGGTCCCATCCCTGGGAAAAATTAAATAATGTTAAAAATCGAAAACAAATTCGCAAGCAGCACGCTGACGTGAGGGAAGTGAATTTCCACATACATATTTTTAAAACTCAAAACCAGTGTAAAAACAAACATTTATTCCAATTTTATTAAAATCTGAAAATATTGATTTTTAGCGAATTTCCCCTATGGGGAAGTTAGCGAATTTCCCCTATAGGGAAGTTAGCGAATTTCCCCTATAGGGAAGAAGCTATTACCGTAGGTCTCATGGTAAGACTTAAGCCCGAGACCATGACAAATTTTTTTTGAGGTCCCCAGATGACTAAAACACTATTCGTTCAAATTTATATATATGTATATATATATATATCCATATATATATATATATGTGTGTCCGTGAATGCGATAACTTGAGTAAAAAACGTCCGATTTCGATGAAATTTGGCTCAAATGTGTAAAGTGACATTTATGACTTTATGTTCGAAATCCAGAAAAATCGGGCCATGGGAAGAGGTGTTTATGGGGGTTTTAAATTTTCCAAAAATCAGTTTTTTTTTCATTTTTTACCCTACATTTTTTTAAAAACTTTATTTTGGTTTAGACCATGTTATAGAGCTTAAAAAAACAAATAATATGGTATTTTGAATTATTAAGCTAGGTTAAGTGGTTGCGGATAAAATCCATAAAAACCTGCTCATAAAATCTCCTATGTTAATCTTATGGGAAAAAGATTTTTGGCTTTTCCTAAGTTAATTTTTATGTAAACTTCACATTTGCTTTTACCAATCAACTCAGCTCCACAAAACAATCATTTTGGTGTTTAAATTGTGATTCTACGTCCAACCGTTGCAGAGATATTCAAAGTGCTAAACAGTACGTTGTCCAATGTTATCCTTATGGAGAATAAATAAAATTTGATATCTCCATTATTAATGAATGTATATTGATGAAACTTGGCACGTGGGGTCACGTAGTACTGGTATATTGATATTTGCACATAAAATTGATTTTTTGTTGATTATCCCCATAGCAGCGAACCTGCGTACTCAGCCCCCATGTTATTCTTATGGAGAATAAGTAAAATGTAATGACTCCCTCAATTATGAACATAAATTAATAAAACTTGGTATGTGGCTTCACCTTGTTGAGTTATATTGATATTTGCATAAAAACCCATTTTTTTAGTTCCTTGTTGCAGCAAACCTGCTTACTCAGCTCCCATGTTATTCTTATGGAGAATAATTAAAATGTTATATAGTGCTTACTTAAGATTGAATATTGATTAAACTTGGTATGTGGCTTCACCTAGTTAAATTATATTTATATTTGCATAAAAACCAATTGTTTATGTTCCTTGTTTCAGCAAACCTATGTACTCATCACCAATGCTATTCTTATAGAGAATAATTAAAATTGTATATATCGCTTATATATTAATATATTTTTATGAAACATGGTATGAGGCTTTATATGGTATTAAGACATATATTATCCATTGGAAATTCGCTGAGTACGCAGGTTTGCTGCGACGGGGGTATTTTTTAATCTCTATAAGGATAACATTGGACAACGTACTGTGTTAAGCACTTTGAATATCACTGGGACAGTTGGACGTAAAACAACAATTAAAATGCCAAAATGATTGTTTTGTAGAGCTAAACTGATTGGTAGAACGAAATGTGGAGTTTTTAGTGAAAATATCTGAGGAAAATCTTAAAACCATATTCCCATAAACGGTATCAGGAAACTGACACATACTTTCTCCCTTTTAGCCAAACTTTAATGACAAAAATATTTGTTATTTACTAAATATAGAATATGAAGTATAGATAAATGTACAGAAAATTGTCTAAAATAGTTGTTCTCAGAAATATCCACCCAAATTGCTTTTTTGGAGGCACTATAGAGTCCGTTGCTACACACAGTAGTTTTGAGAGGGGAAATGCCCCCTTGCCCCCCCCAGGGTTAAATAGCAACACATTTCGAACATCATCTGTTGGTCAATGCTAACTTGACCTGCATATCAAATGAAATTGATCAGTAAATAAGAGAGAAATAGTTATTTTTGTATTCCCCATAAGAATAACATTGGACAACGTACTGTGTTTACCGCTAAATGAAAATTTCAATTTTCTCCGCAACTAGCAATCGTAGAATAGTAATTTAAAATACTAATTTATTTAGTTTTTTGAGCTCTTTTTAATGGTGAATAGTAATCTTTTTTAACATTTATGATTTTTTATGAAAAATCCAAAAAACTGAATTTTTGATGTTTTAAGTCCTGTAATTTCTGAACCCGCATTTTTCCAGAAATGCGGGTGGTGTCATTTTGTTGGAAACCTAAAGTTCTACAAACCACGAAAGTTTAATCAAAATGGTTAGAGCCGTTTTTGAGAAATTTGGATTTTTCATGTTTTTTGGCGGTTTTTGGGGGATAATTACCCTTAAAAATCAAAAATTCAAAAAAATGAAAAAAACGCCTGGAGATATCGTGGATTAGTACCTACATACCAAATTTCATAAAAATCGGCCCATGGGTTAGGGCTCTAGCTCTGTACACATCCACACAGACACACACACACACACACACGGACACACACACACACACACAGACAGACATCACGTAAAAACAACTTTTTTGGGTTCAGGGAGCACCAAAACGAATATTTCCACTAACAACTCAAATTCGAAAATTTTTACGAAAACAATACTTTCTCCATATACTATGTATAGGGGGAGAAAGTAATAAGATTATCATAGTAAATTTTATGGAAACATTTTTTTACATTTCTTCACAACCACTAAACTTAGCTTAATGATTCAAAAGACTAAATTGTTTGTTTTATAACCTCTACAAAATGGCTATAACCAAAATCTAGTGTTTTTAAAATTGTAGGGTAAAAATTTCAAAAAACTGATTTTTGGACAATTTTAAACCCCCATAAAACCCTCTTACCATAGACCGATCAATCTGGTTTTCAAACAAAGTCATAAATGTTACTCTCCACATTTGTGCCAAATTTCATCAAAATCGGGCGCTTCTTTCAAAAGTTAGCGCGGTAACGGACACACATATATATATATACAAATATATATAAATTTGAACGAATAGAGTTTTTGGCATCTGAGGACCTCAAAACAAAACGTTATCATGGTCTCGGGCTCAAGTCTTACCATGCCACCTACGGTAATAGCTTCTTCCCTATAGGGGAAATTTGCTAAAAGGAAAGATTTAAACATTTTCAAAGTGGAAATTTCGAAAGTAAAGGTTCAGCATATTTACAACAACAGTTTTTATGGACAATTTATCATTATAAATTTTGAAGTAATCTCAGCTCCTTACAAATAATGCTACATAAACCCTAAAAAGTATTGTATAATTATCTAGAAATATATGAAAAAATAAAAATAATTCTGATTTTTACACTGTTTGTTGGAATTATATACAAATTACTTTCATTATACTTTATCACCGTGCGAATATCACACTGCTACTGCTTGGGGTATGTGCACCCCAAGTGTATGAAATTTTGTTTCTGTAACTTAAGCTGTTTCGAGATGGCACACTCTAAAAGGTTTGAATGCCAAATTTTAAGACAAATCATCACGAATAACAAATGTTCCTCAGAAATAAAAAGTGCAGAATTTAAAGACAAATCAAAGGTTACCTTGTTCGTACACTGTAATCGGATAAAAAATTACTAAATAATTACCTTTTCATTAACAACTGTACTAATGTATGAAATTAACACCTACTTTTAAAGGGGGTCAAAGCCATTAAGTTGTGTCATTTGTTTATTACAGTAAACAAACTATAACTGTTTCATTGTTATTTAGCTTGTTTTTATTATTGTTCATTTCTTTTACATTTGATTTGATACTTTCAAGTTTAAACATATTTGTTGTTTCCAAAAAGGTTTATTGAAGTTATTGTGTTCAGTTTAGAGCTCTTATTTAATCTTATTTATATGTCTGTACATTTTTTAACCATAACTATCTTATTGAAATTATGTATAATTTAAGCCAAAACGTAACACTTTGTTTAAAAAAAAGGTTACATACCATGTCGTGATCAATCCACTAGTTTTGCTACTAGTTTTATCCTATTATTAAATCTCTTATGTACCACAGAAAAAAATACTGTCATCGCCTTGAGGTTAAAGACATTTCAACGCTAAACATAAATTTGCACTGACACAAAGAAACATTAAACATTTAAAAATTCACAATAACTGTACCTATTATTTCCCATGTGTCAGTCTGCTCTTGTCTTTGGCCGGCCATACATGGGGTTGTGAATTTTTGTGTACATTTCCGAAATTATTTGTACTTCTTTGTATTGCTTAACTGTTGGAAATAAACAATTTTACTTTATTAGCGAATTTGCCCGATAGGGAAGAAGCTAATTACCATAGTCGGCATGGTAAGACCTAGGCCCGGGACCATGGCAACTTCTCGTTTTGACGTCCCCAGATGCCAAAAAAACCATTCGTTCAATACTGTATATATATATATATATATATATGTGTGTGTGTGTGTGTGTGTGTGTGTGTGTGTCCGTAGGCACGATAACTTTCGTAACAATGGTCCGATTTTGATTAAATTTGGTACAAACGTGTAAAGCAACATTTATGACTTTAAGTTCGAAAACCAGACAGGTCGCTTTATCGGAAGGGGTATTTTAGGAGGGTTTTGTACCCTCCAAATGGTTTTTTTACTTATAATACTAAAAGAAATCTAATTTTAGTTCTCACCATTGGATTTGGCTTAAAAAAGAACAGTTTGGTGTTTTGATCATTTCTCTACGTCAATTGGTTACCGAGATATTTGAAGTGCTAAACACAGTACGTTGTCCAATGTTATTCTTACGGAGGATAACAACAATTTTATATCTTGCTTATTTATAAACGTATCCGGACGAAACTTGGTATATGGCTTCATTTCGTTGTGGTCTATTGATAATTTTCCAAAAAAAACAATATTTTACCGATGGTTCCCGCACCAGCAAACCTGCGTACTCAGCGCCCATGTTATTCTTATGGAGAATAAGAAAAATGTTATGCCTCACTTGATTATGAACATAAATTAATATAACTTGGTATGTAGCTTCACCTAGTTGAGTTACTTTGATATTTGTATAAAAAGCCACAATTTGTTTTCCTTGTTGCAGCAAACCTGCGTACTTAGCCCCCCATGTTATTCTTATGGAGAATAATTAAAATTGTATAAATTGCTTATTTATAAATGGATACGGATGAAACTTGGTATGTGGCTTCACCTGGTTGTGGTCTAATGATATTTGCATTAAAACCTAATATTTTCTATTCCTTGTTGCAGCAAACCTGAGTACTTAATTCCCATATTATTCTTATAGAGAAAAATTAAAATTGAATGTACGGCCATTTTTTAATATGTATCTATGAAACTTGGTAAGTGGCTTACACCATTTAATTCTATTAATGGTGAACAATATTCATTTACTTAACAAACAGAGAAATAGTAAACCAAGAGACAGGTTACACACTACAGTGTAGGAAGTGTTGCGTTTTATAAACAAAAAAACATACTCAAAACAACTTAAAATGGTGCCTTATTTAGGCTGGCCCATGCTGTTTTACCCTTGCCCCCCTTTATGTGTATGAGTGAGTCACACTCTATGAGCCGGCTGTGTATTTCTACAAGGGTATATATTGATTTCATCACCATGGCAATAAGTCCGACTTGGCTTTTTATCCCTGCATTATGTAAATAAGTTAAGTTTTAGAAAAAAGTCCTGTGAGAAGAAATTTGATTTAAATGTCAGAATGAAGGTGTATTAGTTCTCTACTGAGTTGCAATTTTAATTTTATAAATATTTGATCTAGTTTTTTTAAGGGACATAATGTCATTTACAGGTATATATGCCTTAAATTTAACACAAAAAGGACATTTCTTTGATAACTGGAGCCATCACCAGTAAGCCACTTTCAGTAAGCGTCAGCAGTCTTAAGCTTACTAAAAACTTGGTATTGCTCATTATGGACAATTCTGAGAATGTTAACCTGGCTTACTTTGGAGCAGGGATGCAGGGGGGAGGTCATGGGGGTCATGACTCCCCCCCTCCAAAACCACAGACCTTAACGTATTTTACCCATTTTTAACCACAAAGGTTATGAAATTTTTACAATTTATATATTTTTTCTACTCATAACTCCCCTAAAATGATAGTCTGTATCCATCCCTGCTTTGGAGGGAGGTGGGTAGAGTGTCCTGATTGTGATAAGATACTGTAGGCATTTTGAAAAAATGACAGACAACCTCCTGTATTTAACAGAAAGGCATCTATTCTAAGTCCATCATGTATTTCAAACAGCAGCACACAAGGTACTAACTGTCCTGAAAATATTAACTTAGGGTATCTGAATTTGTTATCATGTTTTATTTTATTAGTCCTATTACATTTTTGATTGTCTGTTGTTCATAACACTTTTAAGGCACAACAGACAACTCATTATAAAGTACAGAAAGAGATATATCATCTTTAACACCTTCATGTGGATTGTGGGTTCAGCTGATGAAACCAACATGATAATACCGATCATGATGTCCACGACGTTGGCATTTTTTTAAAATGTAATGGGGACTAGTCAAAATGCTCCATCCATACAGAAAATATAGCAGAAGTAACCAGGGGAGACACCTAGATTAGATACAAAATAAGGCCAAATACATCAAAATAGGGAAATACGTTTTTAGTCCTCCTTCAAAATACGGGAATTAAATTTAAACATTTTCAAAAACAAACTGAAAATTATTTTATATTATTGGACCCTTATTCAATTGAAGACTATTTTACATTTTAATCTACAAATTAAAGTATCCAAGATAAAAAGTTGTGGACCATATTTAATATTTAATGTTCTTTGTAAATGACTGGTCCGGTTACAGTGCAGTTTGTCCTAGATGTATATATGTATTGCTGTGTCGTGAGTATGCAAAGTAATGGATGTGCCCAGATTATGAGCAAATTGACGAATATGACACTATTTATTGTAACCTTGTTTGTACACAATATAAATAAACGGTATCAGGAAACTGACACATACTTTCTCCCTTCTAGCCCAACTTTAATGAATAAATTACTTTTTATTTACTAAATATAGAATACAAAGCACGGTCAAATGTACAGAAAATCTTGTAAACAAGTTGTTTTAAAAAACATCCACCCAAATCCCTGCTTTGGAGGCAGTACAGAATTCATTGCTGCACTCGTGGTTTTAAGAGGGGAAATGCCCCCTATTCCCCCCCAGGGTTATTAAGGGGCAACATATTTCGAATTTCCTCTGTTGGTCAATACTAACTTGACAAGCATATCAAGTTTGAATGAAATTGATCAGTAAATAAGAGAGAAATAATAATTTTTTTATTCCCCATAAGAATAACATGGGTACAATGTACTGCGTTTACCGCAAAATGAAAATTTCAATTTTCTCCGAAACAGGCAATCGTAGAATAGTAATTCAAAATACTAAATTATTTAGTTTTTGAGCTCTTTTTAATGGTGAATAGTAATATTTTTTTATGTTTTTTTATGAAAAATCCAAAACACTGAATTTTTGATATTTTAAGTCCTGTAATTTCTGAACCGGAATTTTTACAGGAATGCGGGTGGTGCCATTTTGTTGGAAAACTAAAGTTCTACAAACGACTAAAGTTTAATCAAAATCGTTAGAGCAGTTTTTGAGAAATTTGGATTTTTCATGTTTTTGGGCGGTTTTGGGGGGATAATTACCCTTAAAAATAAAAAATTCAAGAAAATGAAAAAAACGCCTGGAGATATCGTAGATTAGTACCTACATGCCAAATTTCATAGAAATCGGCCCATTGGTTAAGGCTCTAGCTCTGTACACATCCACACAGACACACACACACACACACACACACGGACACACATACACACAAAACCACGTAAAAACCACTTTTTTGGGTTTAGGGAGCACCAAAACAAATATTTCCACTAACAACTCGAATTCGAAAATTTTGACGAAAACAATACTTTCTCCATATACTATGTATAAGGGGAGAAAGTAAAAATAAACTTTGATTTGATAATAACTTATGAACCTTTTCTGGCTTAAGCAATTTATTTCAGAAAATTCTGAGAACCAGAATGATTTAGCTACTGAGGCGAAAAGAGACTTAAATGAATATTGCTGTTATGGATGATTTACTGGAGGCCGTATTGAAAAAAAGTATATTTCTGACTAGAAACCAAACAGTATCATTTTAACAAAGTTAACCCTTTGAGCGCCAAACTAGAGAATAGAGTGGTTGAATCTTTCTTTTGTTTTATTGATTTTTTAAATATCTTGCAACGCCTGAACAGTTAACATTTTTTTAAATAGGCTTCCGGTGGACACACACAAACACCACAGTAAGGATAGGTAAGAAGTTGCAAAACACCTAAACAGATGTGCAGCTTACAAAGAATCTACTCATCCTGTCAGCTTGGACCAATGCCGTCCACTGTTTGCTTCAGGTCCGCCCTCCCCTTCAACTCTGTCCCACGATAGGTGATCTCTCCATGAGTTGCATATAAAAACACCAACTGATGGGATTCAAACCCTCGATTCAGGTGTTACCCCCTGGCCAGAAGGATAGCGTCTCAGACCGTACTAGCAGCAGTAGCGGTCCAGGTATTAGAGCCTAGAAGCTGGACGAGGTAGTTCAGTTTGTGCCCACCAGGTTACACTACATGTCAGATGCTGACTGCAGACAGAGCTTGTAACTGTACAATCGCTTATGCAGCAATTAACAATGTTTCTAGTGGCAGATTCAAAAGACGATTTATCGGTCCACAGCACTGTAAGAGTTAAAAGAGAGGACAACATACACCACTGCACTTGTTAAGGATCTCTGCTCTAGTATATTTATAATATCACAAAGAGCGTTTGTACATTTCATATAAAAGGAAAATATATGAAAAATAACATACAACAATCAATATTTATTAACAAAATAATTACAGTATATAACTTTATTCACAAAATAGGGAGCTGATAATACACACACAAATTCATAATATTTCAATTCATATTCAACTTTAAAATATATTCATACATAAAATAACCTAGCTATATTGAAATACTTTGCTTAATATAAACCTCATTTAGTAAATCATAAACTGAAGTATGAATTTACAAATTCAAAATACTGTCAATCTATAGGTATGAAAAAAATAGAACCAGGGGCCAAGCCTTGATTGGAGGGAAGTCACATATTTGTGACGATTGACGTCACAGAGTCGGTCAGACCAGACCTTGATCAACCAACCCGCGACGCGAACTTGGCTACCCCTATCGGCAGCAAGGAGGGGAAGGGACGCAAAAAGGTCGAGACAGGCTGTCTGTGCCGAACCTGGGAAGAAAGCGGATCTGCGTCGCCGGGGCTGCCGACTCCTATATCACGATAAGTTTAGATTAAGTCTTGTTCCATAATATAATGTATCAGTAAATATTTTTAGTAAAGGGGGGGATTGCTGGGGTAAGTCATGTAGCTAAATATATTTGTAATTTAAAACTTCTAAAATACGTAGGGTTAAAATGGTTATTGCCCCCGCGTGTCCTGCTGTGTGCCGTGTGTTATTGCGCCGGTGCCGACTTGTCCATTGCTCCGGTTTAATTCAAATATGTAATTAGAATGCTTAAATCATTAAATTAAAATCATCAAAATGGCTGTGATATATGATGGAAGTGCGGCTCACTATTAAGGCTATCCCACAAATGTTAGATTTATTTAATACTAAATCAACCTGGGAAACGCCGATATGATCCACTTGGGTGCAGGTTTACATATTGATACTCTACAAAGTGAGTGTTCCTTTGACATTGACAGCTCACTGTTTGTTTTTTATCAACTGTTATGATTTGAAACTCGACAAGCCAAAAGTTGAAGTTTTCAATTTTAAAATTAGTTTTCCAGTAAAATTAAATTTTTTCAGGGGTTAAGGATTTTATCAAACATATTCTGAGGCCCAAAAATCCTTAGTTTCAAATTTCAAGCACAATCCTTCCGCGGTGTTACGAGATCAATTTTGCTTATAGACACAGTTCTCAAAATGTAAGGGTAGCCTATGGGAAACAGAAACCAATCTAAAAAGTAAGGACAGTTTCTAATAACCAAAGAGAGTTCAGAATAAACAAATACAAATAAATTGGTATTTTGGGGTCGAGTACCTGACACTAATATAATGGTGAAAAATAATAAAATATAATGGCATCTAAAGACTAAATAAATGCTTGTTATGGAATATATGTAATTTATGCATAATTCGAAGAAGTCTGGAGTTTTTTGCCTTAAAAAAGCCAAGACATATTGCACATGGTGGTATCATCATATATTGCATACATCTTATCATTTATTCGATTTGTTACTTTTTTCTTTTTTATCCTGTTTTGCGTTGGATTGTTGAGCCGAAGGTGCCACTTTGAAGACTAGCGGATTTGATACTCGGAAAATGCTTGGCAGCATTGCTGCTAGACTAGCAAACACATCCTCGGAAATACCCTGTGAACAAATGATTCAAAATAGCCAATAAAATAACAAAAGTTGCAATGATTCACTTTTTATGTAAACATTTTCATCACATTTTCATACAGTTGTAAGTAATTAACGAGTTGGCTGCGGCGGATCCCGATCGGGATTTTTTCTCAACATAGAAACTTATGCAAATTTCATGTTTAAACATGTTTGCAGCAGCGAAAGAGTTAATAATCATATCTTGCATATGTGCCCTGTTTAATAATTCAGTATGTTAAAATACCTGTTTGCCCCCGTGCGTTACATTTTCCCAATGATGTATTAATATAATTTAGTAGGTATAATAATTATGTATTGTTTTTAATTTAGTTCAACCCTCTGAATATTTCAATTTAGTTATTAATCATTTAATCCCATGAATAGATATTTTATTATAATTCACAATAGCCTACTTAACATTTAATTAATGTAAAGATTCATTCTCTACAATTATCTCAGATCACATTTTTATATATAGCCTTAGTATTTAAAATTAAAAATTGATCTCATTTTATAACCAGAAGTGAAAAAGTGAGATAAAACTTGTGTTTCTTCCAGAAAAAGTAACTTTTGGCTCAAGATTAGTGTTTTGTGTTTAGTTCTGTGAGCCCTATAGCAATCAACAGAGAATGCACCTGGTGGTCAAGTACTCCTTCAGAAAACATGGCCTGTGTCAGATGTTTGGTGGACACTGTCCCACATTACATTAAAATTTTCCCCACATAAATAGTATTTAGACACCAAAAGTTTAATATGTTTATAGTCATCGGAGCCCAGATTAGTTTATCTCCCTTTATTTGGCCACCTCAAGCATATTTAAAATATCTGGGCGAAGAAATATGTTGCTGAACCGGTGAGATTATTCCATTTAGTAGGCCTAACTACAAACTTCAACACCTCACCAATATAAATTACCTCAAGAGTTATTAAAATATTTAGGCATAAACTTTAAATCTTAAATAGGCTATTACTTTTACAGCAAATCAAATTTACCATATATAAACTTTGAGAAGAATATCAGGACTTTAAAATATAGCCTAGAGAACGTTTGTTTATTGGCTACCATCTTGAATTCTATAGCAGCTAAAGACTACCAACAGTGACTTTCATTAAATTATTAGATATCACTAATTAGACTTTTATTAATATCAAATTTTATTTTCATTGGCTTTTATATCAATTCTAGTTTATTTTATGATATTTATTTATTCAATTATCAAGAGTTTTATAGAATTCTTCCAGCAAGGCAGAACCCCTTGCGCATACCAACTGAGCTAAGCCACCATTACTGTAATCAAACTATTAAGTCAAATTTTAGAAAGTCCCCATGATTGTAATATATGATTGTTAGCCCCTTTCACCTAATTAAGAGTACAAACACATGTAAATTTATTTAATAAATAATCTATCTATCCATTGTTAACAGCTGATTCCTTTTTACCTAAGCTAAGTAGTTTTATAACAACGAGCAGAATAAGAAGGAAAGTATTTGAGTAATACAGTTGTTTATAAATAAGTCACACAACTCACAAAAGACATGTTTTTTATTATTTCAAAGTGTTTTATTTAACCTTCTCAAGACTAAATGGAGTACAATTCGTGGCAGCATAATTTTTTTGCATACGAAAAAGCTACATCATTAGATTCATTGCAGATAAAAAAATTTAAATATGTTATTTGAATTAATAATATATAAAATAATTGTAAATAACATTTTTAATCATGTTGAAAGAGTTAAAAACTGGTTAAATGAGCATTAGCATAAGAAACATGATATTTTTCATGACATATCCTCCAGCCAGATTCTCCCAATTTTATACTCATAGATTTCTTCTTCAATCCAAAGTTCCTTATGTTTATTCTACCTATAAATTCTTTCTTTTAAATTCTGAAGGCAAGTTCTTAGAGAGAATTCTTTAGTTGCAAATTACCAGCATTTTAAAAATTAACAGTATTCTCTACAGAACATAACTTGGTTTGAGTAAAAATAAAGTTTGATGTCCAAGCAGTATCTCAATTCGTAAATTGAAAACTGTGTAATATAGGTGTTGTTTACATGACTTTTTGTGTTACATGTAACCTTGATTTTTGAGTTATATGTTCACTGACATCGCCAAAATGGATATGCTAATACATAATTTAGATAACATAGTAGAATTCATCAATATTGATAAACTTAGGTTTGGTTGCAGTTTCAGCTTATGAAACGGTGACATTTTTCCTTTTTGGTCCATGCCAGACAGTTTACGTTTCAGCTAACATGATGAGGTTTGATCTCATTTAAGGTCGATATCACATGATTTGGATGTCTATTACAGTGATAATGCGAAAACCATTCATTGTTTATGGCCAATAATATGATGCAATCGTCATTTCCTTTGTATGCGATGCAGTTGTGATTTACAGCCGTTATTACTCTGTGGCTGATATCATGCAATCCGGCCAACAACGGACACAATGGCACCGAAACCGAGAACTACTAATTGGTTCTCCGTTCAAGTTTTGTCTCCAAAAACCGATAAAGACGAAAACCGGAACTGACACATTGTAAAAAGAGTCCATCTAAAGTTCTCTAGGAGTAGGTATACAAAATTAACAATTTTAGAGATCTACCTTTGGAACCAAGAACTGAAGGTTTTTCAGATCTGATCCTCCCCACGATGCCATCTCTATCATGAAGCCCTTCACACACTTGAACACAAGTTCTGCACGCTTGTTACACCATGCAACAGTCATTTCCTGTGAAAATAATCCACAATAATATTTAATATCACATCATGATCATTCTAAATGCTTTTTTTTCATGGTATCATTTTCTCCCTTCTTACCTTACCAAACTCTACATCTAAGTTACCATTTTAAACCATAGATACTTCACTAGAGATGAAATGTACTCTAAAAATGATCTACCATTAAAAGTATAGTTTAATAAGTGAAATGCAGTTATCTATGGCACGTAGTTTTAAAGTGACAAACACAACTAACTCCAAACAGGTGAAAATAATTTTATGAAAGTGATTTTAAAAACTTTATGTTGATACGGGTCTTGGAGTGGTCCAACAATAGCAGTCCCAACTTGTCAACTTGATATTCAAATCTAATAATAATGTACCTGTTAACATAACCATAAATTATATGTAAATAGCCCGATATTTTAACGCAGACTGCAGTTAATTCAAACATTTGAATGAAATTGATGGTGCTGTTTTAGAAATAACTGTGCAAGCATGCTAGCTTAAAAACGAGCGAACTTTACGAAGCGTGTTTTAGTGGTTGTAACCAAGTCGTTACCTCGGTCATCTCGTGAGTGAGCAGCACCGGCACCGTTAGCGTGGTGATGTCACAGGAGCAGGCGGTCTTCAGGATGTTGCGGAGTCCCAGAATAGCCGGGTGCCTCGAGTTGATCTCACCTTGAATCAACGTTTTTTTAGCTATTAACTACCCATTGCCATAGGCCAATAGACCTGTGCAGCGATCTAAAGGCAACGACTTACCGTAACATAAATAGTCACATGGGCAAGCCCGTGGTGGCTGCTCGTGAAAAGGTATATTAGCAGTCAACCAGGATCGGATACGCTTGATCACGGCTGACTTGTGACTTGTGATAGCTCTACATCTGAGCTACAATGACCGGTTACGTATCGACTATAAATATTATTGAGCCAAGCATGCTAACCGTTTATTAAGTACAAAATTAGGAGAATCTATAAAACATCGACAATCCATCGGAATTGAGAAGGAGCTCCCAATCAGCCTCTAGATTGTATAAACCATCTTATATTCACTGAGGGATTTCGTTTTCAATCTATTACTTCAATACCTTTCATTGATTTGGACAAATTATTGTCATTATTTCAAACACTTTTTGCTGGAGATTCACAGGAAAAACCAACACATTAATGCATTTTTTCAAACTGACATTTACACAAATTCTCAATGTCATTTCAATGGGAGAATTATTTAACAGGAACTATAACCATGAGGGTTGTTTGAGTATTTTGATTGGGGGGGCAAAATGATCATTTACGTGATATTTCATACATTATAATAATATTTTTCAAAATTATTGAAACACTACAGACCCCCCTAGACCCCCAACACCTAATTGGGCCTATTACTGTAACTTAATTACTTTGATGGTGTCCAGAGCAAACATTTGATATAAATGTGGGGGAGGAAAAGACAGACCTCCCTCCACTTATTCTTCTAGCCAAGCAAAATTAAGAGAGGTGGGCCCTATTCCACTATTCAAAACAAACTTTGTTGATAAAAACTTAATGATATGTTATTTTTCATTAACAAGAATAACCGTTATTGAATCTTAAGTATTATTCTCTCTTGCATCTCTTTATTTTATATTTTAAAGAAATTACATTTGTTATATTATTTTTCTACATCAGTTAACTTACAAGGAAACAGATGTGAAAATCACCCCCACGAAACTATCAAACTAAACAGACCCCAAACTAATCGTAATGTAATGTGTAATTTAATTTATATGTTTTAAATTTACAGTAGATGCCCTCTTAACTGCCCTCCATGGGACCGAACCCTGGGTCGGATAAAACGAATCACATGGGTATTGTCACACTAAACACTAGAAATAATAAAACTTAAACGACAGTTGAAAAATAGGTTCCAAAAATAGGTACCAAGATTCAATACTTGATTAACTAAGGAAACATATGATCGACTTGTGACCTGAACGTTTTTCATGGTGCAGGATCAGAATGTCAGCTGCGGCAGCGATCAATTCCTGGATAGAGGGCGGTTAATCAGATGGACGGTAGAAGCGAGGATGGTTAAGAGGGCATCTACTATAAATTTAAAAAATATATAAATTACACATTATATTATGATTAGTTCGGGGTCTTGTACCTAGATCTGGGAAACATTCTACACACCTCCAACATTTCATCCTCATATTACCTTTCTTTCAATGCTACCCAGTTTTGAATGCAAACAGACGAGAAAACAAACATAAACACAATATGATGATGGTCTCCCCTTCAACACCATACTCACTGGATCTGAGGGAGTCGTCCACGACCATATGGAAGACCACGTGCACTTCTGCCAGGTTGGAGTGGTGGCTGAGGTAGACGTCTCCCGTCTGCAGGTTCTTGGTGCCACTCCTCCTTGACTGGAACAAACACCAAGCTAAAGAGTGGATCACTTTACCCAAGGGGGTTTAACCCATTGCTGAAGACTTACGAGCTGGTTCCGTCCCTTAAATTGTAATTTTTTAAACCTATGAATTGGGAGAAAATTTGTGTTTTTAAATGGATTAATGGTGTATTTTAATTAAATTGTTGCTTTCTTTCAGTTTAAAGAGTCACAATGGCACACGCACAGTAAACATAAGTAAAAAGCAGCAAAATCAGTGTTGATCATGAGCAACTCACAATGAATTAACCAATCCCGGCAACTTCCAAGCAAGCCTGCCACCGTTTATTCTACTTGGGCCCTCCCACCAACGTTGCCACAGATTGGTTAACTCATAGAGAGTTTTACGAATACTCAGTTTTGGTCGTGATCGGGAATCGAACCCAAAAACTTCATAAGGTTACCTGGCCAAGGCGTTACCACAATTTAGCCCATTCAGCTATCGACTGATGTGCCTTGGGACCTATGTCTGCCCCTTCTGATGATGATGATGACGACCAGTGGCCTAGCGGTGTTAAATAGGTTTATAGTCAGACCGCGCCCCTAGCGCAGAGAATCATTGTTGCCCGCAGTCATTAGTTACAGATTTTACTCCTAGAGTGCAGCACCAATCAGATCCCGTTATAGGCTATAGTGAATAGGATAAAATCACTACCTTAATGGATTGATTATTACCCACATTAAATTAAACCTTATTGCATTGTTTTTTTTTTTTTAATTAAGTTTAGACTAATTTCTTGTTCTACTTCCTGTTAATACTTATATTTTTGTCCAGTTGGCCAATAAGTTGGTGTTGATTGCCTTTGAGGAGGAGTCACAGGTCTTTAGGGAGGGAGACTAGCAGTTGTAGCAATTTGGCTGAAAAAATTCATACAGGGAGTAGACTAAATAGCTGTTTCCCTCAACTCTCTTTTTATCCTATAACTCCAGAAAGGCATGGTGGGGGCGGTCTCTCTTTTTCTAACATGCGCTAGATTTTTCATCCAGGACAAAATCAAGAAAATTCAGTTATATAGTGGGTGATGGTGCAAAATCTCTTGCCAATGCTCACTCGAGTCCAATGACAACTAAAGTTCCAAGTTTCCGCACCTGCTGCTCGGACGACGTGAGGGTGAGGAGGTGTTGGGTCGACTCTCTTGCCATGTGGTTCCTCCTCCAGGCCACGCCTTCCTTCACTGCCTCCTTCACTCGCTCTATCTGGTCGTCGACATTGCTGAAATGAAACTCGGTGCTGCTCTGGCATACGTTTATGAAATCTGTAACCAACCGATTGAAAAAATAATAATGCATTTAAAATTGGAGAAATGACTGCCAAATTAACATTATGTATTTGCCAAACCATCCCTACCAGGAAAATTATCACTTTTAACAATCATCTCATTGTTTTGGTTTTCAATTTGTCATTGAAAAACATTTTTTATTAAATTATATCATAATAAGTCTTCAATAAAAATGAGTTTTTGAATGATTTTTTAACAAGGGTGGTTTTATTATACGTTTCATCAAAGGGAGTTTGGTATTAGAAGGAATAGGAAAGTTTACAAAAAATATGATGGAGCGGCAAATTTGGCCTTGAGAAGGAGAATTGTCCTTTACCGACACTGAAATAGTTAAACCAAATGGACATATCAGCAAGCCCCAATTGTGTTTCGAACCTCTTAATGGTAAGAGAAGGATAAAAACATGTCAGGAGATTTATAACCATGAGTAGTACGGTACCAGAAATTTAAGGTCGGTACGGTAAATATTTTTGTACCTCGGTTCTCGGTACAAAATCGGTACGGTACGCGGTAATAAAATAGCCGCAATTTATCATGGCCTAAGTGTATTCGGAAACCAAACAGAACAAATACAGAAAAAAAGATGTTAAAAGAAATACCCCCGTCGCAGCAAACCTGCGTACTCAGCGAATTTCCAATGCATATATATGTGACTCACTACTACATAGAGCTATTTACCAAGTTTCACAAAAATACATCCATAAATAAGTGATATATATAGCATTTTATTTATTCTCCATAAGAATAACATTAGGGTTGAGGACGCAGGTTTGCTGCAACGAGGAAAATAAGTAATGTGTTTTTTTTGCAATTATCAATACAACTGAACCAGGTGAAGCTACATACCAAGTTCTCTTAATGTAGGTTCATAATTAAGGGAGATATACAACTTTACTTATTCTCCATATGAATAACATGGGGGCCAAGTATGCGGGTTTGCTGCTACGGGGACTATCAACAAAAAACTTGTTTTTTGTGCTAATATCAATATACCACAACTAGTTGAAGCCACAAACCAAGTTTCATCAACATACATTCATAAATAATCGAGATATAGAATTTTATTTATTCTCCATAAGGATAACATTGGACAACGTACTGTGTTTATCACTTTGAATATCTCTGCAACGGTTGGACGTAGAACGATTAAAACCCAAAATGTTTTTTTGTTGAGCTAAACACATTAATAAACAGAAATGTGAAGTTTTTAGTAAAACTATCTGAGAAAAATCTAAAAACCTTTTTCCCATAAGATTAACATGGGACACGATTTTTTGGATTTTCTCCGCAACCACTTAACCTAGGTTAATGATTCAAAATACTAAATTATTTGTTTTTTAAGCTCTATAAAATGGCTATAACCAAAATTGAGTGTTTTTAACATTTTGGGGTCAAATTTGCAAAAAACCAATTTTTAGAAAATTGTAAACCCCCATAAAACCCCCTTCCCATAGTGCGATCGATCTGGTTTTTGAACTTAAAGCCATAAATGCTACTCTCCACATTTGTGCCATGTTTCATCAAAATCGGGTGTTTCTTTCAAAAGTTATCGTGGTAACGGACACACACACACATATATATATATATATATATATATATATATATATATACATATATATAAATTTGAACGAATAGTGTTTTTGGCATCTGGGGACCTCAAAAGGAAAAGTTATCATGGTCTCGGGCTTAAGTCTTACCATGCCACCTACGGTAATAGCTTCTTCCCTATAGGGGAAATTCGCTTAAACATACCATACTGTCAGACATAAAAATGTATCTAGGTAAGCTTTTGATTAAAGCTGCTAAATACAGGTTGTATGAATTATAAATTATAGCTTCCAACAGCTTTTAAATCTTATAACCAAGTAACACAACAGAATAAGAATTTGTATTGCAATCAGATGACACATACTCAGCAGACGTCGAAGTTGTAGCCTACTCGTAACAGAAGTCGACCGGCGATGGCGGTTCATCAAGAATCAAGAGTCCATCACAATCACCACTGTTAAATAGTTAAACTATATAGGCTTTCACAAAACTTGTTCAAAACATTTGATCAACAAAGACGACGCGCGGTCAGTTTAAGTGGAAGTGGTGATTACGTCCAAACGTCACCGTAACACAAGCAGTATACCTAAAAAGTGAATAGCAGAGATAAAGAAATACACAGTTTCCAAAATTATGAACCAATGTAGGCTAACATTTTTTATTTGTTACAACAGTAGTGTGTGTAAAACATTTGTCCGAGACCGAGATCGTCATGCTCACGCGACGGAGGATCCAAACAGTAATCCCTATGACTGTTGGTGACGTGGAGGTCCAGACGAAGACTGCGGCGAAGTATCTGGGAGTGGTGTTTGACCGCCGCCTCACATGGTGGGAGCACATCCAGGCGGTTTGCAACAAGGTGACGAGGGTTGTTCTGTCGCTCAGCAGATTGATGGGGAATGTTGGAGGCCCGAGGTCCAGCAAGAGGCGACTTCTCATGTCCACCGTCAACGCCACTCTCCTGTACGGCGCAGAAGTGTGGGCGGGTGCCATGAGAGTCAAAAAACACAGCAAGAGAATTCTCTCCGTTCAGCGCAGGGCGGCTCTTAGGGTTGCCTGTGCGTATCGCACTGTGTCTGGACTGGCTGTAATGGTTGTGGCTGGAGTGTTTCCCCTTGATCTGCTCGCCGCTGAGAGGCAGAACATCTTTCGCCGTGCTCCTGATCTCGGAAGAGACCAAGCTGCTGTGGAAGCCAGACTCGAAACTCTGCGAGTTTGGCAAGAGCGTTGGAACGGTGGACTGGAAGGGCGATGGACGTTTCGTCTCATCAGAGACATAAGCCGGTGGTTGAGCCGTGCATTTGGGGAAATTGACTTTTTTTTGTGTCAATTCCTGACGGGCCACGGGTACTTCAGGGAATACCTTTTCCGCATGGGGAAGGTGAGGTCACCTCAGTGTAGTTACTGCCCGGGGGAGGTGGATGATGCTCATCATACTTTCTTCCGGTGCGGTCGTTTCGCTGAAGACAGGAGGAGGCTCGTCTCTGCTGTCGGCGATCTGTCCCCGGACGTCGTGGTGGGGGCGATGCTTCGAAATGAAGACTCCTGGAGAGCGGTTGCGCTCTTCGTGCAATCCGTTCTTCGGGGAAAGCGAGACGAAGGATGCTTAGGTGACCTCTAAGTTTCCCGAAACGGTGACGTGACCCGTCTGGGCGCAAGACACGCGGGCCAGTGCCGAAGTTGTCCGATAAGGGTTCCGGCCTGGTTTTTCCCCCGCGGCTCCGTAGGAGGTTTAGTGGGTATACCTCGTAAGAGGGAGTCCCACACTGTTCCTTTGGGTTCGCGCATTAAGCGTTCCTCCTACGTAAAAAAAAAAAAAAAAAAAAAAACATTTGTTTTAACGAATTTCCCCTATAGGGAATGAGGAGTCAATAACGACCTCATGTCAACTGTAGAGGTTATGTTCAATCGTCCTCTTTCATTCCGGAAAATGGCCATTGATTTAAGTATAGATCGTGTTCGTGTATGTTTTATGTGTCAAATGAATGTTTTTGGTTTGCTGTTAAGGGAACTATCGGCCAAAAAATGTTTTTAGTGCAAATATCAATAGACCACAATGATATGAAGCAATATACCAAGTTTCATCAGGATAAGTTGATAAATAGCGATATATACAATTTTTCTTATTCTCCATAAGAATAACATTGGACAACGTACTGTGTTTAGCACTTTCAATATCTCTGCAACCATTTGACGTAGAACAATGATCAAAACACCAAATTGTGCGTATTTTTAAGCTGATTCCAATGGAAAAAACTAAAATTTGACTCCTTCAAAAATTATATCTAAAAAACCCACAAAACCCATTTTTGGGGTACAAAACCCCCCTAAATACCCCTTAGGATATGTTGATCCGTCTGGTTTTCGAAGTTAAAGTCACAAGTGCTGCTTTACACGTTTACACCAAATTTCATCAAAATCGGACTATGATTACGAGAGTTATCGTGCTCACGGACACACTCATATATATATAAAGTTTTGAACGAATGGTGTTTTTGGCATCTGGGGACCTCAAAACGAAAAGTTATCATGGTCCCGGGCCTAGGTCTTACCATGCCGACTACTTGCCGACTGTTGGTGGTAGTGATGGGTTGGAAATGGTTAAATTTTTTTTCAACCCCACATTAAAATCAGACGATAGTTACAAAATTCCATAACCATTGTGTACATGGATCGGCCACATACTCTAACATCGCCTGTTTTCGGGGCTACCTTTGGAGATGCCAGAGGCAGAGTAACTCCCAAGGTGCGTGTCAGAGAGCAGCACCAGGCCACACAAGTCGTTGGAGTAGAGAGCCAGTGCCGTCTGGAGTCTCTGGGGCTGCGTGCTGCATCCACAGACAAGACATAAGCATTATGAGAGATTACAGCTAAAGAAATATTTCATATAGTTTTGTTTGTGTACACAATCATTTAGCCGCTTATAAATATGATAAAATAACTAAAATAACTGATTAAACCTGGGTAATATGTAATTTCCTTACTCAAAATAAAACCATTTAATTTTATTAACAAATTTGCACTTTTAAGGAACCATTTATCATACCTGACCTCCGAAATGAACGGCAAATGGCACATAAACTTGTAACATTGAAGTTGTACTCAGGGTTAAATATAATAACGATCGAATATGGCTTCTGAATTACATATCAACCAGCTACTGAATTTAAAAAAAACCTTCCAACAATGATTTCATCATAATGGTGTATTTTTTCTGAATCTTGTTGAGTCCGAAAAGTTTGTATACCTGCAGTGTACCTTGTGATCCTAGTTTGCAATTACAGTTTCGATAGTAGTTGTTTGTCATCATCTGACCCACAGAAAAACCTAAATTTACCTGACACCTTTAAATACCCCCGTCGCAGCAAATCTGCATACTCAGCGAATTTCCAATGGAGATATAAAATGTCTTAATACTACATAAAGCCACTTACCAAGTTTCATACAAATATATTCACAAATAAGCGATATTTACAATTTTAATTATTCTCCATAAGAATAACATTGGGGCTGAGTACGCAGGTTTGCTGCAGCAAGGAACACAAAAAATGGGTTTTTTATGCTAATATCAATATAACTCAACTAGGTGAGGTCGTATACCAGTTTTATTCATTTATGTTCATAATTAAGGGAGACAGAGCATTTAATTATTCTCCATAAGAATAACATGGGGGCTGAGTACACAGGTTTGCTGCTACGGGAGAATTATGCAAAAAATAATAAGAATTAATAAGTCGATAATTCTTCGTCGATAGTCGATTTCCGATAGTTTCAACTTCTCACGAATGCAATGAGCAGAGCAAGCTCTTATAGAATAAGCTATAATTCAAAAGTTGCATAATGCAAACGAAAATGTTAGTGTATGAAATTTAAAATTGCTGCTGCTGATATTTTCCTTCCATTCAATACAATTGAAAAACACTGAGTAAAATATTGCTGACTTGCGCAAAACGAGATGCATAGCTTTCTCTTCGGCGAAGTTTCCTGGTATGATCAAAGAGCTTAATCCAGCTAGAGCTCTTATACTCCAAGAAAAGACTTCACTTGTTTACCTCGGGACGAGACCTCTAGATATATTAAGCTCGTTGAATATCTTTACGACGACCTGACGACGGATTCAAGAAGGCATCGCTTAGTTATCTGGATTATCTCTATTATTTATTTATACAGATTTCGTTGTTCGGGTATTATTTGGTTTCGTTAAATTCATGTATTTAAAATGGAACCGAAATGGAAGAAAAGCATGATATGTAAATTCTTTAAAAAGAATGATGCCGATAGTGAAGTGGCCGATTGTTTGAAATGCAAGCTGACACTTTGTAGTCTGTTTACATTCCGGTGACAAACTAGGTTAAACAACGTTTCTAATTTGTAGTAAACAAAATAAATTCGAACTAGGCCTAGTTAAAGAAAATTCTTTGGTTATTGAAGTTTTTGGTTACGATAACTCATACAGAGTTGAAATCCTATACTGATTCATTGTTTCAGTAGGGTCTGATTGCCTATTTGCCTGATCTGTCATGCTAGTATGTTGTGATGTCTGCTTTGCTATTAACATCGGTAATTCCGGTCTTTTAAATAGGCTGTAATTATATTAAAATGTTTCCTTGTTGTTTCTCTTGCCTGACCATATATATGTTTGTGTTTGTTTTTTACCAGGCCTACACCCAGGTAGGCTAAGGTGTTATAGCATAATGACAAGGATTAATGATATTCAAGGTGACATTACATGATTTGAGTAGCCTAACCTAGACCTTCTGTTATTAAATTACCTATACTTTTATCTTATACCTATATAACCAGTAAACATAATTCTTCTATTTTTCACTGCAGAGAAGATAATATTTTTGAGTATGTTGTTGGTATATTGCTCCTCCAATTAGACATGCTGTTTTCTGGTGAGGTTATGTGTAGTACAGTCTTCAGTTACTCAGAAAGATACATTTGGAAAATAATAACCACTTGTTGTGTTTTGAGTAAAATTACTTAGCTTAAATATTCTAGGCCTATTGGCCTATTTATATCTTGCAAGAAAAATGAAAATGTTACGTTCCAACTTGAAAATATGGTAGTTTTAGTGATTGGGGTAAAGAGGCTAAATATCCAAATCCGAAAGGTATCCGATCCGAAACCCTTACTACTATCCGATTGATATCCAAACCGAACTTAAGCTATCTGAACCAAAACCGATCCAAACTAAAAAATCACTATTCACACACCTCTAGTAATTATGTCTAGACATGTAATCACTCATACAAACTAACAAATCTTCAATGGGCTTTGCCCCAGTGGCTCTTAAAGTTCTCATGTTAATCTTATGGAGGAGGTTTGTTTACATCAGACGATTACTTAACCCATTGGCGTAGACATACGATCAGGTCTCGTTCCTTACTTGTAATTTTATTAACGTGTGAATTGGAGTATAAAATTGGTGTTTTTAAATGGATTAATGGCATATTTTAATTAAAATATTGTTTTCTTTCAGTTTAGAGAGTCGCATTGGCACACACACAGTAGACATAAGTAAAAATTAGCAAAATCAGTGTTGACCATGTGCAAGTCTCAAAGAATTAACCGATCCCGTCAACTTCCAAGCAAGCCTGCCACCGTTTATTTTACTTGGGCCCTCCCACCAACGTTGCCAAAGACTGGTTAACTCATTGAGAGTTGCACAACTGGTCAGTTTTGGTCGTGTGCGGGAATCGAACCCACGAACATCGTATCGCCACCTGGCCAAGGTGTTTCCACGACGTAGCCAACTCAGCTAACACGACCAAAGGCCTGGCGGCGATATTAAGTGTTTTCAGTCAGTCCGTGCCCCTAGCGGATAGAACCGTAGACGCCCGCGGTCATTAGTTACATATTTTGCTACTAGAGTGCAGCACCAATCAATTCCCGTTATAGGCTACTACAAATAGAATAAAATTACTACCTCAATGGGTTAAAACATGTGTTTATTAACCAAGACTTTTGGTTCACCACCAAAAGACAGTTCATTTGGTTCACCACCAAATGACAGTTCAATAATGCAGCACATAATACAAATACTTTATTTGCAGGTGTTTATATTCAGGAATGTACATGTAATCCAGTTATTATTGTACGATGATATGTTGAGAAAATTTGCTTCTTGAGCTAAGAAGGCTTGCTATGTGTACTTGAGAAGGAACATGTTATGTTTTGAGGTTTTGCTATTAAATTTAGGGCTCTTTCAACAATTTCTAACCAATTGAAGTGAAAAGCTTAGTTTAAAAAAAAAACCATGAATGATAACCCAATTCATTACGTTCCTAAATGAGCCTTTCTAAAAATTGGTATTTTCTTTTACGGGAATAATGTGTTTCTGGATTCTCTCTGCAAACTTCATTAAATATTTCCCATACAAACCTTTGAGGTTTCTCGCTCCATTTTCCGTGTGCGTATTTGTAGGTGTGCGTGTGTGTATTTGTACAGTATTTATATTTTGACGTTAAACCTGACAATATTTAGTCTTCAATTTTAAGTTTCCAGTTTTGACGTTTCTTATTGCTGGATTTAGCAATCTGGTATTATTTCCTGAAGTCCTACATTGAACCCAAACCTAAGGCCACTTTGACAGGACATCACGAAATGACCGTCAAAGCCAAAATAAATCGTAGGGAGATTATCGGTTTAAAAACAATTTGGGGTAGCCTTTACAAGTTTTGTTGTTGGATTTTATTCAAATAAAAGTTTTTCTATATGTAGTTTTCAGAAAATTAAAGCCATCATTGCTCTGCGCTTTACCTAAAACAAGAAAATAACTCTGCATTACACTTTTATCATTAGCTCATACGATGAAAACGATCATAATTGATGATACAAATTCCATATTTAGCGGATTTTTTCCAAAGGGAATAAGCTATTACCATATTCGCGGACCTATAGCTAAGGACTAGGCCGGGGACAGTGATAACTCTTCTTTTGAAGTCACCAGACCCATTCGTTAACATTTTTATATGTATTTTATCATGTATCAATGTAATGGGATGAGTTTACAAACACCATTATGACAAAAGTATTGATTTTCTTAAAGACACAGCGTGGCTAGGAATGAATACTCAGTCAGTCAGCATTGGGATATAAATCCTAAGAATATTATTCTTAAACTAGGTGTATACGTTTATACGTATCAACAATAGTGATTACTTTCCCTTAAAACAACCATCATAGTATGGTCATAGATTAAACCCCTATAACTGTTTTAAGCAGATAAACTAGCAATACAAATCACACCTGTTAAAGTAAATAAAATGCTGAACTCAAGTTGGAAATATGTTAGGTGTACTGGTTCCACGGATAAGGAGAACATTACCATTATTTATAGTTAAAACTGATTAGTGTTTTCAGTGAAAAAATCATAAATCTTTTTACCAAATAAGTATATAACTTTTGAAAGAATTTCCACTACCTAAAAAGTATTTTTAGATTTTTCCATAAAAATCATTCATTGAATGTATGCATAAACCTAAAGGAAATATTAACTTGATTAGCCTTTACTCAGAACTCAAGCTGCAACACTGACTGATGCTGCAGAGCAGCGCGGGTTCTCTAGTTGCATGAATACAAAGGAAAACTTAAGTCTAGTCCTATGACATATCACGACTCGTGACATGAAACAACTAGTTGGAGATGGGTTTCATCATGCTGGTCAAACAATATATTATTTGCTTTACCTATTTTAAAATTTCCACACAAGAGTTCAGCTGTAAAACTATGTAGGTAGATTATCAATATGACAGCGAACAGAATTAAAAGAAAGTCTACTATTCATTGCACATTAACGCAACATATCGTACGACCAAATTCTTGATAATATCCTAGTAACACTAGGTATCTATTCACCTTCCCAATCGTAATTTGATTTTGGTAAAAATTTGGATTTTAAGTTTGAACCCTCTTTTTCAGTCCTTCCTTACAAAGATACACACCATGTTAAACACTGTAAAATCCACCAATGTGTTAAATTCCTCCATGTGCAGATACACACTGATTGATGAAGAGCTTTTAAGACTGAAAATTAAATTCATTCCTGTTAAAGTAAGTAATTTATCTTATTAGTAGAGTTGTGCGAGTACTCGAAATTTCGAGTTCGAGCCGAGTTCGGCACTGAAACTCGAGGTTTTACTGAAACTCAAAAGTTTCGAGCGAGTTTACTCCCGTCGTTTACCCGCGCTATCAAGGGTCGTCCGCGGCCGTGCGTTGTCTGTAAATTCAAATTGAGTGTGAACGCATTTGAGGTGTTAAGAGTTGTGATGTGGATTTTAGTGTTTTATTAATAAATAAGTAAGTTGTGGCTTATAAATTTGTGTTACTCTTTACACCAAAATGGAGGTTTACCAGGACCTTAAGATTGAGATATAGGAACACTATCCACTTTTATGTTACCTACCTTGTCATTTTTTAAAGTAAAATATCAAAAAATATCTGTAATGAAATCTATTATGTAAGCATAAGAAGTTTGTGCTTGTTTTTTGTTCCATAATAATTTAAACTGAGGCAAGCCATTAATTTTAGGCTCAACTGTCCTTTGGCATTGAGCTGTTTTTAAAGACAAGTGATTTGTTTTGGCATTGTTTAAGTTTCATTAATGATTTTTAAAAATAATTTGTAATATTTTAAAACTGTATTCAAGACATGCCTTCAATTTCATCAATTGCTTTGCCAGGCAATTTCAAACAGATCTTCAAGACATGGCTTCAATTTCATCAATTGCTTTGCCAGGCAATTTCAAACAGATATTGTTACTAACTGATGATGCAGATGCTGATGATGCTGATTGCAGATGTTTGTTGATGTTGTTACTAACTGATTGTTCTTATTAGGCCTATTAGTGTTAAAATTAATGCTAATATATGTTAGTAAATACAATTTGTGTGGCAAGTGAGTAGGCCACGGTGTTTTACCATGTAATAGGCATTTTAAATATTAAAATAAAGTTTATTTCAACTTATAGGCGTAAATGTAATTTTATTTTCTTTATTCGTAGAAAGATGTAGCTTAGGCTTAAACATAATATACTAAACATAGGATGAATAAATACCCCCCGTCGCAGCAAACCTGCGTACTCAGCGAATTTCCAATGCATTGATATGTTTCTCACTAGTACATAAAGCCACTCACCAAGTTTGACAAAAATACTTTCATAAATAAGTGATTTATTACATTTTATTTATTCCCCATAAGAATAACATTAGGACTGAGTACGCAGGTTTGCTGCAACGAGGAAGATAAGAAATGAGTTTTTATGCAATTATCAATGTAACTGAACCAGGTGAAGCTACTTACCATGTTTTATTAATTTATGTTCATAATTAAGGGAGATATAAAACTTTACTTATTCTCCATAAGAATAACATTAGGGCTGAGTATGCAGGTTAGCTGCTACGGGGACAATCAACAAAACATTTATTTTTTGTGCAATTATCAATATACCAGTACAACATGAAGCCACATACCAAATTTCATCAATATACATTCATAAATAATCAAGATATCAAATTTTATTTATTCTCCATAAGGATAACATTGGACAACGTACTGTGTTTAGCACTTTGAATATCTCTGCAACGGTTTGACGTAGAATCACAATTTAAACACCAAAATGATTGTTTTGTGGAGCTGAAGTGATTGGTAAAAGAAAATGTGAAGTTTAAAGTAAAATTAACTGAGGAAAAGCCAAAAACCTTTTTCCCATAAGATTAACATGGGAGATTTTATGAGCATGTTTTTTGGATTTTTTCCGCAACCACTTAACCTAGGTTAATAATTCAAAATACCATATTATTTGTTTTTTTAAGCTCTATAACATGGTCTAAACCTAAATTAAGTGTTTTGAAAATTTTAGGGTAAAAAATGCAAAAAACTGATTTTTGGAAAATTTAAAACCCCCATAAACCCCCCTTCCCATAGTCCGATTTTTCTGGTTTTCGAACTTAAAGTCATAAATGTCAGTTTACACATTTGAGCCAAATTTCATCGAAATCGGACGTTTTTTACTCAAGTTATCGCATTCACGGACACATATATAGATATATATATATATATATATATAGATATATATATATATATATAGATATATATATACATATATATAAATTTGAACGAATAGTGTTTTGGACATCTGGGGACCTCAAAACAAAAAGTTATCATGGTCTCGGGCTTAAGTCTTACCATGAGACCTACGGTAATAGCTTCTTCCCTATAGGGGAAATTCGCTAAAAGGAGGAAATAAAAAACTGAGATTATTTTTTAATTAAACTGTTAATTAATACCATATAGGCTATAACAACCTCAATACCAACAGATTAAAAGTATTTTATCTTCATGGCAAAATGTTACGCAATTACTTTGGTATGATTTATTTTCAGATAAATATACTTACCTTTTTCAGATGAAGCAGGAATCCATTTATTTTACTTACTATTTTTATTTTCAGGTCATAGTGACTAGAAAAGTATATTTTAATAACAACATTTATAAATGGAACCCTATACACTATTTTTTTAATCCAATTCAACTCGACATGTTTTTTTTTGTATACTCGACTTGAACTCAAGATTAGAATCTTTTGCCATTTACTCGACTCGCCCTAAAGAAACCTGTACTCGCACATCTCTACTTATTAGTAAATAACATCCAATCCACAGACTACACACAATGAACCATTCGTTTCTATCAGTTTACATTTTCAGAATTTTCTTCCTTCCCAAAAGCTGTAAATTTGTTTACTGGTTTTTAATGGAGAATTGCCTTATCCAACATAACATATAAAACTCACCCAGAGGCATTCCTCCGCAACTGGCAAAAGTCGAGGACGTCGGTGCACAGTAGTCGGATATTGTGCATCTGCTTCATCTGCGAGCCGAGATGGATGGTGAAGCTCTCCTGCATCACTGGATGGTGAGCGTCTGCGATGAGCGCGCTGAACGTTCGGTCCGCTGTCACTGACGGTGGTGAGTTACTGGACGGGTAACACAACATGTCAGTAGTGGCCTGTTGTACGACAATCTGAGAGGCTACAAATATCACTTATTAATTTTGTTCTAGTTTGTAACAACTAATCAGAAACTTATGGGACTTCTAGCCTGGTGAAAATTTGAAATCAAATCATTGTAAAATATGATTACATTTTAAATAGATTTTTAGAAAAATATCAAATTGAAGCAAATTTAAAATAAATCAAAGAAGTAACAGGCCAAACAATCCTAAAAGATAGATTCTCAGGTGCGTTTATTGAATTACAAGAAAACTTATAAAATAGCAATGAAGTTAATTCTTTTCAATTTAATACTACAATAAACTGGTTTTTCTGAACTTATATTATGAAAATTCTGGGTTATCCAGATGAGCTGACTGATGTAAAAATAATATCTAAAGAGTTAAATAGTAGCCACAAACAACATTCCATATTTGCATGTGCCTCAATACTGTCATGTATTTTGTTCTAGTATTGTAAAAATTGTAGGGGTTTCGTAAGTTTGTGGTGCATTTGTACTAAATCCATTGGGTGTCTGCAACAAATTATGACTAACCAGCTGTACTTTTTAGGGGTCTGCGTACCAGTCATTTAAGGTCGGTACGGTAAATATTTTTGTACCTCGGTTTTCGATACAAAATCGGTACGGTACGCGCTAATAAAATAGCCGCAATTTATCATATTCGGAAACCAAACAGAACAAATACAGGAAACAGATTTTAAAAGAGAAACATACTGGCAGACAAACAAAATGTATTTAGGTAAGCTTTATATTATAATTAATGAATTTAAATTATAGCCTTTAACAACTTTTAACTCTTGTAACCAAGTAACACAACAGAATAAGAATTTTTATTGCAATCAGATGAAAAATACTCAGCAGACGTTGAAGTTGTGGCCTACTCCTAACAGAAGTCGACGGCGATGGCGGTTCATCAAGAATCAAGAATCCATCACAATCACTCATTGTTAAATAGTTAAACTATAAAGGATTCAACAAAACTTGTTCAAAACATTTGCTCAACAAAGACGACGCATGGTCACTTTAAGTGGAAGTGGAGATTACGTCCACACGTCATCGACACACAAAGAGTATAACTAGAAAGTGAGTACCGAGAAATAAATACGCAGTTTCCAAAATTATAAAATACGACATAAAATTATGAACCAATTTAGGCTAACCTTTTTTTATTTGTTACAACAGTAGTTTGTGTAAAACATTTTTTATTTTATTAATCAACGTTTTAGCAATCAAACTAATATTTAACCTAAACATTCTTCTAAACCGTTCATGGCACATTTAATATTTAATTCAAACATTTTCTTTTGGTTGGTTTAATTTCCATCCATAAAACGTTAGGAAGTGTCATAATGCCTATTAGGAAAATGTTATGATAAGCCCGATTTGTGTTTTTCAATTTATGTACATGTTGTTACGTTTGCATATCAAAATAAGTGTCAACCTAGACCTTCTGCATGTTATTACTCTCAGTAACACACGATCGTAGATCAGAATGTATTTTCCAAATGTTAGGCGATTTCATGTAGTATCAAGTTTAACGGTTTTGAGGTTAGGGGGCCGTTATACAATCGTACAACACAAAACGGTGTTGTAATTTTGTTGATATAAAAAAACAGAGATTTATGTGTTTATCCCTTAGTTTGATTTAAAAATTATGAAATGTCATACGAATTTGGTTGTAGGTTTTTGTTTACATTTATACCCCCTCCATACACTGGCCAAGTCTAGGCGAGCAAAGACAAGTGTGACAGTGTAAATGCGTAGTAGTTTGTTATTACCCTCTGTTATTCATCTCGATGTTTATGTACATTATAAAATGACTTGCCGAGTCGTACACAAATCATCGAGACATTCGGCCAGTGTGTGGAGGCGGCTTTATCAATGCTGTAAAGGCATCTCGTCATCATTCGTGATCGTGAACCTACAAACTCGCAAATGCCGTTCGAAGTTGAAAGTTGCTGTCGTGAGCAAAGGAACGTCACGTCGTGTAAATGGAATGTCAACAGACGAAAAATATATTAAGAATAAAACTAAGGAAAAACTGTACCGTACCGACTTAGTACCAGCACCATTAGTGGTACTGAACTGAATACGGTAATTAATTTTATACTGTACCGGTACCGATTTATCGGTGCACCACAGACCCCTAGTACTTTTTGTCAAGCACATTGCGTGTAGTTGAATGCGGGCACGCATGACCTTGTAACATTTAATCTGCATCAGGACACCACCACATAAGTCTGGCTGGACCAAGAATTATCTGTGCTACGTTTTTACGATATCTTGGTTTACTGTAGAGCTAATTTTTGTAATGGCATCTTATAGAATGTCACAGATTACAAGTTACCACACAAAACTTTCAATGAACCCTCCCAGTCACTTACATGGGTGTAGTTGCAGAGGTCTGTTTGTCCATGAGCCACTGACGATAATGACGTCGCTGCGCCTCTTTAATGGCGTCTACCTGAAAGGCAAGATATAAATAAATAAATAGGCCTAAGTAAACATGCATTTTTATTTTAATACTTCCCATAGAAAAACAAAACTACAACTATAACTACTAATCCCCTAACTGCTATAAACTGCTGACCAACTTTTGTATGAAACTGCCTTTGCATGCAGTTTTGTAACATATGTTAAGATTCAAGATTTTTATTAGTCAGCAGACATACAAGTGATGCGTTAGACATTGTCAATTTACATAATTTCCATTACAAACAAATTCATAACTATATAAAATTAAAATGATCATAAAATATGCATCTAATTCTAAAGAAAATTACATCAAGACATTATAAGCTATGCTGTCACAAATTTAATAAATACTTATTCTAGATTAAAAAGACAAAGAGAAAACAACAGTAAATTACTTTCTGACGTAATAAATCTAATTATTACTTAACAGTGTGCAACTGGTTAAACGTTAGCTAATATTGGCCGTAAAATAAATATATAAATAACAACAACTATAAACTATTTATGACAAACATTTAGATCAGAGTAAAATATTTTCAAAGTAAATAAAATCAACAATAAAAAAACAGATTTAAGAAACAATTAATCAGAAATTTAAATAATACCCCCGTCGCAGCAAACCTGCGTACTCAGCGAATTTCCAATGCATATATATGGGTATCATTACTACCTAGAGCCACTCACCAAGTTTCACAAAAATACATTCATTAACACGTTCGCTGCGCAGTACGGGTATACCCGTAGTTGCGGTTGTTCCCCCGGAGCGCGCTACGGGTATGCCCGTACAGTTGCCATGCAAACGTTACAGGCTTCAGTGTGCACCAGTGTGGCGCGAGGGGTAAACGATATGTTGCCAGCGTGTGGCTTAGAATGCGAGCTTTATTTTGGTGTAGGTTGGTAGTAAATTTCCCCCAATGTCCCGGCCATTACGTTACTTCCCTGCAGTTGTTTTCGTCTGAATTATTTCCTGTACATGGCAACCCTGGTTGTCTACTGCTATCTGGATTGTTCTGCTACCTGGTGGCGTTTTGTAGAACTACGTCCAGTGGTGTTGTAACGCAGTACAGCACCGCACAGTTTTTTTTTTCATTCGTTAGCCGGGAATTCAAAATGTGACCGCGCCTATCGGAACAGTTGCAGGGTGGCGGGAACTCGCCCACGGGCGTGCCTCGCAGCGAACGTGTTAATAAGTGATACTTAGCATTTTATTTATTCTCCATAAGAATAACATTATACGAGTACGCAGGTTTGCTGCAACAAGGAAGATAAGAAATGTATTTTTTTGCAATTATCAATATAACTCAACCAGGTGAAGCTACATACCAAGTTTTATTAATTTGGGTTCATAACTAAGGGAGATATAAAACTTTACTTATTATCCATATGAATAACATGGGGCGCGAGTATGCAGGTTTGCTGCTACTGGGAAAAATCAAGAAAAACCTTTTTTTGTGCTAATATCAATATTCCACAACTAGTTGAAGCCACATACCAAGTTTCATCAACATACATACATAAATAATCAAAATATAACATTTTATTTATTCTCCATAAGGATAACATTGGACGTCCTGTGTTTAGCACTTTGAATATCACTGCAACGGTTGGACGTAAAACAACAATTAAAACGCCAAAATGATTGTTTTGTAGAGCTAAACTGATTGGTAGAAAGAAATGTGGAGTTGTAGCGAATTTCCCCTATAGGGAAGAAGCTATTACCGTAGGTGGCATGGTAAGACTTAAGCCCGAGACCATGATAACTTTTTTTTTTGAGGTCCCCAGATGCCAAAAACACTATTCGTTCAAATTTATATATATGTATATATATATATATATATATATATATATATATATATATATATATATATATATATGTGTGTGTCCGTTACCGCGATAACTTTTGAAAGAAACGCCCGATTTTGATGAAATTTGGCACAAATGTGCAGAGTAACATTTATGACTTTAAGATCGAAAACCAGATTGATTGGATTATGGGAAGGCGGTTTTATGGGGGTTTTAAATTTTCCAAAAATCAGTTTTTTGAATTTTTCCCCCTAAAATTTTAAAAACACTCAATTTTGGTTATAGCCATTTTATAGAGCTTAAAAAAAACAAATAATTTAGTATTTTGAATCATTAACCTAGGTTTAGTGGTTGTAGAGACAAGTAAAAAAACGCGTTCATAAATTGTCCATGTTAATCTTATGGGAAAAAGGTTTTTGGATTTTCCTCAGATAATTTTACTGAGAACTTGACATTTGCTGATACCAATCATTTCAGCTCTACAAAACAATCGTTTTGGTGTTTTAAGTGTTGTTCTAAGTCCAACCGTTGAAGGGATATTCAAAGTGCTAAACACAGTACGTTGTCCAATGTTATCCTTATGGAGAATAAATAAAATTTTATATCTCGATTATTTATGAATGTACATTGATGAAACTTGGTATGTGGCTTCACGTAGTACTGGTATATTGATATTTGCACACTAAATGGATTTTTGTTGATTATCCCCATTGCAGCAAACCAGCATACTCGGCCCCGATATTATTCATATGGAGAATAAGACAAGTTTTATATCTCCCTTAGTTATGAACCTAAATTAATAAAACTTGGTATGTAGCTTCACCTGGTTGAGTTACATTGATAATTGCAAAAATACACATTTTTTATCTTCCTCGTTGCAGCAAACCTACATACTCAGCTCTAATGTTATTCTTATGGAGAATAAATAAAATGCTCTGTATCACTTATTTACAAATGGATTTTTGTGAAACTTGGTAAGTAGCTCTATGTAGTAGTGAGACACATATATATGCATTGGAAATTCGCTGAGTACGCAGGTTTGCTGTGACGGGGGTATATTTAGAGAAATTATCTGAGGAAAATCTAAAAACCGTTTTCCCATGAGATTAACATGGAAAATTTTATGGACATATTTTTTTACTTTTCTCCACAACCACTAAACCTAGCTTAATGATTCAACATACTAAATTGTTTGTTTTTTTAAGCTCTATAAAATGGCTATAACCAAAATCTAGTGTTTTTAAAATTTTAGGGTGAAAAGTTCAAAAAACTGATTTTTGGAAAATTTTAAACCCCCATAAAACCCCCTTCCCATAGACCGATCGATCTGGTTTTCGAACTTAAAGTCATAAATGTTACTCTCCACATTTGTGCCACATTTCATCAAAATCGGGCGCTTCTTTCAGAAGTTATTGCGGTAACGGACACATATATATATACAAATATATAAATTTGAATGAATATAGTGTTTTTGGCATCTGGGGACCCCAAAACAAAAAGTTGTCATGGTCTCGGGCTTAAGTCTTACCATGCCACCTACGGTAATAGCTTCTTCCCTATAGGGGAAATTCGCTAAAATGACTTAAATCCTATAGAACACTTATTTTTACTAACATGATTTAAAGCTTTTTTTTTTTATTAGGAAAAAACAACATAAAACAACATAAACTCCAACATCAACAAAATTTAATTGATGAACAAACTTTCCAAATCATAAGTCCCACTCAAAATATGCATTTACAGAGTAAAATGTCTTTACCTTCAACCACTTTTCCATAATAATCTTAAACCTTTTTAGCTCAATATATGATGCACTTTTAGGCAATTTGTTAAAAAGTTTCCTTTCCATGCAAACTGTGTTTTTATTTGTTTTTTCAAGCCTTACTCTTTTAGTCTCTAGTTTATAATTGTGCCTTGTATTATAATTATGGTAATCTGACCAGACACTATATTTGTATGCGTTTTCTTTTACATTTACCAAGCAGTAAAATATATACAAACAGGGAAACGTCATTATACCCAACTCTATGAAAACCTCTTTGCACGAATCTCTTTTCTTTAAGTTTTTAATAGTTCTTAATGCTTTCTTTTTCCTTTTTTAGACCTGATCGGAGTATGAGCTATTTCCCCACAGTGTAATTCCATAAATAAGATCAGAATTGAAAAAGGCATGATAGGCATTAATTAGCATGCTCTGGCTCACCCTGTCCTCAAGTTTTCTAAGTAAGTAATTTATCCTAGCGAGTTTTTTACAAAGATATTGTACATGTTCTTCCCATCTTAATTTGTTATCTATATAAATTCCGAGTAACTTTAAAGTTTTTTCATTTTAATATGATTTCTGCAATGTAAAAGTTACCGGTATACTTTCTGTTTTGCTTTCATTAACTTTCAAGTAATTTGCAGTAAACCAATCAACTGCTCTATTCATAATCTCTTGTTGAATTAGTGTTATACTTTCAACATTTCTTCCAGCTTGCAGCAGAGTTGTATCGTCTACTTATAAAATAGACTTACAAGGCATGTTTTTTGAGAAGTGATTGACTATAACGATGAATAAAAAGGGGCCCAGCACTGAACCTTGTGGTACTCCATACTTAATTATTTTGGTTTCAGATACATAATCGTTCTGTACAACCATCTGTTTTCTTTTTTGCAGATATGATGCTATCAATTTCAGTTCATTACCTTGTACACCATATTTTTCTAATTTTATCAACAGTATCTGATAGGGGATGCAATCAAAAGCTTTAGTCAAATCTATTAGAGTGGCATTTGTTATTATAAGTTTTTTTTTTTAAATTATTCAAAACTTCAGTTATTAGACATTCTGTTGCTTTTGTAGTATTTAATCCTGGTAAAAAACCAAACTGTTCTGAGCATAGTAGCTTATGTTTTTCAAAGAATTTCATCAGCTGTTTCTGGACACATTTTTTGAGAATTTTGCTGAAAATGGGAACAAGTGATATTGGTCGGAAGCTAGATGGGTCTTTTTTGAGCCTTTTTATATACGGGGATGACCTTCGTAGTTTTCAAAGAACTTGGATGTATGCCTTCCACTAAAATTCTGTTAAACAGTATATACAAAGGTTCAAGGATAAGATCTATAATTTCTTTAATAATTCTATTTGAAAACCCATAAAAATCCTTACTATTTGAATTACTAATTGTTTTTACAACATTTTGGATTTCATTTCTAGTTATTTCATTCCAAATCAGAGGTATTCTTTGTTTGTTTTCATCAGGAGTACTCAGAACATTATTTAGATATTTCACTGCACATGAGTCATCAATTTGGACATTATTATGTATTTCTCTGAGCATCTATAAAATATTAATTAAAAACAGTGGATCCTACTTCAGAACTGATAGGCTACTATTTTTCTTCCACATTCTAGACTTATCACTTTCCAGGCTGCCTTACACTGATTGGGGGTTGATATTATGTATTTGTCATTTGCTGATTTCTTAGCCTCATTTAAAACCTGTAGTGGTTATTTTATTTTCTTGTATAAGCATTTTAATTTTTCTTTCCTGTCTCTGTCCTCACATTGGGCATAAATATCATAACAAATATTACTCTCTGTTCAATATTTTTTAATTCGTCGTTGTACCAGTTTAGTGTCAACTTAGAGACCTTAAGAGGTTAGATTTTATTTTTTATCGTTGGACAACTTTCGTCAGAAACACTACCAAGTTCCTTTAAGAATAAATTAAAAGATAACTCAACTGATGGCTCGCTAAAACTCAGCTGATGGCTCCATACTACTTAACTTAGGTTATATTTTAATAACCTTATTGCACCTGGACTCAGGTCTCTAATCCCAAAATGTGTTTCTGTTTTGGTTTCAGTCATTTCTGGTTGTCTAATAATCTGGCTAACCAAACCATGATGATCTGAAAGACCGGATGTAATCACCATACATTTTGTTTTGTCACATCGAATGATTGTAGCTATATTGTCCAACATGCCAGTTTTCTAGTTGGTTTATCATTTAGACAATACAAATTGTACAAATTGTTATCACGTTTTGCAACACCCTCCATCTGTTAGACTCAGCTGCTGAATCTTAAAACCTTACTGTGTTCCACTCTCTGAGTTATTTTGCAAACTATGCAATTACTATTTCGTGCCAGTATACAGTGTTTGTACAGGGTTGCCACCAAAGTTGCATTTCAAAATTCATGAATAATTCCAGGTTTTCCGGGTCAAAATCTCAAAATTCCAGGTAAAATCGCGCGGCATGTTTTATGTATGTGCATCACCTAAACGAACTTACAATATAAATGAATGTGCTATTTTACAAAAAAATTATAACTTTTTATCAAGTATTATATTTGTATTAACATTATCTTACTAATATTATAAATATGAAAGTATGGACGGTATGTATGTTTGGATGGATGTTTAGAGCTTCATCACGCAAAAACTACTGGACCTAATTGTGTAAAAAATTGTGTATGGACATAGTTTACATATCACATTAACATATAGACCTGGTAATCTCCACATCCGACCTAAGGGATCCAACACACAGGTCCTTTAAGTTCCATTGCAAATCTTATGGCAGGATATAAATTTATAAGATTACCAGCTATAGGCCTAGTTAAGATTGTCAGTTACTAAAAAATAAATAATATGGTAAAACGTACACAAAGATTTGATAGTGCGGGTTATGTTAATATTTTAATGTGTTTAACTTTGTTTGAAGCCGCGGCTAACAGTTAGTTACTCATATTTTTTATGCTATCCACCAAAAATGAGTATACCGGTCTATGATGGGCCAATTATTTAAATTAATGAACTAATTTTCCTCTCTACACAAAACCATTACAATATTTTGATTGATAGCAGGGGGATTATGTCAACAGATTGTACCCAATTATATAAGATTCCATTTAACTTAGCAATATACTTTCTATTAAAAGAATAATAAGAGTATATACAAATTGGTTTTATTTTATTTTCATGTCTTTCAACGACAAAGGCATTATTTACTGTTCCTGGTGACTCAAACCCCATTCTTGTTACTCCAAAAAGTAAAAATGTTCTTAAAAAGCATTATTATGGCAGTGAGCTAGTTTTAAACTTTGCAAACATTTTCAAGGTTTTTGCTGGGGATCAATATGATAACATACCTACGATTATGGAGCAACCGCCCTAACCACTATAAGCTAACCAGCCAATTAATGCTTTACAATTTCATCCAGCAACTCCAAAGACTACATATTATAAACTGAATTCCATATCAACAATCACAAATTTTGACCGGACTGCCAAAATTGAAAATGAGTCATTTTTATTACTCATTTTTTATAACAACATGCAAATTAATCCTAATAAAATTGTCGCCGGCAGTCGCGACTGTATTTCGTTAAGTTTTCTTAACGCTAAGGTAGCCGGCAATCGAGAATGCATTGCTAACGTCGCTGGCAATCAAGAACGAAACGCAAACCTCGTCGGTAATCGAGAATGCATCGGTAACGTCGCCGGCAATCGAGAATGAACCGCAAATGTCGCTGGCAATCGAGATTGCATCGCTAATGTTACTGGCAATCGAGAACGCATAGTCAAACTCGCCGGCAATCGAGAACGAATCGGTAACGTCGCCGGCAATCGAGAATGAACCGCAAATGTCGCTGGCAATCGAGATTGCATCGCTAATGTTACTGGCAATCGAGAACGCATAGTCAAACTCGCCGGCAATCGAGAACGAATCGCAAACGTCTTCGGCAATTTAGAACGCATCGCTAACTTTGTCGGCAATAGAGAATGCATCGCTAACTTCACATTCAGAACGCGTTACGCGACCGCCAACGAACGAGACCACGCATGATCCACACATTTTTTCCCAGTCACAAAACTTTATGCCTTTATGCCTTTAATTCCTGGTTTTCCAGGTTTACCGGTCGGTAGCAACCCTATTGTATTAATTTATTAGTACCTAGAACGAGCATCTGTCGTCCCTTCAAGAGCACTATTTTCACCATAACATAACAAACTTTCAAGGCCACTGGGGCGGAGTCCTAAGGTTGGAAAAACGTATGCATACGAATATCGTGGAATGGACAAAGGAGGAAGTTTGAGGGGCGGTTTTCGAACCCTTTAGATTGTATTTTCACCATAAGTATAACACGACCACTTTCGAGGCCACTGGAAACAGAGCCCTGAGACTTGGGGAGAGGGAATGTATTTAAAATATTGTTGGTCTTCTACAATGTAGTATGGTGTGTGAGTAGTTTTGAGGAGCCCTTTTTGCAATCAGCTGGAGTACTACTTTATTAGTATCAATCCAAAAGAATAACGTGGCAACGTTTTAGCCAGTGGGGCAGAACCCTTAGTTCAGGGTTATAAAAAGGTATCCAAATGTCAATAACAACTGGCTAAAATCAGCAAAAAAATAGAAAGAATAACATAGCAACATTGCGAGGGGGGAGCCCTAAGGTTGCTGGGAGGGACGTATCCAATGTTGGGGCTTTATTCAAGAGATGTGTTTTTTTAACAAATCCAAACAACCATCATGTTTGGTAAGTCACGTTGGTGTTGTACTGAGAATACAATTCATTAGATGATTTAACTTATTTCTAAGAGTTTTACACAGTTCACTAACTTCATTGCAGACGATGTCATTAGTTCCACTTAGCAGTACAACAACACTGCATAGTCTAGTGCACTAGACTAGTTACCTGGCTGTCCCACTGCGCGTGCACTAGACTCTGCTGGTCCAGGTGTCGTCCAGCCAGCTGGTTGATCTCTGCCTCCGTGCTTGTCACGTTCACTGCGTCCAC
The DNA here is from genome assembly GCA_963675035.1 of Allygus modestus. Classification (NCBI taxonomy): domain Eukaryota; kingdom Metazoa; phylum Arthropoda; class Insecta; order Hemiptera; family Cicadellidae; genus Allygus; species Allygus modestus. Next base: position 43,506,227 of record OY776116.1, read on the forward strand.
AGCTCGGCACATTTCCTCTGTTTGTCTATCCAACACGTATTTCTGGATTAGATAACTTAACAAAAAATAACAATCCTATTTGTAACAAAGTTGTAAATTCATAGGTATTCACAGGTTGTTTTATTTCATTCACTTGTCAGAGTGCTTTTCGCATACGTCTACATCATAGCCGAAAACAATAATTCACGGAATATTAAAACCTGCATTATCTTGGTTAAGCTGAATTACATTTAATGGGCCAAAACAACTGAAACGTGAAAATCGGCAATTAATTTGTGTCATTTCGGCAAAAAATGGCATCAAAACTTAATTCAAGAAAAGATACAAAGAAAATTAAAAAAAATAACATCGAACTAAGACTTGGACTACTTCTCCCAAATTTAAATTTTCATAAGAAAATAGGCCTCTAAGTACCTACTTTAAACATTATTTGTTAACACACTATTGAAGATGAGCAATCCATCGATGCAAAACATACCTATGTATGATGTTATTTGCAATAGCCTAAATAATTTGATTTTATAAATTGGTTTTGAAAAAAATTTTTTCTCTTCAATGTACCAATATTGTGCAGATGACGAATAAATATATTTGATTGATTGATTTGACCTAGTAATTTTAAATAATACCTTTCTGTCAGCTGAGTAACTTGTTTGTCCCGTTCAGCAGTAATCTCCGCCACAGCAATTGCGTAGGAATGTTCTTGTTCAAGTATTGTTTCCAAAGCAGGAGAGTGAACAAGCTTGTGATAAACTGCTGAAAAAACTTCAGCATCATTTGCTCCGGATTTTTCACCAAATTCAATCGTATTCTGTAAAGAACAATCAGTCCTTAATAAAAAAAAGAGAGTTAAGCAAGAGTATATTAGGTAGGCCCTATATAAAAAACTAATGTAAACTCAGTGAATACAATTGGATGGCCAGCACATATACACATTTTATACATTGGTAAGGTAAACTGATATGCTCCATATAAGACTAAATTGATCTGTTATTGTAAAAATAAAACAATGATTTGTTGCTGTATTATAGGCTAATAAATTTAAACAAATAAAAATCATGGACTTCCTTCCATCCAGTAGCCTATGGGAAAGAATGCTTTTTAATGGTCTTACACCAACAGCTTATTAATTTAAGACTTTGAGGACAACTAATTCAACTAAGTAGGCTAAATGTTATAAATGTTTTTGAACTAACGATAGCAGATCCTCAATCAGGACTCAATTTATCTTGTCTCCAAGCTCTCCTGATTTTTGTATTAAGCTACAGTGGGCAATTGTAATTGTAATGGGCATGTAATTACATGTTTCGAACAATAAAGAAATTTGAATTTGAATTGGCTTAACATGAGTTTCCACACTATAAGCCTACTTATTAAGCATATGTTGCAAGGATCAACCTGACAGAAGCCTACATTTGAAGAAAAACCCTTTATCAAGCTAAACAAAAGTCCAGGATAAAACTGTAGGGTAAAAGATTACACTGCATTCCACCATTTGTAAATACAATTTAGGGGAGTTTGTACTTTACCCCACTCATATGCAAGTTATTGCTTTTAAAGTTTGTATCTACTGGGATGTTTTCAAACAAAGATTATATTACTGTATTTGTTTTATTCTGCTGATGAATCAACTGATGCTGAGAGCATCACAGCAGATGAGAGTGTTAGGAAGGTATCAACTTAACTTACTTCTTTAAAACTTTTTTCCCAGTATTTAATTACATCCTCAACATCTACTTCGTTTGATTTTGATTTTTCAATAGCTCTTTCAGCCTGTTCGTCAAGAAATGTGATTGTTTCTTTTTCAACGAATAACTTCAATTCCTTTTCCAAATCTGAAAAATCGTATCCAAACAAGAAAAATTATCAGAAGAATACTAACGGAAACAAAAATAAAATAACATATAAACTTAAATAATGCAATAACATGCAAAGACCCAGCCCACAAACGTCTTTGAAAAGTTTAGAAAAGTTTGGTAACTAGCCCTAGGCCTATTTGAAATGTGATTTTTAATTTACACAAACAAATTATTATTGAAAATAATAACAAATTGAAATAAGTTAATTCATACTTTTAACCGTACCGGTACCGGTACGGTTTAAAATAGTAAAAGCCCGCTTATCTGGCGTCCGATGGTCCGGCACTTTCAATACTCCGGCATCGGTCTAAGGGTTCTAAAAAATTGTTTATATTGTGTAAGCCTTTCGGGTGCGTACAACAGAGTTCGGGCACGATTGGCAGAGTTCTCGGGCAATTGGCAGGAGTAACTGTACTGTATATATTAAATCTATTTTCTGGGTGAAATTTTTTTATAACATTTTCCATCATTACCAAAATCAGAGAAAGCACATTAAGTTTAAATCACGGAAAAATGGCCCGTTAACCAAAAATTTCCTTTTGACTCCATATTTTTAGCGGTATTTCCGCAATTCCTGCAATAACGGATATTTTTACAAGGCGCTCAGTAATCCGGCATTTTCGATAATCTGGCACTGCCAAATTGTTGAGTGTCTACTGTACAGTTTTATGGCCGTAATTTGTATCGGCAACATCTTAAACAGTCAGGGAAAGACTCATTTTTCTTGAATGTTTTTTTTGCTAGGTGAAAATCAGCAGGTTCACACTCACTTTGATTTCCTGATAGTTATTTATTTCAACTCAATAACTTAAGTGTTTAAACATAACAGGATAAATAAACTATGTCTCACAACACTACAAAGTATATATTTACACTTATTTACTTATTGCATCGTGATACTATTTTAACATAGACTATTTTTAAAATCTATTAATAAGTATTTTAGGCTATATTTATATTTAGTATTCAAATCTTGCGCTTGTCCATGCACTGTTTTTGTGTTTTATGACAACAAGGAATCTTGAATCTATACTGTACTTACATTCAAGATGGACAAATATACACAAAAGATGGTACAAGGCAGTCGATTTCAACCAGTTTCACTATCAGGCCCGATCATCGGTTCCATGATGATGACCGGTGTAACTGGTTGAAATCAATTGCCTTGTACCATCTTTTGAGTATATTTTACCATATTGTAAGTTATGCAAGTACAGTACAAGTGTAAATATAAGTTGTGGTGTTTTGAGAGGTAAGTTAGTTTATTTATCCTATTTAGTTGTAAGAACATGTATCATGCTACTAAAGAAATTATTTATACTTAACATACAATTTTGTTAATCAATCAATAAGTTTTGTTTGAAAATGTTATCATTCTTATTAAAGATGTATGAATCGATAATTGAAGATTGATTAAATACAGTAGGGCCTAAACTTAATTGATAGTTAAACTTTAAAATAAAGTTATTGATTAAAATAGGCCTATATCGTCATTTCGCATCTGAATAGTTGGAGGACGCATAACTTATCTTACTGCATCCACTTTTTCCCATAGGAGGTCGCTATGGTGCATGAGTATAATTGTGAAAAAGCACTTTTCCATGAAACAATTCCTCTCAGAATAGTTATTGAATAATGATAAAGCCACGTTCAAAAATATTCAGTTTGCTTGTGAATACCGCAGACCGTACAGGAAAATTACTACTAAAAGGTGTACAAATTTGATACTGTCCTCATGTTTGTATGATAATAAAGCATATTAAACTTAATAATCAACTAAGAGAAATGGATAATTTTGTGTAGAACCTATAATAGGCTATACTAACCATCTTCAACGTAGGCTGGAAGTTTAAACGATGTTGCTAATCTCTGAACTAACTCAGAGATTGAGTCAGTGTACGGTATTTCCAAAGGCACTTTGAGACGGTACAGATCATCTCTTGTGCACATTGGAAAAGTAAATACAAATTCTACATTATTGACACAATTGTTACACCTTCCAGTCATATTCCTTAGCCTAAATATGCTCTCTGCTAGATAAGGTAACCTTCAAATTTTCATTTGACAGCTGCCCCAAATTAATGTTTACCTAAGGCCTAAATAAAAAAAATCGTACGGTAAATTTGCATGGATATGGAAATGGTCAACTTAATTTAAAGAAACACATTAAAAATATTGTTTATTCAATCTTACGATTTAATCAAACACAATGCAAGCGTAAGAGTAATTTAATATTTAAACTATAAAGGTAGAAAACGGATTGAGGTTATGACATTATTCAATGGCACGTACAACATAAGTGGATTTAAATAGTTTACAACTGCAACCGTACAACCTGCAAGCTGCAACTAACTGCAACAATAACAAAATACCCCCGTCGCAGCAAACCTGCATACTCAGCGAATTTCGAATGAATATATAACATAACACATTAAAACACTTCACAGGATTCATAAGAAATGTATTCACAAACAAGCGATATTTAAAATATTAATTATTCTCCATAAGAATAACATTGGAGATGAGTATGCAGGTTTGCTGCAACAAGGCACACAAAATAATGGGTTTTTATATAAATATCAATATAATTCATCTTAGTGAAGTCACATACCAAGTTTCATCCATATACATTCATAAACAAGCGATATATAATATTTTAAGTATTTTCCATAAGAATAACAAGGGGATCAAGTACCTAGGTTTGCTGCTACAGGAACCATAGGCGAAAAATTGTTTTTTTGTGCAAACAACAATAAACCACAACCAGATCAAGCCATATACCAAATTTCGCCAGTTTATGTTCATAAATAAGCGAGATATACAATTTTTCTTTTTCTCCATAAGAATAACATTAGACAACGTACTGTGTTTAGCACTTTCAATATCTCGGCAACCAATTGACGTAGAGCAATGATCAAAATACCAAATTGTTTGTTTTTTTAAGCTGAATTCAATGGTATAAATTAAAATTTGATTTAAATTAAAATTACATGTAAAGAACCCAAAAAACACATTTTTGGGGTACAAAACCCCCCCAAAACCCCTCTTCGGATGGTGCGATTCATCTGGTTTTCGAACTCGTTCAAATAAATGGTACTTTACACATTTGTACCAAATTTCATTAAGATCGGACCTTTTTTACGAGAGTTATCGTGCTTACGGACACATATATATATATATAAATATATATATATAAATATATATATATATATATACATATATAAAAATTTGAACGAATGGTGTTTTGGCATCTGGGGACCTCAAAATGAAAAGTTATCATGGTCTCGGGCTTAAGTCTTACCATGAGACCTACGGTAATAGCTTCTTCCCTATAGGGGAAATTCGCTAACAACAAAACAACAACACAGCGAGTGCGATAACGATAGGAATCGCTACACGCTCATGCTCAACTAGTGATGTGGATGTGTGATGTGATACGTATCGTACCATATCGGAATATCGCGATACGCAAGGGACGATTGGGACGATACGACATTTTGTCACGATATTTTTGAAACTATACGTATCGTATTGCCTAAAACGATACTTGATTTTGTATCGACAGATAGAGACGATATTTCGATACTATTTTCTTGGCTGTGAACCAATGAGTTTATATCTCTATTCGACAGGAATTCTTCAAAGTGCTCTTTCTGTGGTACTAAAATTAAAACAAGTGGAAATACCTCGATGGCCGTATTTTTAACTGCAGTGTATAACACGATAAACGTCGTATCGTTTATGCACGATATGTTAAGCGATACGATACGCGTATCGCGATACACAGCACCGATACGATATCTGACTCCGATACGTATCGTAACGCCGTATCGCGATACACGGCCGAATCGCACATAACTTCTCAACAGTGCATCCGAAATTAGGGACGTTCCAATACACCGATACGATATTGAAGGTATCAATACTTTGGACCCAATAGTATTGGATATCGATACTTTGGAACCAATAGTATCGGGTATCGATACTTTGGTTTCGATATTGTATCAATACCAAATATCGGGTCCAAGCCAGTACTGGAACGTCCCTATCCGAAATATGCCTATGGTGGGGTAAATGGAGAGGGACTGACTTTCCTTCGTCCCTCATCTCCGCGAAGCCAAAAAGAGAGCTACCACCCGCCTCCGTGCCCACCGTATCCTCAACCACCGCAGCCGTGGCTGCTCCAAACCCACTCTTGCCCGCCTGTACTCCTCAGTCATCCGCCCTGTTTTAACCTACGCCCACCCGCTCCTTCTATCCGCCCCGAACAGCTTCCTTTCAAGCTTCGAGGCCACTGAGAGACGCGCCCTCCGCCTTGCCTCCCACCTCCCACACGGCTTACGAGGCCCACTCAATCCCCAGACTCAAAGACTTCCTTCACCACCTCAACATCACCTACCTCGACAAAGCCCGCACCTCCGACATCCTCCAACCTTACTTCCAACCCTACTTTACTGACCGCCCCAGCCTCACGATCCACCACCTTGCCGACCTAGACCAGCAGCCCGAACCATAACCCCCACCACTAAACCCCATGTAAACCTCGCCTAGCTCCCTCGCCCTAGCTCGCCCTACTCCTGACCACAGCACTGTGACAGGCACTCGTTATAAAACAAAAAAAGTCCTGTTGCAGTGTGTTCATCTCTCCTCCCCCCAAACCATCCCCTGGCCACTGTAGCAGGCAAAAAAAAAGTCCTGTTGCAGTGTGTTCACCTTCCCAACCCCCAAACCATCGCCTGGCCACTGTAGCAGGCAAAAAAAGTCCTGTTGCAGTGTGTTCACCTTTCCAACCCCCAAACCATTCCCTGGCCACTGTAGCAGGCAACGAAAAAAAATAATAAAAAATGTCCTGTTGCAGTGTGTCAATCTCCCCCTCACCGACCAACCCTATCCAACGGCTGAAGAGGGCCCAAGCGCCCTAAAGCAGCCTCAGTGGGCCAGGGACTTTCCCGCCCACTGGAAACTCACAAAACAACAACAACAATGGAGAGGGTCTTTCCTCCTCTAGTCTTGTGACGTCATGTCTTACCAGCTGACGACTCTTTAACGCGGGAATTACAAATTTAAAAGATAGTAAATGTACAATTCTTATTATAATTATAAAATACATGCATAATTCAATTTAAAGTTCCAGCATAGTAAATACTGATGAATCCCACAGCACTGACTGCTGCGTCAGTATCAGTAATACTTTGTCATAGTGAATACTGATGAGAATGCCTACATGTTCTCTAACTTTGTTTCTTTACTAGTCCAATAATCCAATGGAAACAAAACTAAAAATGAAGCTCAACTACACCGTGTCTAAGCTTCTGGAATTAAGATTAATGTACAATGTACATACTATTATTATGTACCGCTGCAAATGGAGGGACCAAAGGTGAAAAGGAAGTTTGTCATAATGGACAGCCAAAAGACTTATCATATATGTAATGACAAATTCATAGGCTGACATTGGGTACAGGAAATGAAGTTGTCATTACATATGGTAAGTCTTTTGGCTGTCCATTATGACAAACTTCCCTTTCACCTTTGGATGGTCCCTCCATTATTTGCAGCGGATAGGGACAGAATCTCCGGGTTTGGAATCTCCTGCCAACCTGAGAATGAATGGTCCCTGGCTGTTGTATATGGATACCCTGTCAGTTGAGTTGACCAGTTGGAGGGCAAAGTGAGGGTCCCCTGTTTGAGAGCCTCATCCCAGCTGTCACAGGGGCACGGGAGTTGGCCCTCTGAAGGGTCGATTTGGCTGTCGTCCCTTCCCACCCTTTCCTTTCCTGCTATATCCTATCTTTCCGGTAACCTGCGCAATATTCCCGCTTGTGGAAGATGTGACTAGCAGCTATGCTGGGGTTTCCTAATCCGCAAAAAACAACAACATACTATTATTATTACTCTAGAATTAAAAATTCCACCAACCAACTTATTAAACTTATTATGCCCTAACTATATTCTCAAACTTCGTTAACAGTAAAATGTAAACGGTTTACTTTAACTTTATTGTTAACAATGTATTTCGTGAGGAAAACTGGAAGGCTAGCGACTAGTGGCGCATTCTATGGACAGAAATTTGGACAGTGACGTCATTCACCACCCCCACCACAGAAATATTTCGGATGCATCGTTGAACGCGTAGCGATTCCTCGATAAGGATAACTGACAGTTATCGTTAGTTAACCGACAATTAACTAACGGTAAACTGTCAACTGTCAACGTGTCAACAGGCACCAGACCCCCATTCCCCCGCTGGAGTGTGGCGTAAAATATGTGCACGACCCCTAATGTATAATTTTAATTTATAATCGGAAATTATATTTGTTTTGAAATTTTTATTTTTAACAATGTGTATTTCACTATAACCAAAAAAAATTCAAAGTTTCAATATGATTGCTCAAACCATGAAAGTTAAAATAAAACTTAATATAATGCTTCATACTGAGGAAACGATATCGATGTAGCACTTGGTAATTTACTAAATATTTTTGCCTTTTTACTGTACTTGTTTGGTTTTTGTTTGTGAAAACGCTAAATGCCACTGGACTGGTTACTGCTTGTACTTTTAACGAAATCAACTGTCAAAATACTGTGATTGTGGACTGAATTGTTGTAGAATTAGTAATGTATATTTAAGATTATTTCGTCCCTTGTTTAACTTTACACCACCTAGATACTTTTGTAAAAATGACGTCTGCGTTGTACCTAGAACAATACTTGGACAGTAAGTTTACCTTTTTCTTGTTTAGTATTTCACACGTAGCTTAGCTCTAGCTTCTAGTACTTGACTTTAAAGTTGATTTGGCATTAAATATTTCGGAAGATAAGTATCCTATATTATTTTAACAAAATTTGCTGCAGTCTAGTTTTGTAATATTTTTGGACCAAAACTGGGATGCAAAAGTATGGTTAGGTCAAATCCAGACCTAATATTATGATGGTTTAACCCTAGGAGTGCTGTTCCGCCGGTTTCCGGCGGGATTTTGTGTCGCCTACTGTGCTGACCGCCGGTTTCCGGCGGAATGTGACCGAAAATTTTGCAACGTAAATAAACCTCTATTAATCAACTCAAAAGTGAATAATATATATATCATGCGAAAGATAATATTCTGAACTTTCATTTTATTACATAAACAAACCCTGTAGCAGGTATATAACAATGTCACCGCGATTAGAAATCAAATGAATTTTGGGCGCGACACGATACTTGCAGCCGACACTTGGGAAATGTCAAAACATGACTTTTTTTAAATTACCCACCTCGGGTAATTTTCGTCGCACGATGTTGCGGGTAGTACCAATGCACAGCCAAGGAGTTATATTTCATTTTGGTATGGAGTTTTAGATCGATATATTGATTTGACAGATAATATGATTTTATAAACACAGATGATTTTTGTTCTTCTGTAAAATGCTGAACCGCCGTAAACCGGCGGATTGCAAAATCGAATATATATCCAGTGTAATGTTATATTTGCATGACATATAATATCTTATTTGAAAGAAGAAAGAATGGCGAATAATTTGGTGTTGCGCGATGGCAGCACTGAATGTAGCCGCACTCGATAGAGTAAACGTTCCATTGTGTTATATTTGTTCTGTCAACAGCTTGTATCAGCCATTTTGAGTTTCGTTTTATGTGCGTTGTGATATTTCTATCCGTGAGTTATTACTAAATAATTTAGTATTTCGGAGTTTTAGTGTTAGTGAAGTGTTTGTGTGTATATAACAGAATCTTTATGCATTATATTATGCATAAATATTACTGAAGTTTGACAAATAGTGTTTATAAAGTGTTGTGTTTACTCCTACATAGGCCTAGTGAAATTTGCCAAATCCGCGACTGTTTAGTGCTACATAACACATATAAAAACAATAATTTACCCTAAGTGTTATACATTTTTATGTAGGTAATTGAATGTACTACAGCATGGTTATATTGGTTTGGGGGTAAAATATTTGGTAAAAAATTTATATACTAAAAACTGTGAAATTTTTTTTTCCAAATACGCAAAAATTCCAAAACATTATTTTATTTACATGTATTTATAAGTGACAATAATTTTTACCATAAACCTATGACTTTTTTGGATTCCTTACTTCATTAGCTATACAAATATATATATATCATTATTAGTATACATATATATTACATTACTTATTTACATCACAAACTAACACTCTACAGTTTACGCATTTTTCGGGTTTCCGTTTATTATTACATTATGCCCCAAAAAACTTATAAAAAAATTCTTTCCCCAACATGTTATATATTTCTATGTAGGGAATTAGATTGTCTACAAGATGTATATAATGAATTTCCCATAAAAAATCTGTGGAAAAAATTTTTACCCTGGCTGCTTTTGAAATTTCAAAAAAAAATATCAAAATTTTCTTATTCTTTTCACTTTACCGGAAAAAGAAAATGTCTAGATCTTTATTATTTTAATATCTCTAGAATCTCCTGTTCTTTCTGAACAAAATGAATATAAAATTAACTTGTTTACTCTAACGGTTGAATTTATATGGATTTTTAAAAAAAGGTCTGCAAAATCGCCAAATTTAGCTCGCCACACTACGCGTTAACATGGCGCCACTCCTAGGGTTAAATGTCCTCTGCCATTCATTAGGGCTCAGACCCGGGAAGACACTGGACTGAATTGAAGTAGTCGGTGTTTAGGTTGCACTTCCGCAGACGCCCGGTGGAACAATCGAATGAAAATAATCTCATGTTTACTAGCCTATGATTGATAGTGAAATGGATGTATCCTTTAGATATGGTATTTAATTTGACTTCCAAAAGTCCGTTACAATGGTTGTTCCAGGTTTAACCCTAGGACTGCCCTTAGTTGAAAATTCGTCTATTGCATGTGTGAGATGGATGGAATATAGCCGACATTCGGCTAATTGGGTCATTTTTTTCAACTGCTTATAAGTTAACGCTTTGAAAATGATCCAGAAACGTAATAATATTGATACCATTTAAAAGAGGAGATTCTAAACTTTAATTTTCATAGGGGCCTATATAATTGAACCTCATATCAGTAACAGCTCATTATAATTGCTATTATAATTTGAATTAAATTTAGTGTGCAGAACATTTTCGACTTGCGAGCGGCAAAATCTTGTAAAACACGTGTTCTTAAAAAAATCTTTGTGTCTATATTTTGGCCCTAACAGGAAGCGGTTGTACCATTGGAAACAGCATTAGTTTTTCTTTCTTTTCGTAAAGAGAAATTTGTCAAGTCTGAGAAATAATTTTTGAAATCAGCTGTTAAGTCAGGCCGTCATTTGCCCTATTAGCCAAAAATTCAGCTACTTTAGTTATAAATTACAAATAAATAGATCGATAATTGATTTAGCGTGATGTAAATCGTTCCATTTTGTAGCCAGGAAAAAGTTGTTCCTCTTTGTATCGCTGCCTTCCTCTATGGAGCGTCACGTGACTCGTGAAAGTAGTCGGAAATATTTGTTTTCGTGATTATTTCTGCTAGATTATAGGCCTAATCCGTATTTTATTATCGCATTTGAGTGGTTTTAGTGATAAACAAGTGTACCTATAGTTGTGTAGTATGTGAGTTATTAGTAATATTTATCCATATGACTATGGGTAAATATTATTATTTACGTTCAAAGGTGGGTTATTGAAAATGTCGGAGTGTTTTTCAGATCAGAATAAAGATGCCTAGGGGAAAAAATTTTCACTCTTTTTACTTTATTTAAAAATCTACCCATGAAATATATTTACTATATATATATATATATGTACCATTTATTATATTATAACAGAGTTTAAAATTATATCTAGCTTCGAATAACTAATTTTGGCTTTTGGCAAAACTCAAATTTTGTTTTTCAACTCATATAAAGTCGTAAAAACAGTTAGGCTTATTACTTTGTACAAAAGTGCATTATTCCCAATAATTTTTATTGTTACCTAAGTTAGTAATATAACAGACAAGACTCTACGGAGAGGAAATAGCACCCCCCACTCCTTCGTAACCGAACGTTCACGAATACAGACGATGACACCTGGACGAAGAGAACTCAATATTTGCATGTATTTTGACGTTTTACGGCGTTTTAAGTTTAAAAAAGTAATTTCGCAACACAATGTCATACTAAAAAGAATTAAATAAATAAACTAACATGTTACTGTTTTGGTTCAAACAGTTGAAACACCATAATGTGCAGTTTAGAACTGGGAACCTTCACCGTACCAAATTTTTACCTTAACCACTGAGCCATTTCGCCATGTCGGATGGTATTAAATTTGTTACAAATGAAGTGATAGCTCTAACCCTAAACCAACAGCTGTTTTTCTGACTTACAAGGCTGGAGTGGGGGGTGCAATTTCCTTTCTGTAGAGTCTTTTATATAATAGTGTTGGTATATTATTTTTATACTTTTGATTTTATTTTTCAATTGTACAGTGAAAGTTTGTCGATTTTCCCTGGTTTTTTTTCCGTAATTTGGGTAAAAAAAGTTTCAAATAAATCAAACACATTTCCACGTAGGACAATAAATTGCCTACATCTTGTAAAGGCTATCTTTGATTGTCTGTACAAAAGTTAGTGTAAAAATGCTAGGACTCTACTTTTGAAAATCATTTCAAAGATGTTTATAAAATTTTGGTTTTTCAAATTTTGCAAAAAAAAAAAAAAAACAATCAACAGGGATTTGTTTTATTTTATTTTTTTCAAAATCTTCATCATTTTTCTGAACAAAAAGAGTATAAATCTGACTAGGTTATCAAAAGTAGTTTAGGCACTGCATATGGTTAAAAAAATCTTTGCAAAATGGCAAAAATTGCTAGGGCACTGAGCAATTCAGCTTTAATCAGTCAAAGGCAGTCCTAGGGTTAAAATGTTTGATGATTAATGGTATAAATGTTTGTGCATATATTATTACGATTATAACAAGTTAAGTCAGCTGTATCGATTTTATATGATATATTTATATAGAAATATCAAAACATTAACGTATATAGATATTTTATATAAATTATTTTCATTCGATTGTTGCACCGGGCGTCTGCGGAAGTGCAACCAGTGTTTATATACGCTGATATAATACTTAACAAACTTAATACACCACACAGGAGAAATTAAGGGGAAGTGATGTGTGATATGGTCAATACAGCGAGACAATATTTATGGACATAAAATATCGGATCAACCAGCAAATAAATAGATTATAGGCTATTGTACGGTTTTTCGTGTAATTCAGGTTTCATTGATATCCTCTTGTAAGTGACTTGAAAGGCCCTGAATTCCAATCTTAAAAGAACCGGTTACCGCAAGGCGCGACCCAGAGCATGGCTTATGTTGAGTTTGGAAATTACTTTTTTGTTTAATGTCATAAAAGTTGACTTGCTTTAACTAAACAAACAGCTGTTTTATGGCGTTACATCCTGCTCCTTAATTTGATATTTGATTGGCGATGCGGTTGCAGTACAGCGGTGTGATTAACCCACATCACATCAGTTTTAGTTGTTGTCGAATATTTTAAACACCTCGTGGTTATTATTCCTGTCATGGAAGAATATTGTCATAAGTTAGTGAATCCATTGCTATTACATGCTTTAAGTTTAACTAATTAGCTCTTTCATTGCAAGTTTACCATAATTTACCCCTCGTCCAACTGTTAGTCGCCAGCGAAAAATTGAAATCGTCCATGTAACGGTAATTATTTACTATTTCCCCTTCACCTCCGATCCTTTTACTATTTTAATATATTGTTCTTATGACATTAAACGTCATAAAAACGCAAAAAAAATTTTCGCAAATTCAACATACTCACGAAACAACTGTCTGAAGAGTACTAACCCAGTCAATCTAGCAGACACTTTGGGAATCCGAGATAAATCTATCGGATGAAAATATCGAACTTACTAATATCGAGGAGCAACTATTGTTTTGATATTGCGATATAATATTCGCACACCCCCGCTCCTGTGGGGGTAGTGTGGTCTTGTTTTGATATTGAGATATAATATTCGCACACCCCCGCTCCTGCGGGGGTAGTGTGGGTCCATTTTGAGTGCACACTGCTGTAGCTAGCACGTCAACATGTGATATATTTATTTATATTTATCATAACCTAACCTAACCCAACTCCTCAGAGCGATGTATGGGAATTTTCGGTAAAATTGTTCAAAAAGGGAAAAATTCCCGGAAAAAAGGAATATTTCACATACAGTGCTCTGCGGGGTTAGGTTAGGTTAGGTTATGATAAATATACACAGCTTATCTGTATTTGGTGAATAACATAACCTAACTCTGCAGAGCGCTGTATAGGTAATTGTCCCTTTTTTGGGAAATGTCCTAAAAAGGGGAAAATACCGGAGAAGAGAATATTTCCCATACAGCGCTCTGCGGAGTTAGGTTATGATATTTACCAGATACTGATAATGTGTGTATATTTATCATAACCTAACCTAACCTAACTCCGCAGAGCGCTGTATGGGAAATATTCCCTTTTCGGGGAAGTTTTCCTTTTTTGGGAAATTTTCCCGAAAAAGGACAATTTCCCATACAGCGCTCTGCGGAGTTAGGTTAGGTTAGGTTATGATAAATACACACAAATATATCACATGTTGACGTGCTAGGTAGTGTGCTCTCAAAGTGGACCCTTACTACTCCCACAGGAGCGGGGGTTAGTGCAAATATTACACACTACCCCCGCAGCTGCGGGGGTTACTTAAAATACTTTACACTATCCCCGCAGGAGCGGGGGTGAGTGTAAATACTATACACTACCCCTACAGGAGCGGGGGTGTGCGAATATTATATCGCAATATCGAAACAATAGTTGCTTCTCGATATTAGTAAGTTCGATATTTTCATCCGATAGATTTATCTCGGATTCCCAAAGTGTCTGCTAGATTGACTGGGTTAGTACTCTTCAGACAGTTGTTTCGTGAGTATGTTGAATTTGCGAAACATTTTTTTTGCGATTTTATGACGTTTAATGTCATAAGAACAATATATTAAAATAGTAAAAGGATCGGAGGTGAAGGGGAAATAGTAAATAATTACCCATGTAACATTTTTCCGGAGAAGAGCAGGGCAAACTTAGTCCCTAGGCATGTCGGCCACTCTGTATATGGTTGTTTTAAATCATTGATTTAGTTTTTAACAAAGGCCTAAACAAGTAGCTTAAACTTAATTGAATAAGATGAAAGAAGCTTCATTTACGTTTTCAACAAGAATGATTATTTTTCCGCAGAACTAAGGAATTGAACTATATAGATTAGATCTAGGCCTACCTCGGATAGATTACATTTTTTTTATTAGCAGAAAATGGGGGGGGGGCGTTGAGTCATTCAACTAAACATGGGATTGAACAATATTGTTCACTCAAACAATATACCAACTCATACAATGACATGGCTTACATCATGACATACAACCTTCCAGTGATATGGTTTAAATGGCCGGTCCACTGCTTTTGCATTCGAAGGCCTAACAAACTTGCAGTGGTATGATTTGTTCATTACATTTATACGGAAAGTTTTACATGGCCTACAACATGATTTGCATACAACAGTAGGCCTAGTTAAAGGAATTGGAAAATTGTATGAGGAATGTGTGGTAAAAGCTTTACTAGTTAAGCCTTCAGAGCATTTAGGGCCTACTTTTGGAAAGAGAAGCAGGCCCGTTCTGTCAAATAACGGTTGCTCTACTGTCGACACCCAATGTTATCAGTGTTTCAAATAATTGTTGTTTGCTTTAGGTTTGGAACATCTACCCATAGAGTTGCAACGGAATTTCACCTTAATGAGAGATTTAGATGCAAGAGCTCAAAATGTCATGCGCAATATTGACAAGATGGCTGATGAGTATTTGGCCAATGTCAAACTGCTCTCATCAGATAAGAAAAAAGAAAAGATCAATGAAATTCAAGCTCAGTTTAACAAGGCTAAGGAATATGGTGATGACAAAGTTCAGCTTGCCATACAAACTTACGAACTTGTAAGTAATTGATTTAAGTAGCAATTTTAATTTTAAGTTTAGTGCTGTTCATTGAAAATTAGGAAACATTGTATAGGCCTTCACACGACAGTGTGTTTGGGGAAAAAATTAGTTTTCTATTTAATGTTTAGTCTCTATTTTAATTGAAATTGTATTACTCCAGAACCAATTAGGCCTATATAAGTGAAACTGTACATATATGTTAACCTTGATAAAACAAAAACTGTATTGTGCAAATAAATCTTTACTCGTTTCAAAATTGTGAAAATTGTAAATCTTATATTTAAATTAGTTTATACTGTGTAAATCTGATTATTTTATACCCAAAAATACATAATATAACTCTATGGTGTTTTTGTCAAGCATATTGTTTTATATTTTTACAATTTCAGTTAAAATTAGATACATATACTGGTACTTAATTGAAAAAGTAAGCAATATAGAATTATAGGTACTTTGGTATTATACAGATGCCACCCTTATGCAGCGCGCTGCGGCAGTTATGTTCGGATGGGTTATCATAAAATTATTGTACGACTTTCCTTGTTTCGTTACGAATCGAATGATACCTGATGAGTCATACTTCCGGCCGCCAAACCCCCTCCAAATAGGCCAAGGTCAGGTCGTTGACCGGAGTGCGCGCATCACCTGTCACCGCCTGTATCTGGGTCAGTGTCATGAGTGATTTATTGCCGTGCACTACGTTACATTTGTTTTCATAATGAGTGACGTTCTTTTGGTGTGGGATTTACCTCGAAATGAAGAGGAAACCGTACGTATTTTTATGATAACCCATCCTAACATAACTGCCGCAGCGCGCTGTATATTTGGCGGAGTACCTGTGGCGATCGGGTGTGGCTGCTAGCGGCGGCGACGCATTCAACACGATCCTAGCGGACATCGCTGCCTTTTGGGAGGCACAACACAAAGCCCGCTCATCAGAATGATGTAAAATTTGTACAGTAAGTCAATAAAAGTAGTTTTTCGAATTATGTAGTTATCCTTTGTATCCGGTAAAAATTTAACCTCCAAAAATAGTGGCATCCGTATAATACCAAAGTACCGAATTATATCTTTATAAAGGTTTGTTCCGACTATGCCTCTGATTATTTGCAATATTGCATGCCGTTGCAACATTTTGCATAACTTACCTCTTGCTTCTTGTAACGTGCGTCTTACAGCTTTCCCCTTGCGCTTTGTCTCTGTGTTTCCACTACCCATGTGGCTAAGCCATAAGTGTGAAACTTGTAAACTGAAATTT
Organism: Allygus modestus; assembly: GCA_963675035.1. Classification (NCBI taxonomy): domain Eukaryota; kingdom Metazoa; phylum Arthropoda; class Insecta; order Hemiptera; family Cicadellidae; genus Allygus; species Allygus modestus. The sequence continues at coordinate 43,523,317 of OY776116.1, forward strand.
AACATTTGGACATGGTTTAAGTTTACATATGATATAAAAAACAGATGTTTGTTATTATCATCAAGAATATTATTCTTTGGTAAACATTACTTAAGAATGAATCACTATTTTTGGCTTATTTAAAACTAACTTTAACTTTACAATTGTTTACTTTATTATTTGTTGGAAATGTAAAAATACAACTATAAAATGTTTTATTTGACTATTTATTTAACTTAATTCCTGCCAAACAATCCTCTAAAACTTATATTAACTTAAAATAATCACACGCTTCCACAATCTAAATTCCGTTTAACTTCTCCATCTTTCTGCTACCATGTGCAGAAAGATGGAGAAGTTAAACGGAATTTAGATTGTGGAAGCGTGTGATTATTTTAAGTTAATATAAGTTTTAGAGGATTGTTTGGCAGGAATTAAGTTAAATAAATACTCAAATAAAACATTTTATAGTTGTCATTTAATTAAATTGCCCAAAGTGACAAAGCCGCCAAAGCAACAGTATGGATTGCTCGCCATGAACTAGGAAGGTTAATTCATTTTTTGACAAAGATGGATTCAGCATTAACTAGTCCAAAACATAATGTGTAACTGATGTTAGAAAGACCAAACGTGAAGGAAGGTGAAACTATAATCGTAGAGGTCCGCTACCACTACTACTAAGTGAGGCATGAGTGTTGCAAGATGCTCCCCGACGGTCTCGGGGAGCACATGCGCCACCTTCCGGCGCTCCTGTGCAACTATTTATAGGACATGCGGTGTTGCATTCATCACCGTGCGTCTCCAGTGCCCTTAGGTGCAAGGCGTCAGATGCACGAAAAGAGGCATGGTGAAAACGAACTTTAAGAACTCAGCTATCTTAAATTATTGAAGGGTTCTTACTCTTATATAATTTATTTCAGGGTTTTCCGAGGTTAGCTTATGGTTCTAACGATTAATGGAAACAAGTTTTTTCCTGCTGCTGAAACACCTCAATTAAGTTTATACGATTATCAGTTTTATCTTTTGACGTTCCTTTGATGTGACATGTTTCGTCAACACAGTGACGTCTTCACAGCATCGACGATGCGGGATTGCACGGATGCTGTGAAGGTGGAACTGCGTTGAGATAAGGAACCTTAGAAGGTAAATCTTAGAATTCATATTAAAAATAGTATACCCACTCTTCTAAACACACTCCTTAATGAAAAGACCAATTCACAATTAACTACATTCGTTGAATATTTTTTACAAATTTAAACCTCAAACAGGTGGATAAGCACATCAGGAGGTTGGATTCAGACTTGGCGAGGTTCGAGTCGGAGATCCAGGACAAGGCGTTGAGCAACACTCGCAGCCAGGAGGAGACTGATCCCAAGAAACGTAAGTCACGTGGAATTCAACTAATTCATCATAGGGGTTTTCTTATTTGATCTTCATTGAATTTACATGTATTATTTTTTCTTGAGTCACATATTTTGTAAAGCCTATAATTTAGCAAATCTCCGTATAAAATAAAATCTTATTTGGATTTTGTTTTAGGCCTACTTAGATACTTAATTGTTAATTTATCCTATTGTTATCTATTTTGTAATTAGGGATGTATTGGTTGTTAAAGTCGGTTGTCGGTTTTACCGGTCTTTTGCAAAAAAAAACGAAACTGAGAACCGATGGTGTAATGTCGGTTTTGGTTTTTCACTGTCAGTAAGTGCTCGTATCGGAAATAAGCATTATAATTTTGTACAAATATTGTATGACAAGCTAAACAATGTTTAACCCATTGGCAACGACTCACAAGCGTTACTCGTGCGGCCACGGCAGGGCCAAATGCCGACTCACGAATGCCGCTCGTTCATTACATTCGTGGCGTCACTAGTCCTTGTAGTTCGATGGAAGTCCGATAGATTGCTCCTCAATTCACTTTTTCATTCGTCTATGAGTATATCTGACAATGTTTCATAGTAAAATCTCTGGTTTTTACCAAGTAAGAATAATAATAATAATGATGCCACGTCGTCGTCTAAAACTACGATTTTTCATCAGCGTATAAACGCTATAGTTGACTGTTTTATAATAAACTGAGATTGATCTAGAGCATTTTACTATCAATAGGCTTCTCGTGGGTTGAAATATTTTTTGTTTTATATTTGGCAACATTGTTTTTTTGCCGCTAAAATGCCACTTCTGTTTGTTTTGGTATAATATTGGCAGTGTTTCTTCGACTGTTATTGATTGAACTCGCGTTTGTGCATTATTAGTGATGAACCATGAAAATCTCGGTAGTTCTGAGGTCGACAGACTTTAGCTGTGTAGTGAGAGTGAGGAAGAAGAGGATGACTTGGAAGACGATTTAGTTTACATTAGACGTAATGACGAATCGGTTTTAGTCGGTCTTAGCACCCGCGGGCTGGATTTACTTGACGGTGAAGTAATAGAATTGGACGGGCCAAACTGCGATGTTACTAAAGAAGATGATGATGATGAAAATGAAACGGATGCACCCTCGCCTGGCCATGAATTGGAACCTTTGCACAATGTATATGAATTTGATTATGACGAAACCAATTTCGACGATCGTTTTATCACATCAGTGTTTGAAGTTTTTTGTTAAATGGGCCAAGATGAACTTTCGGCTGATGTTATAACTTCAGCTCCTAAAAATAGTTGTGAGATGGGGAAAGGTGAGCCTTCGACCAGTGCTTTTACAACTAGTGAAAACCCGGATGTACAAAAAACATCTAGGCCTACCACAAAGAATAGGAAAATAAAAAAGATTTCTAAGACTAAACAACAAAAAACAGTGCAACTTGGGCAAGGTGACAATTCGATCAGCAGCGTGGCCAGCAAAAACAAAAAAAGGAAAAACATCTCAAATAAATGAAAATCTTACTAAAAGAAGTAAGGATTCTACTAAAACAAAGAAAAAAACATTTGTTGACAGTGATTGGCAGTGGCTTGATACAGATAACGTACCAAAAAAATTGCTTTCTTAGCAATCCCTGGCATCAACCCGCTATGTTTACGCCAACTAGGCAATAACCCAATAGAGTTAGATTGTTTTATGCAAGTTTTAGGGGACGAATTTTGGGAAATGATCTGCTTGAAGACTAATGACTATGCTGCAAAGCAAATAAATAATTCAGAGCGAACTAAATTAAAAAGTGACTAAAAAGGGGAGAAAGTGACACCAGATGAAATGAAGGCTTATTTCGCTCTATATATAAATATGGGCCAAGTAAAGAAACCAACCCTAAAACAGTACTGGTCACACCGAAAAATATTAGAAACTCCGATTTTCGCCCAGACAATGAGTTATGAGAAATTTATAGCAAATTCACACTTTCTGCACTTTTATGACAAGGATGTTGAGCACGATGCCGACGATAAACTAAAGAAAATAAGACCTGTGATTCGATATCTGGAAACTAAATTTCTACACATGTCCCTGATAAACACTTAGCTCTAGATGAAACCCTCCTCAAAATGCGTGCAAGACTTGGGATTGTCCAATTTAATCCTAAGAAAAGAGCCCGATTCGGCATAAAAATATATATAGTGTGCGAGTCTTCCTCGGGATACTGCAGTGTTTTTAAAATTTACGCAGGATCTGACAAGGTTGACGACTTATTAGCCAGCGAATCTGTTGTACTGGATCTCATGGAGCCTTTTCAAGGGCTTTACAAGGGCTACATCGTTTATTTAGATAACTAGTACTCGTCCCCCGTCCTATACACAAAACTACTTGATTTGGATACCTATGCAGTAGGAACCGCATTGGTAGTGAGGAAATGTATGCCGCATGTATTTCTACACGCTGAGCTTGAAAAGGGTGAAGCTATCAGACGATCTGGAAGAGGAATTTTGGCTATAAAATGGAAGGATCGAAAGGACGTGCACATGCTAACGTCAAAAGTTGTGAAACGGGAAGATTCAGAGGTTACAGTGAAGAAACCAAAGAGCATAATAGATTACAATCATGGCATGCTTGGCGTGGACAGGCAGGACCAGGTGCTTTCCTCATTTCCAATCATGAGAAGAACAATAAAGACATATAAGAAAATCTTTTTTTACCTAGTGGACATGGCAATTTACAATGCCTATTGCATCTAAAAAAAGATAACAAAGAAGAATATGCATTTTACCGAATTTAGATTCAGTTTCGTAGGACAATTGCTGCAGACGACAACACTACCTTCTCACCTCTCGCCGGGTCGTGCGCCCTTGACAGACAACCCCCTGAGACTCCAGGCGAAGAACTGGGAACATTTCTTTGTCCCCATACCATCAACAGCATGCAAAACACGATAGAGCTAATTAGGAATTTAGTATTCGTCTGCTTCAACGGGATTAATTGTTTTCATGAACTCTCAGATACATTGAATGACAGGTACAGATAAGTGATTTATTGCTCTCTTTTCATTAAAGGTGCTAATGGAAGACGTCTGAAATTGAGAAAAAAACTACCTGAAGCCTAGTCACAACTAAATGCCGGTCTGTCTGTCTGTCAAGGAGTATTATTTGTGATCACTTCCTTGTTGAAAATGTTATGGTTTGGTTTTTATAAACTAATATGTAATCTATAAACTGTATTTACGATTAGATTCTGGGGTTCCAAAGTTTGCAAAACTAAAATATCAGCAAAAACAGGTAAACTTATTTTGTTTTTAACGTTAGGCCTACAGTAGGCTAAACTTAAACTTTAACATCTTAACAAAGTTAGTCCTAGGACGTAAAAAGTCAGCTGTTTGCTTTATCTATGCATGATGGAAGCGTTCCTTACCACACGTTATAAATAGTATTGTTTGTAAATAACAGAAATGTAAACACTGTATATTACTTACTTTGTAAACATAACCTCAAAAATACAACTTTATAGTTACAATTTTCAGCGATTAAAAGTCTAATTCCGCATTATGATAAAAAATGTTGTTCGTCACTCGGAGCTCTTTTTGGTGCTTAATCGTTTTTAAAAGCTCGATTGCGCACCAAAAAGAGCCACTTTTGCTCCTAGTGATGAAAACTAATATATTGCCCTAGGCTAAATTGTTATTATTTGGCTAAACAAGGTTTTAAGCCTAGGTGATTAATTAATTTTGTAATGGCTCATAATATTTAATTTAAATTTATTTTATTTGTCTTTGATTGATTACTTATGACTTCTTAACCAACTCTCCTGCATAGTGTCTCTGCAGCAGTATTTATGTAAACCAGTGAAACAAAGTATGAAATAGGGATTTATAAGTACCAGTATATAATCAATTAAATTTTTTTTAGGCAGAATTTCAGAATCTAGGTAGAAATATAAATTTAAAGTATGAGTGAGACAGTTATTAGGTAAAAGTTCTTTGATAAATAACTGAAACCGACAACTGACGACCATTTTTTGTAAAAACCTGAACCGAGAAAAAATGCAACCCTAGTTTTAATAACATTATAAAGTATTATATAAGGTTTTGGTTTTTGCTGTTTTAAGGTGGAAGGAAGAAGCAAAAAGAAAGAGAGAAAAAGAAGCGTGTTGGAGTCGGAAGCAGTGGAGAGGAAGATGGAGGGAAAACTGCCAGGAAAAAGGCAAAGAAAGGTAATTTGTTAAACAACAATAAACTTAGCCTAGAAACAACAATAGCTATTTTTGTATCTGGTTGGTTTTTATGTAGCATTTGTTCAAGGTGAGAAAGGTATTAGCTGAAATAGGTCTTTTAGAAGCACTTAGAAATTTTGTTCCTACCTTCTGGTAAAAATGTGTATACAGAGGTTTTTCTTTTTTAATTGTGTACAAGGGATGGAAAGTTTTGAATAATTTTGAGACTAAACTTAAATCACAAATAAAATAAATTAATACACAATATTTATGTTGGATCAAACTGTTCAACATATCCTTCTTACTATAAAACCTTTTGCATTGGTCTATACGTAAGCATGGTTCGGCAATAAGGCCTTCCTTCCAAATTCTAAGGAGCTCTTTATATAGAGATGAAAATAAAATATGATATAAGCTAGTTTGTAGGAGTTATGAAAAAATTTTTAAGGAAGACAACGGTAGTTTATAAAGTGAAATCTAAATAGTACATAATTATACATATGGCGATTAAAAAAGTATTTCCTAAATTTAGGATTACAAGATCACTAGTTGCGCATTGCACTAGGTTTGTCAACAATAATAACTAATAATTGGCTACCGCCACAGTTAGCTCAGAGGTTGAGTGCTGGCCACGCAAATGGACAAGTGCAGGATCAATCTCGGTTGACATCTAAGACACTTTCAAGATTGATCACCTCCAGCTTGCCCACGTGACTGATATTGTTGCAGTACCAACGGTGTTTAGATCCCCTATGGCAATAGATAGTTTAGAATAAAAAAACAAGCAAAAATTAAAAACAAGATTGATACAAAAAATGTACGGTACTGTTCAAAGTATTTGATAACAAACTTAGACTACGGATTATATCACTGAATTTTCCCAGAGACCCTATATTCATGAACATCATACCTTTCATTACTTAATGACTTTTTAAACAAGTTTGGAGCCTAATTTGTGGTACCTCAAGATCGTTACTAGGGATGAGTCGATTCCAGTTCTCGGTTCTCGGTTCCACTGATTCTTAGGCTTAGAATCAGAATCGAAAATCGATGGTCCAAAGTCGATTCCGGTTCCATCGATTCCAGGCCTCCAGTACAAAAAAAACAACTTAGCATGAGAAAAACAGATAAACCAAACAACATTTAACAAAATAAGGGGTTGAAATAAGACTCTTCCCTACAATAATCACTTCCTTTTCAGTCCAAAAATAACTCTCAACTAACACGAAAGGAGAATTGACAGGAGTTCTATTTATGGATGTACTAGAATGAGGAAAACAGATAAGGAAACAATGCTAGTGGCGAGAGTGACCCTATATTTTTTGTCCCATTCTTAATGGCTGGTCTATTGTTCGGCTTCCGGTTTAGGGTCGCGGTAATTTATTCAAGAGATAAGAGTTTCAAGTTCAAAATGCTAAAACCGAAACTAATTGTCGTACAAAGACAAATTACGGCTAATTTTTTTCGTCTGATTATCACAAATAAAATAAAATGTCAATCAAAGTTGTGTGACTTTCCGTTCAAGAGATATGTATAATACAATCACTGTTTATCAGTTTTATTATTCCCCCCGACTATTTAAACTTTTCTATGTTGTTTTCCTTCTTTCGCGACATTTGATTTCTTTCTATTCAAATTCCCCACTTTCCCAACTTTTTCGACTGCTAGACATCCTAAAATTTATTGTTATTCAATTTATTTAAAGTACAAATTTAACATTACAGTACATTTAAAAACGTTGATCTACAATCATTAGAAAATAATTATTTTAAAAACAAATTTTGCTTTCTAATTTGTATATAAAATTTAAAATCCTAAATTTAACAAAATAAATGAATTTTATCTGTCAAGAATAGTTATCATCCAAAGTGATTGTTTTATAACACAACAAACCAATTTCAAAATAATAAAATATCATGGGAGATTTATGTAACTGAAAGCATAACAATTATATGAAAAATAAACATGTATTTGAACTTAGTTTTTTATTATTTATTTTTGTAATTCATTTTATTTTATTAATGAAAAATAATTACCAACCGATTTATTAATTAAATAAAAATCAATCTGATTAACTTATTGTCTTTAAATAATTTTTAAAACATTACTTTGCTATTTCACCTGTTATTAGGAATCGATGGAATCGATAATCGATTTGTAAGAATCGGAACCAGAACTGGAATCGAACAAAATTTGAATCTTCTCATGCCTAATCGTTACAATGCCTCGTTTCACAACTGTGAACTCTAGTTCTCTCTAAGAACAGTACCAAATTCCGTTTCACATACATCCGATTTTGAAAGATGAAAATGCAAGGCAGTCATTACATTCAATTTGACAAAATTAGGTATGCAACTCACCCTTCTGGGACCTTCAATGGTCTGCGATGCATTCTTCTGCCACCAGCACAGTTACCCGACAAAATATAACCATAATAATATATTGCGTATTGTGAATCCTGAAGTCGTTGTTATTGTATTGCAGGAGGTGGCAAGAACAGCAGTGGGCCAGGCAAGGGGGCGTCGGCCGGCGGCAGTGTGGTGGGGGGAGAGACGGGGCTGGCGGCTGTGTTGCCGGGACTGGCCAGTATCACGCACACGGCTGACGTGCTGGACATGCCTGTGGACCCCAACGAGCCCACCTACTGCCTGTGTCACCAGGTCTCCTACGGCGAGATGATCGGCTGCGACAATCCCGACGTAAGTCTTCTCTTCTATTTCCAGTAGAAAATAAAGTATATACCGGTTGTCCCACCTGAACTGAACCAGTAGCTAACGTTAATTATATATATGACAGCTACTTATTATGGATATGACAGCTACTTATTATGGGGGACTCCTCTTCATTTTTTAAGCTTCGGTTTGAGGTGCTATCCAATTTAAAAAATCTCCCGTCATTTTTTCAATATTTTCATGTGGAATACACCAAAAATATGTTTTTATACTTGGTGTATTTTACCTCAACTTAACCATTCACCTAGAGCTACACATTCAAGTGATTTTTACTGTTTTTTGCGAGTAGCTTACCTTATGTGAAGCTCTGTAGGCTGAACGGTTAGGTTTAGAGAAAAAATACGAATAATAAAAACGTTTTAAATTTAAAAACTTTAAATTAAATTTCCTACTTGATCCAAGAAAAAATTAGGATTATTTCATAAGAACAATTTAAATTGACCGCCATATTGGAAAAACGGTGGAAACACTTTTGAAACTTAAACTCCACTAGTTTTATTGTGCAATAGGGTTGGGCATGTCATTTTAAAAGTGTTTTGTTTCCGTTAAGTCATTGTTTAATTTTTGTCTGGAAAAACTAAAAGTAGGCCCGATAAGCGTTTAGCAAACAAATTTGGCTTTACAATAATTAAGTTTGATTGGTTTATATTAAATTCTAATAAGAATGTTCTTGTAATAATTGTTTTATTTGTGTACGGCCAACTGGGCAATAAAATTCATTAATTTATAGGAAGAGGAACAGTTTTCTTGTATGAGTTTAGCTTCAATTTTATGATGTAGAAAAACTAGCCCTATAAAAAGTCTGAAAAGCCTGAAATTAGTTCTAAAACTTAATCATATTCTTAAAACCAAGAGAGCCTGGTAGAATAAGCCCTAATTGTAAGTACAGTTGATTAGTTGTATGTTTTCAAATTACATTTTGGGGTTTATGTTTTAGTGTCCCATCGAGTGGTTCCATTTCGCCTGCGTTGGTCTCACAACCAAACCAAAAGGGAAGTGGTTCTGTCCGAAGTGTTTGGCCGATAAGAAGAAGAAATAAGGCATCCACTTTGTAGGAAATAGCTTTTATTGGTTAGGCATTTTAATATTTATTGCAGTACTTCAAAATGTTTATGACTTTCGGTTAAGAGGAACCGAACGTCTAACTACACGGATTAATAGTTTGAGAAGACTAACCAGTTTTCTCGATCCCATTGGTACTAAAACTAAGATGGTGCCTACTATTTTTTGTACACAGTCAAATTGAAACCAACAGTCAGATTGACCTGAAAATCTGCATAATAGAGTGAAATTACTAGTAAAAGTTTGTGCTTCTAAATGATTTAAAAGTGATACAATGCTATATATATATATATATATATATACACTGAGGCCAACCTTTCTCTAATAGCCTTTGTCAGTAAAAAATTATTTTAAGAAACTGACTGCAAACTGTCAGCTTAAAAGTGATACAATGCTATATATATTTACTGAGGCCAACCTTTCTCTAATAGCCTTTGTCAGTAGAAAATTATTTTAAGAAACTGACTGCAAACTGTCGGCAAGCATTCATTTGTTAGTATATTGAACTGTCTCTTTTATAAAATGGGTTTGATCTTTTAATAAATCTAATACTACGAGACCTAATCTTTAAAACTAAGCAAAGCTCTTTATCACGTTAAAACATTCTACACGTATCTTAATAACCAAAAAGAAGGATAAGTAGTCATTATTCTTACATTTCATAACTCGGCCTGACAATATATAAACTCGGTTTTTGGTGTTAAAAAAAAAAAGTAAATCGGATTTGCTCGTTGATTACCAAAGGCCATTCAATGGAATTAACCAGAACAAGAGCAAAATAGTTGTATTTACTGCTGCATTCTGCGTTAAACACAACAGGATTACTCTCATAATATAGCTTCGGTTGCCATTTCGGATTATAGTTGTTTTTATATTATACTTATAATATCTAACCTTTCTGTTAAATTGTGTGAACTCTTCATCAACTGTTTTAGTGTGCCATTCAGTTTAAGTTATTCCCATATTATTTTGATCTAAAAGGAACAATTTTTGACAAGGGCCTGTGCCCTTCATATTATATCAAATTGAAAACTTTTCATACACAAACATTTATCGGTGTATTTGTATGTCTCAATTTGTCAAAATTAGTTCAGAACAAACAAGATCTGTTGCTAAAAGTTTGAAATAGGTATAGAACATTTTGGAAGTTTCAAGGTTTTACTTATCGAGGTGATCTCACAAACTTTGATTTAATGAGGTTCACAACAAAACAGTCGATTCATAGAAGCTTATAATCCTTACATCATCAGGTATTCTGTATGTTAAGTATCACAATTAATCACACAGTATTTAACATCTAATCACATTTGCATTCAGAGATTATCCTAATTAGAAAGATGGGTACTTTGGTATTACACGGATGCCACCCTTATACAGCGCGCTGTGGCAGTTATGATAGGATGGGTTATCATAAAAATGATTGTAGGACTTTCCTTGTTTCGTTACAAATCGAATGATACCTGATGAGTCATACTTCCGGCCGCCAAACCCCCTCCAAATAGGCCAAGGTCAGGTCGTTGACCGGAGCGCGCGCATCACCTGTCACCGCCTGTATCTGGGTCAGTGTCATGAGTTATTTATTGCCGTGCACTACGTTACATTTGTTTTCATAATGAGTGACGTTCTTTTGGTGTGGGATTTACCTCGAAATGAAGAGGAAACCGTACGTATTTTTATGATAACCCATCCTAACATAACTGCCGCAGCGCGCTGTATATTTGCCGGAGTACATGTGGCGATCGGGTGTGGCTGCTAGCGGCGGCGACGCATTCAACACGATCCTAGCGGACATCGCTGCCTTTTCAGAGGCACAACACAAAGACCGCTCATCAGAATGATGTAAAACTTTTACAGTAAGTCAATAAAAGTACGTTTTTTCGAATTATGTAGTTATCCTTTTTATCCGGTAAAAATTTAACCTCCAAAAATAGTGGAATCCGTATAATACCAAAGTACCTAAAGATGCTATGTCAAGTTTGACTTTAAGGTAAAAAATAACATATTAGATAGGCAAGTTCAAGAGGATTGAAAAAACGATGAGTTCTATTTATTGAGGTTCAGATTAGCGAGGATCCACGTAATGCACAAAAACAGTATACAGCAGAACTGTAGTTTTCTAAACTAAATTGTGAATTTTACTCAATATGAAGATCTCTATTGAATACTACCCAGGATATACTGACAAATAAATGTTCTCCATAATAAGCAGAATTAAGATGGTACACACTCAAATATTTTGGGATTTTAAATAATCTAGGCAATTGGATTTTGACTATACTTGAATTCAAATCATATTAATCCAGGTTTAAGCGCCAGTTGAAATTTTTGTAACAAAAGAAATCTTCTCTACATCGAGCATACATTAAGAATTTCTTACCCCTTGTTTTAACTATCGAAGGGCAACTGAACCTCGTAAAGAATGGCATCTGTTTTAATAAAGGTTAAGCTTAAGCAGAAGTTTTACATTCAAAAAAATTATAAACATATTTTCTCTGTAAAATGTGTTGTCTTGTGGATACAAAATCTTTTTAGCTGTGCAGCTTTTATTACATTTTCAATGAGCTCTCAAATTACGAAATGAAGTGCTGCCATCTTTAGTTATGAATCGTCTCATTTAAATTTATTCATTTACTGCTTGGAAAAAATCCTCAAAATAAAAAAATAATTTGTGTGAAACATTTGAGCTTATAAATCGTACAGCTCAATATTAAGACTGGTTTGTTTATCATGGTCCAATGTTTACAGAACCATAAATGTTACAGTTTACCACATTATCTATTAAGTTCAGTTGAGATTAGTTTATTAAGAGTAGTGTAAATTTGGAACACTAATTGATATTAATTAATATTTAGTCATAGTAAAATTTGTAAATAGTGTATATATTGAAACAATATTTATTTTGTTAATTTTTGTAACTTGCCTCAGGACGAATTCACAACTACAACTTGTTCAATTTGATTAACCTCTTGCTACGGAATACGGTTCATATTTTGGTCCAAATTTCTTCACAATTGTGTGGGCTGTCCATAAAGTTACTTACGTTTTCATCTGTAGCGATAGTGGGTGGGGGTGGGTGGGTGGGTGCTGCTTCTAGTTGTCTGGACTTTCCTCCATTTAGTACGCATCCAGCCCTGCCAGGAAAGTTTATGCTGTTCTCAGTTTTTTCACAGCGAACTTTTAAAATGTGTGCTGCAATTGAAAATTCCACCAGTCATGAGGTGCAATCAGCGGTAAGGTTTTTCAAGTAAAAAAAAAACAAACGATTAAAATTGAAATTTAGCAGCATCTGTGTTAAGTATACGGAAACAAAATGAGTCAATGCTGCATGATGTTTAAAAATGGTTGTACTCATGTTCACTATGAAGACCAAACTTACGATGGTTGTATGGAGAAGCTAAAAACTGATAAACTTGTCATAAACGTTTATTAAAAGATTTGTGAAAACTGTTGTTCACAATTTTGAAGCCCTCTCTTAGTTTCCACAAATTCACTAAGTTTGATAGCCTACATGAAATTGTTGTTATACCAAAGCTAGGCTATCACAAGTTTTGTGCAAGATGGGTGCCAAAAGTCTTGACAGAAAATCATAAGTTTCCATTGTGATAAGTTCATCAAGTAAGATGTTTAGTCATCCACTCCAGTTTTCATTGTGATCATTAGTACAGCCATTTTTAAATATACCATTAAGATACTCCACTTTCATTCATTTTATTATAGTAATACACTCAGTTCCCGATAAATTTCAATCGGTTTGTGATCACTGATCGCACCTCAAAACTCAAGGGATTTTCAACTGCAGCATATATTAAAAAAGTTCACTATGAAAAACGAGGATCAGAATGAAATCCCACTAGCATGGCTGCGTTAGCAAAGGAACGCCCCAACACCAAGATGGCTGTTCTAACAGACTCTAATCGCTACAGATAAAAACATAATTACTATCTGGATATCCCTCGGACATTAAACTAGTTCAACGATCCTTTAGGAAAGGATAATGAAGGTTGCTTTTATGGCTTAAAGTGTCAAGGGGCATTGGCATCTGCTCATGTTGACCCTGCACCACTTTGGTGCTAGCACTAGCCTTTGGCTGTCACTACTCGAAAACAATTTTACTGCAATTCTAAATTATGGTTAGGAAAAATCATTTTTATATTCACAATGTGTTATGATTTGCATTCAAAGTAACCGTCCACGCAATGACCTAATGTTCTTCTAACCTTTTTTACCGAGAGCTGTGTCAGCCATCCTATTTCATTAGGTGTATGATTTATACCTGAATATTTCAAGAAGTCCCTCAGATACAGGTTGCTTTTGTATTTGCTATCCTGCATATTAATTAGTATTACTAGGAACTATTTTACAAGCAACATTTAACAGTTTGAATTTGATGATAAGTGATTGTTCCTGAGGTGAGTAAAAGTTGTTATTTGTTATATAAATCACAACGAGAGTTCAAATAAATGTGTTTTGTACGAGCTCTTTATTGTAACATCTTTTTTAATGCAAATAAAAATGTTCATCCTAAATTTGTATTATATTTAATCTACCTGTTGTGTTTACCTTTTTGTGTGATTTTGTTAATTATTTATGGTTTGGACAAAGAACAATTAGGCTGCAGTACTGTTAACAATTTTGGCCGGTTTTTTTCATCAGGTTAAACATATATATTTTTCAGTATTTCTTTTATCAGACAATTTCTTTAAGGGTACAACCTACCTGCCTTCCACACGCTAAAGTAAGGGTTTTGCATCTCCCACATTGTAGGCTCAGTTGTTAACCAATTACAAATAATTTGTTGTTATTTCATTCACTAAATGTTCATCTATGAGTCATACGGTTTAAAAATCGTAAATATTAATTCAAACTAAGAGGTAGGCCATGAGTAAAGTTTTCAGTTTAAGCATTTTTCTAAAGCTTCCTAAGTAAGGAAAATAATTATTTTGGAAAAAAGGAACCTTATGAATCCTAGATTGAAATCTGAAAAGTGTGAAACTGCAAATAGTTTGGTAGAAATCTGTAAAATAACAGAGCGATTGTGGAGAACAAAAAGGTCTTCAAGCGTAAATATGCACGGCCCTGCTTAGTGGCGGCGCGGCGCGGCGCTAAACAACATCGTGCAGATCATTCAGTCTGGGGTAGGGCGCACCCTTAAGTTTTGAACACACAAGTAGATGTTTTTGACATATTTAAACACATAATAGATTTATTGGCTTTTATTCAAAATATTACATAGGAAGATGAAATACTCTTATAAAAAAAAAAAAACTACGTGTAAAGGAAGTTGCAGTTTATTACTGTGTATCATAATCATCATTAGTCTGAAAACAAACAAAACACTTTCATTGGACATCTGTGTAAAATGTTAAAAGATGGGTTTATTTGGCCAGTTAGATAGTAGCGTAAATAAATGAGAAATGAGCCACACAATACGAGAAGTGAAATAAAATACCCCCGCAGCAGCAAACCTGCATACTCAGCGAATTTCCAATGCATATGAATTTATCATAATACCACATAAAGCCACATACCAAGCTTCATCACTATACATTCATAAATAAATGATATATGACATTTTAATTATTCTCCATAAGAATAACATGGCGGCTGAGTATGCAGGTTTGCTGAAATAAGGAACACTAAAATTGGGTTTTTATACAAGTATCAATATAACTCAACTAGGTAAAGCCACATACCAAGTTCTATTAATTTATGTTCTTAATTAAAGGTGATAACACGTTACTTATCCTCCATAAGAATAACATGGGGCTGAGTATGCAGGTTTACTGCTACGGGGACTATAGGCCAAAGAATGGGTTTTTGTGCAAATATCAATAGACCACAATGAAATGAAGCAATATACCAAGTTTAGTCAGGATAAGTTGATAAATAAGCGAGATATACAATTTTTCTTATCCTCCATAAGAATAGCATTGGACAACGTACTGTGTTTAGCACTTTCAATATCTCAGTAACCAATTGACGTAGAGCAATGATTAAAACACCAAATTTTGCGTATTTTTAAGCTGATTCCAATGGAAAAAAATAAAATTTTACTTTTTCAAAAATTATATGTAAAAAACTCAAAAAACCCATTTTTTTGGGGTACAAAAGCCCCCCAAAATACCCCTTCGAATAGGCCGATCTGTCTGGTTTTCAAACTTAAAGTCATAAATGCTGCTTTACACGTTTGTACCAAATTTCATCAAAATCGGACGTTTTTACGAGAGTTATCGCACCCACGGACACACACACACACATATATATATATATATATATATATATATATATACAGTTTCGAACAAATGGTGTTTTTGGGGTCTGGGGACCTCAAAACGAAAAGTTATCATGGTCCCGGGCCTAGGTCTTACCATGCCGACTACGGTAATAGCATAGATTAAGCATACTCCTTAGGAGATCACCCATCGTAATGGGACAAGCGTACACGGTCTGCTTGTACGTCCAAGGCGACGGCGGAGCTAGTTCGGAACGTCTACGCTGCCGCGCTGCTGTCGCTGCCCTTCCCCTCTCCCCCTTCGGCCGCGCGCCCATCCTGAAAGCCCCTCCGCTAACCCCTCTTAAATCTTTTTTGAGTGTCCATGAGGATTTACTCTCCGCCCCAACGAAATTAAAAGGGAAAAAATAATAAATTGTGAATACCCCCGTCGCAGCAAACCTGCGTACTCAGCGAATTTCCTATGAATAAATATATTTCTTACTACCACATAAAGCCACTTACCAAGTTTCATAAAAATACTTAAATAAATAAGTGATATATAGCATTTTATTTATTCTCTATAAGAATAACATTAGGGCTGAGAACGCAGATTTGCTGCAACGAGGAAGATAAAAATGCGGGTTTTTTGCAATTATCAATATAACTTAACCAGGTGAAGCTATATACCAAGTTTTAATGATTTATGTTCATAATTAAGGGAGATATAAAGCTTTCCGTATTCTCCATAAGAATAACATTAGGGATGAGAATGCAGGTTTGCTGCTAAGAGGATAATCCACAAAAAATCAATTTTTTGTGGAAATATCAATATACCAGTACTAGGTGAAGCCACCTACCAAGTTTCATCAATGTACGTTCATAAATAATCGAGATATAACATTTTATTTATTCTCCATAAGGATAACATTGGACAACGTACTGTGTTTAGCACTTTGAATATTTCTGCAACGGTTGGACGTAGAATCACAATTTAAACACCAAAATGATTGTTTTGTGGAGCTGAAGTGATTGGTAAAAGCAAATGTGAAGTTTACATAGAAATGAACTGAGGAAAAGCCAAAAACCTTTTTCCCATAAGATTAACATGGGAGATTTTATGAGCAGGTTTTTTTGGATTTTCTCCGCAACCACTTAACCTAGGTTAATAATTCAAAATACCATATTATTTGTTTTTTTAAGCTCTATAACATGGTCAAAACCAAAATTAAGTTTTTTAAAAATTTTAGGGTGACAAATGCAAAAAACTGATTTTTGGAAAATTTAAAACCCCCATAAACCCCCCTTCCCGTGGTCCGATATTTCTGGTTTTCGAACTTAAAGTCATGAATGTCACTTTACACATTTGAGCCAAATTTCATTGAAATCGGACGTTTTTTACTCAAGTTATCGCGGTAACGGACACATATATATATATATATATATATATATACATATATATAAATTTGAACGAATAGTGTTTTTGGCATCTGGGGACCTCAAAACAAAAAGTTATCATGGTCTCGGGCTTAAGTCTTACCATGAGACCTACGGTAATGCTTCTTCCCTATAGGGGAAATTCGCTAAAAAGAATTAAGTGGGATTTTAATCAGGAAATATTGTATGTTATGAATTCACTGAATCATTGGTAATGAAATATCGGTTATACATACTATACACCTATCACACTAATTTGTAATTATAACTGTAAGAGTATTTTCACAAGCGAACGTAGAACATTTATCAAGGAAGAAGCCGCTTTACGATTCGACGAAAGGAAGGCACGAGGGCACTGGGGCTGGTGGCTGGCGGACGCCCTGCGAGTGCGAGCGAGCCATGGCACTACGGCAGTGTCGCGTCGGCGGTGCCTATCTTTCTCACTCCCTCTCTCTCTATCGCACAAGTACTCCCGCTCTCTCTCGCACACGGATGTCGTATCCCCTCCTAGCCCGCGGATCGTTGGTTCCTCACGTGGCCACGAGCTGCGCCACTGCGCTGATGCCGTCGGCACTAATTCTATGCTAGTACTAGAAAATCCCGTAGGAGCACGCCACTGTTCACCCGTCTTCGTCTGACAACTTGCCCATGCAATATCTCCTAAGGAGTATGCTTAATCTATGGTAATAGCTTCTTCCCTATAGGGGAAATTCGCTAAAAACAAAATCCAACCAAATTTATCAATTTTAACATGTAATTTTTGTTATTTGTTTGTACAAAACTAAACAAAAAACACACGAGGTGTTAGACAAGAAGTGATACTTGAAACGGGTTGCAGAATTAAGCAGGCCCGCCCGGAGAGGGGGGCAATTGGCCTGTCAGGGAAAGGGGGGGTCCCAAGCAAAACGGCCATGAAAGGGAGCCCATACCCCTCTCTAATTTGCCCAGGGGCCCAAAATTTCCCTGGGCAGAACTGGAATTAAAAATCCAGTCTCCTAATGTAATCTGGAAAAATTATTAAAAATAGTGGGCCCCACATCACCCTGCCTCATATGATTCAAAATCAAGCGAATGCCACTCAACAATGATAGGTGGTGTTTCATCGTAATTATCTATACCTATAAAAGACAAAACCCTCACTCCCCATGAATTCTCCTACTTCCCATTTACCTAGGGCAGGGGTTCCCAGACGGTGGTACATGTGCAATCAAGGCCATCTGCACGTAAACAAAACCATGATGACCGATATAAATACAATTTTTCTTTTATTTCACTAAAATATATATTTAAACTAGGAAATATGATAGTGAGAAAAAAATGTGTAATCATTAAACTATAGTGATAGTGGACTGTGATGTGTGTCTAATTGCCTTAAAATAAACATCTGTAATGTATTTTATATGTATATATATCTTTATGTACATGTATATATATTAATATAAGAACCCCTTACACTTACATAAATATCTTAAACTGAGGTAGTGGTAGGCCTACACCCAGATTTCAGAAATAAACGGTTTCAGGAAACTGACACATAATTCCTCCCTTTTAGCCCAACTTTAATGAATAAATTACTTTTTACTTACTAAATATAGAATACAAAGCACAGTCAAATGTACAGATCATTTTTTAAACAAGTTGTTTTCAAAAACATCCACCCAAATCCCTTTTTTGGAGGCACTACAGAGTCCATTGCTACACAAGTGGATTTAAGAGGGGAAATGCCCCCTATTCCCCCCCAGGGTTATTTAGGGGCATCAAATTTCGAATTTCCTCTGTTGGTCAATGCTAACTTGACAAGCATATCAAGTCTGAACGAAATTGATCAGTAAATAAGAGAGAAATAGCAATTGTTGTATTCCCCACAAGAATAACATTGCACAACATACTGCTTTAATTAAAATTTTATCTGCAACCAGCAATCGTAGAATAGTAATTCAAAATCCTAAATTATTTAGTTTTTTGAGCTCTTTAATGGTGAGTATAATTTCTTTTATATTTCTGTTTTTTATATAAAAAAAATAATTTTTGTTGTTTTAGTCCTGTAATTTCTGAACCCAAATTTTTACAGAAATCGGGTGGTCTCATTTTGTTGCAAATCTAAAGTTCTACAAACAGCTAAAGTTTAATCAAAATCGTTAGCCGTTTTTGAGGAATTTTGATTTTTCATATGTTTTTTGGGGGATAATTACCCTTAAAAATAAAAAATTCAAAAAAATGAAAATAACACCTGGAGATATCGTGGTTTAGTACCAACATACCAAATTTCATCAAAATCGGCCCATTGGTGTGGGCTCTAATTTCATCAAAATCGGCCCATTGGTGTGGGCTCTAGCTCTGTACACATCCAGACAGATATCACGTAAAAATAACTTTTTTGGGTTCAGGAAGCACCAAAACAAATATTTACACTAACAACTCAAAAATGTTGACGAAAACAATACTTTCTCCATATACTATGCATAAGGGGAGAAAGTAAAAAACTAGAGGTACACAGTGACAAAGTCTGGAACCCCTGACCTAGAGAGTTGAAATTTTGTACACTGATTCTTTAGGCATAACATAGGAAAGCTAAATGGTTTTCATCCTGATCTGACCTTAGGGTTCCGCCAGAGACCCCGAAAAAGTTCCCATGTATTCCTTATGGACATTCATGTTTGTTTGAGCTGATGAAAATACAAACAGCTGATCTTGACTCGTAGTAGTTCCATGGGGTGATTACAGAATGCAGCACACACAACTGTTATAGTTTTTATAAATCATTTGCGGAGCGACGCCTGCGAGTAAAGGCGGTCCCACAATTCTCGCGAACAGGCCTAAACAATCGGCTGAAATGTTCGGAGTATTCGCCAGAAGTGTGGGAGCTGCACAAACTTTTGGATACATACGGGACGGAATGTTCAATGAAAACTCAGGAGAATGTTCGGCCGAATGTTCAGGCCTGTTCGCGAGAAGTGTGGGACCGCCTTAACAGCTAGTCTGATATAATGAAGAGAGCATGGGCATTGAAGTTTTGGGCATTAAAAACTCACTTAAAAATTAACAGCACTGCAACATTGTGTTCAGCATAACAAATAAATCCAAAAGCTTTATTTCTATAATAAATATATTTACAATATATACAATAGTCAGAAGAATAACCCTTGTAAGTTACAGAGAATGTACATAATGCTGACTTAAAACTAGGAAATAACTCCTACATAGCTAAATTTCCCGTGCGGGAGAGTGTATCATTATCAGTTTATGAGAATTTATTAATTGTGTGAGCTGTTAAAAAAGTATAAAATGACTGTGGCAAAATTAGGAAAAAAATTCTAATCTTAATATATAATAAACGGTATCAGGAAACTGACACATACTTTCTCCCTTTTAGCCCAACTTTAATAAATTACTTTTCCAAAGCACGGTCGAATGTACAGAAAATCTTGTAAACAAGTTGTTTTCAAAAACATCCACCCAAATCCCTCTTTTGGAGGCACAACAAAATACATTGCTACACACGTGATTTTAAGAGGGGAAATGCCGCCAATGAATCCCTATTTCCCTCGGTCATGCCATAACTTGAGAATAAGTGCACCAAATTGAATAATTCTTTTGTTGTGAAAATTTTTAATCTGACCTAAGGGCTCTGTCCCACTGGCCTTCAATGTTCCCATTGATTTGTTCAGTTAGTTTCACCAAACAGCTGTTAACAAGGATTATATCCTTATTACATTCTACTAGGGGTGGGCGAGTAGCGTTTTTTAAATCGAGTCGAGTATTGAACCAAACTACCCGAGTAGTTCTTTAAAAAGTAAAATACCCCCGTCGCAGCAAACCTGCATACTCAGCGAATTTCCAATGGAGATATAAATGTCTTAATACTACATAAAGCCACTTACCAAGTTTTATAAAAATATATTCACAAATAAGCGATACATACAATTTTAATTATTCTCCATAAGAATAACATTGGGGCTGAGTACGCAGGTTTGCTGCAACAAGGAACACAAAAAATGGGGTTTTATGCTAATGTCAATATAACTCAACTAGGTGAAGTCGTATACCAGTTTTTATTCATTTATGTTCATAATTAAGGGAGACAGAGCATTTAATTTTTATCCATAAGAATAACATGGGGGCTGAGTACACAGGTTTGCTGCTATGGGAGAATTAAGCAAAAACAATTTTTTGGAGAAAATATCAATAGACCTCAACGAGATGAAGCTGTATACCAAGTTTCGTCAGTATACGTTCATAAATAAGCGAGATAAAAAAATGTTCTTTTCCTCCATAAGAATAACATTAGACAACGTACTGTGTTTAGCACTTTCAATATCTCGGTAACAAATTGACGTAGAGGAATGATCAAAATACCAAATTGTGTGTTTTTTTAAGCTGAATCGAATGGTCAAAACTAAAATTTGACTTTTTCAAAAATTATATGTAAAAAATTCAAAAAACCCATTTTTGGGGTACAAAACCCCCCCAAAATACCCCTTCGGATAGGTCGATCTGTCTGGTTTTCGAACTTAAAGTCATAAATGCTGCTTTACATATTTATACCAAGTTTCGTCAAAATCGGATCATTTTTACGAGAGTTATCGTGCTCACGGACACATATATATATATATATATATATATACAGTATCGAACGAATGGTGTTTTTGGGGTCTGGGGACCTCAAAACGAAAAGTTATCATGGTCCCGGGCCTAGGTCTTACCATGCCGACTACGGTAATAGCTTCTTCCCTATAGGGGAAATTCGCTAAAAAAAACTCATTTTAATTTTTTTTATGGAAAACAATTTTTTTAGATATTAAAATGTATATAAAGAAAATTTATTTAAAAATTTACATCTTTTTACCAATGTAAAGTGCCAATTGACAAAGAATACTGTACAACAATTTTGGTATTTTAGAATTTGGTGTTGTATAGGCGATTTTTCAGTATCTTCACTGAATATTTCACTGCTGTGAGCGCAATACTGTTAAGTGATTTATTTTATAACTGAAATTGTTTCCAAAATCGTTGAACAAAATGAGGCACAGTCCCCCTTGTGCCTATCAAAATTCCATATATCTCAAATTCTTTTAGATTATAATTTTCTTTATAACACGGAATTGTATTTTGATAGATACCAGTCTTTTCAGTATTTACATCTTCTGGCTGGTTCAAACTTGTTTCAAATCTTATAGTTGGGTCTACAATGAAACCTCTGCTTTTTTATTTTTCAATGACAATAATGTTGCGTCTTCTTAATGAGCCGTTAGTTTCAATTGCAGTAACTTCTTCGTATACTTCATATATGTTTTTTAATCTAAATTGATCCGCAATAATCTTTCTGATTGTATGGTGTCTTGTATTACGAAGAAGTTCACTGAATGGGCATTGTCCAAGGACGTAGGGTAGTTTCAATTACATGATTCTCAGTGCCAGAACAGTGCCGGCACTGGTTCCCGTCCCTGGGCCTTCCATGTACACTTCTGACCGGGGCTACGTCATTAATTATTTTCAAAAATGACATATATTCTGATTCAGTTAATCCCCGAGAGTTGGCCAGACATTTGTTAATTTTAGGGCATTGTTTAAAAAGGATTAATCCCTTACCTTAATAAGGAAGTTTACTCCATTTTTCAATCTCAATTTCTTTTCATGTATTTCACAATGCCCTCACTGAAATCTTAGGCTGGTGCCGTTTAGTTTCTTCATGCAATAATTTTCTTCTGATTAAAAACTATTCAATATTTCTAGGTAGGGGTTTTTGGATCCATGCAAAACACGGCAAATATTAATATGTTGCAATATTGCTTCCCATAAAGATTTTGACAAACCCATTCTTTTATATTTTGAGCTGCTGTAAAAAAATGTGGTTGGCGTGTCATTTGGTAAATCCAATATCTCCTTAATGGCTGAACGTATGATTTTATCTATGTCATAAAAAAACTTAAGTGACAGGCTTTTTAAATGGGGCAGTTTGAAAAGGGTACAATTCACTAATGATTCACCAGGAGGAATGGGTTTAATAAATTCATAAATCTGACCGTTGGGTTATTCAAAAGCTGGTAATGGTGACTAATGAATATTCTCAATACAATAAAATCATTCCCAGAAAAGGTTACGGCAAACTAAAGCCTTCATATTGTATAGTTCTAAGTTTTAACTCACTTCTTAGTTCGGGATGAATTTTTGTTGAATGAAATACAAGAAACCAGAAACACAGACTACTGAGAGCGCTCACTGTTACTGCGAGTTGACCTGGAGGCAGCGGCACAGCTCCAAAACTGTTACGGGCGGGAACCTCAATTCCATGATACTCAATCAAATTCTTACTGTATGGTTAAATCCATTACCACGGCAAATAACTGCCTACACTGAACCATTGTCATTTGATGTAAAAAATGCTAGTTTTTATTTTACAAATCGGATTCCACATATACAAATATAAAAAATAACTGGCTATTACTATGGTACAGTAAAACCTCGATCAACCGTCACTCTCTGTTATCCGTCGTCCGTCTATGAGAATATTAATATTTGTTAGACTCAGGATTTGCGCCGTACGGCAGTGTCTGAGCGTCTGTATGAGCTATTTTATTATTTCAAACAACATAAATATCTATGTAGTGGGAAATATTATCCTTTTGTACACAGTTTACTTTTCATTTCTCTGCCAAACATTTTAAAATTTAGTTACCATACACGTTTATATTATGATGTTTCTATTATCCATCTATTCAGTTATCCGTCACAGTCCCGGTCCCGAAGGTAACGGTAAATAGAGGTTCCACTGTAATGCGGTAGGTTGATATTTTGCCGACTGAGGTCAGACTGTATTACAAAACCTGTAACACCATTCATACACAAGTAAAAAATAAGCAACATTGGTCTAATAATTTCCCCAGTTAAAACCACTGTGTGAAGAACAATTTTATAGTGCAGCCAGTAAAGGGATTTGAGTGGAAATTTCTAAAAAATTACATATTAATATAAAGTAAATACAAAATAATTTATTGATTAAAATTGGGCTAAAAGAGAGAAAGTATCAGTGAGTTTTCTGATACCGTTTATTTCCATATTTTACCATTACACACCTTGATTATAACATTTCTAGGGAAACTTCTATAAAACCATTTGTAATGTAACAAAACCAAATTTGTGAAGATTCAATAATGGACCCCAACTGCCATTTTATATTGGGCTATTAATAATTATGCTGTCTAAGAAACAAGTCTGCCTCAGATAGTAACAAATCCAGGATTAAGAACATTCCCTTTCAAAAAGTAAACATACCCAAAAACAAATATACAAGCTGTTGTAATTTGGCTCTTAAAAGTCAATAAATCAATTATTGGATCTTTTCGGTTATGTGTCAACAATGCAAAAAACCTCCCAAACATTACTTGTGCAGTAGGAGGTGTTGTCTAATGAAAATAAACCATATTCATGAGCAATTGATGTCCAAAAAAGGGGAAAAGTTTGGTAGGCATGATAAAGCGAGATATGATAACGCGAAACGACGGCGAAGGCTGGACAACTGCCCGCCGAGCCGCCATTCTGATTCCTGTCAGTGCGTGGAGCGGTTACCAGTGTTGTCACTGTTTATGTATGTTATGTTATGGTTGTGTATGAGTATGTATGTTATGAATATGTACTTCCCCTGGTACAACTCTAATATCTAACGAATGGAAATCGTACAATCAGTTGTATAGACAGGGTTATAACCACCAATCACCCTCAAATATTATTTCGTTGATCCCGACTCTGGTGCGCATACACAAACTGTAGAGAGTCATTGGAGGTTAGCTAAACAACGCAATAAAGTTCAGTGCGGCACGCACCGCTCGATGCTTGACTCATATCTTCGTGATTTTTTGTGGCGTCGACGGCATCAAGATAGGGATCTATTCAACAGATTCTGCAATATATACTTTTATTCTGGCCGCCAGAATAAAGGTAAGGAGTTTTTATTTGTTTTTGACTAAATCAAAATATTTTACAGATTGTTGACACATAGCCAAAAAGATCCAATCAATTCTCACAGGTTCTAGGTAGGCCCTAAACATTTCCCTCATACATGTTGCAAATTGTCACATACTTTGACTAAGCCCCATCCAATGACCACTTCAGGTCATTCAATTTGCTTGCACTAACATTTTTAACAACAGTATTTTATACTCTTAATGTTAATTAGTTTAAGGCTATTTGTTTTTCACTGGTTTTCTGTGGTCCGACAATTCCTCAGGGACACAACATTTTGTAGGTAACACCTTCCAGTTGTACTCATAAGATTTTCTTGTTTTTGTTTCTTTCTCACATAGTTTTCCAGTGTTAATAAAATTAGAGTACAACTTTTTCATGCTGTCTGGTGTCTGTTTGTGTGTGACAAGGTAGCTGTTATTACACCCACGGGAAAGGTACTCTGTGTCGAATCTGACGTCATGCAGTCTCGTGATGTTCAGGGGCGACAACCAAACCCCGACGGAAACATCTTCGCTCATATATTTCCTGAAAGCAATATTATGGTTAGGTATCAGACAACTAATGATTTTTTATATATCTTAGGGGCTATACTCATGACACGTAACACTTGAGGGGGGGGGGAAGATTTTATAGTATTACTCTTTGTTGTTTGAGGGAGGGGAGTATGGCTCAGCATTATGTAACTCGCACAGATAAAATATAATGCATATAACTAATAATTTACTAGGAGTATAAAAAAATAGTTTTATGATCTGATATTAGTACTTTCTTACTATTTTTACATGTTTTATTTTTTCAATATGTTACCAAAATGCATTTTGAATTTACGACAGTTATTACTACAATTTCTTTTGTTCTAGCTGGATTAGTTTTCTTGTCTGAATCTTGAATATGATCATATTCATTAATTCAGAAAAAAGGCAATATAAACGTCACTTCTATTTTATGGTTTATCTCAAACCTTATCATTATCGTTTTACTGTTTTAGAGACATCTCTAAAACAGTAAAACAATATTGACAAGGTTTGAGGTGACACAAGAATGAGTTTAATTAAACTGACTTTATGACAAACTGTTAAAGAATAACTATAACTAAGGTTCTTTAATGGTTTGTTTTAAAAAGAGACAGTTTTGTTGTTAATTTATACAAAAGTATTAAAAAAATTCAATGAACTAATTAATTTGTTATGAATAAATAAGTTTTTTTAAACATATCAAAATTATAGATAGGGTCAATTTAAACGTTTGCAGAATTTTCACAAGATTAAAGCTTTCAACATTTACTATGATCACGTTACTAACACATGACGGGGTTTGGGGGATAAGCTCAAGTGTTACGGTGGGGAAGGGGGAGGGTTTGCAATGATGAACAAATGCAAAATGTAATTTACATAGGGTGCTGTATGGCCCCTTACTGTCAAGGAATATTAGAAGACTTTATATTTAGAAATTAAGTTAACAGAACTTTGTATATAGAGATGAGTTTCCTTATCATCCTTACATCTGGTGAACAACT
The DNA here is from genome assembly GCA_963675035.1 of Allygus modestus. NCBI lineage: Eukaryota > Metazoa > Arthropoda > Insecta > Hemiptera > Cicadellidae > Allygus > Allygus modestus. The sequence continues at coordinate 43,549,791 of OY776116.1, forward strand.
TTGAACTATCTTTTAAGACTGTGATCTCAGTAGTTTGTGTAACCAGGCAAATCTGATATATTAATGCGCTAAGCCGATTTTTGTTAAGAGAACTCCTCCGTTATTTTTGAACTGATTTTAACGATTGAGGTACCAAAATATTCATCCTGATTCGAAGTTGTGCATAAAGCTTTTCATTTTTCTATATATTTAATCTGAAGGGCACAAGCCACTCTCAAAGTTCGTTTTTTGCCCATAAGATTAACTTGGGGAATAATTTGGTTTGAATTGCAGCTGTTAATTCATTATGGACAGGTTATTAGCAAAACCATGTTACAGACCCATAAGGAAGATATTTATTATCTTTATAAATAAAACAAATATTTTTCTATATCGCTTTGAAGAGTGAAAAGTTGTATGCAACGGAGATATTAAAATTGTTGTTAAAATTTGTTTATCCGTCTGTCTGTTTATAAGCCGCACAACGCAATCTGTGGCTGCCAGCGGTTGACAAACAAAACTGTAGTGAATTAAATAAAACATTTTGCCCATTTTCTTGTGAAGGAGGGGACCTTTTGGCTGTTTAAGATCATAGAACATCATTAGTTATTACCCTATGTTGGCACTGCTATAAAGTTGATCTTAAGGGTACAGGTTACTCAACCATTCACGAAAAATGCCTAATTAGGGTATTTGTTCTAATGAGCATTTAGTACGCCAATCATATTTTATCACAGAAAGGAGGAAACACGTCTGCTTTGCTACTCTACAAAGGTATACTTAAGCATAATAAATAAATGTGTGGCAATGAATCATTAGGTACGTAACACATACGCCCTTGCAACATGGTATTTAAAGCTCAGTTTTTAGGTACCGTAGTCATTATGATTATAACACTGATTTTGTTATGTTTATTTAAGTCCACTATCAAAAAGTCCAACAAACTAAGTTATTGAGCATATATTTGGAAGAAGATATGCCCGTCCCAAAAAAACAGTTATGGGCTTATTCCCGTTCCAATGAGGCTCAACCCTAAACGACCTTCAACATTTCCATGTTAATATTACCCCTGTCCTGTGACTAACCATGATAACTTTTTTTTTGAGGTCCCAGATGCCAAAAACACTATTTGTTCATGTGTGTGTTGTCCTGTGACTTACTAGACCGATTGAGCAAATATTTGGTAGAAAAACAGCAGGCAATAATAAGAAACAGGCCTTTCTTTCCATCCCGTATGCCCTTTAGGACTTATCTGCTCCGTCGTCCTTTAAAATTGTAATTTAATCATCACTGACGTTAGCAGTTAACTGGACCGATTGAGCATACATTTGTTAGAAGGTAAGTTAATACATCAGAATAAAACCTTTGCCTACTCCTGCTCCAAAAATGCTTTACTTAGGGCTCCAAATGTTAGAACTATCAAATGTATTAGTTAATAACTGTGATCTAATCAGGCCTCATTCATGGGGAAATATAGTATTGTGTAGAAAGATATTTAGATAATTTTAAAAACTAACATTGGGGTTATGGTTAAAATTTTTAAGTAAAAACAAAAGAATCACAACAGATATTCAAAAGCAACCATTCAAATATAAAAAAAAAAAAAAAAACACTTATCATGTAATTTTTGTTAGAATAGTGATTAGAATCAATATATACATAACTTTAAATATACATCATTAGGTTATGTATACATTGTGGGGACCATTCAAACTGAAGATTGAATATAAAACGAACATGCCCAAAATGAAAAGATACAAGCAAATAAGCAAAGCAAATATGCTCGCCTTGGAGAGGAACCGTAAATATAAGTACTCTAGACATTTTTAACAAACTGACTGGCTTTTCGAGCAAAGTTAAGTGTGAACCAGGTGCTTAACAAATTATAACTAACTTCTCAAACATAACAATGTACTGCGAAGCCGCGACGGGCTACTAGTTTACTATAAATAGAAGTATCTCGCAAAGATTGTAGTTTGATTTATCTATATCTAAATTACAAAAACCCGATCACCATACAGGCCAAACCTCTACACCTACAATTACGAAATTTGGTATGTGTACCCTTTCTATAACATAGGTAACCACTAAGAAAGGATTTTAAGAAATTCCCATAGGGCTTCGCAACACGGGGAATCAAGAATTCAATCCTGTGTTAGTCTTATGGACATCGACTTTAGTTTGATTTGATTCAAACAGCTGATCAATTATAAAATATCGTGCTAAAAATGTTATGAAATGTAATTAAAAATGTAATATAATTTGATTTTTAAATCAAATCAAAAATCAATAAAGTTATTTACAATCAATATTTATATTGATTGAAAAATTTTCATCCGATAATATATTGCAGGTTCTCTGCGGAACTGCACCCCAATTCAGGCGATATTCCATCCGGCACACACAATATATATCGCCTGATTTCAGGAGTAGGGCAGTCCTAGGGTTAACCATGAAATATAAGTCGAAAAAACAAATATTTCAACATTTTTTTACCCCGCTTTTTTTATAGCGTACAGAATAGGGCTTCGCCCCGCAGTCGCCGTTTGGGAAGGGTTAAGACAAACTTTTTTGGTAAAACTGCCGGTCAGTTGGGCTCATGTGATTATTTTTAATGTTCAAAATAATATAGGCATCGTACTTTTGGAAATAACTTTATTTATAGCCTAGTAGAAATGTTGGGAAAATGGGGAAAAGGGTAAAAATAACGTTTTCCGTAGTGTAGCATTGTCTACTCAAATTGTGCAGAATTTTACCCTGAATTCAAAGATGTACAAGCTTTTTTTCAATTGATCAATTAATTAATAAGCGAGCTATTGTCAAAATAGTGAAAAATCCAGTCTAACTTGGGGCTAATAACTTATTTGAACTTGTTTGAGTTTAGAATCAGTTTAAATTCATAGTTGGTTACAAAATCAATCCGATAGAGCCTATTCTCTTTAGTAAGACCCTGAATTCGGATCGGAAATAATATCGTGGCTATATGCCACAGGCAACAGGCGGCCCCACAGCTGGGAAATTACTTTTTAAAACATCATTAAAGTCATTGTGCTCTGATTCTAAACCACAGCTGTTATGTTATAACATCTCATCCATATTTCTCCCAAGTGCCCCAACCACTCTCTTACCTAGTATAAGTGTTATTGTCATTTGGCACTACAAACCACCACAGCGACAGGTTTTTTTATATAATGAAATCTATAGGCTTATAATTGTAGCTTTGAACCCAGAGCCTTTAAAGTGACTTACAAGAGGAAATACCTGTGAATTGATGTTGTTGTAAGGGGCCATACACATATTACGTAACACATTTTTTCGTCATTTCAGACTCCCCCCTCCCTCATGTAATGCACTATAACGCTCCCACCCCCTCCCCTCCAATGTGTTACGTAACCCAATCGTAATAGGCTTTAAAACAGCTTAAAGGAACCTTTTATTAGCAATTTGGAATATGAATTTAAATGAATCATTAAACTCTTAATGTCTTGCTTTTAACTTTAACAACATTTGTTAATAACTTAATTCAAAGCAAAATGTGTACAAACAAACAAGAATGTTGCTAAAAACAAAATAAACTATATTAGCTAAAATTAACAAATTTAATTGATGACTAAAGATGTGGGTGGCATTGCGCAATACTGTAATGGTTTCATGATTTTATACTCTATAACAACACTAAACGTAGAGTTTTGGTGTAAAGCAATACAGAACTTAATCAAAACACATTATGAATTTATTTTTAGTTTTACTGTTATTAAAATAGTATGACGGAAGTATTTTTTTATATAACTAACTGTAACCTTGATTTAAATATCAATATGATTAGTTTTTAATTTTGAAAGATTTATAACAGTATCAATAGATATGGGAGTGCGCCAGCTCTTACGGTTCATATGTATGAGTTACGTAACGTTGATCCAAACCCCCCCCCCCCTATGGCTTAGAGTTAGAGCATAACTCTAAGCCATACCCCCCCTTAAGTGCGTTACGTAATATGTTATGGCCCCTAACCAACCATAAGTGAAATTTAAATTAACCTATAAATAGGCCTAATTATAAATGCCCGTAGCAGCAAACCTGCGAACTTAGCGAATTTCCAATGTATATATATATGTATCTTAATACCACATACCAAGTTTCATCAATATACATTCATAAATAAACGATTTATGACTTTTTAATTATTCTCTATAAGAATAACATGGCGGCTGAGTATGCAGGTTTGCTGAAGCAAAGAACACAAAAAATGGGGATTTATACAGATATAAATATAACTCAAGTAGGTAAAGCCAAATACCAAATTTTATTAATTTATCTTCACAATTAAGGGAGATACCGGTAACACGTTACTTATTCTCTATAAATAACACGGGGGCTGAGTACGCAGGTTTGCTGCTACGGGAACCATCGGCCAACAAATGTTTTTTATTGCAAATATCAATAGACCACAACGATATGAAGCAATATACCAAGTTTCATGTTGATAAATAAGCGAGATAAACAATTTTCCTTATTCTCCATAAGAATAACATTGGACAACGTACTGTGTTTAGCATTTTCAATATCTCTGTAACCATTTGACGTTGAGCAATGATCAAAACACCAAATTGTGCATCTTTTTAAGCTGATTCCAAAGGGAAAAACTAAAATTTGACTTTTTCAAAATGATATGTAAAAAACTCAAAAAACCCGTTTTTAGGGTACACAACCTCCCCAAAATAGTACCCCCTTCAAGAGTCTATATGTCTGGTTTTCAAACTTAAAGTCATAAATGCTGCTTTACACATTTATACCAAATTTCGTCAAAATCGGATTATGGACAAATATATATATATATATATATATACAGTTTTGAACTAATGGTGTTTTTGGCATCTGGGGACCTCAAAACAAAAAGTTATCATGGTCCCAGGCCTAGGTCTTACCATGCCGACTACACGGAAATAGCTTCTTCCCTATAACTTGAAGGAAATTCGCCAAAAGGGCTGCAGATTAGTTTACGGCCCACATTCATTCGACTGAAATTTTTTTATTAAAATTACCGATATATCGAACTACTGGCGATTTAAAATATCGATATTAAGAAGTATCGGTTATTATCAGCTGTTTTTAAATAAAATAAATTATAAACACAAGTTATATTTATAAATAACAATTTCATGACTGACTCAAACAAAATATAAAAGAGTATTTAATAAAATTAAAAAATAAACAAACAAAACAGAGATGGATAAATACCAAAACATTTAAACGAACCTCCCGGCAAAATGATAACCAAACTGCAATTGTAGCCCTAACTTACTTGTTTGAATGATCCTTGTGCTCGTTTCACAAAAGAGGAAATCATAGTTTGTGATTGATAATCGATTTCCTTGCACAATCGAATGAAATAATCTAATCGATATAACAATATTTTTAATAAAAATTTCAATCGAGTAAATGTGGGCCGTCAACTAAACTGCAGCCATAAAAAATCTTAAATAAACAGGTAGGACCTATTCTTAAAACTTTGGGAAAATTAACTTTCCCTAATGTAAAATTTAGCCTACCCTTTTTTGGGAAATTTACTGTAGCCTATTAGTGCCTATGGTAAAGTTAACCTTGATTTCCGCTTTTGTCAATAATTTCTCAACAAATCAATTTCCTTTATTAAAAAAAGTCTACCATACAAGCCCATAATCCCACTGGGCTCCCACATTGAGTGGATTCTATAAATTTTTGACAAAAGCTTGCTTAGGCCTATTATTTTTCCATTTGAAAAAGTAACATAATTTATGTTTACAGGGGAAAATTGTGGACTTGTGAACATTTAGAGTAACTTAACCAACAATGCAAAACCACCAACGAGGAATCCTATTTTTCCCGATGTTCCCATGAGAAAAACCTATCATTAAACATACCAAAAATCAAAATAGTGTGAGGCGGTGATTGGCAGATCTACCAAACAACTTGAGGGCTCCACTTCCGTATACGCCCGGTGGAACAGTCAAATGAAAATAGTCGATATAAAATATCAATAATATCGATATACAGTAATGTTTTTATATTTCGATATAAATATATCGGATCAAATCAATACAGCTGACTCATCATAATCGTAATATGTTTTTATTATTACATTTGTTTACAATTTTATTTACATTGTATTTTGTTTGAAAAATGGCACGTATGTGAATGAGATGATTAACTATAATTTTTCTTTGTAAAAATGTTTTAAACAATGAAGAAAATACTGTCGAGTTTTAGGAACATCGTAGTTTAATTACAAAATCAAAGAAATGCAGAGTTTGTAACGATGATAAGAAGATGAAAATCAAGGGAGAAAATCAAGTGTTGTTTCGGTACTGTAAAACGGTAAATAAACATGAAGTTTCAGTTAGTGCTTTGAAAAACACCTTTTTCGAAGGATCAAGGTTTGGATTAAGAAATTTTTTAAAATCATGTAACTTACTTCTTTAGTGTAAACGTTATTAATTACGACTTTATATGGAGAGAAACAAGTCACGGAGTCATTAAAACCAGCAGTGAGACAAGTTGTGATTAGGGCCTATATTTATACTGCAGGGAAGTTTGTTTTTGTTGGGTGTATAGGGTAATTGAGGAACAGGAATTGTTAGGTGGTGATGGAGTGGTCATAGAAATTGACGAGAACAAGATTGGCAAAAGAAAATATAATAGGGGTAGGTTGGTAGAAGGTGTGTGGGTTTTAGGAATGATTGGGATCAATGTAAATATAGATACAAATAAGAGAGAAAGACGTGGTGGACGATATAGATTGGAAATTTGCCCTAACAATAAAAGAGATGCACAAACACTCATACCATTGATCATCAAACTTGTAAAACCCAGTACAACAATTGTCACTGACCTTTGGAAGTCATATTTTAACATCACATCTAAAGGATAACCATTTTACAGTAAATCATAGCCAAAATTTCATCGATCCCATAACATTCGCAAACACCCAAACATTGAATCATCTTGAAGGGCTATACAAACACTAAAAACTGGTTTAAAATCTTCCAACATAGCTGATCATCTAGCAGAATTACCTCTATAAAAGGGAAGTTAAAACAGTACCTAAATGTTTCATGTTAACTTTAGTTTAGTTGAATTTTTGATCAGTTTAAATTATAATAAATGTATGATAACCTGACTAGTATTCATTACGAAACGGTAATAATCAAATGAAAATAATTTATTGTTAATATCGATATGTATCGATATTTTATATTGATTATTTTCATTTGATTGTTCCACCGGGCGTATACGGAAGTGCAGCCCAACTTGAGATAAGTTGGCCTAAAAATGGTTGGCCAATATAACTCTGCACTAACATTTTGATTACTGTGAACTTACCCAAACAGTTTTTCATTTTCTTTTATGTAATGTACTAGTGATCGGGATAGAACATAACCTCCTCCTAAAGCATAGGGGAGGTAACGATCACAAAGAAACCAATCTGTTTCCTTCCACTTTTTAAATTGTTTTACATGAGCTCTTCCATCAAAATAACCCCAGTATAAGTGTTCCAAATTCGTAAACTTATTTTGTAACTCTTCTATAACTTTTGGTATTAATACAAATGAATCATCATCACATTTTAAAATGTATTTAAAGTTGAATTCAGACTCAAACCAAACAAAAGCATGCAACACCTTTTTAGTTAACGACTTGTAGCTATCTGGCACTGATAAAAGAAATAAGTCATTATATTTAATTTGTTCATTTTTCAACTTCAATATCTTTTCATTTGATAGCCCAGAACTGCCAATAATAAAGAAATATTGCACATCTGCATAATCTTTGTTCAACAAAGCCCACGAATCTCTAATGGCAGCTCTTTGGACAGAATTGTCTGCACTGCTTATTATAACAATTATTAGGAAATAATTTATTGCACTAAATAACTTAATATCTTTTGCATTCTTCACTGACACTTCAAGATCTGCTGATAAAATATTAGGTTTATCACTGAAACCTAAACTAAGAAAATTGAATGTTAAAAAGCAACCTAAAATAAAAGATCCAACACTGATTATTAAGTCTTTCAATCTCATTTTAAAACAAGAACTAGTAAATCACAATATTTACCAAGTGATTTACACTGCATCATCAGGTAAATAAAACTAAATTCTAAAATCAAACAGATTCGTCCCGTACATTCTTGATTCTGAGTAGCGCTCGGTAACTTTTTCCATACGTAGATAATCTGTTGTAATTTATGTTGGATTAGACTTTAGCACATTGTAATTATTTATTTTGAAAGAGTACCATTATCATATTTTGGCAAAACAACTAATTTCTGAATACCATTTGTTGATAATACAGTACACAATACATTTCCACAACACAATATTTTGACATTTCTATTTTCTTTACCTACTGTTTCACTGTTTCGGTTTCGATATTTTGATAATTTTGATTTTTTTAAGGCAGAGGCTACGTACACGTCCGACGTGAGCCGCTACTGTTCACGTCCGTTCCAAATTATGCACCGTACGTTACTTATCCTGTGATTTTTAAAACAAATTGAGAGCCAGAAAACCTCCTAACCTAACCTAACGTAACCTAACCTATCCTATTCTAACCTAACACAACGTAACGTAAACTAACCTAACCTAACCTAAGCGGTAGCGAAGTGAATTTGCCCTTACATTGGACGTGTACGTAGTCACTTCGTATTTTTAACTGCAGCAGTGTTGCCACCTTTGTCATAGAAAATTACTCCGTCACTAGACCGAAAGCTCCCCTATTTTATGCCCAACATCTAAAAATGCCAAATTTTAAAAATCCGCTAATAGTCCACCAAACCCGTGACAACTCACAAATTTAGTCAAAATATACTTCTTATAAAATTGACTAAATTAATGAAAATTTTGAATGGGATTTGAATCCGACCATAAAAATACTTCATTTTGTATATATATTTCATAATAAGATATAAGAAACTTTATTACCATTGATCACAATGTGAAATAAGCAAACGACCTTCTTTGCGCAGGAAGTGCCGTAAAACAGTTTCTGCTATATTTTAAAGTAACTGTCCCTTCGAGGAATGCCACGAATGCCAGGTAACTGTTACTGTAACAGTTACTGCTTTAGTTGATAGTAACCGTTTTAACATAAGGCACTTAAGAGGCACGTAAGTTGGCACACGAGTGTAGTATTCATTTCAACGTCTTTTTGTACACTATAGTATATTTCGCACCAAGGGCCGAAAGTGGGGTTTTGTTTTGCTGGCCCGAAATCGTGTTTTATAACCGAGACGAAGTTGAGGTCATAAATCGTTTGAGGGCTATGCAAAACCCTTTCGGCAGAGGTGTGAACGCTATTTTTCACCATACTACAATTATTTATTATAACGGGTTAAATGTGATCGGTCATCAAACACGAGTGGCCTCATGCAATCTCGGACTAAAAACAGTTAACCAATAAACAAATCATCGATAGTACTATGTTTTGAATTTTATCGTTACTTGTTCCAGTGTTTCAAACAAAAAACACAAAATAGTATGCACGTATTAACCAGGTAACGTAGTGTACGCTTGAAAACAAGTTGGGCGGAAAAACTCTACTTTCGGTATTCAAAAGACGTTCCAAAAACAGGTGATTACAGTGTAGTGTGGTGAAAATCAAATTACAAACATGGTTGGACCACATGTGCTACTTGTTTACAATTTTCTCACACTGTCAGATGGTGTTTGTTTAAAAATAAATCGCAATACAAATTTTTTACCTGGAATATAATTGCTAAGTTTGAATGCGGACAGCTGTTGTGATTTGGCAGCAAAGTTTGTTGTCATTTTTGCTAGTGATATTTTTTTTAAATATTCGTGTTATTTACTTTGTTTGTTGTGATTAATCAGTTTAAAATGTAGTTTTCGAAATCCAGAACGTTTGGTAAATATTTATTTTGGACTATTCATTTTATTTTTACTTAAGTTTTGACTTTTGTACCGTTGTTAAATCTTGCCTTGCACCGTTGTCATGGCAACAAATACAACACAAACTACTACTATAGAAAACTCTATACACATGGAACACTCCCACGAGCCAAGTGCCTTGGATACAACTTGGACTAATGTTGTATCCCATAGGAAAAGAAGCAATAGTAATAACTCTTCATCTAGCTCTAGGCCCAATAAGATAGTTAATAACAATGTATCGAAAACAAACTCAGTCCAACCAGTGCTCGTTTCAAACAGGTTCCAACCTCTTTCTAACACCGATAGCGATCAAACAAAAAAACAAAAAGTTCCCCCAATAATACTCAAAACCCATGTAAATTACATGGAGCTTTGTAAACTATTGTCCCAATTAGTTGGCAGTGACCAGTTCAACTGCTCTTCGTCTTTAAAGAGCATTACCATACACCCATTATCTTCTGACGCCTACAGGAAAATTGTTCATTTCCTTCGCGAAAACAAGGCCGAATTCCACACTTTTCAACTTCCAGAAGACAAAGTCTTTCGTGTAGTTATTCGTGGTCTTCATAGCTCCATTGAGCCTGAAACAATCAAAAGTGAATTATCATCCAAAGGATTTAATGTTCAAAATGTAACTAATGTCTGGTCTAAGGACAAAACTCGCCTTCCATTGTTTTTTGTCGATCTTGACCAATCCCAATCAAATGACCACATTTTCGACCTTTCTACTCTCCTTCACTCAAAGATCCAAATCGAAGAACCTAGACCAAAACGACTTGTAGTGCAATGCATGCGCTGCCAACAATTGGGACATTCAAAGAAATATTGCAATCGAACCCCTAAATGTGTCAAGTGCGCTAAGGATCACGAATCCGCAACTTGTACGAAACCCAATAACACACCCGCAACCTGTGCACTTTGTGGCGATAACCACCCTGCTAACTATAGGGGTTGTTCAGTTCACAGGGAACTACAGAACAGACGCTCATCCAAATCTACGTTATCAAAAGAAGAAACCCCTTCTCGCCACCCCCACCCGACTCCTGATCTATCACCCTCATCATTTCCTCAACTTCCGAAACCAAAATCACACGCCTTTCCATCAAACTCAAACGACCAACGAGCACTTACTCCCAATGCTTTACACTCAAATGAAGAACATAACTACGCCAAACGACTTCAAACCACTATTCACAACACTTCCAATCAAACTGACATTGTAACACAATTAACGTCAATACTTACAGAATTCAAAGCCCTTTTTTCACCATTACTAACCATGATGACTCAACTTATGCAAGCTCTTATCACCAAAAATGACAAATAACCTATCAAATATTTTTCTTACAGTCCTGCTGTGGAATGCAAATGGTTTATACCAACACGCACAAGAACTAGAGTTACTTTTACATGAGAAACGTATAGACGTCGCTTTAATAAGTGAAACTCATTTTACTACAAACTCTAGATTTTACATTCCAGGTTACAACATATACAGAGCTGATCGCCCTGACAATCGGGCATATGGCGGTACAGCGGTTCTTGTCCGAAACAGTCTCAAACACTTTGTTCACCCATCCATCAATCCAACAAATTTCCTTCAGTCAGCAGCATCAACTGTAGTTTTTAATAACATTGAAATAACCTTTTCGGCTGTTTACTGCCCCCCTAGATTTGCAATAAATTCGAATGATTTTACAGAACTATTTTCAAACCTAGGTTCTCATTTCATCTGTGGGGGAGACTATAACGCCAAACATGTACAATGGGGTTCAAGGTTAAATAACCCGAGAGGCCGCCAACTGCTTCATTCTGTCGTTTCTAACAACCTGAACTATCATTCACCTGGCACACCTACTTATTGGCCAACAGCTGTAAATAAAGCACCTGATCTACTTGATTTTTTCATTTCAAAGGGTGTAAGCCAATTTCATAAATCCCTCAACTGCCTTGACAACTCTCCTTCTGACCACTCTCAAATTCTGTTAACAATTTCATGCGCCCCTCTAGAAAAAATTGAAAAACTATCTCTAACAAATGGGATAATGAACTGGGAGCTATTTCGAAACACACTTATGTCCACAGTAAACATAAACCTCACACTGAAAACTGGTGGGGATGTGGAAGTAGCAGTAGACCACTTAACCAAGTCCATCCAACAAGCCGCCTGGAGTTCGTCAACTCCGAAACCTCCTAAGAAACGATCTGGTCCTTGCTACCCCCAATATATATGTGAGCTGATAAGACTAAAACGAACAGCTAGAAGGAAATGGCACCAAAGTAGACTTCCATCTGATAAAACCGCCCTCAACCGCTGCACAAATCAATTGAAACAAGCAATTAGGGAATTCAAAACTTCTACATTCGAAAATAAACTAGGTAATCTTTCCCCTTCAGATGGCTCCTTATGGAAGACAACGAAGAAAATTCTACATTACACTTCTACATCTTCCCCAATCAGGCGACCGGACAATTCATGGGCAAAATCAGACAAAGAAAAAGCAGATCTCTTTGCTGAACACCTTTCTGGTGTTTTTAGTCCCCACGAAGAACACAATCGAAGATTCTCCACCGAAGTAGAAACATCTATTGAAATTCCCTTGCCCATGTCCTTACCACCTTCTCGAATTACAGCAAATGATGTCAAACGGGCCATTTTTAAACTACCCCCAAGAAAATCACCTGGATATGATTTAATCACAAGTGAAATTTTACGTGAAATACCCGGTCCCTGTATCATCTTACTGACACAAATATTTAATGCAATATTACGGACAACTCATTACCCCATTCAATGGAAACTATCCCAAATAATTCTAATCCAAAAACCGGAGAAACCAGCAGACCAAGTCTCATCATACAGACCTATTAGCTTACTCCCTGTTGTTTCAAAATTGTTCGAAAGAATCCTCTTAACACGTTTACAATCTGCAATTGAGGATTGTAATGGATTGCCAAATCACCAATTCGGGTTTAGATCTCTGCATTCTACAGTGCAGCAACTTCATAGAGTGGTCGATACAATTGCGTCTGGACTTGAAAGCAAAAAATATACGAGTGCTGTTTTTCTAGACATAAGTGCCGCCTTCGATAAGGTGTGGTATCCTGGTCTACTATCAAAATTAAGAATTCTTCCACCCACTTACTATTTGATTCTCCGTTCTTATTTAGAAGATAGATTTTTATGGTGAAACAAGGGTCAGATTTCTCAGATTACAAGCCAATATTAGCCGGTGTTCCTCAGGGCTCCTTATTATCTCCCCTTCTTTACAGTATCTACACAGCTGATCTCCCTGAAACTGGAAATACAAAGATCGCCACATTTGCTGATGACACTGCCATTCTAAGTTCATCAGAAGACCCCATTGAAGCTAGTAACAATCTCCAAAATCACATTAACGTCCTAAGTAATTGGTTAAAAAATTGGAGAATAAAAGTTAATGCAACAAAGTCGTCACATATCACATTCACACTAAGGAAAGGTGTATGCCCTCCTGTACACATTGACAACAACAGAATCCCTCAAAGTAACGAAACACGTTATCTTGGTCTCCATCTAGACAAGCGATTAACATGGAAGACACACGTAACAAAAAAGATAACTGCTCTCAAATCAAGAGCTAAGCAACTTTATCGACTACTCAATTTCAATTCAAAATTACCTACTACATCAAAATTACTATTGTACAAAACCCTTCTAAAACCAATATGGGCTTATGGTATTCAAATTTTTGGTTCAGCAAAATTTTGTCACTTAAAGAAAATTCAAACCTTTCAATCTAAAATGCTTCGCTTAATTTCTGGTGTTCCCTATTATGTAAGTAACAAGACACTTCATACAGACTTTAAATTGAAATTTGTTCACGAAACAGCAAAAGAATGCTATGAACTATTCTTCAACAAACTTGATGGTCACTCAAATCCTTTGATTCAAGAACTCCACACACCGACACTTCCTGGCATCCTTCAGAGAAGATTAAAAAGAAACTGGAGCCGAGATCTTCTAAGATGACTGTAGGCACAGAAGAGCAAAACAAAACAATACGTGTCAGAAGAAACCTTTGAAAACCAGTTCAAAAAAGGAAGACTACTGAGCCTACTTTTTAACATTATTTGTTCATGTTTTTGTTAGAATAATTATTAGCACATTTGCTCGTTGTATGTAATTTTACAGTTGCAAATAAAGAATGAAAGACAAAAAAAAAAAAAAAAGTTTGAATGCAATGAATTTCCTTTAGAACTGTCGCAAGTTACATTCAAGATTCAACTGCAGCAACAAATGGTAATTGAAAACTCGATTAAGAAACAAAACAATTGGAAAATATGTTTTTAAGACTGTATTTTATGCTTACGTTCACAAAAAGGTAATAGTTTGTTTTATGTTTGTGCCAACTTACGTGTGCCTCTTACTCTTACTTGTGAACTTGACAGCCACTACTAGCCCTCTTGTTGGGCAGTGGTTTATTGGTTACTTGGTTACTAGCATTATTGTTATTGTTATTGCAGTATGGTTCTCTGCTACTGGTATTGTTCGATAATAAAATTTATTTAGAATTTGCATTATTACTGCACCTCATTGTACAAAATAAGTTCATTGGGCAGAGTAATCGGAATACCTAAAAGCCCCCTTTTTAAGGATTGTTCAAGTTATGATTTTGAGTATTTTCTCCCAAAAATCTTAAAATAAAAAATATATTTTTTTTAGGCGGGAGGAGGGCAAAATTTCCCCTAATCTTATTTTTGGTGCCCCAATAACAAATTAAAGGTTGCCCCACATCGAGACGATGGAAGTCGATCCGAGTGGGACTCGATCCGGACTCCTAACCGGTAGAAATGCGTCCGTAGTTTACAACGTTTTTTGAAATCTGCCAACTCGTAAACCAAACGCTCAACTGCTCAACTGATTGTAAAGAAAACCAGTTTTCTTACGCACAAAAGAACTACGCATTAATAATGCAAAAATCATTAATTTAAATAACCAAATAAAATCATCGTCAGCATTAAATAAATATTAAAGCTTTAAAAGGGAATGGGGCTAAAACCTAGGTTATTTTTAGTACAATTTTGAACGACCCCCCCAAAACGTGTTCAGGGGGTCACGTTAGGAACTGCTATGGTGGTCCCGGGCTTAAGTTTCACCGTGTGGGTCATGCTAATAGTTCACTTTCCAAAGGAAATACACTAAAAATCCCCATTTAACCCCAGACATCCTGAAAACCTGAAAATCCGCCAATAATCCCCAAAGTTGATTAATCTATATTACCTATTTTATCCTCTAGCGTCTTTAAGAGCTGCTTATAGTCAAAGTATATTTATTATAGGTGACAAAATAAATGTGCTTTTCAAACATTATCTTTCATTGATTATAAAAAAAACTGTTTTAGCGATTCTATAATCATAATCGCGTCACTAATCGTGTGTGCCTAAACTCTATATGATATAATGTAAACAACTGAACATAAAACGGTATAAATTGAGTGTAATGAAGTGAAAACTGGTGAAAAATAACACCAACGAAGCTAGTAACATGTTTGTCAGCTGACTAACACATAGCTTTTGAAGAGAGTATTTGAGTGGTTCCCTGAGGAAAATTGAGGTCAGCTTGAAGGCTTCACTTTTTCTTTCCAGGCGAGAGCTCTAAATAGATTCACCTCAATGGATAACATCCAACAATGCCAGCAATTTTTGTATTATTGTGCTAATTTTTGAAACTACCGTATTGTTTCCATGAAAATTATTGTTTAGCTTTTTAGCACGCCCTATTCTTAAATCAACGATCACATAAGACCAAAAAAATTAGTAAATCATCAAATCAGCAAACGAACTAATTAACTATTGCATAAACGAACAAAACAAACATACAAGCAATAAGTGGAACGCTACTCCGCGACGGCAACGACGACGTCCCGACGAACGGAACGGATTCCACTAGATAACAAGTCGACATAGTGACTTATGGACATAGTGTAATGGAACAAAAATATGTTTTTAGGATTTCTGGCCAACAGGAATTGTAGGATTAGTTTAGTACAGACATAGATTAAGCATACTCCTTAGGAGATCACCCATCGTAATGGGACAAGCGTGCACGGTCTGCTTGTACGTCCAAGGCGACGGCGGAGCTAGTTCGGAACGTCTACGTTGCCGCGCTGCTGTCGCTGCCCTTCCCCTCTCCCCCTTCGGCCGCGCGCCCATCCTAACAGCCCCTCCGCTAACCCCTCTTAAATCTCCCATCTCCCAACTCCCAACCCCCAACACACACACTCCTCTGAGGGCACCGACCGAAGCCCGTTACCACGTCCCGCCACCGCCAACGGCCGAGGCGCCTCGCCGAGGTGGTGTACTGCCTGAAACTGCCGCAAGCATCTTTCGATTTTCATAGGAATGTCGACCCATTCACATTACACTGTTATATTATTATACGCTAGTTATTAACAGATGAAGACTGAGAAAGAATATGTTCGACCTTGCCTTATAAATCTGATTAATGATTATATTAATTGTTTTTGAGTTTTCCCAATAAATTTAATTTATTTTTTATATTTTGCGAACCATAAATTAAACATTGGTAGTTGCAACATATTTTAATAATTCATGCTGATTTTTTTTAAAAGCAAGTACCGAGTACAAAGTGGTTGTGAAATCACTGTGATTTATGAAAGTCCAAAATTTATGAAATCTTAATAATCTCAGATGATAAAAAATTCACTGTTCCTTAATTATGTCCGCATTGTTGTTCACTGTTTCCTGCTTCATTCCTTAAAAGCAATAAGCATAATTAGTTGTGGTCCAGAAATGTCAAGAAGTCTTTACCATTTATGAGGAATAAAATACATGAAACACTGAACTGCAATAAGGAAAAAATGAGGAACAGTACAATTTTAACAGGTGATAAAATGCAGGTCAGCTATTAACATTAAAATAAAAATGGATTGCAACCACCTTTATGAGATTTAGCGTATTAAAACTACAGTAAGATTATCAATTTCAAAATTAAAATATTAAAACTATTTTTCATAACATTTGATTGTTATTCATTAACCTGTTCACATTTATTAGTGAATTTCCTTTGGAAAGTGAACTATTAGCATGACCCGCACGGTGAAACTTAAGCCCGGGACCACCATAGAAGTTCCTAACGCAGGCGCGGATCCACGGGGGGGAAATGGGGGAAATTTCCCCACCAAGGCAAAAGGTTGGAGTTGCGCGCGCACCCCCGCACCAGCGCCAGTGCTACGTCTGCCCGGCAGCGTCATCTCGACTTGTTGTCTGATTGATGCGTCATCAGTCAGATTCATCTACCTCCTGTAATACTACTACAGAGAGTTCACAGACCGGAAATTCCTGGAAAATCGGATAATTTTACAGGAATTCCGGCGAAAATTCGTTAATTTAGTTTTAAAACGTCTTTTTTGGCCATTCTCGTTCATGCGGCTCGGTTGTCGTTCCCCAGGAAGGTAGAAACCATGGAGAGCTCGTCAAATGGACAGAAAACGGTCCGCGCATTGTCAGGCCAGACCCAAAGTGTAGGACACGGCAAATCTGAATAATCCCGAGCGGTGAGCGCGTTGTCGTTTACACGCTCCTGTACCTCTTAATAATAATACAACTACAATGGAACTTATACATTCGCTTTCTGCATGAATGTCCGCATCTAACAGTATCAATATATTTTAGTTTAAAATTATGTGTAATTTGTAATAATTAAAATATTAGAAGGTTGTAAGAACTTGACATAAAAAAGTCAGTAAGCGAGAAAGTTTTTTATTCCTGAGGTAAAAACAAACTTCCAGCGAGAAATTTGTAGCTAATTAGTTGATCTTCAAAATTTATTCGAAAAGATTTTCGATAGAGCTTCTAGTTTCTTCAATAATCTATCTATAATATTATAAAGAAGAGGTGGTTTCTGTCTGTCTGTCTGTCTGTCTGTCTGTCTGTCTGTCTGTCTGTCTGATGCTCCGGGTGAACACAAAAACTACTCAACCAACTGGGCTGAAACTTTACACAAAGGTAGATCTTGAACCCATGCAACATATAGGTCTATTCACTTCCTTAAAATCCCCTCGGGCTACGCCCTGTGAACGTCCTAAGTTTCAATGTTTACATTTCAGAAGAAAGTAAACATTCAGAAACTGTAATGCGAGCAGCTGTGGATACTTACATTTGACAGCTTAAAGAGCAGGAGCAGAAGCAAGATCAGCTGTTTCAAGCTAACTAAAACGCAAATTGCATTGACTAAAGAACGGGTAGAGGAAACCCCTGTGCGAAGAAGGGGTACGTCAAGTATATATATATTTATTTCAATACATCGTATAATTAATCTATAAATAAAAATTAGAGTTTTGTCTGTACATTGCTTGGAATTATGAAATTGTTGCATATTTTCACGTTTTACACCCTAGGGAAACCAAAACAAGTCTTATCTCAATTTATGTCTGTCTGTCTGTCGGTAATGCTCAAGGACGGGATTTTGTTCGCTTTTCACGGGGAAACGGGTGCACTGACATTAATGAAACTTTGTTTCTTTGTTCTATATATGCGTGAGAAGGTTTTAGGGCAATTTAAACTGGCATACGCCTTTTAACAAAATAATGGCTGGCGGCCGCTCAAAAACGTGATTTTGTGCAGTTTTGGTCATGTTTCGTTCGCTTTTCACAGGAAAACGGGTCACCGATTTTTATGCAACTTTTTTCTATGTTCTATATGTGCGTTAGAAGGTTTTAGGCTAATTTGATTGTTTAAATTACCTTAGGACACTGCCCCATAGGGTTTTAAAGATCCTATGCTATTCTTATGGACAAAGCATTTATTTATATTGAACCAGATGATGACATAGTTATTCTATAAACAGTTGTTGTAGTTCTTTTTTAAAACGTTGAGTGAAGATTGGTGATAAATAACATAAGTATACAGAGTGGATATATGATCTAAATCTATATTTGTCAGACTCATGCACTCACTGACATAGTGATCATTTTATCTAAGAAATGACAATGTCTATTGAAGATAAAATTTTGGATGGTGGTTCCCCTTATGCTGCAGATTCACAATAAGAATACGTTTAAAAAGTCCTATAGGTCTCTTCACTAATTTACTTTTATGGCAATTTTATGAGTATTAGTATTTACTGGACCTTTGTATGTTAAATTTCGGTAGGAACATAACTAATTCATCAGAAAAAAACGCAAGCCTATTCCTGTCACGAAAATGTTTAAGGGCTTCGCCCCCCGGAATTTCAAAATACAATATTTTAACAATCTTGCACATACTCTTGGACTGATGGATCTGAAATTCGGTAGGAATGTAGCTGATAGCTCAGTGCAGACATTTACCTACTCCAGATAAAAATATACTCAAGGACTCTGGCCCACTGGCCTTTAATATAAGCGTGTTAGTCATAACACACCAACTTCTCAACCAGGAGAGTTGAAATTTGATGCCCTAAAGGGAATAAGAAACAACATCATGGGGAGTCACGGTGTTGTTCTCTGGAGATTTTACACAGACCCTTTGTCGTAAGTGAGACATGAGTGGACGAGTCTACGCCTCACTAAAAATATATTTTATGTAGCCGACCACTGAGCGTCTGAACTTAACAGTAAATATTAAAATGTATTTTGGAGAAGATTAAGGGGTTGAGCAGTTTTCTTATGCCATTTTAAAAGTTGAGATTGGGACATTGAAAACAAATTAAGTCTCAGAAACATCTATCCTTCACTCAGCACTATCGATGAGTCACAGGACAGTTTGTTACACCGAGGTTCATAAACAGTTTAATCTGGAAAGTGCCTGGCTTTGTGATGGTGCCATCCTCATGTCCATCAATGAACAAGCAACGGAGATCAACGCAAATGTAGGTCTACTCCAAAGGGAGGAACGAACATATACAATATTTAACACGGTTCATTTAACTATGACCACAGTTAGAACAGTTTCATATATATTGATTTACATTTATTTAAATAAAATCAAGTAGTCATATGTTTTTAAAACATATGATTTTTCCAAGTTTATATTGTTTATTTACAATTATAAAGCAAACAGGACCTGGCAAAAATGGCGATTTTAAAAGTGGTTTGTCAATGTTTTTAAAGCTTAATGTTTCGTTACATACTATTAATTTATTAGAATGTAAAGATTAAATGTATCAAAGTATTTAAAGTGTTAAATTAAACAGAGTTAATATTTGTTTGTACTTGAGTTCTTTTATTTCTAAAAGCAAATCCAAAGTGTTACGTGTACAGTTTTGGAGTCGCAAAAACCACACCGTTCACTACCCGACAGAGTTCCTCGACTTGGCAACAGTACCCGAACTATCTGCCATGGTATATTTTGTTAACTTTAATTCTACTTTAAAAGTGTAAAATGTAATTTTAATATTGTAAAATGATGTGGGTTGTTAATTTTTTTAGTTAACCTACCATTTATATAAACCCGTACGAAGGACGGGTACACAGCTAGTCCGATATAAATCATGGCTATGTTCAGTTCTACGAGCGCCGCCACCGTCGTCGAGGACCACGGCCCCACGCCGTACTACCACATCAGAATAATCGCTTCTCATTTTACTTAGATTTTTATAAAAAGTAATTTTATAAATATGTATTTGACTCCATATTACATTGAGGTTATTGTTACTTAACACAGCTTTCAATTATTATAAAAAAAACATTTATCGAGATGTAATCTGACTCATGATTAAACATTACATAATAAATATTATAAATGAATATGTAATAAAATTAAATGAAAATAAAATGAGACTTATTTGTTGTACATAGTAAAATGTTATGCAAGAATAAACATAATTGTTTTGTTATAACGTGGTCGTGATCAAAACTTCCTCACTAAATACTTTATTTGTCCATTTTCTAAGTTAAAATACAGGAGTCATAACCTCGATATGTATTGGATTTTATTTAAACATAACTTTGCCTTTAATTTAAACCCTTCTCCCTTTAAAATTTGTATCACTTACACATTTTTCCTTCTAGTTCTAGTAGTTATTTATTACATCGTTAAATTAGATTTTATTTAAATGTTACATGTTTTCAGGTTTAAAATCCTTAAAAAACTTAAGTTATACCTCCCTAACAACTATTCAAATAGACCTAAGTAGGGTATATTGGACACTCCGAGGGCAGGAGGAGCAGGAGGAGCCCCCCCCCGAGGTCTCGTCTGTGACACTTTGCGAATTTTTTTTTGCGAATTTTTTTTGCGAATTTTTTTTGCGAATTTTTTTTTTGCGAATTTTTTTTTTGCGAATATTAACCTAACCTAACATAACCTAACCTAACCTAACCTAACCTAACCTAACCTAACCTAACCTAACGTAACATAACCTAACCTAACGTAACCTAACCTAACCTAACGTAACGTAACCTAACCTAACCTAACCTAACCTAACCTAACGTAACGTAACGTAACCTAACCTAACCTAACCTAACCTAACCTAACCTAACCTAACCTAACCTAACCTAACCTAACCTAACCTAACCTAACCTAACCTAACCTAACCTAACCTAACGTAACCTAACCTAACCTAACCTAACCTAACCTAACCTAACCTAACCTAACCTAACGTAACCTAACCTAACCTAACCTAACCTAACCTAACGTAACCTAACCTAACCTAACCTAACCCATCCTAACCTAACCTAACCTCGGATCAGATTTCCGATTGCAGATTCTTGTTCGTCTAGTCGAGCCGAGAAATTTGAGTACCCACAACGTACATTTGGACGATGTAGGGGGGGGCTATCTCGGTTACCATAAGTCGGATTTGAATTCTGATTGCAGATTCTTGTTCGTCTAGTCGAGCCGAGAAATTTGCATACCCACAAAGTACATTTGGACGATGTAGGGGGGGGGCTATCTCGGTTACCATAAGTCGGATTTGAATTCTGATTGCAGATTCTTGTTCGTCTAGTCGAGCCGAGAAATTTGCATACCCACAAAGTACATTTGGACGATGTAGGGGGGGGCTATATCGGTTACCATAAGTCGGATTTGAATTCTGATTGCAGATTCTTATTCGTCTAGTCGAGCCGAGAAATTTGAGTACCCACATCGTACACTTTGGATGATGTTTACAAAAAAGGGGCCCGCACCACACTTTTGACCTTTTTTTTTGCATTTTTGGAATCTCCTCGTCAAGCCGAGTATTCTCAGTACCCACATGACATACTTTGGATAATTAATACAAGAGTTGAACAGGGTAACGCTACAACCAACAGAGCTAGCCCATCAGCGCTTGCGGTCAATTGAACTACCAGTGAATGCAAATTTTGAGGAGAATATAATTGCAATGCTTTGAACATATACTGCAAAGGGGGGTGTATCGATACACCCCCCTTCAAGTACTCTGCACCGAGGCAGCTGTTCGCACAACCGACTGACGCGTCCAGTCTACTGTCTGGGAATGCGGATGTTGTAATTTGATACCTCGACTGGAGGGTGCAGGTGTTCACACAAAAAAACGACAAGTTGAGACCTGTCTGGGAATGCGGATGTTGTAATTTGATGCCTCGACTGGAGGGTGCAGGTGTTCACACAAAAAACCGACAAGTCGAGACCTGTCTGGGAATGCGGATGCTGTAATTTGATACCCCGACGGGAGGGCGACGCGACCCTTCCAGGAACCCATTATAGTCCGCCCGTATCGAATTCCGAGCAATAAATCACCAGTTGTCAAACACCCACAGTATCATTCTTGTTTTTGGCTTCAACAATTCCTGACGTATGGGGGAGCGAAAATCTCCCCCCTAAGCCATTATGTGTTAGGGGGAGCAAAAATCTCCCCCTAAGCGGTGCGCGGGTCGCGACACGCCACAGTCTCTTGATAGACTTCTTCGAAGACGGACGTCTACATTAATTCGATAACAATGTCGTTTATTCATCAGAAATCGTGTGAATGTGTGAAGACTGAACTGGACTTGTTTTCGTTACCGCCTACGCAGACCAGCATCGAGAGCGGTAAATGGGTTCAATACAAACCGATCTCATCGCTGACGGACGATTCGCCAATAGAGTTTGTAATACCCGGTCACGGTGACGAGTACACGGACCTGACACAAACGTTATTACACGTGAAAGCCGCTATTGTGAAACAGGACGACACTAAAGCGGACGGTGGGCAACCTGCTAAAGAGGTGGGCCCGGTGAACAATTGGCTCCACTCGATATTCAGTCAAGTGGATCTCTATCTCAATCATAAACTGGTGTCACCACAAAACAACACGTACGCTTACCGTGCCTACTTGGAAAACCTATTGAACTACGGATGTAGTGCGAAGAATTCGCACCTGACTAGCGAGCTGTTTTTTGAAGATTCGGCCGGACTAATGGACGATTGTGACGAATTGAACGAGGGATTGAAAAAGCGTCGCGATCACACGAAAGAAAGCGATGTTTGCGATATGGTCGGTCGATTGCACATCGATCTGTGCAATCAGAACAAATTCATGTTGAACGGTGTCGAGATGCGATTGCAACTTAACAGATCCAGAAACTCGTTTTGTATAATGTCCAAAACGCTAACTACCTACAAGGTGACAATTAAAGAGATTAGTCTTTTCGTACGTCGATGTAAGATCAATCCGAGCGTATTGTTGGCGCACAGCAAAACTCTCGAGACCGGCACGGCCAAGTATCCGATCACGCGTGTAGAAGTGAAATCCTTCACACTACCCTCCGGTATAATGAGTAAAGCTTTAGACAGCGCATTTCTCGGTCAGTTACCGAAACGTGTGATAATTGGACTGGTCAGTAATCTTGCGTTCAACGGAGATTTCAAGAAGAATCCCTACAACTTTCAACACTACGATATGAATTATCTCGCATTGTACGTGGACGGTGAACAAGTACCGGCCAAACCGTTACAGCCCGTTTACACATTGAACAGTGAGACATATATACTCTCTTATTACACATTGGTCACCGGCACTGGAATCCAGTTCTCCGACGCAGGTAATGAGATCAAGAGAGGTGACTATCCGTACGGTAATTGTCTTATGGCGTTCGACTTGACACCGGACATGTCCGCGGCTGAGTCGAGTCACTGGAATCTCCTGCGCAACGGTAATCTACGTATCGAAATCGGATTCTCCAAAGCGTTGTCCGAGACCGTCAACTGTATAGTGTACGCCGAACTGGACAACGTCATCGAGATCGATCGTCACCGTAACGTAACAGTTGACTTCAGCGGGTGAATAAAAGCGAACGCCAAACAGAAATATTGTCTGGCAGCGAGTGCATACAGTTTACTTCAAGGGTGAGCAGACGCAACACCAGTCAGTAGTACGGTTGAAGTCGCACGGTAAGGACGTTAACATGGACGCTTACGCTTCTGCGGACGACTATATCAAATCGTTTATTCAGGAGATTGAGGTTATGAACAATAATGCTAGTGATCAGACGTTGGCATCACCTCAGTCGTCATTTGTAAAACCGACAACTGCCTGCAAGAGACGAAGGAGACCAACTCCCATCGAAGTGGAAACCAAGAAACCAGGATGGGTACCAAAACCAACAGATGATTGTCCCATAGTGTCATGGATGGACGATGGGAATACGTTTGCTGTTCAAAACCCGGGAAACAAAGGACAAATTTTATTGAAAATGGAAATGTACGATGGTACAGATATGGTGTTCATGTGCGGTTTATTTTTGGACAAAGATGGTGATATGCACCAAAATGTCAAACAAGTAGTTGATAAAGTGGAAAACATGTGGATCTATAAATCAACAGGAGTACCGAAAATTACAGGCTTAACTCAAACTGTTACACAACGCAGTGCAGTTTCGCAGCCAATGCCTAAGAAGCGAGCTGTGAGGAAGAAACAACGAGTGGCGTCGGCATTCAACTAGAGCATCCGCATTCCCAGACAGGTCTCGACGCGTCGGTTTTTCGTGTGAACACCTGCGCCCGACCCTTCGGACCACCCACGTAGAAGAAAATGGCGGCGAGGGTTTATAAGGCGGGGCCCCGCCCGATTGAGCATCATTCGCCACCAGACCACCACCTCACATAGACCTACTCCAACTACTACTACTAGAGATGTCGAGCAGCAGCACTTTCAAGCCAGAGTTTTCGATTTTGAACGGCACTGCAACAACCGCGGACCTGAGAGCTACCCTCAACAACTGCAAGTCTGACTCTCCGCTCTACACCAGGATAGCCGATCTCCGAGAGGAATGCGGCTATCTCATCACTGCGATGGAGCGAGCCATCACACCCTTTGGCGAGACGATCATCGTGATCCTGGAGGGGCAGGTCGGGGACGACTTCTTTCTGCGAGTCTACCTGCCTAGGCGCTTCAACGAGGTCCTGAGCAACACCGACATCGAGCGCTACAACAGCGGGTTTGGATAACGCCTTCGCTTGGTGAAGCGCAGCCCGAGGGGTTCCAATAGCAGATTCACACCGTTGGAGTTTATGTAAAGCAAGACTTGAAGATTATGTTAATACCTTTGTAAATTAGTTTTCGTAGTCAATACTTATAGTCACGTTCAGAACATAACCACTGTGTTATTTATTTCACTTAACCCCAAAAATGTCCTTTGGTAGTAAGTTTAAGAGTGTGAGTATGGTAACTGTGAGGTGTTTAGTAGCTCAGTAGTAATCATGGGCTTGATGTGGAAACATCCGTTCTCGGCCATTGTGGCGGGACCTTCGGGTTGTGGCAAGTCTCAGTTTGTGTCAAAGTTTATAAAACACATTGCAGAAATGTGTGACACGCCATTTACCAGTATAAACTGGCATTATGGTAGTGGTGGTGGTGGTGGTGGTGGTGACTCGACAAATGTCAACATTAACCACATAGAAGGTCTACCAAACTTGGAGGATTTTTCTGGTAACGAGCCGATACTTGTGATTATAGACGATATGATGCGTGAGGCCGACAACCGTGTGGTGGATCTTTTCACAAAAGGTTGCCATCATCGCAACATTAGTGTGTTTTTCATTACACAAAATTTGTTTCATCAAGGACGCGGGCAGATGGACATCTCACTTAATGCGCATTACATTGTGTGTTTTAAGAATCCTAGAGATAGAGTTCAGATTAGGTACTTGGCCAGACAAATATATCCAGACAGCCCGAAATTCATCGAGGAGGCGTACGCTGACGCTACTAGGAATCCACACGGCTACCTACTGATAGACTTGAAACAATCAACAGACGAAAATATGCGAATACGAAGTTGCATATTTCCAGACGATTCTACCAACTATGTGTACTTGCCAAAGAAAAGGTAATTTCGCCATCAGTAGTAATCATGTCGTGCTTGCGGAAGGACGCAGCTCTGCTTACGGCTTTCATACACGCAACACCCAAGGAGCGGAAGGCACTGTTAAAGGTGTGTGACAAGAGCCGCATTCGCTCAGTGTGTGAGTGCGCATACAACGTGTTGCGAGGTAACGTTCCTCTGGCGAAGAAGAGTAAAAGTCAGCTAAGCAAACACAAGGCGACGCTACGTAGATTGGTGAAACGCGGCGAAGGCTGGTCAAAGAAACGAAAGTATCTCATACAAAAAGGCGGTGGAATCTTTATACCATTACTTTTGAGCGCAGTACTACAAGCAGCACTGAGTAGATAAAAATGGCTGGCATCAACAATCAGTTCTATTTGACACTGCCCAGCAACAGTTCAATGCAGTATTATCCGAAAAATACAGTTGCAAATTATATAACACATTTGCCAAGAGCTATTCAACTGGACGCTGGCGACTGGGAAATTGCACTTGTGGAAGCGCACTATCCAATGACATTTCTATCTGTCGGTAATGACGAAACAATTGACATTTGCATACAACCGCAAGAGGAAGCAAAAGTGAACATAGAAGCGTTGGCGCGGGTTATGGACAGCACTGCCGATGTAACACCGGTAGTGTCTGCTACTCCAAAACAAAACCACAGAATTAAATTGAAGACTGGTGATTACGCAAATATTCAAGAATTGTGTGATCATATCAATTCACAAGAACTAGCGATTACTTTTGGTGTAAAGTTCACCGTTGAAAACTCATACAACAAATTCATTGAAGTATCGATGGGAACTGATGTTGGAAAAATTACATTAAGTCCAACGTTAGCGCTTCAATTGGGGTTCGATCCGAATGAATTGACGCTGGAAGGTGATGCAGTTAACAAAAGCATCCGTTCGCCCAACATTCGTTTTGGCTTACCGTCACACATGTACGTGTATTGTGATTTAGTCGAGCCGCAGATGGTCGGCGATACAGTCGCACCGTTATTGAAAATTGTCAATATATCCACGTCTACTTATGTATACGGATTGCATAAATCAACATCATTCATCGATCCGCACTATGTGCCTGTTATGAATAGATCTTTTGACAGTGTGGAAATTGACTTAAGAGATAACATTGGTAATCATTTGCCATTCCACTTTGGAACGTCGTGCGTGAAGTTACACTTTAGAAAAGTAGCTAGTCATTAGTGCAAATATGGAACATGCGAAGAAGATGGTAGTTGTGCCGCAAGAGTTGATTGATCGACTGCAATCAAATGCTACGGATAACAGACCGACTAATCTATCCAGTGAAAACAACCTCGACGTGGAGATGCAACAAATATTGAATAACAAACGTATGGACGATAGTGAAAAGTGGAAATTGTACAAACAAGCGTTACATCGCTTCTTGCATATTGCAGAGAATAGACGCCAACCGATTAGCATACCAATCGTGGAGACGGGTGGGATTGAACATAGTCAACGATCGCACCCCGCTGCGGAAGGTGGTCCAGTGGAAGAGATTGTGGAAACGTTTTCCAAAACTTACAGATCTGATGCCCGCAATCTTTTATGTTTCATGAAACGTGACGGCAGCTTAATCAGATGGGACAGTGGCTATTCAGTGTACATCAACGGTGTAAAAATCCCAGACTCAAATCTAGTGGATATCTTAAATTGCATAGTAAAGGTGCGTATGCGTGATTACATACCGCCAGGATGGCGGGAAGTGCTCAACGCATTGAAAGCGATGAACGTGCCAAAGGACTATATGAATAATCTAAGAGCACTAAAGGAAATAAATGCCGAATATCGATCATCATTCACAGGAGGAGAAGGATCAGACGATGACGTGGAAGACACATCAACTGAATCAATACTGAGAACACCGCTAGTAAATCGGCTTCGATCGGCAAGAGGAAAACGTGTAACATCTACACCGACAGGGCAGTTTGATCTTCTAACTAGAAACAAGCCGTCGTCAAATTTGGACAAGTGGGAAACGTACACAGGATAGGTTTTCATTATGGAGCGTTTGTATTACAATCCCATCGAACCTTCGTCGTATGGCGGTGTAGCTCCTTTAGCGCGAGCTGCAAAACCAGTTTCAAAACGCAAAGTGATTGAATGGTTACAAACACAGGACACTTACACATTGCACAAACCGGCACGCAAGCGTTTCCCGCGCAATCCTTACATAGTGTATGGTCCATTTGAATTGTGGCAAGCGGACTTGAACGATATGCGTGGTCTTAGTAAACACAACGACGGCGTCAACTACCTACTGACTGTAATAGACGTGTTTAGCAAACACCTGTATGTGCGGACGTTGAGGCGGAAAGAAGGAGCTGAAGTGGCCAACGCTTTCGAGGAGATATTTGCCGAAGCGACCGATACACCTCGCTGTTTACAAACCGACAAAGGTACTGAATTCACAGGTGCCAAGACGAAAAGGTTATTCAAACAATACGGAATCATCTATGTCACTACACAAAACCCAGATGTTAAAGCGGCCGTAGTGGAACGCGTGAATCGCACTTTGAAAACACGCATGTGGCGATATTTGACTTACAAAAACACATATCGTTACGTAGATGTGTTGGACAAACTGGTTAGCGCATACAACAACAGCGCTCACAAGAGTCTAGGCAACAGAATACGACCAGTCGATGTGACTGTCGACAACAAGCGAATATTGCATCAGGTATGGCGTCGCATGTTCGGTAAGATACCGCGTCGTGTTAAGGCAAAACTGAAAGTTGGCACCACAGTGCGCATATCTAAGGAGAAGGGCACATTCGCAAAAGGTTACGAGACTAATTGGAGTAAAGAAGTGTTTGTGGTGCGTCGTGTAAACACATTGATGCCTCTGCCAATGTACACTTTGGCGGATCTCAACGGTGAACAAGTGACTGGTCAGTTTTACGAATACGAATTACAAAAAGTGACAATATACAACGACCATCTGTTCAAGATTGCTGAAATACTAGACGCTAAGGGTCGCGGTCGCAGTAAGCGTTATTTCGTCAAGTGGGCAGGTTACGGAGACGAGTTCAATTCTTGGGTAGGAGCGCAAGATTTGCAAAATGCCTAATAGCAACCAGTTCTATTTGACATTGCCCAGCAACAGCTCAAAGGATTATTTTCCAAAAAACACAGTGTCCAAGTACACTACACATCTGCCGAGACAAATTCGATTAGAAGGCGATGGCGAGTGGGAGATGGCTTTGGTCGAAGCGCATTATCCATGCTCCTTTATGACTGTGGACGAGGAATCGTGTATTTGGCTCGACTATAAACTCGTTCTGCCTAGTATTCCCGTCACACTCAGTGTCGAGCACATTATGCTAAAGATGAAACCCGGTTATTACAAGAACATAACCGATTTATTGAAAATGATCAATAAAGCGAAGGATGTAACCCAGTACTTGTACTTTGAGTATGACAAAGAGCAGGACAGAGTCAAGATCACGACAATGGTGGACGGTATAAGCAAAGTGCATTTCACCGAAGCGCTGTCTCTCCAGTTGGGTTTCGATCCGTACGAGAACGTTTTGACAAATGACCTCACAGCGATATGGCCACCAAATCTGACTATGGGACTGCCGACACACTTGTACGTGTATTGTGATCTGATTGAACCGCAGCTGATTGGCGACACTACAGCGCCACTTTTGAAGATTATCAACATTGACAGAGATAACTACACACACGGCGCGCATAAGACTGTGCATTTCATCAGTCCTCATTATGCGCCAGTTATGAAAGGAACATTTGAAACGATCGATATTGACCTAAGGGATCACGCTAGTAAAAAAGAGTCATTCCTCTTTGGGACGTCGTACGTGAAGCTTCATTTCAAAAGAGTAGCTCAGCAATTATGAATACAAACGATCCCTACTTGGCTTACTACCGTTGCCAACAATTGCAGCAGACCGGCGGCAGTATCGATAGGGTATTTCGCGGTGCACCCTACCAGCGCGGACATGGAATTGGCAGTTTCCTAGGCGGTATGTTCCGCACCATCACACCGCTGCTCAAGTCGGGAGCCTCTGCTGTGGCCAAAGAGGCGTTGAAATCCGGTGTTGGATTCTTGGGCGACATGGCCATGCACCAGCGGGATCCCAAAGAAGCCGCTAGAGATCATTTCAGCCAGTTTACAGACTCGCTAAAACGCAGGGCGGATGGCAAACTTCAACGTGTGCTAAGTGGCGGCGGCGGCTCTCGCGCGAAACACCGTCGCGTAACGCGAAAGAATACCACGAAACACCGACGCGCTACTCCTGCGCGAAAGACTAACGCGAGACTCTCGCGTAAGAGGAACGCGAAGCGCGCCATGTTCGGCGGCCGTCGTGTCACACCGCAGTCTTTGACGAAACTCCTTCGAGGAAGGTCGTCGTCATCCAAGAAGGGCAAGAAGAGAAGGACAGTTAGGAAGAAGACGAGGAAGACGAGGAAAGCAGTGAGGAGAACTTCCGTACGTGATATATTCAATTAACACACACGCTAGCAATGTCGTTTCTACATCAAAAGTCGTGTGAATGCGTCAAGACGGAATTGGACTTATTCTCCCTACCGCCGACGCAGACCAGTATCGAGAGCGGCAAATGGATTCAGTACAAACCAATCTCCACACTGACTGATGATTCGCCCATCGAGTTTGTTGTGCCCGGCAACGGCGAAGAATACACCGATCTTTCGCAAACAATGTTGGAAGTTACAGCGTCTATTGTCAAGTCGACGGGAGCGGCAATCGCAGATGCCGATGAATCGAACAAAATTGGCCCAGTCAACAATTGGCTGCACACGTTATTCAGTCAAGTCGATATGAGCATGAATCAGAAACTGGTCACACCACAAAACAACACTTATGCATATCGAGCGTATATTGAAACATTGCTGAATTACGGCTATGATGCTAGGAAATCACATTTAACATGTAGATTGTGGAACGCGGACGATGCCGGCCACATGGACAATACTCTGGACGATAACGATGGACTAAAGGCGAGACGAAAAATGACAAATAAAAGTCGTGAAATCGATATGCTCGGTCGCCTACATGTGGACATGTGTAATCAGAACAAGTTCCTGTTGAACGGTGTGGAACTGCGTTTTAAACTGATCCGATCAAAAGATTCCTTCTCCATTATGTCGGATGATGGTGACTACAAGGTGCACATTGTTGATGCGAATCTCTGGATACGAAGGTGTAAAGTTAGCCCCACTGTACTGTTGGCGCACAGCAAGACGCTTCAGACCGGCACAGCTAAATACCCAATCACCAGAGTGGAATTGAAAACATTCACACTGCCGTTTGGAGTGAGGAGCAAAACTTTGGACAATGTGTTTCTAGGTCAAGTGCCGAAACGAATCATTGTCGGACTGGTCACCAACGCCGCTTATAATGGCGATTTAAAAAAGAATCCATTTAACTTTCAAAATTTCAAAACCAACTACTTCTCGCTGTACGTGGACGGTGAACAAGTGCCGTCCAAACCGCTACAACCACACTACGAAACCGGCAAGGGAAAATACGTGATGGCGTATCACAGTCTGTTTTCAGGCTCCGGCATACACTTTAGCGATGCTGGTAATCTCATAAATAGAGACGATTACGACGATGGATACTGTCTGATGGCATTCGATCTAACACCTGATATGTCAGCAAGCGACAAGACTCATTGGAACCTAGTGCGCAACGGCAGTGTGCGTATGGAGATTGCTTTCGACACGGGGCTCACAGAGACTGTCAACTGTCTGGTATACGCAGAGTTTGACAACGTCATAGAAATCGATCGTCATCGCAACGTGTCTGCGGACTTTGGTGGTTAGATCGTCGGCAGCGGCGTCATCGTCCTCCTCCTCAGTCAACAACCAACACTCGCACAAGATGGATCGTTTATGCAGAGTACCGCGTAAAAATTCCGCATCTCCAATTATTGTAGATTTTCAATGTTTCAAGGACAACGCAAATGACTACATTCTGAAGGAAGTGTGCGTCTTGGAATTGGTCAGTGGAACACTGCTAATGCATCATATCGCCAAATCACCATTCAGTCGAGATTTCCTATCACAAGAGAAACTGCGTGAAAGCTATTGGCTCACAAAACACTGTCACGGATTGGAATGGGACCAAGGTGATATCTGGTATCATGTGCTAGAGGAAAAGTTACGTGCATGTATCGCCAAACGACCGATTGTCTACGTCAAAGGTGCTGAGAAAAAAGAGTTTGTACGATACAATTTCATCACGGATCACTGTACTACTAATGTCATGGATATCAACGATATTGGCTGCGGATCACTGTCGTCAATCAACAGTCTACTATCAACAAACGCAGTGCGATGTCGCCACCACAGAACAGCTCACACACGTTGCGCTCTAGCCAATTGCATCACATTACGCAGTTGGTTACATCTAAGTACAAATATCGCTGACGCTGATGATTACGCTGACGATGGTGAGAGTGATACCAGTTCCTGCTTTTGTTTTGCTACTAGCACTACTACTCCTACTACTGACTGTGGCGTCGACACAGTAGAATGAATACCTTAGAGATACAAAAGTGTATGGCTAAACTGCCCGTACAGAATG
Source organism: Allygus modestus (assembly GCA_963675035.1). NCBI lineage: Eukaryota > Metazoa > Arthropoda > Insecta > Hemiptera > Cicadellidae > Allygus > Allygus modestus. Next base: position 43,582,553 of record OY776116.1, read on the forward strand.
TTGGTGTCTACGCTGCGGATCAATTGCCCCATTATATTTCACCATCTACTGCTATGATTGTGAACACTGATCCACACAATGAAGACGGCACTCACTGGGTCGCTTTCTACCTTAACAAAGGAGGAGGAATAATTGAATTCTTTGACAGCTACGGTCAACCGCCACATCTTCAATTCTACCAAGGATTCCTGAGACGCAACGCTCGTCGCTACCTGTACAACGAACATCGCCTTCAAAGTGACAACACTCTGGTCTGCGGTCAATACTGCCTTGTATTCCTGTACTGCCGCACCCACTACGGCATGAAGATGAAGGACTTTGTGCAGCTCTTTGAACACTCTTCTGTCGGCTACAACGACACACTGATCAGAAGACTCTCTGCACAAATGTATACCAATTGAGTTTTGAAATTTTGCATTTTTATCAATAAACTAGTTGTGTACTCAGAATAAAAAAAGAAACATTCTTATTATTTCCCATCCTCGCCTCCTTTAGTAATTACTTTTAGCAATTAGTCAGACAGACACATATTGAACGAGCAAAACAGATATTGAATGCAAATTTTGAGGTAAAAGATGAATGTAATGCTTTGAACACATACTGCAAAGGGGGGTGAAAGGGGGGTGTATCGATACACCCCCCTTTCACCCCCCTTGCGTGTTGGTGAAAACACTAGGTCTGACCCAATTTTGGACATTCCTATCATACAATGATTCTAAAGTAACATTCATATCCTCACCTCCTTTAGCAATTACACTTTTAGCAAGTAGTCAGATATTTGAATTGGTAGTTTACTTTTGAATCTTAAGACTATGTGAGGGGAGAAAAAAAAAGACGAATGTATATACGAACAATTTGGCTATTTATTTACACACCTTATAGATACTTTACATCGAGTATGTGCCCTGAACATTTGTGTTTGGCTAGCAAAAACGAGACTCGACACAAACTAACGACTAGAACAAAAAAAAGGAGCACATTTCTAAGTTTTACGAGACTCGATACAAACTAATGACTAGGTTTAGCAAAATCGGAAATTTACAAGTCAAGTCAGGGTCTTTGGTAATATGACACAACCACTCAACGCTCCTCATCCTCCGCCTCTTCATCGTCTTGAGGGATGTCTTCGGGCTGAGGTGGAACGTCAACATGTCCCCAAGGCAGTGTATTTACTCCGTCCGGAAGGATGTAGCGTTTGTCATCGTTACAGCTCAAGGATAGCTTGTCGACTTGAACTGTGAAGACGCGGTGGTTTCGGGACTGGAACCTGGTGTTGATGGTTCTCTTCAACACGCCGTTGAAGAGGCATTCCCGATAGTCGTCAGAGGTTAAATTGTGTTTTACAACACCTCTAGCGACTCCCTTGGCGCGCTTCACTGTCATGACCTGCAACTCGTCATCTTCGGTCCTCTCCTCGAACTCGACAATGTCCATGAAATAAAGTTTCGAGCGAAGACCGAGGTACTCGAGCAGAGGAAGTCCGTTTGCTTCATCCTTGAACTTTCCGATGACTTTTGCGTTGACGGGGCTGTAGCAGGGATGGTTTCGGGGGTATGCACTGGTGTCGAAATCGTCCAGATGCTCCATCATGTCCTTATAAACATCTTCAGTCTGGATGTCGAACACGAAGCTGTCAGTGTCCATGTAGTCAACCTTCAGACGATCGCCGTAGCGGTTCTTCATCTTCCGAAGGAAGTCGTACATGAGCCACTTGCTCAGATCGAGGACACACATTCCGACGTACAGCGGTTTGTCCAGGACTATATTGACTTTCGACATGTGGACAATGGCGACGTCATCGTTGAAGTAGGTTCGGTCCAGGAAGTTTGACTTGGCTACGTACTTCCTGAACATCTCCGGCGTACACACCAGTTTAGCGTTCATTCGCTTGCGAACATTCTCGATCGTCTTGCCAAAGACCGCATTGTTCATAAGCTTGAAAAAGTCTTGTTCAAACTTGGTCGTGGCCTTCTTCCTCAGTTCGGTGTTCATTAGGATGTAGCTCTCTAACCACCGAGACTGACGGAACGAGATGACGCGATGCACGTTCACAAGCTCCACTCCGTTTTCCAGCGCCTGTTGCAGGATTCTGTAATGACAGATGTAGTTCTTCTTGTCATCCAGAGTCGTAACGAGCTTCTTGAATTTCCCTCCTGGCGGACGTTTGGTCTCGCAGCAGTAGGGGAGATCCTTGTGAAGGTCGTGCAGGTGGGCGGGGTAGCGAAGGTCAACTTCCAAGACATAGCCGGTGGGTCCTTCCGGGTCCAACGCTGCAATGTCCAGGGACGTGATCTCCTCGCGGCTGAGCCATTGGAAGTCTCCCTGTGGAAGACACTGGGACATGGCCCAACCGTAAAGGTTGTTGGCGTCCAAGTATAGCAGGTGATTCGTTGGCTCTTCAGGTCGTCGATCTTCAGGACGACATCCATCATGATTGGCCTTGGCGTGTCTGGTGATCGCCTGGGAAATACCTCCTCTGATGCCTTGCTCGAAGAAGAGGTACATATCAAAGTCCTGTATCGTATCAAGCTCCACTCGACAGGTCCTTAACATAACATCCCAGGCGTATGACGGCAGGGTGTAGTAGTGCGCAGGGTCTAGTTCGTATTCAGCCATCGATGTGTCCCTGAAGCGTTCAAAGACGTCAGTCAACAGCGCAATGTCACAGCGCAGGTACTTCTCAGCGTAGTCCTTGAGGTTCCTACAACCGAAGGTTTCCCACACGTTGCGAGCATGCTCGTAGTCTGCATCCGTTATGTCCTCCAGGGTAAGGTCGTTGTGAAAATCTCGCTGCAGAGGCAGTTCCGTAGTATCTTCCAATACGGCGTTCGACGTTACAAAGTTGTACGGGAACACGCCTTTCCTACGGACTAGATCGAAGAGGTGGTCTTCGGGGAATCTCTTCCTCGTCTCCAAGAGTTGAGCTGGTGGAAGTGCGGCTGCGAGGCTGGCGAGGCTCAAAGCCAGGAACCTGTAGGTGTCGAGGAACCTGACTCTGAATCCTGGTTGTCTTTTTCCACGCCCTTGCATCCCAACCGGTGCCGCTGCTCGGTCGAACAGGAACCGCTTCGTGAAAGCGATGTACCGCTCTTCCGTGTGAGCCAACACCTCAACATCACCAGGGTCGACCGCCAACTCCCGCACTATGAAGTGAGCGTCGTAGTTGGAGAGGTTGTGGAAGTAGCAGTTGACTACTCTCTGCTCCCTGTAGCGTAGGTTACATGATCTGTGCGCAGCGCCACGGAACTCGTAGGGCGGCGCGTGGTTGTGATCACGAACCTTTGGGTCTTCGCTTGAAAATGCCGATCCGCAGAGGTAGCAATTCGCTGTCGAGTTGTACTGCATAGTTTCCGCTGGGGTCAGGACAGGGCGCAGATTTCTTGCTTCGTACAGGAAGTTCCACAATCGCTCAACATCAGTTTTCAACATCTCCATAAATGTCTTTGACGCATCATCCCCGAAGTAGACTCGAGGCTCAAACTCCTCAAGTCCGTACGAGTCGATGATCTGGTACGCAAAGGCGTATGGGATGTGAATGTGGGTGGCTACTCCTCCGTGCGGTTCATCCACTTGTTCATCCATCTCCGCGGTCGGCAGTAGAGCACACTCAAAGTCCGCGTAAATGGTGAAACGCTCGCGTCGGGTGAACTCTGGATGGCTGAATTTGATTTCTGTCTTCTTCGGCGTATCCATGCGAATAGGGGCCGAAGCGGAGCAGTACCGCCTATGCTCCTCCAGACGCTGTGCACCCGTCAGACCGAGCTTGTTCGGACGGTTATCAAAGTGCGCGAAGCACCGCTTACAGATGAATATCCTACCCATATGTGCTGTAAGCTGGGGACGGATCAGTCGACCAAGGTCCTTGATGTAGGCGTAGTGACTATCACCGTCCGTTGTCACGTACAAAATGTCGCAATGGTCCTCACGCTCCTGCCTACAAATCTTCAAGGGGAAGACGGTGTCCTGATACTTTGGTCGTCCGTCAGGTTTCTGACCCACGCACGTGTGATCAATACCATAGACGTTGATGCTGATGTTGTTTGTCCGCTCAAACGTCTTGATACTCTTCAGAGCAACGGGGAATTGAAGGCCGGTCCAATCGTATCGGGCGATGATGTCGTCGGTGTACGATGCCGGTCTTTTAGGGTTCTCTTGTACAAACTTTCCCAGGACTGCATACATAAAACACCGCTCATCGGCGTTCAATACGTTGACGACTGCTTGGGTGTTCTCCAGACACATAGGCAGTGGGAGCCAAGCTCGACCATCTTCACCTAGAGGAGTGTATTCGTTGATGCCGACCTCCAAATCACGAACGCGAAGGTATGTCCACCCGGAGCCGATATGATCACACTCAGCCTTCTCTCTGATAAGCTTCGCAAAAGCTGTTGTGATGTACTGGTTCAGGTCCGAGGTCGTCGTCAACGGAGTCATCTTCGTTTTGAAGTTGCGCAGGCAGGTGTTGTTGTGCACATTTTGGAATTCACACTCCAGCTTCAAGTTGACCTTAATGCTGCGGTGTTTCGCCAAGGTGTTCTCAAGCAACTCCGTAAGGCTAACAATCAACAACGCCATCACTTCTCCGATTGTGACGAGATTCTCCATCGGTCGCTGCAGACGGTAGGTTAAGAGGCGGTTGCGAAAACCCCGTTGAATGATTGAGAATACGGGGCTTGACTGTCCTGCTCCAGTCATCTCAACATCATCTGGTTGCGGGTGTGTGCTCGTTCCAGGTTGTGGCTCCGTGCTGGGTCCTGGCTGGGGTTCGTCCTGCACCATAGCCACTCGGTTCAGGATCAGGTCCTTCATGATCGGGCAGGTGAACCGCTCATGATGGTCCTTGTTGAACCCCGTGTTGAAATCCCGGTCGCAGTATGCGCAAGGGAATCTTCGTCCATGACCATCGCCGTGAAATTGCATGGTGTGTCGACGCAGGTTGTCTTCCCTCTTGAATTCGGCGCCGCATGTGTCGCATATGAACCTGCGGACTCTGCTGTGGGTAGAATCCACATGTCGACGCAGGTTTCTTTCACGACGGAAACGGTGACCGCATTCATGGCAGGTGTGGTGGCCAGGACCCGGTCTTTCATCTGAAAATAAAAATAAAAAACAGATTAGGATAACTAAAGATACAAATTCCCCTCTCTCGAGAATCACATTTCAAAGTTAAGTTTGTTAATTAAAAATATCAAGTTTCAAACAGGGAATGTAATCTTCTGTACTGTTTGTCTACATTCATGATTCGGGGTTCAAGGCTAAGGATGTAGCTGCAATATTGAGCTGCGCCAACCCTAAAGAAGCATTATGTTTTAGGGGGAGCGAAAATCTCCCCCCTAGCAATTAAATCAATTGTACACCAGTTGTCACGGTCTCATTCTTGTTCTAGTCTTCAACAATTCCTGACGTATGGGGGAGCGAAAATCTCCCCCTAACCCATTATGTGTTAGGGGGAGCGAAAATCTCCACCCTAGCAATTAAATCAATAGTACACCAGTTGTCACGGTCTCATTCTTCTTCATGTACCTAGTTAAATAATTATAAAAAGGGTAATTAGTTTCAAGGGGAAAAAGTTATTTTAATGTGGATTCTCACCTTCAACGGAGTGTTGATTGACCTCGGCAGTCGTCTGCGGAGCATCAATCACCTGCCGGGGTGGAATGACTCGGTGGTTCGCTTCCATGTGACGCTCTAAAGCTCCCCGGTCTACGAAGGTGGCCCGACATGCAGCTACTCCATCTGCAAACGCACAAAACGATTAGATTGTGAAATGTTTAACACCTACCTTTTTTTAAAGTATGTAATGTGGGTACTCTGATGACTTGATGGGGCGAGCAATAACATAAGTTATTAAAATTAAATTATATTGATATAGTCATGTAATTTTAAATTTAAAAAACAAAGAGTTCTCTATTCGCGCTAAATAGTTAAAGCTGTTAAATAAAAATAATAGTATCACTCTGCGGTTATATTGCATAACGTATTTCTATATTACTAACATTTAGGTCTGATTAAAACAATAATGCAACGCAAAAAACGTACCTTGCTGCGTTGGTGTTGGTGGTGGTAGTTGTGGTCTCAAGCCGTGGAATCTGATGTGGTGTTGCACCAAATTGTTTCTACGCACGAAAATACAACCACAAATGGTACAAACGTGTGTGGCGTTCATCTTTAATATGGATTATAAGTTTTGATAATCACAAACAATACAGCACAACACGTACGTTTTAAATAGTTCAAAGGTGCTTTACGCAAATCGCAAATGATGATAATCAGCAACTAACACAAATCGCGTAGAACGGAACAGGATCGGACTAACACGTCTTCACGCACTGAACTCTCGAACTGAACTGAAGGAGGGCTGGTGATGTGGGTGACTATCCCCACTAATGGATTTCGGAGAAGGTCGGGACAAAAACTCTCAACCGCTGTCTTGGGTAAAGACCACCCTGCTCTAATGGAACTCGATACGGGCGGACTATTATGGGTTCCTAGAAGGGTCAGCCGTCTTCCCGTCGAGGTATCAAATTACAGCATCCGCATTCCCAGACAGGTCTCAACTTGTCGGTTTTTTGTGTGAACACCTGCACCCTCCAGTCGAGGTATCAAATTACAACATCCGCATTCCCAGACAGGAGACTGGACACGACGCTTATTTGTATGAACGTCTGCCTCGGTGCAGAGTACTTGAAGGGGGGTGTATCGATACACCCCCCTTCAAGTATATGTTCAAAGCATTGCAATTATATTCTCCTCAAAATTTGCATTCACTGGTAGTTCAATTGACCGCAAGCGCTGATGGGCTAGCTCTGTTGGTTGTAGCGTTACCCTGTTCAACTCTTGTATTAATTATCCAAAGTATGTCATGTGGGTACTGAGAATACTCGGCTTGACGAGGAGATTCCAAAAATGCAAAAAAAAAGGTCAAAAGTGTGGTGCGGGCCCCTTTTTTGTAAACATCATCCAAAGTGTACGATGTGGGTACTCAAATGACTCGGCTCGACTAGACGAACAAGAATCGGCAATCATAATTCAAATCCGACTTATGGTAACCGATATAGCCCGCCCCCCCCTACATCGTCCAAATGTACATTGTGGGTATGCAAATTTCTCGGCTCGACTAGACGAACAAGAATCTGCAATCAGAATTCAAATCCGACTTATGGTAACCGAGATAGCCCCCCCCCTACATCGTCCAAATGTACTTTGTGGGTATGCAAATTTCTCGGCTCGACTAGACGAACAAGAATCTGCAATCAGAATTCAAATCCGACTTATGGTAACCGAGATAGCCCCCCCCCTACATCGTCCAAATGTACTTTGTGGGTATGCAAATTTCTCGGCTCGACTAGACGAACAAGAATCTGCAATCAGAATTCAAATCCGAGGTTAGGTTAGGTTAGGATGGGTTAGGTTAGGTTAGGTTAGGTTACGTTAGGTTAGGTTAGGTTAGGTTAGGTTAGGTTACGTTAGGTTAGGTTAGGTTAGGTTAGGTTAGGTTAGGTTAGGTTAGGTTAGGTTAGGTTAGGTTAGGTTACGTTACGTTACGTTAGGTTAGGTTACGTTAGGTTAGGTTAGGTTAGGTTAGGTTAGGTTAGGTTAGGTTACGTTAGGTTAGGTTAGGTTAGGTTACGTTAGGTTAGTATTCGCAAAAAAAAAAAATTCGCAAAAAAAAAAAAATTCGCAAAAAAAAATTCGCATAAAAAAAATTCGCAAAAAAAAAATTCGCAAAAAAAAAAATTCGCAAAAAAAAAAATTCGCAAAAAAAGTTTGCAAAAAAGTTCGCAAAAAAGTTCGCAAAAAAAAAATTCGCAAAGTGTCACAGACGAGACCTCGGGGGGGGGGGGCTCCTCCTGCTCCTTCTGCCCTCGGAGTGTCCAATATACCCTACTGACCTATAATTTGATTTTGTGTGAATAAATAAGGAATAGATCGGGGAGCTGAAATACAAAGTCGTAAGTAAATATGTGTAGCTAAATATTTAATCAAAATTATGAATGAACTTATGGTTTTACATCGAAACTCAGAACTAAGCCTCTATATCAGCCAATACTGTAATAACCAATCCTATAAAAATCATATTGGCGTTAAAAGTTGAGGAACATGTTAAGGAACTCAAATACGAAAGATACTCAGTTTTGAATAAACTTTTCTACCAAAGCTATAAATGCGATAGTATGGAATCAAATTTGTTGTGTCAAAATTCAAAACTAAGCCTCTTTAAAAGCCGTACAATTTTTATTATATAGTTATTTTCACGAAAAGAGTTGACTCATGTATCGAGTAAATAAAATATGGGAGTCATTGAGTAGTAAATTAATTAATTTCGATGAAAATCCAGGTTGAGTAGGTGAACATCGAGATTTGTATACTAATATTGAAACTTACACGTGTTTTTACTTCACAATTAGAGGTTAAATACATTTTAATTTAGTACCAAAAGATAAAGAATTTATTCAGTAATTCGATTCCAAAAATCATTTTACTATAAAAAAATCCCTTGCGCCGTAAACCTCATTTAACTGAGGACGCGTTGCCAGTAACCCATAAGACGCTGTACTGAGCCCTGCGACCGCCGAGTCCTACACTTTGAGATGTGACCTTGAGCCCGGCCGGACCGAATTTTGGTCTATCCCGACTATGGGAGCGAGCATGGTCTATCCCGACATGTTTTCTACCTCGCTGTCATTTTCAATAAAAATAGGAATAAATGTATGTTTTTACACTGATTTTGAGTCTTTAAAGTTTTTAAGTGGAAATTCACTTCCCTCACGTCAGTGTGCTGTGTGCGAACTCGTTTGTAATGGTTTATCTTTATTAAAAGTTTAAGGATTGTTAAGCGTAATTCTGAGTTCAATTTTAATCTTTAAAATCACCACAACTTATTCTTTTGTGGACTGATTAATAAATGAGGTGTCGTTGGATTTGTATTAAGAATTACTCAATATTTTGTTTCTTGCAACATTTCATTCCAGTTACTGGTTTTCATGAAATTTGACTTTACAATTTTAAAATGACTGCCATTTTTTAATTTGATAAGTTTAGAGAAAAATATGTTTGGACATTTTAGGTATCAACGGTTTAAATACAATGTTTCATAAAAATATCTAGTAGGATTCTTAAAATAATAATTATTTTAAAGAAAATACAAAATGGTGGATTACGGCTAAACTTAGCTGAAATTGAATCAATTGTAGTAGATAATTTTGACTTATTTTATATGTGGAATCAAATTCCGCGAATCACACCACGCTTTTTGTGACACCCTGTATATATTTTTTGAATTACACATATTTGCCTGATTACAATTAAGTTTATTTTTATTATATAGGTAGTCATGAATTCCTTTCATGAAACGTGACAAAAGTGTTTTTAAATAACCCTTAGGCCTATATACGCCACAACAATTTTAAGCAGATACGTTTACTTGATATTTTTTAATAATCGTTTAAATCTGAGATTTACTCACACATTGTAAATAAACACCGACATTTTACACTGTTTTTCCTTATATAAATTTAAAAAAGCAATGTAAAGATTTTAAACTCCATAATATAAAATTTGACAATATTTCCGTTCATTTGATAGGTCTCTCGTTAAAATCGGACTGGCCGTTTTGTAGGTGTGATACCGTAAACTCGAGTATCCATAATTTGTGCGCGAACAGTTGTCACTTTTACGCTAGGGTTGTAGTGGTGACCTTGGCGAAGATGAGTCACTCACAGTGTTGGTGGGAAATTCGCGGTCTGAATTTGGCTATAAATAGCCTTAGACTGCCTGACACCCTTTTCCCAAGGAATACCCCTCTTTCCCCAATTTGATTCCTCACCTACACCACCATTGAGAAAAAGTAACGAAACTGCAAAACAAGTAGGCTATTGTTTTCTTTCAATGCCCAGATCATTTGTTTAAAAGTTTTAAGTAATATAAAATTTAACCAAAGCTAGTAATTGGACAAAATTATTAACAATGTACAAGTCCTTTCAAAATCAGATGGGTATCTTAAAATCAGCCACAAAATCAATGTGATACGCTATATCGTAAATAAATATTAGATAACAACCTTGCTTTGAATTGATGAGTAAATCACGTTTCATAATAATTACTGATATTCTTTCATTTCAAACCTGTATAATTTCTTAATATTTCTCAATTTTTTTTCCAAAAGAACATAAATTTTATTTGAACTTAATAAAGGTTTTCAAAGTTAATTACTCAAATCACAGAAATTACTTCTTTTATTTCAATAATTTTATTTTTTTTCGCGGAGTTTTTTAACCGGTAAAAGTCCGGCAGTACTCTCGAATACGGATTTTTGAGTGTCCATGAGGATTTCCTCTCCGCCCCGACGAAATTAAAAGGAAAAAATAATAAATTGTGAAAAAGAATTAAGTGGGATTTTAATAAGGAAATATTGTATGTTATGAATTCACTGAATCATTGGTAATGAAATATCGGTTTACATACTATACACCTATTACACTAATTTGTAATTATAACTGTAAGTGTATTTTCACAAGCGAACGTAGAACATTTATCAAGGGAGAAGCCGCTTTACGATTTGACGAAAGGAAGGCACGAAGGCACCGGGGCTGGTGGCTGGCGGACGCCCTGCGAACGAGCCACGGCACTACGGCAGTGTCGCGTCGGCGGCGCCTATCTTTCTCACTCCCTCTCTCTCTATCGCACAGGTACTCCCGCTCTCTCTCGCACACGGATGTCGTATCCCCTCCTAGCCCGCGGATCGTTGGTTCCTCACGTGGCCACGAGCTGCGCCACTACGCTGATGCCGTCGGCACTAATTCTATGCTAGTACTAGAAAATCCTGCAGGAGCACGCCACTGTTCACCCGTCTTCGTCTGACAACTTGCCAATGCAATATCTCCTAAGGAGTATGCTTAATCTATGGTACAGATGACACAAACGAAGGAGATGCCACGTCTAGTGCCCACAGAGCCCAAATCAGGCAGATATAGCTGAAAACATGGCATAAATCACAAATTTATGAAATACTCAAAAAAGATTAAAAGTCCCCATGTCTTTCGGTAAAATCCGCCCAGAATCCGACAAAAAATACCGCAAGACCAAACAAATCCGCCAATTTGGCGTAATTACGCCAACATCGGCAACACTGGTTTTTCGTGATGACAGATTTTTAGCCAGGATATAGAGCCAGGATATATGGACCGAAAGATACAGAAAATTTATATATTATCCAGCAATGGTTGACAAGGAAAGTTGCTAACCAGGCCCGGATTTAAGAATAGGCTTCATATGCACCCACACCACATAGAACCACATGCAAAAGCCAGATACAAACAAACAAACACGAAAGTCACCAACATGAACCTGGATGGCAACATGGGCCCTCACCATGGGTTGAGCCTAGGGGCCTACAGCTCCTAAATATGGCCATATTGCTATATACCGTAGCATAAAATCAGAAATAAATAATGTTCTGTTATATGACAACACTTATAACACTATACTATAATCATACTTTTTCTAGAAGTGGTGTCAGTAAATAATTGCTAATTAGATTACACTTTTTTTTACTATATTCAATTATAGAACCTTAAATTCAGTGTTGACCCAAGGCTATTGATAATACTGGGGACAACACTAATCAGCAAAATTGCGAGCCGTCCGCCACCATTTTGTGGCGAGGCAAAGAAAAACTTGCTCAATTCGAACGAGTCACAACAAAGTGAATCGCACGAATAATTTTTTATGATTTGAAAATTCGGGCACTTGTTGTTGATCTTCGTGCTATATCATATACTTCACAGCGAAAATAGATACGAAAATAAATAAACGACATGAATTTGTTCCAATTGCTATTACTTTTATTTATTTATTTTTTGTGAGAAGATTTACTTAGAAGGACCGAACACTGAATTTAAGGTTCTATAATTGAATATAGTAAAAAAAGTGTAATCTAATTAGCAATTATTTACTGACACCACTTAAAAATACTATCTTTAAAAGCTGTGTGTTAGTCAGCTGACAAACATGTTACTATAGCTTCGTTGGTGTTATTTTTCACCAGTTTTCACTTCATTACACTCAATTTATACCGTTTTATGTTCAGTTGTTTACAGTAGATCATATAGAGTTTAGGCACACACAATTGGTGTTGCATTTATGATGATAGAATCGCTAAAACAGTTTTTTTTATAATCAATGAAAGATAATGTTTGAAAAGCACATTTATTTTGTCACCTATAATAAATATACTTTGACTATAAGCAGCTCTTAAAGACGCTAGAGGATAAAATAGGTTATATATAGATTAATCAACTTTGGGGATTTTTGGCGGATTTTCAGGTTTTCAGGATGTCTGGGGTTAAATGGGGATTTTTAGTGAATTTCCTTTGGAAAGTGAACTATTAGCATGACCCGCACGGTGAAACTTAAGCCCGGGAACACCATAGAAGTTCCTAACGTGACCCCCTGAACACGTTTTGGGGGGGTCGTTCAAAATTGTATAATATATAACTCTTCTGTATCTTTCGATCTATATATCCTGGCTAAAAATCTATCATCACGAAAAACCGGTGTTGCCGTTGTTGGCGTATATATATATATACACAGGGTGTTTCGGGATAAGTGTAAACAACTTTACCAGGAGATTCCTTAAATCAAAACAAGAAAAAAATCTCATATGAACATGGGTCCGTAAACCAGTCGTTGTCGAGTTACAGCCAAAAATCGATTTTTTCAATTTCAAGTGTAGTTATTGCACTTTTTGGCCTCTAGATTAAAAATTCTAAAGATAATTTGATTAAATTTCCACAGTTAGATAGATTATGAAATTCCAAAGAGATATTATTGATGTTTTATACTGTAAAGTTGAGTAACGCTGAGAAAAAATAGTTGAAAAATTAAATTCTTCCAAAATATTCAAGGCCTCAAAAATATTTTTTGTTTTTGACTGCCTAATAATATCATAACCGTTAAAGTATTGGGGCTGCAACATTATAAAAAGTTGTAGAATTTAATGGAGAACAAAATAACAACAATTTATTATGCACTTGATCATGATTATTTATGTAAAAACCCAAAATCTGTAGGATAACAAAATTTAAAAAGGAAAACCTCAATTATCCAGCCAGTCAAGCAAATGCATAAAACTAAAGAAAATCTTTCAGCACGAGTTTTTTTTAATAAAATCTTCAAAAAATTTTAAATTTTTTAAATTTAAAATATCCTAAATGCTTAAAAATTCCACCACAGGACCCCGCTGAGGCCATTTTTCGAAATAGCAGCCTTTTCCTACACAGGATAAGCTGTGAAAAGAAACACTCCTCCACATTTTATTAATACATTTATCGATTTATCAACTTGGGGCTATTACAAATAACTTGTGGGTGGTAATACTTTATTTTTATTGATTACTAAACTACAGCCGCCATCTTGGATGCGCAATTATTTTATAAAATAGGCTACTTCCATCATAAAGGTTGTGTTGTGAACCAGCATTGAAAACTAAATCTGTACGATGAATACAATGCCGTAATCCATTTTTTAATATTAAGCTGATCTCAGAATAAAGAAAATGCATCTTATTTTTTATAAATGTAGAATAGAGGCCACTAATTATAATGTAAAAAAGGTAATACTAAATTTTACTTGCAAATTTATTTAACAAAATTTAAATCATTCTAAAATTACAAATCACAATGCTTTGTGGAAATACACGTACAAATTAAAGATCTAGAGTTAAATAGTACTGTTATTTACAAAACCACGTGGGTACCATGGGTGCACCTTACAAAAAGTTTTCAAAGTGACCACCATCTCTCTGCCTGCACAATCTTGCTCGTGAAATCAATGAGTTTGTTGCGGCTCGGACGACTGCTGGGTTGTTCTTAATGGACTCAGCTACATTCATTATCCTTTGCAATAATTCTTCTCTTGTTCTATGCTTTGTTGTGTAGACTTGTGATTTCATCCATCCCCATAAAAAATAGTCCATGGGTGTAAGGTCAGAAGACCTTGCGGGCCAATGTACTGGACCGTTGTTAGCTATTACCATTATAGGCAATGCTATTACCCTTTGCCCAAATTTCTGACGCAGTAGTTCTACAACTTCTCTTGAAGAGTGAGGCGGTGCGCCTTCGTGTTGAAACCAGAGATTTACTCTGGTTCCAAGAGGGACTTCCTCTAGGAGTCTTTGTAACTCATTGAGCAGGAATGCATGATAAGTGACTCTGTTTAGATTCCCCTCGATGATAAAAGGTCCAATCAGCTTATTATTAACAAGGCCACTCCAAACCATTGTTGAAAATGGTTTTCTATTACTTTGTGGGGATTTTCTGTAGCCCAGTTGTGTAGGTTTTTTAAGTTATTTATTCCATTTCTCGTGAACTGGGCTTCATCAGTAAACAAAATCCACTTAACAACCCTCCGGTTAGCCACTACCCAATTGCAAAATGCCAGCCTATTATCGTTGTCCCAGGGTGAAGGGCTTGCACCTTTTGAAAGTGATAGGGGTGCATTTTTTCCTTCTTCAGAACTCTCCAAACCTTTGTTGAAGACACTAAATGTTGGTTCGATAGTCTCCTAACACTCGTACCTGGACTTTGCTGCACTGCTTCAATAATATTTTCTTCAGTGTGCACATCGACTTCATTGAATCCCTCTCACTTTCTCCTACTAACAGATCCTGTCGGTTGTGCAGGTCGGTAAAAACTCTCAGGTTTGGAATTCTTCTGTTTGGATATCTTCTCCCATACTTAACCGAAGCTGCCTTTGCATTTCCATTGCAATACCCATAGACAAAATGCATGTCAGTATACTCACTGTTTGAATACATTTTCACTTCGGAGTTAAAACCACCAGCATTTACTGAGAGGAAACTTTTTTTAAAGGACAGTAAACCACATTATTACTCAACAGTGCAATTAAACAGATGTGGCTTACGGAAACAGTGCTGCCAACTCACCAATGAAAACAACAACATTCTAGACGGAACGATGATAAAATTATTGAATGAGATTAAACCAAAATAAACCCAATTCTGTTGTATTCTTCCGATAACTACTAAATTAATTTATGTCTTAAGAAGATTACAGTATTTGTTCTTAAACAAAAAAGAAACTTAAATAACATTTTCGTAATTTTTTTAAACTGTTAGTTGACAACGTTTACTTGTGTAGCCGTCCTGTGTAGGAAAAGTCTGTTAACAAAAATTGTTTCAGTGGGATCCTGTGGTGGAATTATTAATGATTTAGGATATTTTAAATTTAAAATATTTAAACATTTTTGAAGATTTTATAAAAAAAAACTCGTGCTGAAAGATTTTCTTTGGTTTTATGCATTTGCTTGACTGGCTGGATAATTGAGGTTTTCCTTTCTAAATTTTGTTATCCTACAGATTTTGGGTTTTTACATTAATAATCATGATTGAATGCATACATAAATTGTTATTATTTTGTTCTCCATTAAATTCTACAATTTTTTATAAAGTTGCAGCCCCAATACTTTAACGGTTATGATATTATTAGCCAGTCAAAAACAAAACATATTTTTGAGGCCTTGAATTTTTTGGAAGAATTTAATTTGTCAACTATTTTTTCTCAGCGTTACTCAACTTGACAGTATAAAACATCAATATTATCTCTTTGGAATTTCATAATCTATCTAACTGTGGAAATATAATCAAATTATCTTTAGAATTTTTCAATCTAGAGGCCAAAAGGTGCAATAACTACACTTGAAATTGAAAAAAATCGATTTTTGGCTGTAACTTGACAACGACTGGTTTACGGACCAATGTTCATATAAGATTTTTTTCTTGTTTTGATGTAAGGAATCTCCTGGTAAAGTTGTTTACACTTATCCCGAAACACCCTGTATATATATATGTATTGCACTCTAGCGGTCGCATTTTTGTCCGAATTACTTCAAATTTGATAGGGACATTCCTTTCTGTAATCAATTGGACAAGTTCTTTGGGCAAAACAATCGGAAAACTCTAAACCCCTTTTTTGGAGATTAATCTTTCAAATTTCGTGTTTTTGAATCCAAAAAGGGACAGAAAAGCCTCGTATGTAAAATTTATGCATGTAAAAAGATGGGTATTAGTAAGGCAAAAGTTTTAAGCCTTCTCTCATCATTCTAGCACACATATTTACCGAGTAATTAAAGAAAGTGTATATGGACTTAACACAGTACGTTGTCTTATGGGGGTTTTACACATCTATAAAAGTCTGTTATTCCTTTGTTAGAGTATTTTTATCATCTCCAGTAACCTCACACCTACTTTCAAGCCTGTCTGGACCTTCTCCTAATATTATAATTCGCAAAATTGTATTCCCAGCTTTTCAGGTAAACGAAACCAGGAGAATCAGAACAGCCAAAAATCACTGATTTCAGATTTCAATAAATAAAAATTGGAATAAATGTATGTTTTTACACTGATTTTGAGTTTAAAAGTTTTTATGTGGAAATTCACTCCTCTCACATCAGCGTGCTGCGTGCGAACTCGTTTATAAATCTGCCTTGGTGAATTTTCATGCCCAGATGGGTGTAAAATGGGGGATTTTTAGTTTGGCGTTGGAGTAATTCGCTAATATCAGAGTGGCAACCCTGTGAAAAACTAAAGCTGACACCCGGACACCCGGAAGCTACACTGACGTCTGATACGGCCGTGTATCGCGATACAGCGATACGATACGTTTCGGAGTCAAATATTGTATCGGTCATATTGTATCGGTGCTGTGTATCGCGATACGCGTATCGTATCGCTTAACATAATATTGCATAAACGATACGTATTATATCGTATTATACACTACAGTTAAAAGTACGGCCATGAGGTATTTCCGCTTGTTTTAATTATAGTACCACATAAAGAACACTTTGAAGAATTCTCGTCGAATATAGATACAACCTCATTATTTTACAGCCAAGAAAATAATATCGAAATATCGTCTCTATGTGCCGATACAAAATCGAGTATCGTTTTAGGCGATACGATACGTATCGTTTCAAAAATATCGTGACAAAATATCGTATCGTCCCTCGCGTGTCGCGGTATTCCGAAACGGTACGATACGTATCGCACGTCACTACCGGAAGCACGCTCTCCCTTGGCTAGTTTCGTCTACATCCGCCAGGACAGGACAGTGTAGATAAAGTTTGGGATAATTAGGCGTACTGGATCCATTTTATATTGGTTTAGGTTTTCGCTTCCAATCGCCGGCGCCGGCAACGCTAAAGCTAGGACTACGTGGCGATCGTTATCGTAGGTACTGTCTACTCAATTAATAGTTTTATGTTTTATCAGGTTTTATGAAGCACACTGACCCTGACTGAACCATCGCCTAACCGTTCTGACCTGCCTGGGCTTGTTCTAACTGGCGTTGAAGATTATCCTCCCTCTGGTGTTTGTTACTGTCACTGTCACTTATCTTAGTTATGTATATCCAGGATCAAAGAGCAGAACAGTTCTTTCATTCTTTGTAACATTACTATTGCATTTTTATTACATGTAAGTAGGCCTCTCAATTCTAAACTAAATTATGTGTTGTAGCCCTAGCTTAAGTTACCTCCTGAACCCAATCATTTTAATAGTAGATGAAGTAGACAGACATAGAGGACAAATAACCCAAGTATGAGAATCTTACAGGTGGGAAAATATACAGTTACTAGCCTATACTTAACCTCTGAGAGAATTCTCTTAAGCCTGAGGAGGAGAGGGCTGTTTTTCTCAAACTCACATTTATTATCAATGTTTATCAATTCAGTGAACTTTGCTGTTGAATAATCATGGCATAGGCTATACCTACTTCAAACAATCATGAAAATTGCATTTTTAACTTTTAACATGTTGAGTGAGGCATGCCTTTGTTTGGAGACATAAGCATCCTCTCTCAGGTGCTTATGCCTCCCATCGGAGATATTTGTCATGGCCAAAGTTATGTGATTTTTTTTCGTCTAGCATTTGAGAAGGAAACGCTTATTGTGCCTTAGCGTGTATGTTAGTGTAGTGGGGTTTTAATTTTGCATGGTTAAGGTTACCGGCAATTTTGATACCTTCGACAGGAATTTATTTTCACGTTAGTTGAAGTTGTTCATATTTGCGTGTGTCGCAGTTTCTTAGACATTAATTTTAGTGTTTTAACCCTCTAGGTGCCCTGTCATAATTGTCTAAATGCCACGTGATTTTTAGCTTTCTTACAGGGTTTTATTTGAAAATTAACAAAAAATTTAAATTATCACTAAATGGTATATTGTTATACATTTATGTAAACTAGATAAAATTGACTATCTTACAGTACATACCTTTATGTCCTTATTTTATACACAAAAAATCCAGTATAGGGCCAAATCCAGAAATTGCAAAATAAAATTTACTTTCCTTATGTATCCATATATGTACAAAAAAGGTTGTGCACCAGGTACAAAATTCAAGATATACATTTTGTTCAAAATGTAATTAGAGACAAGAATATATATACTCATTATTAGTAAAATACATAAGATAAATATTTATGACGATAAAACCAAATATGATCACCATGGTACTAACCTAAATCCCATAAAGATACATGTAAAACCAACCAAGACACACAATATCACTTATCGCTTATATTTTTACTAATAACCTTGTTCAAACACTTTATTTGGCAATAATAAATGCACTTTAATGATAATAAACAACATTTTCAATTGAATATAACCTAAAAAGCAATAATAAATGACGAAAACGTAAACAAAACAGAAGGCAGAAAACAACAGTGACGTAACAGATCTTGGCGCAGATGTTTTCTTTCCAACATAGAGTAGAACCACTCGAGACAGACATTGGAGTAAAGCTTGAAATCTGCCGTTTACAGTGATACCAAATTCAATGCAGTTCAGTACAACTAGAGTGTATTCAGACCGTTGTAACTGAACGTCTGCAAAGTCGCCCGAATTCGGGCGGGTGGCACTTGTACGTAACAAAAGCCCGCCCGAATTCGGGCGGGCGGCACCTAGAGGGTTAAGTTATCCAAACAAAAATCCTGGGAATATCTGCCTCGCATCCCCACTTTGGGGAAGCCTAGCATTCCCAAGGTCAAACATCGTAGTGCCGCCGTTGTTGAACACTAGTCGCAGTACTGCTGCCACAAGACAACATGGCGCGGGATGCCCAGGTGCTGCTGTCTCCGATCGGAGATAAAAACAATGATGTAATTTTACTGCAAATTTGATGCCTGTGCTGGGTTCTCTGGGTGTTTCCAAGTCAGTCTGGTCAAATTGTAAATGAAACGACAACTTTTAATTTTAGCATAGGAGTGAGCTTTGACAGCTACTATGCCGCAGTGAAGGTGGTAAACTAAACGATATGGAACATGCAAGGTAGTCTAGTAATGCTACAAAGGGAGAAGATGCTTTTTGCAGACTAATCAGTCCTCTGCGATTTTAATATACACTCAGATAAAAGTCAGACAGACAGAATTTTTCTAGTCTGTATTTCCGTCATCCAATCATCTCCGGTGTAACTTAATTTGAGCATTTCGATTGTTGGGGTAGAATGATGATCAAGAATTAACTTAGTATGTTGTGGTGGCCGCTGGCCACTCCCGAATTACACTGACGTTGATCTTATGGTTGTGAAGGTAATTGTTTGTGACTTGACATATTTTTATTCAACTATATTCTACACTCAAGCTTTCACCAGCACAATAGAGTCATTATAGGTAATAATTACAAACATTTTCGACCGGTGAAAAAGAAGTTTTATTTGGTTAGGCCTTATTTCATTTGTTTTGTTTTTTAAATGAGTATCGATTCTGCATATTGGGATTGGATATGAATTCAGTGATTACTTTGGCCTATTACAAATTATTAGCCCAAGTTTGGTCATATTCATTTTATTATATTTTTAATACTTAACTTACACTTATGCTTGAATATTGAAAAATTCAACTTAATGTAAAACTGCAATTTTTGGGTACTAGGCTAGCTTTAACATTATTAACAGTTTGAACAACATCTGTTTTCAGGAGTTTCATCTAGGGATCTCAAAATTAAAATTTATGATAGCCTAGTCTTCTTTCTTTAATGAGGTGTAGAGGTGGGGGTTCTTCTGGGATTGTCCTTTGATAACTGACGGGCCTGCATATATTTTTGGTCACATGACACTGTGAGAACAGCTTACAGCTGTAAATCCCATTTAAACGCATTGTGATAGTCTGATCTGCCAGTTTTTTCTATCGTTTTGTCACAAAAATCTCTGAATATAAAAGTTATTGTTGTGAGGCGGAAAGCAAAAAGGGACCTCATCGCGGCAATTCCCGGTTTTTAGTTTTTGATATTTTTGAATTAAGCTTTAAATAACAAACAATTCAGTGCAAAAATCATATATCTATGATTTTTTTTGTTTAAGTTACGGATTTTAAAATTTTATATAGTGAAAATGGGCATATTGATAAAAACGCAAATAAAATATTCAAAGTAACACAAAATCATTATTTATATCATTTAAGAAATTAAAGTTGTATATAAATTAGTTTGAAATGTCCTCTACAAAATTACATAAAAAAGTCTCATAAACATCTATCTTCTTTATTAAAGTGGAACAACAAAACTGTCTGCATCGCTGTGGTTCAGCTGACAGCGTTTGCAGGGCTGCCACCTGCACTTATTTCTATGCCCCAACATTTATTGTTTGGGCAATACATTAACTTATCACAAATTAAATAAATGTAATAATTAATAATAGTTACCGGTATCAATAGTTAATAATACAAAAATCATAGTTTTAAATTCATAGTTTAGGTGTGTTAGTACAACTACTAAGAGTAGGTGGTTTTTAAACTAAAGAAAAGGTACCTGAAGTCGGGACAGGGATTTTTATAACCAGACAACGTTGTCATTTTACAATAAACTCGGTAGTTCAATTCGTCACCGCTAGAATTCATCAGAGAGTAGTTTTCAAAGTATTGCCTAGTTATCTGATGTGTTTGAGAAAAGGGACCTGTTCGCGGCCCATGTTATTTTCCCATAAGCGCGAAGAGGTCCCTTTTCCCAAGCTGAACAAAGACTACTTTATTGATTATTTTGAGTGTTTCATCTGTTTACAACAGTTTTGTAATCGATTACAATTGATAACGGAAGAAATGAAGCATATTAAATCGCAAACAACTGAAAATAAATATTTTTGACCTCATTCGATAAAACTGCCTGTACTGAAATTTTCACTTTGCCGCGATGAGGTCCCTTTTTGCTTTCCGCCTCACATATTGTTCTAATCTGAATGAAAATTCATAGGCAGCGGTACCAGTTTCTTCCTGCTTTTCAAAATATAAAATACCCCCATAGCAGCAAACCTGCATACTCAGCGAATTTCCAATGAAGATATAAATGTCTTAATACTTCATAAATCCACTTACCAAGTTTCATTAAAATATACTCACAAATAATCGATGTATACAGTTTTAATGATTCTCCATAAGAATAACATTGGGGCTGAGTATGCAGGTTTGCTGTATCAACGAACACAATAAATGGGTTTTATGCTAATATCAATATAACTCAACTAGGTGAAGTCATATACCAGTTTTTATTCATTTATGTTTATAATTAAGGGAGACATAGCATTTAGTTATTATCCATAAGAATAACATGGGGTTGTGTATTCAGGTTTGCTGCTACAAGAGCCTTTAGAAAAAATTATTATTTTGAACAAATATCAATAGAACACAACCAGATAAAGCCGTATACCAAGTTTCGTCAGTATACGTTCTTAAATAGGCGAGATATAACATTTTTCTTTTCCTCCATAAGAATAACATTAGACAACGTACTGTGTTTAGCACTTTCAATATCTCGGGAACCAATTGACGTAGAGGAATGATCAAAATACCAAATTGTGTGTTTTTTTAAGCTGAATACAACGGTAAAAACTAAAATTTGACAATTTCAAAAATTATATGTACAAAATTCAAAAAACTCATTTTTGGGGTACAAAACCCCCCCAAAATACCCCTTCGGATAGAGCGATCTGGCTGGTTTTCGATCTTAAAGTCATAAATGTTGCTTTACAGGTTTATACCAAATTTCATCAAAATCGGATCATTTTTACGAGAGTTATCGTGCTCACGGACACACACACACACACACACACACACACACACATATATATATATATATATATGTATATATACAGTATCGAACGAATGGTGTTTTTGGGGTCTGGGGACCTCAAAACAAAAAGTTATCATGGTCCCGGGCCTAGGTCTTACCATGCCGACTACGGTAATAGCTTCTTCCCTATAGGGGAAATTCGCTAACAGACTTTTCGGTTTTATATTACTTGCGGTCTATAATATATGATTTGCTACATGGCAAGTTCTGTAAAACGTAAGTTCTTTCTCTGATTAAGTTAGATTTCAACAACAGGACCATACAACCCATTGGTCTCAACCCATTGTGGTGCAAAGTGGTTTTACTTTCTCCCCCTTATACATAGTAGGAGAAAGTATTGTTTTCGTCAAAATTTTCGAATTGGAGTTGTTAGTGGAAATATTCGTTTTGGTGTTCCCTGAACTCAAAAAAGTGATTTTTACGTGATGTCTGTGTTTGTCTGTCTGTCTGTCTGTATGGATGTGTACAGAGCTAGAGCCCTAACCAATGGTCCCATTTTTATAAATTTTGGTATGTAGGTACTAATCCACAATATCTCCAGGCGTTTTTTTCATTTTGTGAAATTTTTGATTTTTAAGGGTAACTATCCCCCAAAAACCGCCAAAAACATGAAAAATCGAGATTTCTCAAAAACGGCTTCAACGATATTGATTAATCTTTAGTCGGCTCTAAAAAACGGCTCTAACGATTTTCATTAACCCTAGCAGTGGCCAGCCAAAAACTGTAGAATGGCCAACCAATTTTGGCGATTTTGCAGACCTTTTTTTGAAAATTCGTATAAAATTGAAATGAGAACTAAACATAGCCAACCACATATTCTTTTTGTTCAGAAAGAACAGGGGCATCATGTAATAGTCAAATAAAAAAGATCTAAGAGATAATTTCTTCAGCGAAGTAAAAAAAATAAAAAAAAATGAAATTTATTTTTGAAATTTCAAAAGCAGCCTCGGTAAAACTTTTTTGTCCGATTTTTTATGGAAAATTCATTATATACATTTTGTAGACAATTCAATTCCCTACATAGAAATGTATAATATGTTGGGGAAAACATTTTATTTGTAGGTATTATGTAAGTATATACGGAAAACCGCAAAATGTGAAATTTGTACAGTGTTAGTTAGTACTGTAAAAAGGTAATGTAAATATGTATATGCTAATAATAATATGTATATATTTGTAAAGCTAATGAAATAGGGAATGTAAAAAAGTCATAAAGTTTATGGTAAAAAATTGTTATCACTTATGATTAGATGAATATTGAAAATTTTAGCGTATTCGGAAAAAAAAGATTCTACGGTATTTAGTATATAACTTTTTTTTGAAATTTATTCCTCCAAATACTATATATACATTTAGTAGGACATTCAATGCCCTACATATAAATGTATAATATGTTGGGGAAAGAATTTTATTTGTAAGTATTATGTAAGTATATACGGAAAACCGCAAAACGTGAAAATTGTACAGTGTTAGTTAGTACTGTAAATAGGTAATGTAAATATGTATATGCTAATAATAATATGTATATATTTGTAAAGATAATGAAATAAGAAATGTAAAAAAGTCATAAAGTTGAAGGTAAAAAATTGATATCACTTATGATTAGATGAATTTTGGAAATTTTAGGGTATTCGGAAAAAAAATTCTACGCTATTTAGTATATAACTTTTTTTAGAAATTTATTCCTCCAAATACTATATATACATTTAGTATATTATATCTATATATTATTCCTGCAGGTATTTAGAAACAATAAAATATATAAATATACATATACACAGGGTAGTGGCATATTATATAAGAGATAACGTGTGATTGTAGGTCCGGTCACCATATAGGAAAAATTACAAAATTGTTATTTTTTATATTAGGCCTACTCAATAAATGAAATATATCCTACCTTACAATTGTAAAAGTAATAAAAATAAATATAATTACTCACCCCCGTCCCATTATTATGTTATCCTGTTGGTTTATTATCACAATCGAACATTCGAGACATTGTAAGAAAAACAACTTTTTAGAAACACTATTTTACACACTTCAGTAATATTTATGCATAATAAAATGCATAAAGATTACTGTTATATACACACATACACTTCACTAACACTAACACTCCGAAATAATAAAGGATTTAGCAATAATTCGCGGATAACAAGCGAGCGCGAACTCACATAGCACGGCGAAAGAATCATGTGATGGCGACTTCTACGACGCATTATATGTCAGAAGAGTGACGTATTTCCTTCTTCTCCCACAGCGAGGCGGAAAAGATGATGCGCAAGGCTGCCAATGTCAAAAGCTAAATTTCTTCCTCTTCAAAATGAAATATTATATGACTAGTATTTATAACTTGCACTGGATGTAATTCGTATTTTAAAATCTGTCGCATAACGTCAGATGGCCAACTGTTAAAAAGTCAGAAAACAGCTGTGTTCATAAAATCGTAACTGTTGTGCAATCAATATTTCGTTCTAAAAATCAATACCACAGTGAAACTAAACTCTTTGGCTATGCAGTGGTACCACCCGCAACATCCTAAGACAAAAATTACCCGAGCAGGGTAATTCCAAAGTAGTCGTGTTTTTACATTTTCCGAGCGTCGACTGCAGGAATGGCGTAGCGGCAAAATTTCATTGTAATTATAATCGTCGTGACATTGTTATACAACTTGTAAACGGTTCATTTATGTAATAAAATGAAAGTTCAGAATGTGATCTTTCGAATGGTATAAATATTGTTCACTTCTGAGTTGACTATTAATGTTTTTTTACCGTTAAAAAAATTTCGACCAGGACTGTCGTTTTGCGATAGTGGCCATTTTAAGGCAACACAAAAATCTATCGTTTAACGACATATGGCCACGGCTAGGGTTAAACTTTAGTTGTTTGTAGAACTTTAGTTTTCCAACAAAATGACACCACCCGCATTTCTGTAAAAATTCGGGTTCAAAAATTACAAGACTTAAAATATCAAAACTTCCAGTTTTTTGTATTTTTCATAAAAAAAACTTTAATATAAAAATTATTACTATTCACCATTAAAAAAGAGCTCAAAAAAACTAAATAATTTAGTATTTTGAATTACTATTCTACGATTACTGGTTGCGGAGAAAATTTAAATTTTTATTTTGCGGTAAACGTAGTTCGTTGTCCAATGTTATTCTTATGGGGAATACAAAAATTACTATTTCTCTCTTATTTATTGATCAATTTCAATATGCTTATCAAGTTAGTATTGACCAACAGAGGAAATTCGAAATATGTTGCCCCTTAATAACCCTGAGGGGTGGAATAGGGGGCATTTCCCCTCTTAAAACCACGTGTGTAGCAATGGATTCTGTAATGCCTCCTAAACAGGGATATGGGTGGGGATATTTTTAAAAACAACTTGTTTACAAGATTTTCTGTACATTCGACCGTGCTTTGTATTCTATATTTAGTAAATAAAAAGTAATTTATTCATTAAAGTTGGGCTAAAAGGGAGGAAGTATGTGTCAGTTTCCTGAAACCGTTTATTTGATATTGATACCCTACTGAACTAAGAAAATGTAGCAGTTCATTATATAGCTTGCTTGATTGAATCGTAAAGTATCTGTTAACAAAAAGACATACAAAATATCAGTCTTATTGCTTTTAAATAATTTGTTGAGTCGCATAATACATGATGTTACAATTAAACAGGATAAAATAAACTAAGTCCCACAACACTTCAAATATATTTACACTTATTAATTAATGTACTTGTATATAAGACGGTTAGTATACAAAAAAATGGTAGGGTACAAAGCAGTCAATTTCAACCAGTCACACCGGTCATCATCAGAGAATCTAAGCGGAATATTTTATCATTCCAATTTAAGATTCTGCAACCCAAATTGCGAGCCTGTATGATAAAGGAGGATACTAACAGCCGTAATATGCTAAGAAGAACATTCGAGTCTGAAAACTGAGTACGGTAAGGCTTTAAAGAACATGAGCCTACTGTTTAATTTACTGTCCATTTTCTCATCATGCTTCGAAAAATCAATAGTACGAGAATCGATATGAAGGCCTAAAAAATTGGTATGCTGGTATGGATCAATGATACTTTCACCTACAATCATAGAAGAGCCAGGGGCGGAATCAGCTCTCACCTTAAAATCAATGAACATTGTTTTATTTGTGTTAACCAGCAAGTTGTTTACAGCCAACCAATGCAGCAAAAAACTACTTTGCAAGAACGTGTTCACCTGAAGAATATCATGGGAATGGTTACTAACACTTAACGAGGTGTCGTCTGCAAATTAGTCTTAAAGAATAAAACTGAGTTTGGCTTTATTTCACACAATTCAACTAACTAAAAGATACATAGTTTGAGTTTAGTCATGGGAATGGAAAACATGTTATAAACAGTAAATGTAAATAAACAAATTAATAATGATTAAGATTCCCAGCTGATAGAATATTTTCTACCACATTCTCCCTAGCTAGTATAAGTTGAAGTCTTGTAAATGTGATGGCAGTCTCTTTGGGTGAGAACTTCGCCGATGGGATGCCGTGTCTTCAACTTGTCGAGTTTGAAATAACTCTTGATTAGTTGTCGGATTTACTTCTGATAATTCTCTTGTTACTTATGATGGGTCTTCAATTGAATCTACTGGGTGCTCATCCTGGTCAAACTGTATCAAGTTTTTTCCTGTTGTGTCATTCTCCTCAACTTTTGCTTCATTACCTGACTCTCCGCAGGTTCAAGTTGCGAGTTGATACTGTGGTCTCACGTCTATCTGGCAACCATACATGAGCATAGTCAGAGTTTCCTTCCAGTAGGGTCACCTCCTCGACCAATGGTTCATATTTTGAGTGTCTGATAGGATGTCTCATTAACACTCGTCCAGGAGTCATTAACTAAGTTAGTGTGGAAATCCCATTTATTGACCTCCTAGGATGTCCAAACATTCGCTCGTATGGAGTACAGTTGGTGGCAGTACACAGTAAGGATCGAATTGAATGTAGAGCATTCTCCAAAACCATTTCCCACTTAGTCACGTCAAGTCGATCATTTTTAAGTGCAAGTTCTACAGTTCTCCATATAGTACCATTATACCTCTTGACTTAGTCAAAGTCAAGGTCAAAGTCAAACTCTAGCCTGTGGGAGTTCAAATCAATTTCTCCCCGATTTCTTGTGTTATAATTGTGATTATCCCCAATTAATTTGATTTCATCAAATTTAAATCACAATGACTGAATTGTTTCAAAAACATACATTCCATAGAGACGGTCATTATATTTAAAGATATAAAATGCTCTTTTACTGAAGTTTTTGGTTTAAGATTTAAAATAACTCGTACCGGTATGGCCCTTTTTTGCAATTTCAAAATGGTGTTTAGGTTGCTATCAGAAGTAGCCCCATAGAGTGATATTCCAAAAGAAATAATCGAATGAATATATGCAAAATAGACTGTTTTTAAAGAATCAGTAACAAGAATTTTTTTAATCTTGATAATGCAAAAATACCAGATGATATTTTAGAAATCACTTTTTCAGCATGTAAATTCCAGGAGAGATTATTGTCCATTTCTAATCCTAAAAATTTTACGTTATCTACTTCATTGATTATTGTTTTTTCACTAATTTCAATTACCTGATGGATCAACATTTGTGTCTGACGTGTCTTGAATACAACAAAATTGGTTTTCTCAGGATTGAGTAATAGCTGCTTATCATTAAAATATTGCTTTAATAGGTTCAAATTAGCTGTAGATGATGATTCCAATTCCTTTACCGAAGAACCTGAAATTTTGAGAGTGGCATCATCTGCGCAAAGACACAATTGGCTGCCGGTGGTCAGTGCAGGCAAACATCTTAAATAGCAAATAAACAGCAGAGGGCCCAGAATAGAGCCCTGTGGCACTCCATATTTTACTGATCTGATCTTGGATTGATGAGAAATTTTAATTTTGCTTTTGTTGTAGTTAACTATTTCTACATGTTGTTTTCTATTAGATAAATATGAATTTAACCAATTAAGAATGTTTTTACGAATACCAAGATCATATAAAATTGACAAGAGCATTTCATGATTGAGGGAGTCAAAGGCTTTGGTGATATCCATAAATACACCCTGTGCTTTTTGCCTGCCATCCAATGAGTCAGTGATGGATTCAGTGAATTCGGTTGCTGCTGTTTAACTGATCTTCCCTGCCTAAAACCATGTTGGCATTCTTCTAAAAGGTAGTGATTCTCAAAATGCTCTACCAATTGATTATAAATTGCTTTTTCAAATATCTTTGATATGGTTGGAAGGAGGGATATTGGACGGAAGTTTTTTATTTGGCTTTTGTCTCCATTTTTGAATAGCGGTTTCAATTTTGAAATCTTTAGTTTTTCAGGAAATATTCCGGACACAAAAGATGAATTAATCACATGGGCTAGAGGTTTTAATAGTGAAAGACTTGATTTTTCAGGAGCACCACAGGTATCTCATCATAACCAGTGCTATAGGAATTTTTCAGATTACTAATTATGCTGCTTACTTCTTTCTCATCAACAGGTTTGACTTTAAAAACATGGCTATTATTATTTTCTAAATGTACAACGCTATTCCCTTTTGAAAAGTCTAGATGAGGTATGACACAATCATCAACTAAGTCAGTAAAGTAATTGTTGAAAACATTACTAACAACATTTGGTTCAGAAACTAAGTTGCCATTTACTTTTAGATTAATGTTTTGGATTTTCACATTATTTTTCCCAGCTTCAGAATTAATTATATTCCATGAAGTTTTGTTAAAATTTGAGGATTTTTCTATCTTAGTCTTATAATACTGTTTTTTCACAATACTTATTTTATTTTTGAAATCCTTATTGCCCTTTCTTACTAGCTTGTGCAGATTTTTACTTTTTGTTTCCCTAGCTAATTTACTAAGTTCGATAAGTTTTTCTTTCTCAAATTTCAATTCTGCTGGAAACCATTTTTTGTCAACGTAACGCCTAGCAAGTTTTTTCGGGAAACAGAGATTGAAATAACTTACTAAAGTTTGGTAAAAATCATCATATTTAGACTCTACAGGAGCCATATATACTTCCATCCAAGTTTCCAGTTCCAAAGCTTCAATAAAAGTTTTGATATTGGCATCAGAAAATTTTCGACAATATTCAAAATAGATAGAGTTTGGGTTGAAAGAATTTTTACTACTGATAAGAAAAAGCTGCCCATCATGGTCGATAGTTGAGTATTAACACCTACTAGCTTATAATTTCGTTCATGTAAGCTAGTAAAAATGTTATCTATTGTACTCTCAGTTGTTTCTGTAATTTGAGTTGGAAAATTTACTATAGATCTTAAACCATTTGCTATAACTATACTATTAAGCTTATTTCTGTTTACATTATTGTAATCCAACATATCAATATTTATGTCACCCATAAATACAATATTTTTGTATTTTGGACTTAATATTTCTAATAAAATGATTAAATTTTCAATAAATTTTGATTCATTTTTTGAAATGGGGTTTCGGTAAAAGCCAATTAAAAGTAATCTAGATTTATTGCCTGGTAGAAGAATATTATAATATTCCACCAAACAACATTCAAATACCATGTCACAAAGAAGCTCATTGATTTCTGGCAAATTTATTTCTTTGAATTTGAATTTATTTCCTTCGTGCTTGAAGAATCTTGGCTTCACTTGGGAACAAAATTTACAAGATCCAGTCATTCGTCATATTTTGTCAAGGGAGTATGGTAAGTTCTTGCTTCGGATCCAATGGTAAATCCTAGTTTCACCTGGATGACACATTATTTCATGATATTCTTGAAGTTTGTTAACTTTGTCAGTCAGCGAAGAATATACTCTTGACAGACTGTCAGTAGCTGCATAGTTTACCAGGTCTATATACAATGTCATAGCTGTAACATGATAGTTCGAGTTTCCATCTCATAATTTTGTCATTCTTTATTTTTCCTGATAACTTAGTGTTAAACATGAAAGAGACAGACTTCTGATCGGTGAGTAATTTGAAATGTCTGCCCAGCAAATACTGTCTCCATTTTCGGATGGACTCCACAATCGCATACGCTTCCTTTTCAACTGAGCTGTGTTTTAGCTCACTGTGTGTCAGAGCTCTCGAGAAGAATGCCACAGGTTGACTATCTTGCGATAGAGTTGCCGCTAATATTGTGAACGAAGCGTCTATCTCAACGGTGAATGGTAGCTCAGGATTTATTGGGCTCATTGAAGCATTTTCAATTTCTCTTTTAAGTTCATTGAATGCATTTATTGCTTGCATAGATAGGGGAAAAGAGCCCGTTGTTAGTAATTTGATTTTCTCCGAAAACCGCGGAATATATCTCGAAAAATGAGAAAACATACCTACAGCCCTTTTGAGTGATGATGAGTTTGTAGGCAGGGGAAAGTTCTTTAGAGGTAACAAATGATCTGAGTCTGGTTTTATAGTTTTGTTGCTTATAGTGTATCCAAGAAGACTAATAGATTTCATTGAAAAAGAGCATTTATTTTCGTTGATAATCAAGTTATACTTAGATGCAGCGGTCATTAACCTGTTGAGGTTTCAAGGAAAGGTGTCCTTAAGATTTCCAGTTCGAATTATGTTATCAATTACCCTTTGGAATGCTGCGACTCAATTTTTTACACCAAAGGTATTCTGGTAAACTGGTACAGCTGACCACATGCCTCAAATGCTTTAAAAGGCTTATCTTCAGACTTGATTGGTATTTGATAAGTGCTTTTTAAATCGATAGCACTAAATACTTCATAGTTAGCCACTTTATTAACAATTTCTTCAAGGTTTGGGATAGGATAAGCATCTAGATGTGTAAACCGATTTATGGTATTAGAGTAGTCTATAACCATGCATCTCTTGTGCTTTTCTGAGCTCGCGACAAAAGCCTGAGCTCTCCAAGGAGAAATACTTGGTTCAGTTACTCCTTCATCTAAGAGTGACTCCATTTCTGCAGAAATTAACTTGTAATCTACTACAGTATGTCGGCGAGATTTAACAGAAATAGGATGACAATCAGGAGAAAGATGCTCAAATATTGAAGCCGGCTGTACATTTGCAGCCGCAACAGATATTACAGCGAGTGGTGATTGTGGTCCACCCAATGTCATTTCTAGTTTAGAGTGGCGACAAAGTAAATCGTGACCTATTATCACATCACAGCAAAGATTAGGTAAAATGCATAAAACTACATTCTCATATGAGTTACCAATAAATTTTAAATTAACTTTGCAATCACCTATAGTTTTAGAGATTAACCGAGATGAGGCCATTGATAACTGGCCGATTTTAGAGGGATAACTTTTTATTTTCAGGGTTTTTGCTAAGTCACTGCTTAAGAAACTAGTATTACTACCAGTGTCAATGAAAGCTTGAGCCTCTCTACCATTGATATTTATTTGAGACAATTTATTGGCTTTAGAAAGACCAGTGTGGTAACATGACGAACAACTGATCTGACCTGACATTGCTGAAGTCGCATGCTTTATTTTTGAGTTTGCACTAAAGTTTGTACTATCCATTTGAGAAGATTTACATACCTTTTTTCCACAACCTTTGCAGTATGAGTCATTCCTTGGATGTCTGCTGAATCCACAGAAGAAACATTTATTTTTACTAACAGATGTAGCAGCTACAGTTATCTGGTTTTTATCTTCATCTTGTATTTTTGAAGTTTTAAAATTTAAAACCGAGTTGACATTCGAGGTAGGTTGGTACATGAGTCTATGTTGTTGTGTATTTTCTAAGCAACGTGCTTGTTCATAAGCCTCTTTCAGAGGTAGTTTGAAATTCTCCAGCAAT
Source organism: Allygus modestus (assembly GCA_963675035.1). Classification (NCBI taxonomy): domain Eukaryota; kingdom Metazoa; phylum Arthropoda; class Insecta; order Hemiptera; family Cicadellidae; genus Allygus; species Allygus modestus. The sequence continues at coordinate 43,614,498 of OY776116.1, forward strand.
CTTTGGCGTATGTGGGGTGCAAGCAGGCCATTTACAAATGCATCTCTAATACAGTCATCTCTGTTCAGTTCCACAGAGGTAGCTTTGAAGTTACAGTCTTTGCTGGGTATTTTTAATGCTTCTAGGTACTGGTCGACCTAGACCGTCTCTCCTGGTTGTTGCTGACGCGTGAATAGTTTGTGACGAGCAAATACTTCATTTACTGGTTTGCAGTAAAGATTGCGTAGATTAGCTATTGCATCGGCAAAAGTTAGACATTCACTTATATACAAATATACCGAAGGCACTACAAAATTGATTGGTAGTTTCAGCTTTTCTGATTCATTTGGTTCTGTTACTTGGAATAAAGTTAGTGAATGTTCTATACCAGTGTTCCCACTTCATGGTTGCTGTTGATGAGTTTGGGTCTATAGATAATTTAGTTGGAGGTAAATGTTTTTCTATGTTGCCTTGTTTACTATGTGAAATAAATTGTTAAAGAATAAAACTGAGTTTGCCTTTGAGATATAGGCTTTATTTCACACAATTCAATTAACTAAAAGATACATAGTTTGAGTTTAGTCATGGGAATAGAAAATATGTTATAAACAGTAAATGTAAATAAACAGGTCAGCACGAGGCATGCTACTACAAATACCATTGATAAAAAGTTAAAATCAGGACCTGCCAGAGCACTGTTCTCTGAGGGACACCCAAACTTATGATCATTTAATCAGATTGTTGGCACGAAACACATTATACTGCCCTTTACTGTTATGAATTCTGCTTTCTATTTGTAATGAAAAAGGATGACCTAACAAAACATTTCCTCCTATGCCAAAGTGCTCTACATTACTCAAGAGTAGGCTGTGATTTACCATATATCAAAAGCTTTGCTAAGGTCTAGAAAATTCCAAAATTGTGCTGACAATCATCCAGAGCCTTTGAAATAAAAATAAACATTGTATTAACAATTGAAGTAATTTTTTGAAAGCCAAAAGTTTCTCAAAAAGAGCATTATTTGCAGTCAGAAAGGGTTAAAGACGACAAAGGAACAATTTCTCTTTAAGCTTAGAAAAGATTGAGACAGTGGAGATTGGTCAGTAGTTGTTTCTGTCTACATCATTTCCTTTTTATGAACATGGTTTAACAATACCTGATTTAAGTAGCATGTGAAATTTGCCCTGCTCAAAAGATGCATGGGGTGAAATGGGACAACGGCCAAGCCAACGATTCACTGATTTCCTTAAGCAATCTGGAGGAAACTTCATCTTGCCCAGCAGAGTAACTGGTTTTCAGCGAATGTATAACTGTTAAGCAAGACTTCTTCACTACTACTTGGACACAAGTATAAAGACGATGTAGCAGGATACATTTCTAAAACATTCCTCAAAGCTGCAAACTATTAACACCAGATTTAATAGCAATGTTGTCTCTGAAAAAATAATTGAATGAATCGGCTACTTCCTTAGGCTTACTAACAAACACCATCATCATTTTTAATTTGAATATTTGTTACATGTAGTAAAGGAACATATTTTGGTGTAACCATTGACTATAGTCAATGGTGTAACTTTATTAACGAGTTGGCACGCAGCACGCTGACGTGAGGGAAGTGAATTTCCACATAAAAAACTATAAAAACTCAAAATCAGTTAAAAACATACAATTATTCCAATTTTTATTCAAATCTGAAAATATTGATTTTTTGCCAGTTCTGATACTCCTGGTTCTATTTACCTGCAATGCTGGGAATACAATTTTGCGCATTATAAGGTTAGGAGAAGGTCCAGTCAGGCTTTAAAGTAGGCATGAGGTTGTTGGGGATGATAAAAGTACACAAAAAATGATTTAACAGGCTTTTATAATGTAAAACCCCCATAAGACAACGTACTGTGTTTGGTCAATAAACATTTCCTTTAAAAACTCGGTAAATATATATGCTAGAATGACGAGAGAGGGCTTAAAAGTTTCGCCACACTAATTCCCATCTTTTTACATTCGTTAATTTTACATCAGGGGCTTTTCTGACCCTTTTCGGGCCCAAAAACTCAAAATTTGAAAGATTAATCCCCTAAAAAGGGGTTTAGAGTTTTCCGATTGCTTTGCCCAACGAACTTGTCCAACTGATTATAGAATGGAATGTCCCTACCAAATTAGAAGTAAATCAGTCAAAAAATGTGACCGCTAGAGTGCCTGCACATATATATATGTATATATATATATATATATATATATATATATATATATATATATATATATATATATAAAATTTGAACGAACCCCCAAAACGTGTTCAGGGGGTCACGTTAGGAACTTATATGGTGGTCCCGGGCTTAAGTTTCACCGTGCGGGTCATGCTAATAGTTCACTTTCCATAGGAAATTCACTAATAATATTCCAAACAGCTTTAGGTTTGTAGATAGAGTTGTTCAGTTGTATAAACAAACTAATGCACATTTTAAAAACGTTAAAAATTGCACATTAAGTAAAAATTATGAATAATAACTTGTACATTAATTTCTAATGAAATGGTAAGGAGTACTCTCGTTTATTGTCATTTATCAAAATTCATATTTTGTGTGTCTTGTTAATAATTAGTTTATAATTTAATTTTGAGCAGATCAAAAATAAGTGAGGAGAGTTGTGTTCATACAATGTTACTTAATGGAGTATTCGGCTGCTGGCTGGCCGCATAAAGTCACATGTGTAGTCACAGGCCTGTTAGTTATCGTAGGGCCCGGACTAATGTCCTGCGTGGCGACTGCACCAAAATCTGATAAAGTGTCCCAGCTGACCCCACAGGCTTACATTTTTTATTTGTGTTGAATAAAATTATTTTTTATAGGCCCAGTTTGAGACAATGAATGAACTCAGAGATGATCTTGAGACGGAGCTGAGAGAGAGGTTGGCTTCGACTGAGTCTCCATTCACATGGATGCCGAACCGCTCAGATTTTGAGGCTGTTGATCCATTATACATATTGAAGAACAATGTTCCAAAAGATGAAGAGGGAAAAGATAATTTCACCAAGTAAGTTTGGTCCGATTTGTCAGTATTATTAAATATAGTTATACCTATATTGTATTCTTTTGGCACTAACAGAATTTATTTATCATTACCTCTTGTCATAAATATTTTTTAAATACTATTTTTAACCTCGGTACTCCTGGAGTATTTTGTGATGGTGGCATTAGAATGTGTTCATCATGATTTATAGATTGCGAAACTGGGTAAAGTCGGCATTAGAAGAAACTCAGATGGATTAAATCATATCTAACCAATCATAATAAACTTAACCAACTTATCTTAAAATACCCCCGTTGCAGCAAACATGTGTACTCAGAGAATTTCCAATGCATAATATATGTTTTAATACCATGTAAAGCCGCATACCAAGTTTCATAAAAATATATTCACATATAAGCGATATACACAATTTTAATTATTTTCCAGAAGAATAACCTTGGTGATGAGTACGTAGGTTTGCTGAAACAAGGAACACAAACAGTTGGTTTTTATGCAAATATAAATAGAATTCAACTAGGTGAAGCCACATACCAAGTTTCATCAATATTCAATCATAAATAAGCACTATATAACATTTTAATTATTCTCCATAAAAATTACATGGGAGCTGAGTAAGCAGGTTTGCTGCAACAAAGAACAAAAAATGGGTTTTTATGCAAATATCAATATAATTCAACAAGGTGAAGCTACATACCAAGTTTTATTAATTTATGTTCAAAATTAGGGGAGTCATTACATTTTACTTATTCTCCAAGAATAACATGGGGGCTGAGTACGCAGGTTCGCTGCTATGGGGATAATCAACAAAAAATCAATTTGCTGTGCAAATATCAATATACCAGTACTACGTGATGCCACATACCAAGTTTTATCAATATACATTCATTAATAATGGAGATATCAAATTTTATTTATTCTCCATAAGGATAACATTGGACGACGTACTGTGTTTAGCACTTTGAATATCTCTGCAACGGTTGGACGTAGAATCACAATTTAAATAACAAAATGATTGTTTTGTGGAGCTGAGTTGATTGGTAAAAGCAAATGTAAAGTTTACATTAAAATTAACTTAGGAAAAGCCAACAATATTTTTCCTATAAGATTAACATGGGAGATTTTATGAGCAGGTTTTTTTATTTTCTCCGCAACCACTTAACCTAGGTTAATAATTCAAAATATGATATTATTTTCTTAAGCTCTATAACATGGTCCGAACCAAAATTAAGTGTTTTGAAAATTGTAGGATAAAAAATACAAAAAACTGATTCTTAGAAAATTTAAAACCCACTTCCCATAGTCCGATTTTTCTGGTTTTCGAACTTAAAAGTCTTAAATGTCACTTTACACATTTGAGCTAAATTTCATCGAAATCAGATGTTTTTTATTCACGTTATCGCATTCACGGGCACATATATAGACATTATTTATAAAATGTCAATTTTGTTAAGTGTTTGGTTATAAAAAGTTTTTTGTATTGTCTGAAGAAGCTTAAAGCGAATTATAACAATTTAGTAAGTTTTTGGTATTTTTTAATTTATATATATATATATATAGATGAAAAATAAGTAACATGAGTACCCTGGAGAAAACATTTTAATTAATTAACACAACATGTTTCGACTTATAAAAGCCATGATCACGTGCTGATTTGCTAAATACATAACCTTATTTTCATTATCAATCACAAAATGTAAATAAATAAAATTTGATAACAGACAGCTGATTGCGATCTCTACTGGTGTAAGTGTTATATATTTGTCTTTATATTTATAATTTTGTTAAAAACTGGATTACTTGATTGTATCTGCATGGTGTTTAAAATATTGTGACTGTCATTTTTATGGCTCTGATATATATGGAATTCTTCTTTTACATTTAATTTTTGGCCTTTCTTCATTATTTCTAGAATAGACATATTTTCATCACAGTTCTTATATTTATGATCTGTTTTTAGTATGTGGTCAGCGAAGGCAGATTTTTGCGAGGTTTTATTGTTTGACCTAACTGCTTGGATGTGTTCGTTGAACCTACGTTTAAAACTTCTTCCAGTTTGGCCTATATAATATTTTGGGCAATCGCTACATTTGATCTTATAGATACCGCATTTTTCAAATTTGTTTGTTTGATTTTGATAAGTATTTGAGAATTTATTTATTAAGTGAAACAAATTATTTCTGGTTCTAAATGCTAGCTTGTAATTTGTCTCTTCAAAAGTTTTCCGGATGGCTTTGTTTACAGTTGCGCTATAAGGTAGGCATAAATAATCATTTTTAGCTTTTCCAACTGGAATATTCTGTTTTTGTTTTTTTATTTGATTTTTTAACATCCTGTCCACAGTAATATTGACCAAAGAAAGTTACAAAGAAAAAGTGAAAGAATTCATAGATAACAACCCCTTTCAGAAACTCATTCACGATCCTACGCAGGAGTTTAGTAAACAAACGAATAATGTTATATCAAAAAGTAAGATAATACCAGTTAAAGAAAAAATAAAACTAAAAGTTATCAGACCACAAGCTCCAAAACTGAAAGGTCAACCAAAAACACATAAACTAAATATACCTATAAGACCTGTAGTAAATTACTGCAATGCTCCGTGCTATAATTTAGCAAAATACTTAAATGGTAAGCTGAAAAATTATATACATCTAGAAGAAATCTATAATCTCACCAATACGTATGAATTAGTTGACAATATCAAAGATATAGATATACCAGAGAATACAGTTTTTGTTTCCTTTGATGTTTCAAATATGTACTCCAATATACCGGTGAAAGAAACCTTAGAAATCCTTAAAGAAAACTTATCAACTCATGTAAATTTATCTCAAACAGATATTAAGGATATTATATCACTTACAAAAGTAGCAGTAGAACAAAACTATTTTGAATACGAATCACAATTTTTTAAACAGAAAGAAGGATTAGCCATGGGCTCACCCTTGTCAAGCATATTAGCTAACTTGTATATGCAACATTTGGAGTCAACTAAAATAATGAATAACTCAAACCCACTCAAAAATAAAATTGTATACTGGCATAGGTACGTGGACGATATAATTTGCTTATTCAATAACGATGAAAATAATCCTAATGAACTACTGAACTACTTGAATACTATTTCCAAATCTATAAAATTCACAATGGAGGTTCAAAATTCAGAAATCAACTTTCTAGATGTAACAATCAGAAAAGAGAATAATAAACATGTTTTTAAGATCTTCAGGAAACCTATCCAAACAAACCTAATAATTCCAGCAAATTCAAACCACCCATGGCAGCACAAGATGGCAACTTTTCATACACTCATTAACAGGATGATTAAAATACCTATGAATGAAAAAGATTATGACGAAGAAAAGGAAGCAATAAAAACATTAGCCAAATTGAACGGATACAAAACCAATTTAATTGACAGGATGTTAAAAAATCAAATAAAAAAACAAAAACAGAATATTCCAGTTGGAAAAGCTAAAAATGATTATTTATGCCTACCTTATAGCGCAACTGTAAACAAAGCCATCCGGAAAACTTTTGAAAAGACAAATTACAAGCTAGCATTTAGAACCAGAAATAATTTATTTCACTTAATAAATAAATTCTCAAATACTAATCAAAATCAAACAAACAAATTTGAAAAATGCGGTATCTATAAGATCAAATGTAGCGATTGCCCAAAATATTATATAGGCCAAACTGGAAGAAGTTTTAAACGTAGGTTCAACGAACACATCCAAGCAGTTAGGTCAAACAATAAAACCTCGCAAAAATCTGCCTTCGCTGACCACATACTAAAAACAGATCATAAATATAAGAACTGTGATGAAAATATGTCTATTCTAGAAATAATGAAGAAAGGCCAAAAATTAAATGTAAAAGAAGAATTCCATATATATCAGAGCCATAAAAATGACAGTCACAATATTTTAAACACCATGCAGATACAATCAAGTAATCCAGTTTTTAACAAAATTATAAATATAAAGACAAATATATAACACTTACACCAGTAGAGATCGCAATCAGCTGTCTGTTATCAAATTTTATTTATTTACATTCTGTGATTGATAATGAAAATAAGGTTATGTATTTAGCAAATCAGCACGTGATCATGGCTTTTATAAGTCGAAACATGTTGTGTTAATTAATTAAAATGTTTTCTCCAGGGTACTCATGTTACTTATTTTTCATCTATCATATAGTAGCCCTTCTATGTGAATTTAATTTTATATATATATTTTATATATATATAACTGAGTTCCCTTAAGGATATATATATAAATATATATATAAATTTGAACGAATAGTGTTTAGTCATCTGGGGACCTCAAAAAAAAGTTGTCATGCTCTCGGGCTTAAGTCTTACCATGAGACCTACGGTAATAGCTTCTTCCCTACAGGGGAAATTCGCTAAAATGGTTTGAAATATCACTCTGAATGGAAGAGCGTAGGTTATGCTGTTCCTCAAGGCAGTCTAGGGACCGGTTTTTTTATTAGTCTATTAATGGCCTGCCAAATTGTGTTCAGGATGAATTACCGGTTGTTCTTTTTGCTGATGATACTTCTGCTTCAGTGAAGGCTCAGACATTAGCATACTTACGAAATCTGGTTGCTGAGGCGCTCAGGGAATAGCAAACATGGTTTTCTTTGAATGGTTCTCTTTTAAACAGTTCAAAAACTAAATATATGATTTTTATAACATCACTAGATTGCTGTGTTACTACAAATCACAGATTCCTGGGAGGTTTTATTGATAAAGTTAAATTGGAATGAGCACATTGAAATTGCATAAATAAGACTTAGCAAAAGGCTTAGATAATTTGCACTATCAATATTATCCAATTGCACATATTTTGAAACATGGAAAACTGTGTACTTTGCATTTGTTAAAATCTGTTCTCCGCTACGGAGTACACTGTGGGGTAGTGGTTCAAAAAGTAAAAAAGTTTTTAAAATTCAAAAAAGGATAATCAGAACCTTAAGTAATGTATAATTTAGAACATCTTGCAAGCCCTATTGCAGAAACCTTGGTAACTCAACTTTTTATTCTCTATACATTCTTGAGACTTTAATCTACGTCCACGATAACTGCAGTGAATTTTCAGTCCACGATAACTGCAGTGAATTTTAAGCATTACATCATGTTAATTAACATGACAATTAACATGTACAAAAAACAGAACAATTTTAAATCATCCCATTCATATAACCTCATTATTAGGAAAACAAAACTTTACACTTAAAGTTTTACAACAAATTCCCTTAAATGTATAAATGTCTCAGCAACAAATGTTTAAATACCCCCGTAGCAGCAAACCTGCGTACTCAGCGAATTTCCAATGCATGTATATGTATATTAATACCACATAAAGCCACATATCAAGTTTCATCAATATACATTCATAAATAAACGATTTATGACATTTTAATTATTCTCCATAAGAATAACATGGCCGCTGAGTATGCAGGTTTGCTGAAGCAAGGAACAAAAAAATGGGCTTTTATACAAATATCATTATAACTCAACTAGGTAAAGCCACATACCAAGTTCTATTAATTTATGTTCATAATTAAATGAGATAACACGTTAATTATTCTCCATAAGAATAACATGGGGCTGAGTATGCAGGTTTGCTGCTACGGGAACTATCGGGCAAAAAATGGATTTTTGTGCAAATATCAATAGACCACAACCAAATAAAGCCATATACCAAATTTTGCCAGTTTACGTTCATAAATAAGCGAGATATACAATTTTTCTTTTTCTCCATAAGAATAACATTAGACAACGTACTGTGTTTAGCACTTTCAATATCTCGGTAACCAATTGACGTAGAGCAATGATCAAAATACCAAATTGTTTGTTTTTTTAAGCTGAATTTAATGGTATAAATTAAAATTTGATTTAAATTAAAATTACATGTGAAAACCCCAAAAAACACATTTTTGGGGTACAAAACCCCCCAAAAACCCCCCTTCGGATGGTGCGATTCATCTGGTTTTCGAACTCGTTCAAATAAATGGTACTTTACACATTTGTACCAAATTTCATTAAGATCGGACCTTTTTTACGAGAGTTATCGTGCTTACGGACACATATATATATATATATAAATATATATATATATATAAATATATATATATATATATATATATATATATATATATATATACATATATAAAAATTTGAACGAATGGTGTTTTTGGCATCTGGGGACCTCAAAATGAAAAGTTATCATGGTCTCGGGCTTAAGTCTTACCATGAGACCTACGGTAATAGCTTCTTCCCTATAGGGGAAATTCGCTAAAACTAAAATTAAAGATGCTCTATTGACTAAATGTCACTACTGAGTTTTTAAATTACAATTGTTTCTAATCCAAAATATTCAGAAAAGGACAGATCATCTCATTTTAGCGAATTTCCCCTATAGGGAAGAAGCTATTACCTTAGTCGGCATTGTTAAACCTAGGCCCGGGACCATGATAACTTTTCGTTTTGAGGTCCCCAGACCCCAAAAACACCGTTCGTTCGAAACTGTATATGTGTGTGTGTGTGTGTGTGTGTGTGTGTGTGTGTGTGTGTGTGTGTGTGTGTGTGTGTGTGTGTGTGTGTGTGTGTGTGTGTGTGTGTGTGTGTGTGTGTGTGTGTGTGTGTGTGTGTGTGTGTGTGTGTGTGTGTGTGTGTGTGTGTGTGTGTGTGTGTGTGTGTGTGTGTGTGTGTGTGTGTGTGTGTGTGTGTGTGTGTGTGTGTGTGTGTGTGTGTGTGTGTGTGTGTGTGTGTGTGTGTGTGTGTGTGTGTGTGTGTGTGTGTGTGTGTGTGTGTGTGTGTGTGTGTGTGTGTGTGTGTGTGTGTGTGTGTGTGTGTGTGTGTCCGTAGGCACGATAACACTCGTTAAAATAATCCGATTTTGATGAAATGTGGTATAAATGTGTAAAGCAACATTTATGACTTAAGTTCGAAAACCAGCCAGATCAGCGATCCAAAGAGGTATTTTGGGGGGGTTTTGTACCTCAAAAATGGGATTTTTGAATTTTTGATATATAATTTTTGAAATAGTCAAATATTAGTTTTTACCATTGGATTCAGCTTAAAAAAACACACAATTTGGTATTTTGATCATTCCTCTACGTCAATTAGTTACCGAGATATTGAAAGTGCTAAACACAGTACGTTGTCTGATGTTATTCTTATGGAGGAAAAGAAAAATTTTATATCTCGCTTATTTATGTATATAACGAAACGTTATTTATGTAGATTTATCTTATTTATGTAGATAGCGTATATTGACGAAACTTGTTATAAGGCTTCATATGGTTGTTGTTTATTGATATTTGCTCAAAAGAACAATTTTTTGCCAAAGGCTCCCGTAGCAGCAAACCTGCGTACTCAGCCCCATGTTATTCTTATGGAGAATAATTAAATGCTATGTCTCCCTTAATTATGAACATAAATGAATAACAACTGGTATACGACTTCACCTTACTGAGATATATTTATATTAGCATAAAAACACTGTTTTTGTGTTCCTTGTTGCAGCACACCTGCGTACTCAGCCCCAATGTTATTCTTATAGAGAATAATTAAAATTGTATATACCGCTTATTTGTACCGCTATATTTTTATGAAACTTGGTACCATAAGTGGCTTTATGTAGTCTTAAAACATTTATATCTCCATTGGAAATTCGCTGAGTATGCAGGTTTGCTGCGACGGGGGTATTATAAATGTCTTGAACTTTTTTTTATGTATATATGTGACATGTAATTTAATTTGAATATTGTTAAGATGTTTAGGCTACTGGTACGGTATACACACTCTTATTGTACTACATGTTACCACTTTTTGTAGCAAATCATGTAATGTATTGTGTTGATAAAGAATTTAATTTAATCTCATAAAACTAGAACAGAGCTAAAGTATAGCATTGCCTTTATTAGAGGCAGAGTTAATAAAATACGTATTTAAATTTACGAATTAAAACTTTAGTAAAATATTAAAATATCCGTTATTTGATGCTTTTAATTAGTTGTTAATTTTTACTTTCTCCCCTTATACATAGTATATGGAGAAAGTATTGTTTTCGTCAACATTTTCGAATTTGAGTTGTTAGTGGAAATATTCGTTTTGGTGCTCCCTGAACCCAAAAAAGTGGTTTTTACGTGATGTCTGTCTGTGCGTGTGAGTGCGCGTGAGTGCGCGTGTGTGTTGGCGTGAGTGTGCGTGAGTGTGCGTGTGTGTTGGCGTGTGTGTGCGTGTGTGTGCGTGTGTGTGCGTGTGTGTGTGTGTGTGTGTGTGTGTGTGTGTGTGTGTGTGTGTGTGTGTGTGTGTGTGTGTGTGTGTGTGTGTGTGTGTGTACAGAGCTAGAGCCCTAACCAATGGACCGATTTTTATGAAATTTGGTATGTAGGTACTAATCCACGATATCTCCAGGCGTTTTTTTCATTTTTTTGAATTTTTGATTTTTAAGGGTAATTATCCCCCAAAAATCGCCAAAAAACATGAAAAATCCAAATTTCTCAAAAACGGCTAACGATTTTGATTAAACTTTAGTGGTTTGTAGAGCTTTAGGTTTCCAACAAAATGACACCACCCGAATTTCTGGAAAAATTCGGGTTCAGAAGTTACAGGACTTAAAACATCTAAAATTCAGTTTTTTGGATTTTTCATAAAAAATCATAAGTGCTGCAAAAGATTACTATTCACCATTGAAAAGAGCTAAAAAAAATAAATAAATTAGTATTTTGAATTACTATTCTATAATTGCTAGTTGCGGAGAAAATTGAAATTTTCATTTAGCGGTAAACGCAGTACGTTGTCCAATGTTATTCTTATGGGGAATACATAAATTACTATTTCTCTCTTATTTACTGATCAATTTTATTAAAACTTGATATGCAGGTCAAGTTAGCATTAACGAATAGAGTATGTTCGAAATATGTTGCCATTTAACCCTGGGGGGGACAAGGGGGCATTTCCCCTCTCAAAATCTCTTTGTTTAGCAACGGAATCTATAGTGCTCCTAAAAAGGGATTTTGGTGAATATTTCTGAAAACAACTATTTTAGACAATTTTCAGTTCATTTATCTGTACTTCATATTCTATATTTAGTAAATAAAAAATCTTTTTTCATTAAAGTTTGGCTAAAAGGGAGAAAGTATGTGTCAGTTTCCTGATACTGTTTATTAATTGTTGTGCAGTTATTCAAAATACATGCGAAGAATATTTGAACTGGGGAACCAAGAAGATGTTGGATTTGCTGTTGAAGACGTGGAAGAATGGGAAACCTTTCTCTCCAACAAAACAACTGAAGATGAATTCTTTAAGAAGAACAGTCTTGCCTTAAAACATGTTGTGTTCAGCTCAAAAGCTCATCTACTTTTGAAAATGGGAGAGTATGAGAAGGTAATATAAAGGTTTTATACAGTTTTTTATTTCGATGTGCATGTCTAATTTAAAATGCCTGATTGGTAGGAAGGCCATAAATAGGCAGCGTTAGCATGCAGATTAAAAACCCAAATGGCTGTAAATAAAATGAATAGCTGAAGAATTTGTAAACACAATCCATTAGATTTCACATGTAAAATGACAAGCAAGGGAAAGCGGAGCAGTACTGTGCAGCGAGGTAATTTTGTGCATTGCTTTCCCGAATCCTCTTAAAGAAAATGGATACCGACATCCTGTAGTACTGCTGATGCACAGCAGAAGGAATCCCAATCAGACCAAGGGATATGGTGAGAGATCTAACAGCGAGGGTGTTGTGCTTATAATTCTATCTTAAATCACTACCTTTGATAAGATCAGCAAAATTTAGGAATAAAGATCCTATAGATGTTAATGTTATCATCATTAAATTAACCATTTTTAACCCTAGCCGTGGCCAAAGGTCGCCCGGCGACCATCGAAATCGTACCCTTGAAATGGCCATGGTCGCCGGGCGACCATTAAGGTCCACAAATTTTCCAATGCTAAAAAGTAATTTGTAATTAACTCGAAAGTGGACAAGTTATATACCATTTGAAAGATGACATTCTGAACTTTCATTTTATTATATAAATGAACCGTATAGCAGTTGTATAAGAACGTAACGACTATATAAAGTGAATGGTTTTTTAGTGCAAATCAATACCTGTAACTGACACGTCGAAATTCGTCAAACATGGCCTGGGACAAGATAACATAACTGGGGTAAATTTCGTGGTATGGAGTAGCGGGTGGTACCACTGGACAGCAGAAGAGTTGCTGTACATTATCGTATTTATTATTTGAACGATACATTGATAACAAAGAGCATATGATTTTTATAAAACAGGTGTTTTTGCCAAAACTAACGAATGGCCAATGGTCGCCCGGCGACCATTATGAAACGCTGTAAATATATATATAGGAAGTTTTATAACTAGTCAATAGTTGTGTCAAATTGTAGCAGAAGAAACGTAGAATAATTTTGTTTTGACAAATGGCAGCACTGGTCACTCTCACAACCTTCAGCAACGCAAGTAAATATCAGTTAGGCAGGTGTTTGGCCGATTCTTGCTGTTGTCAGATGAACCTCAAGTATAACCTACATCTTTGTAAGTGAATTTTTATCCGCGATTATTTCAGAAATTGTTCTAAATTCGGAGTTTATAGTGACAGTGTAGTGGTTGTGTGTTTATAACAGTAATCTTTATGCATAAATATTACTGGAAAGGGATAAATTAGTCAATTGGTGAAGTGAAAGTGAGTAATGTTTTTGTGTGTTGTAGCATAATGTTAGACGATTGTTAGGCCTATCATTCATAGTATCGCGTGTATATTTGTTTATATACATAAGACATATAAATAAAAATGTTTTTCCCATGTGTTATACTTTACTGTGTAGGGAATTGAATTTACTACAACATGTTTATAATATTTTTGGCCTAAGAAAATCTGTACAAGATTTTTGTACTTCAGTGGCTCGGAAATGTTTTTACGTAAATGCTAATTTTCTAGTTATTTTATAGTAAACGGGTAATAATATTTTTTTACTCCCCACAATATTACAGATTTGTTTTCCTTAGTTCATAACCTAAAGAAATATATGTACAATATTATTATAAATATTTACCTTATAAGAGTTATCTCCGATTCACTAATTATTCGTCTTACTCGACAAAAGTTGCGATTTTTCGAATTTTATTACATAACACATGTACAAAAAAATATTTTCCCCATGTGTTATACATTTCTATGTAGGGAATTGAATGTACTACAACATGTTTATAATATATTTGGCCTAAAAAAATCTTGACAAGATTTTTGTACTTCAATGTGTCGGAAATTTTTTTTATGTAAATGCTAATTTTCTAGTTATTTGTATAGTAAACGGGTAATAATAATTTTTTTACTCCCCACAATATTACATATTTGTTTTCCTTAGTTCATAACCTAAAAAGATTTATGTACAATATTATTATAAAAAATTACCTTACATGAGTTATCTCCGATTCACTAATTATTCGTCTTACTCGACGAAAGTTGCGATTTTTCGTATTTTATTACATAACACATGTACAAAAAATATTTTCCCCATGTGTTATACATTTCTATGTAGAGAATTGAATGTACTACAACATGTTTATAATATATTTGGCCTAAAAAAATCTTGACAAGATTTTTGTACTTCAATGTGTCGGACATTTTTTTTACGTAAATGCTAATTTTCTAGTTATTTGTATAGTAAACGGGTAATAATAATTTTTTTACTCCCCACAATATTACATATTTGTTTTCCTTAGTTCATAACCTAAAGAAATATATATACAATATTATTATAAATAATTACCTTACATGAGTTATCTCCGATTCACTAATTATTCGTCTTACTCGACAAAAGTTGCGAATTTTCGTATTTTATTACATAACACATGTACAAAAAAATATTTTCCCCATGTGTTATACATTTCTATGTAGGGAATTGGATTTACTACAAAATGTATATAATGGTTTTTACCTAAAAAATCTAATGTACAAATTACAAAACTTTACTTTTGAAATTTCAATCGAAAATTTTTGAATTTTTTATTTTTTTTTATTTTATAAAAAAGATAAATTTCCAGATTCATTTGTTTTATATATATTCAGATTCCCCTGGTCTTTCTGAATAAAATGAGTATGCATATTGATAGGTTTACTCCAAAATTGTAATTTATACGTATTTTTAAAAAAAGGTCTGCAAAATCGCCAAATCTGCTGGCCATTTCCCACTTCAACATTAGGCCACTGCTAGGGTTAACTATAAATTTTTTGAGCTAGTTTAGATACCAAAAATTAAATGTTAAACCTCGGTTTTTGGTTTAGGAAAAAAAATATGGAATCATCTAGTCATTGTGCAAAACTGCGCAGCCTAGGATGCAAAGAAAAAAAAGAATTGTTTAAATGTGTGTTTTGCAGTGGATGGTCAATTTTGGAGCACAGAGAATGTGATACGCCATTTAAAGTAATATAAGGTTAGGCTTACTAAAAATACTAAACAGAAAAACTGGAGTCCATTTCTGTTTATGTTTTAACCCATTTGCCTACCTATATATCAGAGGACTTATGTGCCCCAGAAATCCTATTATTTTCACTGCTGGGGCAGTTTTTACTTACGGTAAATCTTTAAAGTTCTACTTGGTTAGTTATACTGAGGTCTTGAACCACCTAATTTTCTTTCAATTCATTGTAGTCTACACTATTATCACTTAATAAAAACCCGTCTTGGTCAATTATGTGATCAATTTTGCTGTTTTGTAAACATTCACCCGCCATGACTGTCGCACTCTTTTTTATTCCAGTTGCAGATGAAAACACAAGTTATTTTTACTAAACAGAAGTTTTGCCAACCCGAAAAACAAAATAAATACCGTATATTCTTAACTTATTCTAGAAGTTGGCAACAAAGATTAGTCCGTATCGTGCTGCTATCTGTCGAGAAAATAGTAAACTAACACGATGCGAGACAGTCTCGTCAAATTATTCCCGGGCGCTCATCGGCGAGAAGGATTCGTCGAAGTATGCGAATGGGTTAATCTACCAAGAAAATAAACTTTTGATTTTTAACCAAAATTTAATATTACTTTTACAAAATTTAATAGCCTAGTTTAATATTACATTTGGTAGTGTAAATAAAATCAACAGATCTAATTTGCTCAGTTGTTTTAATTTGATCCAGTTTTGACCTTTTTATAAGTTGCACAGTATTGACCCAACCCTATGCAGAGTAATATTCGTGTGTAATATACCTGTAAGCTATATCTACTAGATCTTTTGGAGATAATATTTTTAATCAGTTTGAGTCAACAGCCAAATAAAATACAGAAATTCTAAATTTTAAATGTTATAATCAAACAGGTGTCCCATATTTCAGATATTTGATAGGTCAGGGCTGACACACCCATTAGACGAGTTAAGCAACTGCCTAGGGTTGCAATTTGTTAGGGGGGAAAATGGTATACTAATAAAACAAAATCTGTAGTAAAAACTAGTAATATTGTTGTGACTGCTTTCGAGGTGATGGTACAGTGATCGGTCTTATCGGTGTTCATTAATCACCATATAGTTTTAGAATCGGTGGGCAGTGCGTAGTGCAAGGCCGATGCGATGCAACACCACGGTAGTCCCTATAATTAAGGTTAGGTTTTAACCCCCATAATTACCGACCCCAAATTTTTCCAGAAACGGGGATGTAATATTTTGTTAAGCTCTTCAAACTACAAAATTTTAATCAAAAATTGTTATAGTTGTTTTTGATAAATTGTAATGTTAAATTTTGTTGTGATTTGAAAGGATATTGACCCTTTAAATAAAAACAATGGCTGTAAAAGGTTGGAGTGTATTTTCCATAAAACCTGTTAATATTTACATAACATAATTTTAGGGGTGGGCGAGTAGTGTTTTTTCAATCGAGTCGAGTCGAGTATTGTACCAACTACTCGAGTATCGAGTCGAGTAGTTCTTTAAAAATAAAAAAAGTATTTAATTTTATTAATGGAAAACAATATTTTTTATAGCCTATATTAAACTGAAATTATAAACATATGAAGATAAAGGAAATTAAAAATGCAACCTTTAAATACTATGGATTACAATTATAATCTGTTGAAATAAAAAAAAAATATTAAATGAAAATGTTAATCCATCCAAAATAATAAAGTACATATTTTGAAGTATTACATATAAAACTAAAATATAATTAAAGTACAGAAATATTTTGTTAGTTTGGCTCAAACTCAAATTTTGAAATACTAGAGCACTCCCTGTGTCCCTCTCTTACTTGTCTTACTTCACAGGTATCCATAAATAACTCACCTGTTATTGTCTCCTTTCATATGAGCTAAATACCCCTGTCGCAGCAACCCTGCGTACTTAGCGAATTTCCAATGCAAAATATATGTCTTAATACCACATAAAGCCGCATACCAAGATTCATAAAAATATATTCACAAATAAGTGATATATCAGATTTGAATTATTCTCTATAAGAATAACATTGGGAATGAGTACTCAGGTTTGCTGCGACTAGAAACAACAAATATGGGGTTTCATGTAAATATAAATATTACTCAACTAGGTGAAGCCACATACAGTGTTTCATCAATATAAATTCATAAATAAGCGATGTATACCATTTTGATTAAGAATTACATGGGGGATGAGTACGCAGGTTTGCTGCAACAAGGAATAAAACAAATTGTTTTTTATGCAAATATCAATAGAACTCAACTAGGTGAACCAACGTACCAAATTTTATTAACTTATTTTCATAATTAAGGGATACATTACATTTTAATTATTCTAAATAAGAATAACATGGGGGCTGAGGACGCAGGTTTGATGCTTCAGGAGTTATCAGTAAAAATTGTGTTTTTTGTACAAATAACAATAGACCATAACCAGATGAAGCCGTATACCAAGTTTCGTTAGTATACGTTCATAAATAAGCGAGCTATAATTTTTTTCTTATTCTCCATAAGAATAGTATTGGACAACGTTCTGTGTTTAGCACTTTCAATATCTCTGTAACCAGTTAATGTAGAGAAATGATCAAAACATCAAATTGTTTGTCTTTTTAAGCTAAATCCAATGGTGAAAACTAAAATTTGACTTTTTAAAATATTACATGTAAAAACTTCAAAAAACCCATTTTTGGGGTACAAAACCCCCAAAAATACCACTTCGGATTGGTCGATCAGTCTGGTTTTCGAACTTAAAGTCATAAATAATGCTTTACACAAAAACACCATTCGTTCAAAACTATATATATATATATCTAATATATATACAGCCCGATGTGTAACTCAGGTATACGAATTCTAGACCACTTCTAGACGAGCTAGAAACTTGAAATTTGGCACGCAGGTAGCTTTTACCTTGTAACCCCCAGAAAAATTGCCAAATTTAACAATTTTTCAGTTTAACCCCCCTAAAAAAATATTTAAATTCCCCCCAAAAAGGCTTATTTTAAAAATCCAGTTTTTAAGCTCTAGCGCGCGAACGGATGGTCCTATCAAAAAACAGACACCACCACATGCCACGGATTTTGCAAGATCTACAACTTTGGTCCTATGACTTTTTGTCGTATCTCGTCTCCTTCACCCTTAGATAGCTCTAGATTTTTTCAAATTTTGAGATTTTGTGGCGGTTTTTTATTTTCTATCACGTTAATATACTTGATGGAGGTCTAATATTGGGCACGCAGTATGTCTACATCACACTTAATAAAAAGCAGCAAAAATATGACCAGTTTTTATTAAATAAACCTGTCGAAAAATGGAAAACTCTAAATATCTATCGATATGACCGTTTTCTTAGTATAAGTAGTGGTGTATTGGGGGTTCTGTGCCAATTTATATTATTGGACATACACGTGACACCAATAATACTTGAGCTAGAGACGTGAGATTTGGCATGCATGTGCCTTGCACCTTTTCTTCCCAAATCCTACTATTTTTAGTTTGAACTATCTCAACAAAATAAATAATTGTGAATACAAAAATCAAAATGTAGTGTTTTTTTATGTGAGCTTTAGCGGCCGAACGGGTTGTCCTATCGAAAAACGAAGACCACCACGTGCCACGGATTTTAGACGAACTACAACTTTAGTCCTATGACATTATGCCGTATCTCACCCCCTTCACCCTTAGATAGCGCTAGATTTTTTAAATTTAAACTTTTTTCATAGATTTGTTCGTGATTTTTAATGGTTTGTCGCTCTAATATAGAACTTAGAGGCCTAATACTTATCACACAGTATTCCTACATTACAGTTAGTACTAAGCAATACTCCCACCCCCAGATTAAGTATCTTAAACACCAAAAAAATCAAAGTTTTTGAGCTCTTGTAGACTTTTTGTGTTTTTCGGGTATATTTTTTATGTTGCGCTCTGTCGAGGGTAAAAGACCTTATAAATCATGTCATATTTGTTGCAGTAGGCTTGTAGTTACCCAAAGTCTTAGTATTTCAGGTTGTTAACGGTGGTCGTATCCCTTATAAAGTTCAAAATACGCCTTTTAATGGCTACATTATACATCAGTTAAGGGTATAATTTTGTCCAAGCAATCAGGTAATACATGGAAGCTTAAAATTGAACATACTACGTCTCCATACCAAGTAGTATTCATCAACAGGCATATGGCCAGATTTTATAGGTTAACCCCTCAAAAATAATCAAAGCCTTGGAATAGTTGTAGAATTTAGGTCTTAAATAGAATTTGGACCAATTTACATTAAACTGTGGCCAAACAGCGACCTGGGGGCAAAGCCCCCCACAGGGGAGCTGGGGGCGGAGGCGGAGCAATTTTTAAATTGTTATATACTCAAATATTGTACTGCTAGGCCTAAATGTGTTCACTCAATAAGTCTACTTTATATTTTGAGTATACATAGAACCTCGGATTATTAGCGTAATTAAACCATGTGCCATAGGTACTATGACAGGGACCTGGGGGCGAAGCCCCCCACAGGGGTCTGGGGGCGGAGCCCCCAGCGAGCGAAGCGAGTATATAATATATATGTGTCCGTGGGTGCGATAACTCTCGCAAAAATGGTCCGATTTTGATGAAATTTGGTACAAACATGTAAAGCAACATTTATGACTTAAATTTCGAAAACCAGCCAGATCGCTCTATCCAAGGGGTATTTTGGCGGGGTTTTGTATCCCAAAAATGGGTTTTTTGTTTTTTTATATATAATATTTTAGTAAACCAAATTTTACTTTTCACCATTGGATGCGGCTTAAAAAGATGAACAATATGGTGTTTTTATCATTTCGCAACGTCAATTGGTTACAGAGATATTGAAAGTGCTAAACACAGTACATTGTCCAATGTTATTGTTATGGAGGATAAGAAAAATTGTATATCTTGCTTATTTATCAACTTATTCTGACAAAACTTGGTATGTTGATTTATATTGTGGTGGTCTATTGATATTTGCACAAAACACAATTTGTTTGCCGATAGTTCCCGTAGCAGCAAACCAGCGTACTCAGCCCCATATTATTCTTATGGAGATCTCCCTTAATTATAAACATAAATTAATAAAACTTGGTATGAAGCTTTCCTAGTTGATTTCTAGTTGATTTATATTGATATTTGTATAAAAAACCATTTTTTGTGTTCCTTGTTTCAGCAAACCTACATACTCAGCCGCCATGTTATTCTGTGGCTTTATGTGGCATTAAGATACATGTATATGCATTGGACATTCGCTGAGTACACAGGTCTGCTGCTGCGGGGGTATTTGTTTATTCAGTCACTTATTTTGTTAAATATTGGTTAGCGACGTGAATATGGGAAACGGCGGGTATACTATGCCATTTTTTCAGTATTAGAGTATTAGCAGTCTTCAAATATTAGAAAATACTCAACAGGTACAGGAGTACAGGTAAGTACTCAACAGGTACTCGAAAACTCGAGTACTACTTGTCCACTCCTACATAATTTAAATCTGTGCTCAGGACTATGTCTCATAGTCCTTCTACTTATTCTCATGGAAGAAAAGCAATCAGTTGAATCAAATTTTTATAGCTGAAAATTCATCATTATGAAAGTACAGCACAACATATTATAAATGAACTAGCAGACCCGTTGTGGCCTCGCTCACGTAAACTATGACAGTTGAGTGTGCTGCATTCTGTGGTTAGCCCGTGGAACTACTAGGAATCAAGATCAGGTGTTTAAATTTTCCAGCAGCTCAAATCAAAGTGAATGTCCATAAGGAATATATAGTAACTTTGAATCCCCGTTGGGAAAAGCCCTATAGTTGAATAGGTATGAGAACACTTTACCTTTCCTTTTTTAGACCTAAAGAATCGATGTACCACATTTCACCACTCTAGCATGCCAGCTAGTTGGAGAATTATTGATCACGAGTGAGTGAGCGCTTTGGCTTTTATATATAACATATTTTACTACTGGGATGACAATAAAGAATAACTTACACAGAGGGAGGTTTTGAGGGATGTTATGAGTTCAGGAGCATGATAAGAACATTTTCTAGAGTTTTAAGCAGCAGGTGCTACTTGTTGATAGTCTGTAATCTGAGTTCCAAATTTACTTTATAAGTACGAAATAAATATTAAGTGATTTTAATCTAATATATTTTATACTAGGCTTCCCTATTAATTAATTCCTTTTACTAATAAGATCATTTTTCAGGCAAAATCTTTGATTGAAACAATAGATGAAATGGAATGCAAAGATGACCACTTGAGAGCGGCAATGTTTGGACTGAAGGCAAAGTTTTTTGATAAGTATGGAAGTGAAGGGCATCGCACAGCATTACCAAACGTCCGAGAGGCGGTGAAACTTGATCCTGATGAACCAGAATGGATTTATCTGTTGGCAAAAACAATGAGTAAGTTGACTGTAGTAAGTGGTTAAAAAGTGTCTAAAAGCTTTTTGTTAAATCAAAGTGTAACCATTAACAGTATAATAACAACTGTCAACAACTGCAAAGACAGTTAGTTCCTCTAATAATAAAATAAATCAATTCATGGTTATTTACAATATGTAATACAATACATGAAAACAGTATTAAATTTAAAAACAAGTTTGCACGCAGCACGCTGACGTGAGGGATGTGAATTTCCGCATAAAAACTTTTAAATCTCTAAATCAGTGTAAAAACATACGTTTATTCCAACTTTTATTAAAATCTGAAAACAATGATTTTTTGGCTGTTCTGATGCTCCTTCTTTCATTTACCCGCAAAGCTGGGAATACAATTTTGCACATTATAATGTTAGGAGAAGGTCCAGACAGGCTTGAAAGTAGGCGTGAGTTGCTGGGGATGATAAAAGTACTCTAACAAAGGAATAACATTCTTTTCTAGTGTAAAAATAACTAGAGCAAAGAGAAAAGAGTTTCTAGTATAAAGAGTAAATTTCCTTTGGAAAGTGAACTATTAGCATGACCCGCACGGTGAAACTTAAGCCCGGGACCACCATAGAAGTTCTTAACGTGACCCCCTGAACACCTTTTGAGGGGTCGTTCAAAAGGTTTTATATATATATATATATATGTGAAATTTTTATTCGATTCACTGGTAAGGGCTACTATTATATTCAAAATTAATATTTTTCATTTTTATTTTATTAATTTTTAATAGACATATATATATATATATATATATATATATATATATATATATATTAAAAATAACTGAGTGATTAGGGCTACTAATATGTTAGTTGTAAGCATAATTTTAAAAACAGAGTACCCTTTTTGGTTTTAACATAATATGTTTTATTAGACGACTAGTTTCAAACCTTTAGGTCATAGTCATGTCTTACATTATTTTTGTAACCTCACATAGTTCAAATTATTAAATGGTAAACAAAATTTAATCTTCGACAAAATTTGTCATATAAAAAAAGGATAAAAGAAATAAATTCATATTATATACCTCAAGACAATAACAACATATTATATTCAAGAAAGTCACCCATATTCTAAGTTTAATTTTAACATATGATTCTTAATTTGTTTACCATTTAATAATTTGAACTATGTGAGGTTACAAAAATAATGTAAGACATGACTATGACCTAAAGGTTTGAAACTAGTCGTCTAATAAAACATATTATGTTAAAACCAAAAAGGGTACTCTGTTTTTAAAATTATGCTTACAACTAATATATATATATATATATATATATATTTATGTGTTTGCACTCTAGCGGTCACATTTTTTGTCGGATTTACTTCAAATTTGGTAGGGACGTTCCTATCTCTAATCAGTTGGATAAGTTCGTTAGTCAAAATAATTGGAAAACTCTAAACCCCTTTTTTGGGGATTAATCTTTAAAATTTCGAGTTTTTGAGCCCAAAAAGGGTCAGAAAAGCCGTAGTTGTTAAATTAATACATTTCAAAAGATGGGATTTAGTGAGGTGAAAGTTTTAAGCCCTCTGTCGTCATTCTAGCATAAATATGTACCGAGTTATTAAAGAAAATGTGTTTAGACTAAACACAGTATGTTGTCTTATGGGGGTTTTACACTAGAAAAGCCTGTTATTCCTTTGTTAGAGTACTTTTATCATCCTCAGCAACTCATGCCTACTTTCAAGCCTGTCTGGGCCTTTTCCTAACATAATGCGCAAAATTGTATTCCCAGCATTGCAGGTAAATGAAACCAGGAGCATCGCAGAACAGCCAAAAAATCAATGTTTTCAGATTTCAATAAAAATTGGAATAAAAGTATGTTTTTACACTGATTTTGAGTTTTAAAAGTTTTTATGTGGAAATTCACTTCCCTCACGTCAGCTGCGTGCAAACTCGTTTTTCTTATTAGATGTCTCTCTCAATTTTATAACAAGAGATTGTCCTGACCTGGAGGTCTTTTGTTGCCTTTTTATGTTTTCTCTCATTTCCTATGTGGTCACAAAAAATCGGATGCAGAGGATAGTAGGTTGACATTTTCAAATTGTTTTCTTCATGAATTTCAGTGGTGATATCATGATAAGAAAATCATTTTATTGTATTTAACATTTTTTCAATAAGGTATGATTTAAATTTTGATCTAATTCTTCAGAACGTAAATTTTGAAACCTTTCAGGCATTTTACTCCATTACATAAGTATTAGTCGACGTTTATGAAATGTTGTTCTATGATAATTTATGAGAGTGATATTATTTTTCTTAAGATTTAAATTAATTGTTGACATCCTAGTTTTGTAAAAAGGTAGATTGTTTTTAACAAAAATTAATGTTTCCAATATGTAAATTGACCAAAATGTTACAATAGTTTGTTCTCTTTAAAATTTTTGATATGAGTCTCTTGATTTCATGTTAAATTTAAATATAATAGGTAGTGCAGCTTTTTGCAGTTTAAATATGTGACATAATTCAAATTTCCCGCGCCTAAAATTTGGATGCTATATAACTGATGACGGAGAAATGAAGGAATATATGTATTAGCAGAGTGCAGGGACAATGATTCGGTGCCCTTCAGTGTGTCATTGTGTGTTTTTGTAATGCAATAACGTGAAAATGGCTGCACGGATCTTTATCAGATTTTTCATAAATGTTTTCCAGTATACTTCATGCTTCCAGTTCAAAAATGGATCACATTCGTTAAATAGTCTTTTATTAATTAACATTTAAAAGTTATAACATTTCTATTAGGTAAAGGATTGGATACAAATTACTGGTTTTAAAGTACGAGATACTAATATAATATTGTTTCCTAATTACAAGAAACTACTAAAATGTGGTTTTATTCATATGTTTTATGATTAAATAAATAAAGTACATGGTTCACACTTTCTGGAAAGTCAGGGAGGGTCAGGGAAAAAGTTGGAAAAACGCCAAAAGTCAATGCTTAATATTTTATACATGTCAGGGAAAATTTTGATTTTAATCGTAAACGCAAAGCACTATTGTGTGCAAAAATCAAAACTTATTAGGAAAAAGTTTATTAGTTATTAGAAAGTGCGCATTCCAAGTCGCAAGTCAGGGAAAATTAACTTTTTTGTTAGAAAAAGTCAGGGAAAATCAACTTTTTTGTCAGGGAAAGTCAGGGAAATCATTAACCAAATAAAAGTGTGAATCATGAAGTAACTTGATCTCCGTTTAACATGATTTCATTCAATTTATCAAAGGTTTTTAAAATTGTTATATTAAAAAATGAATACAGTCAACTCCTGATTATCGGGGTAATGTCCGGATGGTGGGTCATGGATAACCAAAAATCACGGTTAAAATAAGGATTCAATAAATTGAATATTACGAATATAGTAAAGGTTTATCAACATTTTTATACTACAATATTGTGTTTTACTGTCATTTAAGATATATTTATGTAAATTAAATACTTTTGAAAATCTTTAAATTGTAATAACATCTACAAACAATCAAGATAATAATAGTTAATACTAGCAATGGTTGATAACAGTAAATACTTCCAAAACGCCTACTGATATTTAATAGGTTAAAAATCTAAACGCCGAACAGTATGCTGATTAATTCGGCACTGGGGGAAAAACCCCATGAGGGTGAACATTACCGACCATGCAGTGTCAAAGTCATCGCTCCCAATACACGCCCACTGCTCATTAGCGAAATGACAGACTCTCAGATTATGTTGTGTTTACTTAATTGTTTGTATAGTATTTTTTCTGATAAACAAAGTAAATTAATACGATTCTGGAGATAATTTAGCAAAATAAATTGTTATTTAACAATTATGTTTAGAAGGGGATAAATAAAAATAAACCTTTTGTGACCCCGGTTAAACCGCAACCCGATTAACCCACTCCCGGATAATCGGGAGTTGACTGTATAAGTTTTTATAAATAAAGATAACGTTCTCCTACAATGTGAGTAATGTGAGTTAATAGTTTATCCGTTAGATTGCAGCAGCCATTTATTTCGTATTTGCTTCTGCCAGCTGTGTTCTTTTGTCAGGTTATGATATTAAATACCCCGCCATAGCAAACATGCGTACTCAGAAAATTGCCAATGTACCTCACTGCAAAGGCAACTTACTGGTGTTAAAAGTCTCCAGGGATTTTTATTTAATATTTTGTAATGAAATTTCTGTTAGAACTTGCGTTAACAGCATAATCTTTCATCTACCATTTCTGAGTTTGGTCATCCCATTAGGAGTATTTGAGCGTACTCCTAGTGTGAAAACAAATAAAGAATGGTACACATTTAGAAGTACATATCGCTAAAATTTGGGATGATCGTAGTATAAATAAATTTGTTGATAGGCCTCATTTATAAGATTTTGTTATCAGTTTGCTTCTCAAATTTTAGATATTTATCCCACCAAAATGCCCAGAAAATTAATGTGGTTAACTTTTTCATTACGCAAATTAAAAAAATTAGATAATTTTGCTGTTTTTGTGGGTTTTTAATTAAAAATTCAATAGGCCTATAATTTGTTTCAGAAAAAAATATTTAAAACTATATAGTATTTTGTACTATCAATAATTTTGTTTTAAGGAGATATCCGTAGAGGAGAGTTGTACAACATGGAAGGAACTGAAGAGTCAATATATGAGGAAATGAAATTGTTTGAGAAGTTAATAGCTCTTAAGGAAAAAGGAATTTATTTTATCCGTCTGGGAAATTCTTACCATGACATTGCAAATTACCTAATGTACAAAAACAAAAAAAAACAACACACATGCAATCATTGGTGCAGGAGATGCCTTGAGATTTGGGACTATTATGAAGAAGGAGTTAAGTGTTTCAAGTAAGTTTACATATATTGAAGTTAAAATAAGAAAATGTGGTTCTAAGGTTAGACTTTCGTTAATAAACCAATATTTATTTAAAGCGATTTCCACTCTCCAACATTGTAATCCTGCAGACTTATTTTCTTTTGGAAGAAGCTCTTTTCTTCTCTAGTTTGTTTAAATTGGTTTAGGATTGACTTGTGGTGAACTCTCATTACAGCTTGTGGCAACACTAGAGCGATAGACTTAAGTTCGGCCAACGACGGACAGCATTAGCTAAGAGAAACCGTAGCAGCCAAAAAATCACAATATCAGGTGTCTGCAGTGTGAAAATAAACATTTTTTAAACTTTTTAAAACTAAAAGTTAAAAGTTGCTGTAGTAGGAGTTGGTGTAGCTGTAGTGTGTTGGTGTACTAGGGGTGTGCGAGTACTCGAAACTTTTGAGTTTTCGGCCGAGTATTTTAGTACTCGAACTCGACTCGAAGTTTTGAAAAATACTCGAAAGTTCGAGCGAGTATTTCCCGCCGATTTTCAGACGATCGCTAACGATTGCGACCGGCCAGAACGCGTAGTAACGGCCACAAAAGGAGATCGAATCACGTAAAATCGGCCGAAAATGACGATCTCTAACGATTGCAAAAGGTCAAAACGCGTAGTAACTGCCGGAAAAGGGCCAAAACTTTGTATTGCTACTCATGTATTGGTTAGAAACCATGATTAGATTATCAAAACTAGAGTGGTATCCAAATCCCATTACACTATTTTAAACTACCAACTGATGACAAATACTCGCTCGAAAATACTCGAAACTCAAAAATAATTGGCACTACTTGATTGGCTCGACTCGACTTGATTAAAAAACTATATTTACACAATTAATTATTATTTACAAAATATAGTGTTGTTCAGACGTAAAATTGTGTTTTTATTTAGTAATGCTCATCAACACTTGTGTATAAATGAGATCCCCAATAGTTCACTTGTCTCTATACATAATTCAGTACTTGTATTTGATTTAGTCTTTAAAATAACAGCTCATAAAACATAAATGTTGATGATGTTTGCTAGTCTATAAATCAATAATGTTATTGACCTAAATGCTTTTTACATATAACTGGTTTAAACAAAACTTATTTAATTTTTTGTTTTAGTTATACCTCCGAATCACTGATTAATATATGTGTACTGGTTTAAATTTTTACCTAATCGCCAAGTATTTTCGAGCAAGTATTTGCCGTCAGTTGCTAGTTTAAAATAGTGTAATGGGATATGGATCTAACCCTATATCTGATAATCTAAACATGGTTTCTAACTTATACTTGAGTAGCAATACAACATTTTTGCCAGTACAATCAAACTGGATTATGTATTGACTAACAAAATACGGTTTGACATTCGTTTCTAACCGATAAAACACGGTTTGGTTGTCATTTGGTCAATATCACCTGGTCCAGACATCGCTTATATTCAATATTAGATGACGAAATCGTTAGTAACGGCCGATATTAAGCGGCCCGATCGCCACTTTTGCTGATATTATGTATACTGTCGTCGTTTTCGGCCTTTATTGTGATCCAGTCGTATTTTTCGGCCGATTTTACGCGATGTAATCGCCTTTTGCGGCCGTTACTACACGTTTTTGCCGGTCGCAATCGTTAGCGATCGTCATTTTCGGGCGATTTTACCTGATGCGATCGTCTTTTGCGGCCATTACTACTTGTTCTTGCCGGTCACAATCGTTAGCGATCGTCATTTTCGGCCGATTTACGTGATGCGATCGCCTTTTGCGGCCGTTAAGGTCTGTTTAGCTCGGAGCGGCTGTTGCGACTATCGTTCAGCGATTGATGCTCTGCGATCATTGCGCTACTGCTCTTACCTGAGTTCAATTGTTCTGTATTCCTCTGAGCGGCTGACGCTAGCAACTCTAGTGTTTTCTGCATTAGACGCAAGCCCGACTGCTCTCGGACCAGTTGGAGATGCTGCAGCCGTGCGTCTGTTATGCTGTTGAACGCGTGTTCAGCGCAAAATAAGTGCTTCTAAAGTAGAAACACTTACTTTTTTGATCAATCACAAATGAGAAATTGCTTAAGGCGTTAGTATCTCACCCTGCAGTTTATATATTTTTTTTACTTTCTGTATAAAGATTAGTTACACAAAGATATTTTTTGGGTACCAGAGTCTCATAAAAATGGAATGGTCCGTTTTTGCGGTATGTCCCATTCTCCCAAAAAACTCCTTCGGAACTGATGAATGATGATTTCATCTTTGTATTTACTTAAACGATTAAATCGATAGTTCGAGTGATAAACATAATTCGAAAATTGTTTTAATAAGTTAAATGTCTATTTTTGATGAGAATAAACGTGAGCGTACTCTGCGTTATTTGGGTGGGTTAGGCTCAGTGTTACGTAACACACACATATTAAATATATGTACCTGGGAGGCCGAATTTTGCTCGGGGAAGGCCAGTCAGTTTGTTTAGATGTCTTAGAGTTATTTGACCACGTCCCTCTACTGATAAGCAGATTTTCATGGCATAATATTTTATGTTTGTTTAAAGAATAGGTTTTCATTTTTTTAGTAATTTGTTGTGAATGGTATAATAGATTTGTTTTAGAAATTATAAACAATACCTCATTGACATTTTTGCAAAATTGTTATGTTTATACGATTGCAGCGTTTTAACATTTAACATATGATTATGTTATGTAACGTGGGGGGGTAATCTTAGGTGTTACGGTGTATTATGTGGGGGAAGGAGGGGGCTTGAGATGACGAAAAATGCATTACGTAATATTTAGCCTATATGGCCCCAATCTCACACAAGACCGCACTAGCAGTGATAACACAACTGCCGACGCAGACGCTAGCGATTGGAGTGGAGGAAAACAACACAACGATCACCGCTCGGTGTCTGTCTCTCAGGTTTGACGCTCGGTGTCGATCGCTGAGCGATTGTCGCAACAGCCGCTCCAAGCAAAACAGACCTTTACTATGCATTTGGCCGGTCGCAATCGTTAGGGATCGTCATTTTCGGCCGATTTTACGTGATGCGATTGCCATTAGCGGCCGTTACTACATGTTTTTGCCGGTCGCAATCGTTAGCGATCGTCCGGAAATCGGTGGGAAATATTTGCTCGAACTTTTGAGTATTTTTCAAACCTTAGAGTCGAGTTTGAGTATTAAAATACTCAGCCGATAAAAAAGTGTTAAGTACTCGCATACCCCTAATTGCTAATGGTTCCATACTTAGACTTACATACAAGAACCAAGTCTCCCGAAATTTATTTTTAAAACTGTGTCCTTAAATCCAGAAAGATACAGTTTTTAAGCCTAATCTAAGCTGTAAGCTAAGGGTAAACCCGAACTCCCAAACTGCCCCTGAGTGTTCCAATTGACGTGAGCCCGGCTTTTTACATATTACTTTTTACATATTGCCATTAATATTGTTGGTCAATCTTTAGTAGTACCTTGCCTTCACGTTCATATTATTTTAATACACTGGGTTTTATATAATTAAAACCAAAATTACTTTGGTTGATATAAAAGGTCAATTAGTTGTGAGGCGACAAAATAGTTCAGAGCAAATGCATATGTTTATTTGATTAATTATAATACATTACGAAACAGATGTGAATGTATATCAAATACCCTCCTATTCAAATAATTACTTGGTTTTAAGATAGATATGCTCTAATAATTGACTTGTGATTTTTAGGCGTTAAGCGTTAATTATAACTTTACTAAATATTAAAGCTATGGCTTATCTGTATTTCACATATGCCGATTTAGCTGAGATGAGATGAGTAGCACGTCTCGATGTTCCAATGTTGTTCAGATGCGCTGACCCCTCGCTGGCAGCCTATGTCTTACGATGAGTTTTCACCAACGACTTGTTACACACGTACTGTTATTATTTTCACTCCGTACTGTTGTAAAGTCTAATCAAATGTCTTCGAAGTAAGTTAAATAAATGTTTTAATAAATATCAGACCGTCACTGAAATAACACAAATTGATAAATTTAATTTCGTGGTTAAAGTTTATGGAGCTGTTTAGTATGATAATAGTGTTGAACTGCATCCGACTCACATAAATACTTCAGGACAAAGCTAATATTCTATCCGGTCTATTTACTGTCCCGATATACTTGACTGTCGAAGAGCGATAGATACGCCCTCGCTACCGAGTGCCTCTAATGACTGACTGCCCGTCTCACTCACTCGACTCCTCCCCAACGACTCACTGTCCGGTCTACACCGCGACTGATGGTACGACAGAGATGGTATGTGCTCTGTACGAGCTCACCCTATCGACTGATGAATTGTTCTCCCCTAGCGCGCATTCGCCATGACAGATACGTCGCACTACTCTGCGTGGAATCTTCTGCGCACTCGTCCGTCGTCATGGTTACGACTCAGTGCCTCCGTCCGGTGTCGCCCTCCTGCGCAAGCGGAGAATAAATGAACTAAAATCCAGATCGTGGGAACGAGACATTACTGCGTTCTCAAATCTAGAAACTTCCATGTGACGTATCTTGTTTACGCGTTTTGAGCGGAAGTGACTCATATCCTGTTGCGACATTCTTGCAAATATTCCGATGGGAATAACAAAATCTGCGACGTTCGCTTACTGCGGAATATTTTAAGTTTTGGTTTTAGAATTACGCAATTTTTAATTATTTAATATTTTTAATTTAATTATCCAATAAAGCGACCCACTACACAATTTATTTTTCATTTGGAATATGGATTGAAATGTTATTATTTGTTATCACGCAACATTTTAACTATAATTTCAGAAAAGGTCTTGCTATTGATCCAAAAAAGAAGAATTACCTTCGTGTAATTAGGGGAATCAATGGAATGTCGGATCGCTACAGGCGAGAGTACAGAGGAACTGCAAAAACTTGGATCAATGAAGTTCTTAAGGAGTGTTCTACCAATCCATATGATAAAGAAGATGATAGTGCAGTCTACTATGTAGTTGGGAAGTATTATCAGCATGTAGAAAAGGTATTCAATTCATTACAATTAGATTATTTTGATAGTGTATTGTTGTTTTAATGTCACTGAAGATTTCCCTATTTATTATTTGTTATTGTTGATCTGGAGAAGTATCCAATTTCTATCTGATTTATTTTTGATTGCATTAATGCTTATATAAGGTTTTTTTAGGGTGTTTAGGGATCTTAACCTCATATAAGCATTCCCTATACATTCCACATTTAACCTACTGCATATTTACTAAGAAGCCTACTTAATACTAAATTTATTGCCAGTAAGATACATTGGTTTCCATCATTTAGCTGGCCATATAAAATAAATTACACTGAGCACTTAAATAGTTCAGTAAAACCGCTCTAATCCGACCTCGGATAATCCTACCGTGCCGTTGTCGGTGTTTGACGTTTCTGGTGTGTCACTCTGTTCAGGTCACCTGCCTGTCGAATACGTTTGAAAATCAGCAGACTTGTGATTGTTTTTACCACAGTAAGCTTCATTTATGATTTTCAGTAATATTATAAAACTACTTCTTAAATATTTTCAGTTTAAACTTCAGTTTGTTCACATTTTAATGTAAATAAATGTGTTTCTCTTGTAATCCAACCTTTTTTGTGTTCTGAACATGCTCTCATTCCCATTGCTGACGGATTAGTGAGGTTCTACTGTATTACAAAAATCTCTATACCCTAAAGCACCAAAACTGGAATACAGTAGAGTCCCGCAAACTCGGACTATGTGGACTGTAGGATGTCTGGGTTTATGAAATGTCCGGGTTACCGGGAAAGGAGTAAAAATAATTATTCCATACATTATTACTATATTAAACATTTATTTATTGCAAAAAATTACAAATCAAACTACAACTTAAACTTCAACTGTTCAAAAACCTAACGAAAAAACCTGTGGTCGTTGTCACGTCGTGCTCCGGTCAGTGCCGTAGCGTTTGGAATGCCGGGATTTACTGCTCCGCCAGGGTTTCTGGGTTATCCAGACTTCCAGGTTATCAGGATCCGAAATTGCGGGACTCAACTGTACATGTAATCAAATGAGTAATCCGCTGTGCCAAATTTGAATGTTTTATTGTGACAAAACACTTACATATTGCATATCAAAATGTTGTTAGAATTCCACATATGTACAAATTAAGAAAATGTCCAACATTTCAAAAGGGCTTCACCCCATTGGCCTTTAAAGTTTCAATGTTTATTTACAACAGACGATGATTTTATTTTGTTAGGTGATAAGTCGAGAATGAAAGAATACAATGACTGCTTGATTAAAACAACAAAGCATCAGTTTTCTTCAAAGGGTTGCCCAGGAGAAAGATCTCAAACAGTTATTTTAAGTTTGGATCATGCCAATTTTTTTCAAGTGTTGGGGTGCATTCTATAATTTAAATATAGTAATTGAAAAAGAATCTCACACATACATTTCAGAGTTCCTATAAATTATGAGACGGGTGGCTCAGTTCATTGCTAAATTAAATACATTTTAATAACAATAAATGATAAAATGACATGTCACAAACTTTTGAGTTAGTAAAAATGAAATATCTTAAAAATTATGAGTCCAACTGAAATAAAAATCATACAAGGAATAAACTATATGGAATTTTCTAACTTGTGTGAAAAAACTATAAAATTCTATCAAGAAATAAAAAAGTCAATTTTTAACGGTTTTACTATTGTGCAATAACTTGACTGTTTAGTAAAAAGGGAATATCCTTGAAACTAAACGTCAGATCGACATTAAAACTACATAGGAATAAACCATATGAGATTCCCTAGCAGGCCTGAGAAAATTATCAAATTCGGTTAGAAAATAGCAAAGTCGATTTTTTAATGAGTAAATATGTGAATTTAACAAACGGTATTTTAGCCATTTTGGCGATGTTTACTGCGCATGAACGCGGCGCATTTTAGCCCAAAACCTGGTCGCCTGATCTCGACAGCCAATAGGTTTGCTTGGCGCGAGTGAGTCATCCTCTCGCAAAAATAGGGCGAGAACGCGCGATTCTTGGTCTTTTGTCATTTTCAACGGTGCGTGTAGGTCCTGTAACAAGTATTGTGAGTCTTTACAGTGACGCTTTTAGACGCTAAAATGGCGTCTCCGGAGTGTTGTGTAATCCGTTAAAAAGGGCATTTGTGAACGGTGTATTTGACTGTGACAGTGTAATTAGTGACTAGGCCTTGTGGAAAAAACATCAAATTGATAAGTATTTAACTTAATCCAAATGATTTATCGTTGATATTTCAGATAAAGTTATTTAAATTATTTGAAACCTAGGCCCAGGATAACCTATTCTGGGTTATAAAAAGACATAGCCTATCTCGTTGTGTTAATTGAAACTATTTGGAACTCAGAATAGGTATAACCTATTCTGAACACTGAAATCGGCAGAGGCTAGGGCTCGGTCAGGACTATGCTAGGGCTGATTAATACAGAGAGGCATAGCCTATCTCTACTAAAAGAAGGACTATAATCAAAATCCAGTTAGTAAATATCTAACTGAATAACAAATTTCATCTAGACAACGGCATAATATTTAATGGAACTTAAACAATAGTAAAGATAAATGATATTCTACAAGAACTTTTATAAATAAATTGTTTCATTCTCAGTGACATTATTTTGTTTCACAAATAAATTCACAGGTACAAGATAGTTATTAAATTGTCTGATGTGATTAGGGTGTATTAGTTTTATCTGGATTTAAGGACTAATTGAACTTTTTTACAACCTTTGTTAAGTTAAGATGTTTAGAAATAAATAGATGTATGTTCAGAATTATCTACTTTTTTATTATCAATGCCTAATTTCCAACAAGCTCCACACGAACTCACAGGATTTTACATGTGGATAAGATTCAACATGGGTCTACCCTGTCGTTAAGAATATCATGTTTTGCCGGCTGAATTAGTAATTAATGAATCAATGAACCCTGAGATAAATTAATTTGAACCCTGAGATAGATTAATTGAATATCATTGATTTTTTTTTGTTTGAGATATTAATTAAAATTAAAAAATATTAATAATTAATTAATTAAGAAAAAAGAGTTAGGTTACAAATAAAAGTCAGAGAAGGTCATGGAAGCTTCCAGTAAAACGCCTAAAACCAGGGAACGTTTTAATATATTACTTTAGATTCTGTGTTTTGCAGGTGTGATGTCGTATTTGTGTTTTTTCATGAATTTCTCCTATAGGGGAGAAGCTATTTCCGTAGGTGGCATAGCGAGTCCTAAGCCCGAGCCGAGACTATAATAACTTGTATTGATTTAAGGACCCCAGGTGCCAAAAACACTTTTGTTTAAATTTATACATATATTTTTTAACTTGTAGTACCCATTTTAGTTTTTATGCCAAGTTAACAAAAACTCAGCATTACCAAGTGCTTTCTTATGAAAGTAAAGTACTAGTTTTTTTTAGCTCTTATGTTAAATGCAGCCGAATATATGTTTTGTCCTTTATTTTATACCAGAATTGCCCTTGCCATTGAAACACTTGTTTTGTGTTAATTGAACTTGTTGCTGCAAGATGGTACCACCAGTACTGTGCAAAATAAGTGAGAATCATCAGTTCAATTATATTTTTTTTTTAGTTTAGAATTGTTTGCATACTTTTCACATTTAGTGGAGGTAATCTTCAGAATGATGGCTCAACTATTCATTTAATTAAGGAGTACTAGGCCTACCAACAAATTAATCGATGTCAACCTGTTTGGTCTAGTTAAAACCGGTTTGAAGGTATTTAACCAGGGAGGGTTATATTATTTATATTTGGTATGGTAGGGGAAATCCCACTAACTTTATTAGCTCACCACTAACTAATTAAATGAATCAGAAGTAACAATCCATGTTGCCTCTTGATTTTTTAGCATTTATATAACATTATTTTAGTAAAGGATATTTTTATATTTTTATCTGATTTATTTTATTTTATTGGTGTTGTAGAATTTTATCCTTAAATTCCAGTGGGGACAAGAATGTTTAAATTAATCATAAATGATTTAAATGTGCCGACATTTAATTTATTTTCTTGCTTTCTTTCATATTTATTAGGGGAGTGCGAGTACTGGAAACTTCGAGTTTTCGGCCGAGTATTTTAATACTCGAACTCGACTCGAAGTTTTGAATACTACTCGAAAGTTCGAGCGAGTATTTCCCGCCGATTTCCGAACGATCGCTAACGATTGCGAGCGGCCAAAATGCGTAATAACGGCCTCAAAAGGCAATCGCATCACGTAAAATAGGCCGAAAATGACGACCGCGAACGATTGCGACCGGGCAAAACGTGTAGTAACGGCTGTAAAAGGCGATCGCATCACGTAAAATTGGCCGAAAATGACGATCGGACTGCGCAATTTCGGCCGGAAAAGGCAATTGCATCACGTAAAATCGGCCGAAAATGACGACCGCGAACGTCTGTGACCGACCAAAACGAGTAGTAACGGCCGTAAAAGGCGTTCGCATCACATCAAATCGGCCGAAAATGATGATCGGATTGCGCAATTTCGGTCGTGACTAACGATTTCGTAATTTAATATTGATTATAAGCGATCTCTGGATCAGGTGAAATTGGCCAAATGACGACAGGGCCCTGTTTCATCGGCTGGAAATGGATATCAAACCTTGTTTTGTTAGTCAATACGTAATCCAGTTTGATTATACTGGCCAAAACTTTGTATTGCTACTCATGTATTAGTTAGAAACCATGTTTAGATTATCAAATCTAGGGTGGTATCCAAATCCCATTACACTATTTTTAACTACCAATTGATGGCAAATACTTGCTCGAAAATACTCGAAACTCGAAAATAATTGGCACTACTCGACTCGACTCGATTAAAAAAATCACTACTCGCACACCCCTAACATTTATATTTGAATACATTAAACAACAACATATAATTATTGAACAACAAGATCGTTGAATCATTATAGCAACCAACGGTAACATAGAATCCTTATATATTTTATTTAATAAAGTATTTTAGTATTACCAGTGCATTTTGAAATAATAAATAATTTGGACTTATTGTAAACTTGATTAAAACATTATTTATATAGTATGCCTAATGTGGTTCAAAAGAACATTATATATAAAATAATGCTACAAAATGTTTTTATAGCAAAATTCAGAAGCTGTAAAATATATCTCCAAAGCTGCAGATTTGGGCAGGCTTGATGCAAAAAAAGACTTGATTCGGATGAGATTTGATGAAAAAAGTCAAATCTACAACCCTTTTGAAAGTCCTGAAGAAGAAATATTAGAAGTAATGAACACTTATCCCGACAGGCCCAAGAAGATAGAATGCCTTTGCCAGTTGGCATCTTATCATTTATTCATAAAAAATGACCTGCTAAAAGCTAAATACTACATCCTCCAAGAAAAAGAGGATGATCCAGGGTTTGTTTCGCTATACTTGAGGGTAAGTGATAAAAAATATGTGTTTAATCCAGAGAAGTAGACAAGGAAACAGAAAACCTCTCTTATTACCTTAGTCAACATTTTGGGGGGTTCAAGGAGGGGGCAGTTGCCCCCACTTATTTGGAGAGCATATTATTGTAATATTATTGTAATTATTAAAGTCAATAACAAGATCATTTAGTGATCCCCCCAATCAAAATATTCAAATTACACCAATGAGGATAAACTATTAATAACAACTAATACTCAATTTTGAGTGAATGTTATTATAATGCTTCTGTTTCTAGATTTAACACCCCTTACAACATGTTGTGCATACCGGTACTGTGTTTTCAATGAATATCTCTATTCCTGGGTATGTTAATGTATCAACAGCTTTGAACTATTAATTCAGTTGCTTTCTAGTCATCCATAGGAATTTACACTTAAAATGCTACCAATTTAAAACTTGACTATGCATGGCCTGTAGGTGTCTGCGGTGCACCGAAAAAACGGTACCGGTACGGTATAAATACTGGCAATATATCAGTTGTTTGTCCAACATAATTCCTTAGGAATACTATCTTTTAATCACGTTCTTTCTCCATCTAAAAAATAACAACAAAACTAAATTTATTTGTTGATGAGGTTAGTAGTTAATTATTTATTTTAGCTGAGTTAGCCAAATTAACAAAATATCAACTGTACTTTAATTACCTTTCTTTCTGTTTCTTCCAGTTTTACATGGTACTTACCTTTAAATAAATTTGCTGTGATATTATTTATGGATTACAATTTTAAATTCAGTAGCCTAGTTAAATTTAAAATTTAAAACTATTTTAATTTTATTCATTAGTATTTAAAGGTTTAATTTATAACTAGTAGCCTGTCGCGGCTTCACTCGCGATCACATGTTATTATTATACTGACATTCCCGTATAAATATTGTGTTACTGTTCCAAAGCCAAGTTACCGTTCAGTAGATTAGTAGGAGTGATTGTCACAAAAAACCTGCTCGCCTATTAAATAAGTATAGATTGTCTTTAGCTTCACGTCATATATAGTTTGTTTTAAGTTAAGTAGTAGAGAAGTGTTCGTTTCAGCTCATGAGGAAGTATGAGGAAGTATGAGGTCAAAGGTCAAGGTCAGTCACGTGACCAATGACGTCACATGGTCAAAGGTCACCAAACCTTCAAATATTTAACCTCAAATAACCTAGTCCCATTCCAGGACGCCACTTCCTTATAAACAGTCCTATTTCAGGACTAGTCCCACAGTAGGACTGCCTATTTCAGGACTAGTCCCACAGTAGGACTGCCTATTTCAGGACTAGTCCCACAGTAGGACTGCCTATTTCAGGACTAGTCCCACAGTAGGACTGTTCAATTGCAAAAAAAAAAAATAAATAAAAAATAAATTATATTTTTCATTCTTTTAATATTTACAAAACTGATTATATTTTTCATTTTTTAAGATCTATATTTTCAAAACAGATTAAATAAATAAATAAATAATATTTTTCATTCTTTTAATATTTCTAAAACTGATTATATTTTCAAAACAGATTAAATAAATAAATACGATAAATATTTTCAAATTTATTTTTCACAGGTAATACGGTCTCCCTCAATAGTCCATTCATCTTTAAGCTTGTCTTTAGTCTCTGAATTTTCATTTGAATCATCTAATTCACCAATATCGATTAAAGCGTCAAACACAAAATCATCAGTTCCTAGTACTCTAACTGACTTCGGATCATTAGCGTTGAATTTGGTACCTTCAGCTGTAATCAATTTACCGATTGACTTTGAAATGGCCAGCTCATGAATTCTATGTAATTCTGTTAAATACGTCTCATCTACAAGGTTTTTTTTGCCCGCCTCTTCGGGACGATTTCTTTTTAACTTGCGTTTATAACAGATTTTCGGAGTCGTCCACAAGTGCAAGGTAATATCTTTTAAAGTGCCCTCATCAAATGCCGCCTTACGCGGATCGACATATGAATTACTCAGATCATTTAAAATTTGTATCTCTGCAGGAGTCATAAAATTCTTCATCTTCTCATTAAAAATATTCTTTACACTGAACGCAGAACGTTCTTTGATCACTATATAACCCTTCTTCGCATATTCCACGGCTCGCCTATCGCACTCTGTCATATACATTAATGCGTTAACTTGAAACGTGAACGCCCACCTCTCGATGTCTTTATACAAGAGACCCAATAAATTAGTTCCATGAAAATCAACCCACGCCCCGAGCGGCTCTTGTATGTGCACTGTTTTAAACCCCAGTTTTTTAAATTGTTCAAACAGGCCTCGGGCAAAAGTAGTTTTTCCCGCACCGATATTTCCTTCCAAAGTAATAATCATGTTAGGAGTCACCATTATATTCGTCTACATAGTACATCGCATAAATTCCGGCCTATTTTTTACTAAACAGATTTGCAAAAATATATTTCAAAAGTATTTTTAAAAGATTTATTAAAAAAAAAAAAATACTATTAAATGAAGACAAACAAATAAAAAATTCAATCCATATTTTTTCATTTATAATAAAAAATTCAATCCATATTTTTTTCAATTATAATAAAAATACATCAATATCCTGTCGAACCGTATTCGTTATTTCCCCGCTCCGTATTCCGCATATCTTTTCCACCGTCTACAGGCACATCGTTTCGATAAACTTCTAATATTATTTGAGCGATCCGATCACCTCTTTTTACAACAAAATCAACATCGGAATAGTTAAAAAGTAACACACACCGACATTGCCTGTATAGTCGTAATAAATTACACCGGCACCTACATCAATGAAATTCTTAACTGCTAATCCAGACCGGGGTGCGACCCTGCCATAACATCCCCGCGGGAATTGAAAAGACAAGTCTGTTTTTATCAACTGTTTGCCGTGTGCGGGTACGACATAGTCATAGGCGCTTTTCAAATCACAACCGGCCGCGTCCGGTGAACCTCTCACAGGAGGGAAGGCTAACTCTGACAATTTGAAATATTTAAAAATTTCAGACTCCATTTATTATCACCTATATAGTACATTCGCTACGATTCACACTACGTTAATTATTAAGTCGGATGTGTAAAATATATTTCGGGTGCGAAAAAAAAAAAAATTTCAAATAAAAAATATATTGCAAATAAAAAATTCAATTAATTAATAATGATAATAAATAGCAAATATTCAGTTAATTAATAAATATGAAATAGTCAATTAAATAATAATAAATATTTACTGTCTTGTAAATTTAATATCATATTTAAACTTATCATTCAACAACGGGATCCTTCCATGGTACACCACATATAAAGGTTGGTAGGAGTTTATTAGAGCATTTATATTTTTTGATGACATTCTTTCATTCCAGCTCTCAGGCAGTTGAAACTTAACGCCATCGCACGTAATCAAAATTCGTAGACCGTAAGAGTAATGAATTCTTTCGATGCTATTAACCAAATATTTTTTATCGATTTCCAAATCACATATTTTCGTAGAAGAATTACCATTCACTTCGTCTAGTATATCTTTGTACATATTTGTTTCCATTTCACCTATATATAAAACTACTTTTTGCACACTGAATAAAAAATTGGGTGCATCTTCGACTGAGGTAATAAAAATTGCTTTTGAAAAAACCTGCTAAATTTGTAATTCATCCTCATCGACGAGTTTTAAATAAACAATATAATTCGGTAAGTTGTTCTGCAACGGTCTATAATCTTCATCGGTTAAAAGTATTTTTATTTCTCTTATACTTTGCAATCCGCTCTTCAAAGGTATGTAATTCAAGATGTGTGGCTTTTCGTATATTCTATCTTTATGTTCTTTGGGATTCAAGTGGTATAACAAAGAACTGTTTTCGTGCCTATGCCAGTGTACACTGTGATTGATAAAAGAATGTTCCACTAAATCGCAATGAACCTCTATAACGTTAAACGGTCTTATTTGTAATTCTTTATTACCTTCATACATAGAAACTACGTTTTCCGCAATGTGTTTGGATTCGTATTTGATATCATCATCTTTGTCCAATTCGTTAAATCCCAGAAACCTTCGCATTCCGTTGTTTATATGACACTTTACCGGTGAATCGATACACACCTTAAATTGACTGTTCCGATAAATCTTAAACTTTTCCGCTACATCCTCTGATACTAATTCATAATCGTTCCATAAAACCCTCCTAATCCCATTTTGAATAGCTTTCAAATCAAAGTACCCCGGATGCAAAATATTAGTTGGATAAGTGTCGGGTTTATAGAATGATATTGTAGCCTCCTCATATAAATTGTGAAAATAATTGTCACAGTACAATCCTGTTAGCGCCAAGTAATACCGCACGCCTTCTTCCAAATGAATGGGGTTATCCAGTTTTAACTGTAAACGTGGGTTTTGACCAGATAATCTAAAAAGCACCATGACTATATATACTTTTAATGACTCACGTCTATAATTATTTATTCGAACCGTGAAGAAAAAAAAATAATTATTAGAATTATGTTAAAAAATAAATAAATAAATTATTAGAATTATGTTAAAAAATAAATAAATTATTCAAACCATGTTAAAAAAGTATATTTTTCATTTTCCAAAGCACGTGATATTGCATTAAAATCTTGTCTTTCTGAATAACGTCGTAATACTTCTAAACACAAATGACCGCATATAGGGGGATCTTCGTAATCTTGATATCTCTCGTTGTTATAAAAAATACGTTTAGGTATGTTTAAATATTTCCTCAATTCTAAAGGTGGAGGCGCCTCACCGAACGAGTCGAAATAAATAACGCGATCACCGTCCTTCACATAACAAGTCCAATGCGTGCCGCCCGACTCCAAATCACCTAGATTTATAATTGCACATTCATTTTTTTGCGCGGTTTGTTGGGTAGACATTCCCTCATAAAAACACCCCGAAAATTTTCAATTCTCAACTTATCAGCCCACATATTCAACTCGGACATCGTCAGCGGAATTAGTTTTTTTTTAACCTCTCTTATCTCGTTAAGAGTCCTATTCAATTTACCGTGTATACGTTTAACCAGACCGGCACCGCTTTCGTCTTTTTCCATCAAAGTGTCCAATTCGTCATCGATCAGCTTCTTCAACCACGGCACGAATTGATTCTTCAACACCGGCGCCACTTTGTTCTTTATCAGAGGTGAGGCGATTTTCTTGAAATAAGGAATATTATTTTCAGCAAGTTCTAAGACCTCTTTCAAAAGACCTCCATCAATCATATCCTTTAATTGTGAATGATCAAAAATCAACCGCAACCCTCTGTTGTTTTTTAACGCTTTTTCAAACTGTCTGTTCTGATCACCGTTGAGCGACACTTCCATATTACCGTTTTTCAATTGATCTTTAGACAACGTGAGAACGGCACGTTTCAACTTCTTATGCGCTATTCGCAGTTTATTCAGTTGGCCCTTGGTCAAGTTAATTTTACGTGTATGTTTCGCCATTTCCTTTACACTATATATAAATGCGAACTTTTCGATTCGCATAAAAAATTAAAGTTTCCCGAAAATATTAAATTTTTTACTTGGAACGAAACGGGTAATCGGTTAATATAAGAGATGGAATTCTACTGTCGTAAGTGTAAAACACAGACCGCGTCAGAGAACGTAAAGACTGTTAAAACGAAAAATAAAAGGTGGTTGGCGAGTTCCTATTGCGCGGTGTGCGGCGGTAAGAAAAATTCATTTATCAAAGATCCGCCCGAAGTTTTAGAAGCGAAGGAACTGCACAAACCGGTCGTTAAAAAGTTTAAAAAACGCAGGATAGTCACAAAGGGTATTGACGATTTGTGGGCCGCGGATTTACTCATAATGAAACAGTACGCCGGGGAGAACAAGTGGTACAGGTACATTTTAAACGTCATAGACACGTTCAGTAAATTCGTCTGGTCCGAACCTTTGAAGAAAAAAGATGGTGATGAAACGACAGCCGCTTTTGATAAAATAATTAAAAGAGCAAAAAATGACGGTCACACAACACCCAAGCTATTACACACCGATAAAGGTACAGAGTTTAAAAATAAGCCTTTCAACGACCTATTGAATAAACACGACATTCAACTATACCACACGGAAAGTGAGGAAAAATCCGCGATAATTGAAAGATACCATAGGACTTTGAATGAGAAATTGAAGGTGAAATTTTACGTTAGGAACTCACACAAGTAGTACGATATATTGCAAGAAATCACAGACGAATACAACAGACACGATTATCATCACACTATAAAAATGAGGCCCGCCGATGTCAATAAGGAAAACGAGGCGGATTTATTGGAAATGTACAGTGAGCGTGAGAATAAAATTCCCCTTAAAAAACCAAAGTTTGACATCGATGACCGAGTTCGTATTACCGCCAAAAAAGACGTTTTTGCAAACAAGTACAAACAGAACTGGACTTCGGAGATTTTTAAAATTACACAAGTATTAAACACTAGACCCGTTACTTATAAAATCGCGGATGAAAATGGCGAAGAAATAATTGGCGGGTTTTATGAAAAGGAATTGCACCAGACTGATTTTTGAATATAAACCCGTCCTAATTTGGGACTAGTATAAACCCGTCCTAATTTGGGACCCGTCCTAATTTGGGACTAGTATAAACCCATCCTAATTTGGGACTAGTATAAACCCGTCCTAATTTGGGACCCGTCCTAATTTGGGACTACTATAAACCCGTCCTAATTTGGGGCTAGTATAAACCCGTCCTAATTTGGGACTACTATAAACCCGTC
Source organism: Allygus modestus (assembly GCA_963675035.1). Lineage (NCBI taxonomy): Eukaryota > Metazoa > Arthropoda > Insecta > Hemiptera > Cicadellidae > Allygus > Allygus modestus. The sequence goes on from OY776116.1 coordinate 43,658,384, forward strand.
CTAATTTGGGACCCGTCCTAATTTGGGACTAGTATAAACCCGTCCTAATTTGGGACCCGTCCTAATTTGGGACTAGTATAAACCCGTCCTAATTTGGGACCCGTCCTAATTTGGGACTACTATAAACCCGTCCTAATTTGGGGCTAGTATAAACCCGTCCTAATTTGGGACTACTATAAACCCGTCCTAATTTGGGACCCGTCCTAATTTGGGACTAGTATAAACCCGTCCTAATTTGGGACCCGTCCTAATTTGGGACCCGTCCTAATTTGGGACTAGTATAAACCCGTCCTAATTTGGGACTAGTATAAACCTGTCCTAATTTGGGACCCGTCCTAATTTGGGACTACTATAAACCCGTCCTAATTTGGGACTAGTATGAGTAAATAATTAATATGTTGTAAATAATAATTAATTAACGCTTTCAATATTAGGAGTAATTAACAATTGAAACAAATCATTCAACACACAAGCTTCCAACGCTTCCAACATCGTGTACGCATCGTTTTTTGATTTTTATTTAAAATTATTTTTTCCTTTATTTTTTAAAAGCGAAACTCGAAAACTCGAAACCTATATATAGTCAATATGAAAGGAAAGAGGAAAAGTGATGATAAAGATATCATCGGCACGCTGGTGAAAAAACAGAAGGAGGCCGATAAAATGTGGCCTGACGAAATGACGCCCGCAGCGGCTAAAAGGATTGAAAAGTTGCAAGAGAAATGGCGTCGGGACAGTGAGAAAGTTCAAATACAACAGGCGCAAGAGGAGAGAGACTTTTTCAGTAAACACCCAACGCTGCCTCATAAGATGAGAAACGAAATGATGCTTCCACCCGCGCGCGACAATACCCCTTTGACAGTGGCCGAAGCCAAGAGGTTGGATAAATTGCAAGATAAGTTGATGAAGGAAACGGAATCTGTAAGGAGTACGGAAGTCGAGGAATCGTGTGAGAGAGAGAAGAGACAAGAACCGATCGTGAAAGCTATAAAAGAACAGACCGAAACTATCAAGACCGCGGAAAAACCGAAACGCGTTCAAATCGTGAGAAAACCCTCAAAAGACCACGAGCTTCCACTACACCGGGTAGAAGCGGACTAGACGTTACGGTCAGGGAAACAGCTTCACCCGAAGGTGAGGAAGCGGACGTGTTCGATGCGCATACTCTGCCGCTGACACCCGCGCCTACGTTAACGCCGGAGCACGACGAAGTAATGCAAAATCGTTCGATTCGCGAGTTTACCGAAAACGAGAACATCGGTTATACCGCCAAGAAATATCTAGCGGCCGTTAACGATCGTGTCTTCGGTATTTATTTTGACTTTAACAACCACAAACTCGCGATAGGATCGCAGAGCATAAGTATCGAAAACGACGACATCGTATTAGACAACACTATGGACAGGTATAAAGGAACCAAAGGGTTGTGGAATCTGTTGACGATGACGGAAATTAAAATGCCATTTCCCAATCTGGCGGTCGGTACGACACCGAGGATGAAACTCTTAAGTTCGGGCGCGTTCACTCCTAAATATTTTGACAATTACAAACAAATTTTGATTAAAACACACGCGATATACCAAAACAACAATCCGGCTTCGCGCAGACCGAAGGCGAGCGCCAGTTGGAAATGGGCGAATTTGATAGGCGACTTGTGGAAGGAATTCAAACAAACTCCGACAACGTCCGGTGAAGGTCTACTCGTAGATACGAACAACCCGGTGGAATATAAATATATAGACGATTACGACAAACTGAGCGAAAGAATAAAATTCATACAAGCGGAAGAAGAGGTGGGAAATAACAATTTTCACAACGACAAACTGGCAATTGTAAAGTTTATAAAGGACAGGATGGAACAACTAATCGCGAAGCCGGAAGGAATCAAGTATATAAATCAGTGTCTATCGGTGTTGCCGGAAAAGGGTGTTGAAGGTGGTACATTAATGACAGATGCGGTTAAATTTCATAAGACGAATTTAGGACTCGCGTCGGAGAGAAAGAAAAATATATATTTATTCGACAGAAGATAAATTTTTATTCCTACGTTTTTTACACTTGTGTGATATATTTACTGTGCATCATTATAATACAAGAAAAAAGAATGTGGTTATGCAGAATCATCATAGATTAAAATTGTATGAGAAAAGGCCCTCATACGCTGGGGAAAAATTTCTAAAAAGTATCCCAGAACAAATAAGAAATGAAAAAAATCACATTAAATTTAAAAAACAACTGAAAGAATATTTAATTGAAGCAGCCATTTACTCGTTAGAGGAATTCTTCCACCTCCCTCTAAAAGGATTTAGTCTACATTAAGTCACGTATAAAATACAAGTGTTTAAAGTGGAAGTTGAAATCCTTGATTGGCTCCTGCTGTACTTAATTAAGATGGTGATGCGATTGTTTGTTTATTAATTGTACCATTTTCGACGCTGTTCAAATGTTGTACTCTGTACTTCTTCATGAATAAAGATGATTGACTATTGACTATTGACTATTACAACGGTAAATTCGGTTTTGTATTTTTTATTAGAAAGTGAAAACCATAAATATATATATAGAGACATGGAAAAATATTATAGAGAAGCTTCGGATAAGATAGAGCGTTGTGAATACAACACTGTATTACCGGTTTCGGATTTGAATTTTAATTCCCCGAATAAATTCACAGTTTTTAAATTAGACCACGGAGACGCGTTTTATGACAAGCGAATATTATTTCACATACAGGGCGAGGTTGTTAAAAAAGCTGACGGTACCACTTACGCTGCTGCTGATCCCATTAAACTAGTAGATAATTTCGCGGCGTTTTTGTTTAAGAGAATAGAGTTGAAAAAACATAATCAGTTGATAGATGCGGTCGATGAAGTCGGCATTACGAGTACCATTAAAGCCTTGACAACGTATAGCAAGTCGGATGAAAACACGTATTACAGCAGCGGGTTCAAATCGAAATTCGAAAAAGGTGTAGAAAAGTTTGAAGCTCTCGGTACGTTGGCACACTTGGGTTTGGGGTTCTTCGACAGTCTGACATATCCGATGTACAAAGGCGGATTCGAAATTGTCTTTACACGAGGCGAAGATAACAACGCTATATATCGTTGGAAAGAAGGGACCGGTACGGCTGAAAAATCGGCAGATGAGGGAAAGATTAAAATTACAAGCTTCGTTTTAAGAGTTCCGATCGTCGAGTACGATCCGGTGAAAAAAGCCCCACTCATCGAAGGGTTGAAAAGATTGAGCGATAAGGGTGATTTGCACTACCGATTTTATCAATGGCAGTGTATTGAAAAGTTTGGCGTTACAGGCTCTTCGTATAGTTTCGACATTTCAAACATATTTAGAAACATTTCAAACCCGTTATTTATAATCGTAGGTTTACAGACGAACCGTAAAAATGATCAAACAAAAGACCCTAGTATATTCAACAGCGTGAATATTAAGAATTATTATGTAAAAATCAATGGTCAACGGTATCCTCAGGAACCGCAAAACTTGAATATTTTAAATAAACAATACGGAGTTATGTACGAAAGCTATGCCTCCGTCAGACAGTTACTTTTTAAAGACGACGATATATACTTGAACGACGACGATTTTATTATGAAATATCCACTCATGGTTTTTGATACTCACCATCACCCGTTCTCCACCGAATCGAAAAGGAACGACATTCAAATTCAAATGGACTTTACAAACGCCGTGGCCAGTCCGGTCGCAGATCAAGGCACAACAGCGTACGTAATCATGATATCCGAGATGGGATTCGGTTATGACGTGAATAGGAATTATATTAAAATGAATTAAAACAGTAAAAAAATAAAATTTGGGACCCCGCGATTTACCGGGTCTGACATATTTTTGAAAACGTCCCCAAATATGTATATAATTTTGTCTTCATGGTATGAAATATATATTTCTTGCAAAATATTTTATGATTTATAGACCCGGCGATTTACCGGGTCTGACATATTTTTGAAAACGTCCCCGAATATTTATATAATTTTGCCTTCATGGTACCTAAATATGACATATACGAGGGTCATCCAGAAAATAAAGAACGTTTGCTTGCTGCACCTAGCGCAGCTCCCCCATCACCGCCATTGCATGTGTAGCAGTCCACTCACCTCCCCACCAAAGTATGAGCCGAGTCTCGTTGCTATGCGGTCACCTGTCTTATTTCTACAGCTATTCAAAATGGAGGCTGCAATCGAAAATCCCGCCAAATATGAAATACGCAGTATTATTCAGTTTCTGAATTTAAAAATTTTCGGGAATATATAATTTTTTTAGAAAAACACCAAAGAAAGTTTATCGTGAAAGTGCAAACAAGTCTACAAGTCGAATATTCAGGGGAAACAATGATGCAACCGGTTTAATGAAAGAGAATCCATCGTGAACGACGAGGATCGGCGTGGCAGGTTATTGCTCGTTAAAGATGATTTGAAAGAAAGACTTGAGGAAAATTTGAGGAAAACAGCTGCAAAAATCTTAGCACATTACATCAATTTAAGATCTTGTTTTTTTTGCTCTTTCACCATAAAACTTCTTTGGTGTTTTCAAAAAATGTCTAGGTCTGGGCATTTCTTAACTCAGAAACAGAATAACACTGCGTATCTTATATTTGGCGGGATTTTCGTTTACCGCCGCTAATTTAAATCGCTGTAGGAATAAAACGTGTGACCGCACAGCAACGAGACTCAGCTCATACTTTGGTGGGGAGGTGAGTGGACTGCCACACTCGCAATCGTGGTGATGGGAGAGCTGCGCTAGGTGCAGTAAGAAAACGTTCTTTACTTTTTGGATGACCCTCGTATTTCTTATAACAATATACTTTTTATTAACGAAAAAATTATTTATTTTTTTTCAAGTGTCGGTGGGTACTGGTGAAAAGCTCTACCATTACGGCAAAGTTCCCACCTTTGATAGAGAACTTCTTTTATTGGGAAGAAGTCCCCCTTAGAAATAGACACAAATCGTTCTAAGGGAGCGAAATCCCGAGCTGAAACATGTGAAATATCAAATGTGTCAATGACAAAAAAATATATATATGTGTGAAAAAGATAAAAAAGTTTCAAAAATTTTACTTAACGTTAAATATTGCAGATTTTAAAAAACAAACTACATCTTTCAAATTTTATATCTTGCTAAAACGTTTATGAGATTATGTTGATAGGGCCTATGTGAAAAAGATAAAAATGTTTCAAAAATTTTACTTAACGTTAAATATTGCAGATTTTAAAAAAAACAAACTACATCTTTCAAATTTTATATCTTGCTAAAAGGTTTATGAGATTATGTGAAAAAGATAAAAATGTTTCAAAAATTTTACTTAACGTTAAATATTGCAGATTTTTAAAAAACAAACTACATCTTTCAAATTTTATATCTTGCTAAAACGTTTATGAGATTATGTGAAAAAGATGAAAATGTTTCAAAAATTTTACTTAACGTTAAATATTGCAGATTATTTCATACCATCACCACCCTGGAAATCTTCATCGTAGAAGGTGTTTTTTCTATTCAAAGTCGAGTGCAGCACTTAATTCTTGATTTATTATTTCTTCAATCGGTATCTTGTAATGCCCCCACGGTAGTGTTTCTATGCCATCTTCACAGATGTACCTCTTGTCGACGTATGGGGATAGGGCTTTCTTGCACTGGGTGATGGAATATAAATCATGGTTTTTACTTCTTATAGTGTTCATCGTCCTACGACTTTCTTCTTTATTAATCAAACAGGTCTTGTAATCTTCGATCGTCAGTTCTTTGTTAACGACAGTCTTTTTGATATCCTTAGCTTTTTTACCACTCTTCTTTCCTTTCGAATCGTAGGCGTACATTTTAGATCTTAACCCGACAAACTCGTTCATAACATCACCTGCCAGTTTGTCCTTCCATTTGCCAATGATTTTCTTATTCACACGCGGCATGTCATAGGGGTTATCCGCTTTGTAATCGCTGGTGTCAAAGTGATCGATCATATTTTTTATATCTTCATAAATATCTTTTGTTTTAACGTTATAAATCAGACGGTCTGTGTCTGTATATTCAACCCTGACATTGTCGCCGTATTTAGGTCTCATGACATTGTAATGAAAATTATAAACAGCAATCTTCGATATATCCAATATAGACATGCCTACGTAAATCGGTTTGTTAAAGTATAGTCTTGTTTTGCCCATGTGCACGGCCGCCAATGTTTCGGTGAAGACGGTAACCGATTTAAAGTTCGGTCTGGCCACTAATTTATCGATTTGCCTATCGTGCGTGGCCAGACGTACGTCTACGTGCTTACGTATATTTTCCATTGTCTTGCCAAATACTGAATTATTCATCAGCTTGTAAAAGTCCTTCTCAAAGTCGTTGGTCGCTTTAGTCCTCATATCTGTGTTCATGTCTATGTACTCTTTTAACCACGCCGATTGGCGGAACTTAATGCCTCTGTGGATCTTTTTCAACTCCATGCCTAATGAGAGATATAGTTGCAGGTTTTGATAGTGCAGCACATATTTATCTTTATCGTATAGAGTCGTTAAAAGCTTTCTTTGATTCGAACCGGGAGGGCATCGGTTTTCCGGTGCTAACGGGAGGTCTTTATGAGAATCGTGCAGTTTCTGAGGGTATTTCAAATCGACTTCGAATATAAATCCATATGCAGATTCGTTACTTATCCAATTGCCGTCTTGCAGATCTCGTTCGATATCGTATATTTTGTCTTCGTCCAACCATTTAAACTTATCTTGAGGTAGGTATCTTGACATGGCCCAACCGTAAAGATTATTTACATCGAGATAAATGAGATACTCTTCGGGCTTTTTGGGGTCGTAATCTGATAAATATCTGTTGTTGGCTTTGGCGTATCTATGGGAGCACTGAGAAATTCCGCCGCGAATACCCTTAGTGATCATCAATTCCATGTCGGGATCTGTTAATAATTCTAAAGCGACTCCTGTCTTTTTCAACATGGCGTCCCAAGCCAGACCGGGACTAGTGAAATACCATGCGGGATCGAGCATGTGTCCATGCATACTTCACGGAAATTTTCAACTATGTCGGCCAATAAAAGTGTATCGGTTTTGTTATATAAAAGCGTGTATTCCTTCATATTTGCGATGTTAAATTTATCCCACACCTTACAAGCATGCTCATAATCTTCATCTTCAACATCTGTCTTGTTCAATTTATTATAAAAAAGATCTTTGGAAGGTAGTGACTGGTGTTGAAATTTTTCCATGCTATCCATAAAATCTTAGGGGAAGATGCCTTTTCTCAAAACCAAATCTAATTTATCTTCTTCGAAATACTTTGCCGTATGTTTGAATTTATCTTTAGTTAGGTTCTTCGCAAGACTGTCTAGGCTGGAGGCCATAAATCTGAAAGAGTCAAAAAATCTCAAGTTTACTCCACCGTCTACTTTGAGTTCAAAAGATATATATTTCTTCGGTGGTGGCTAAAACCGCTATCTTATTCTGTTCGAATCCCAACAACTTGACAAACAGGTGAGCGTCGTAGTTGCTCAGGTTGTGAATGAAAATGGGCATAAAGTGAGGTTTTCTAAAGTTTAAATTACAAGAGTTGTGCGCCACCCCTCTGAATTTACCAGTTAAATGGTCGTGATCTAAAACAGGTTTATCATTCTTTTTATTATCTACAAAAATCTTCTCACATATATGACAAGTTTTAACGTCTTTAATCTTTGTTTCATAATCTTCATTAGTTATCGTCATGGGTTTTGCGGCTTCTCTGCTATACAAATTTTCCAAGTCCCTAGATATCTTCGTTACGGTTTCTACAAAAGTTTTCGCTGTGTCGGGGCCGAAGTTCTCGTGATACAGATCGAAGGGGATGTCGTAATCGTCGGCGGTGGTGATGTATAAAGAAAAGCTGGCGGCTTCGTGAGATTGGTATTTTTTAGTATAAGACTGGTTTTCGTTGTTAGAAGGGGCTATGTCATCTGAGACCGGTTTTAAAATACATTCAAAATCTACATAGCCGACAAAAGGAACTTTCATTTTTCGAAATTGATTTTTGAATACTATATAAGGAGGGGTGCCATATTCACCTTTTTCAGGCATCACAATTTTAATAGGATCTTGTACGATGCAATATTCTTTATGTTTATCCAACTTGGATTCTTCTCTGAATTCCGTAAGACAGCGATTACAAATATGGGATTCAATAGCTCTCGGCTCTATACATACTTCTTTATGATCATTTAATAATTTCTTTTTACCAAAAGACAGTAAGCAGCGATCACAAATATATTTTTTACCATGGTTTTTTGACAACTGTGAACGAACTAATCTGCCCAAATTTTTTATCCAACAATAATGTGTGTTTTTATTCGCATCTTTCAAATATAATAGATTAACATGTCGGTTGGGGATTTCATTTTTAGTTATATATAAAGGATAAATATCATATTTTTCATCATCTTCTCTTTCTTTATGTTCAACAGGGAAATCTTCAAAATCATCTCTATCTCTAATGGTTTTCATAATCTCACACGTATAAATATTGACAGATAATCCAGATAGTTTCTCAAATTTTGATATAGCACTAGCTTTTACTGGGACGGGGAATGGGATATCTTTCAAAGCATCTTCAAATTCATGTTCATATTGTTTGTAATTACTAATTCTTTCAGGGTTTTTATCGACAGGATGTAGTGCGGAAAGAATCGACCAGAGAAAACATTTTTGATCGTAATTTTTTACATTTATAATAGCTAGCTTTGTCGCAATTTCTTTTGGCAGAGGGATATAACTCGATCCTCCTCGAAATGGGTTATAACGGTAGATGTGAAGTTCTAACTCGTCGATGCTGTGTAACGTCCAGCCCGAACCACGGTTTTGAAAATCTTCCATTTCTTTAATTAATTTTTCTTTAGCATCTTCGAAATATCCAGGTACATCTGCACTCAATAGTATGACTACATTTTGAGTTTTAAAATTAAATTCTGCAATCTCTTCGTCTTTCAAATAATCCATATAAAGTACCATTCGTGTTTTGAGTTCAGCCTCATTAAGATGTTCTTTAATTTTACTAACAATAATATCTTTTAAGCTATTTAAAAAAAGTATCGGATCTTTCATATTATATTTATTCTTGATGGTGTATACATTTAAATGTCCCTTAAAAGCTGTTTGGGACAGTTCGATCTCCGGTTCGTGAGGGGGAGAAGATCCTTTCACATAATTATAAATTGTATTTGCAGCTCTATTAAAAACATTCAAAACAGATTTACCAAGACGTGGTCGTTTAGTGGGAGTGGGGCCATCATCAGCACCTCCACGGTTTGAAACTAATTCGGTGTTTGAATGGGATTTCAAGTGATAGCTCATATTACTCTTTCTTATAAATTTATTACATTGAGGACATTTAATTTTATATTCAAGGCTTGATTTTTTCTTAAGGGGAGACTTTTGTTGTTGAACTGATATTTCATATCTACTATTTTTACTTGTACTAGGTTTTGATACGTCTTGAACTGATATTTCATATCTACTATTCTTATTAATGTTGGATTGTGATGATTGGTCCGGAACAGACATTTCCATACCTACTACTATTGCATTTTTTCAAATGACGACTGAAGTTAATATTTTTAATTTGTTTATTACAATTATTTCACGTCTTCACAGAATAACGTGTGCTGACGTCCATATTGGGGTTTTTCGGGCATATTTTAATATGATATGAAATATTGGATTTACTAATAGCTTTGTTGCAGAATTCACAGTTAACCTTTTCCGCTTCCATATTTTTCACCTACAATGGAAAATAAAATGTGTTAATACAAATAAATAATTAAAGAATTCCGAAGAAAATTTAATAATTAAACATGTGATGCTGTTAAATATGTTTAAAAATCAAATTATCAAAGTGCACAATGTATTCAAAACTTAAAAGTCGAAAAATAAAATGTACTTTTGGTGCCGTCCTGGAATGGGACTAGCTTAAATATGCCCGTTTTGAAAAATATAGATCTTAAAAGAATGAAAAATATAATTTATTTTTTTATTTATTTTTATTTTTGCAATTGACTAGTCCTACTGTGGGACTAGTCCTGAAATAGGCAGTCCTACTGTGGGACTAGTCCTGGAATAGGCAGTCCTACTGTGGGACTAGTCCTGAAATAGGCAGTCCTACTGTGGGACTAGTCCTGAAATAGGACTGTTTATAAGGAAGTGGCGTCCTGGAATGGGACTAGGTTATTTGAGGTTAAATATGCCCGTTAAAGGCGCTAAGTTAGGTTAAATAGGGCGCTTTAGGTTAGGTTTGGTGACCTTTGACCTTGTGACGTCATTGGTCACGTGACTGACCTTGACCTTTGACCTTTGACCTCATACTTCCTCATACTTCCTCATGAGCTGAAACGAACACTTCTCTACTACTAAGTTATCTTATTTTACTTTTTATTTTTGATACAATAATCTCCCAACACACCAAAGACTGGTATTTATAAAATTTCTGAGTTTGAGGAGCCTGAAAGCTGAAAGGTAACTAAATTGATGGACGAGCTCAAACTTGGTGACAAAAAACCAACTCAGTTTCTTAGGGAATGCGAAACCTTGCTAGTACTCATTTTAAAGATGATTTTATTAAAACTATATTTCTTAAACGACTTCCCATCCATTTTAGTACAGGATTAGCATATAGCTCTCGACTCTCTTGATAATTTAGCAATTATGGCTGACAAAATTATGGAATATTCTCCATGTCATTCTCACGTTCATACTGAGTCAACCGTGTCAGAAACTAACAGAATTTCTAGATTTGAGGCTCAAATTTTGAAGTTAACTAACAAAATTTCTTCTTTGCGCTCAAGATCCAGATCCTGTTCTCAATCTCGGCAGTCTCGTAAACTTACAAACAAAACCGATCATTCAACCCCCGAAAAGTCAATTTGTAGGTACCACAAAAATTTCGGAAATGATTCGAAAAAATGCATGGCACCATGCAACTACCACTCTTCTCCATCCGAACATTCGGAAAACTAGATAGGCACTGTCTTGATATGGCGGAAGACAGCGCAACATCACAATCTTGCCGTCTCTTTGTTGAACGATCGTTCAACTAATACCAAGTTTTTGATTGACACTGGAGGTGACATTGCCGTTATTCCTCTGCAAAATAAACAAAAATCCAAACCATCTGTTGGATTACTTTATGCTGCAAATGGATCAAGTATCGCTACTTATGGTGAAAAACGATTGAAACTTGATCTTACAAAAATTTAATTTGATTCATATATAAAACAAACTAATGAAATCTCTAACACAGACGGCAGCGTTGTCATAACGTCTTTGTTGTATTTCCCTGCCATACGGAAGGAGAGTTTTTCACTCTCGCTTGAGAAGCTTGGACTTCGTAGATATTTTTGTTGGCCCTTTACCGTAGCTGATGTTCAGCAACCTATCATTGGGGCAGAATTTTTAGTTGAGTTTAGTATATTAATTGACATCAAAAATAAAAGTCTAGTGGACAGTAAAACACATCTCTTTCGGCACGGCTCAACACCTACTCAGACACTATACTCTACGTTCATCTTGTTGATCCAAATAACAAGTATTTTCACATTTTACAGCAGTCTCCTGAACTATTGAAGAACTTACCTGGTCACAAAACACCAGACATTGATTTTTTCAATACACTCAGCACTAACTGACCACCCGTTACAGCTAAAGCACGACGTTTAGCACCAGAAAAAGTGGCACAAGCTAAGTTAGAATTTCAACAAATCATTGATATGGGTATTTGTAGGCCTTCAAAGAGTTTGTGGTCTAGTCCACTGCACATGGTTCCTAAGAAGGATGGCTCCTGGCATCCCTGCGGTGACTACCGTGTTTTTAACCACATAACCATTCCAGATAAGTATCCAATACCCCACATACATGACCAACTCGCATCTTGAAGGTAAGACCATATTTTCTAAAACAGATCTTGTCAAAGCCTATCATCGTATACCTGTGCATCCTGACGATGTTCCTAAAACTGCTGTTATTACTCCATTTGGCTTATTTGAGTTTTTCTGAATGCCCTTTGGTTTAAAAAATGCAGGTCAAACCTTTCAACGTTTCATACACCAAGTATTGCGAAAACTACCATTCGCATACTCCTATCTTGACGATATTCTAATCGCTTCTCAATCTGAAGAGGAACACAAACAACAAATTCGTATACTCTTTGATTGTCTTTCCAAACACAGACTCGGTATCAATGCGTCAAAATGTGAGTTTGCCGTTTGTGAAATTTCATTCTTGGGCTACCGCATCAACAAATGTGGAATATTTCCACTGCCAGAATGAGTGCAAGCTATTCTAGACTACCCACTCCAGAAACAGTCGCTGAACTCAAACATTTCTCGGGTATTATTAACTTCTATAAAAGATCGTTGCCTGGTTCCGCTTCAACTCAAAAAGCTCTCTACGACCTTTGTCCAGAGCCGAAACGAAAGGACAAAAATGTAAATCGGTTTGGAATGATGTTGCAAAAGATTCCTTTAATAGTCTAAAAAAGGAACTAGCAAATGCAACACTCCTTTATCATCCTTCCAGTAATCTCCCTCTAATTCTCACTGTCGATGCCTAAAATTTCTGTATCGGATCCTCACTTCAACAGATGAAGTGAAAGATTCCTGAACCCATAGGTTTCTTTTCTAGAGCTCAGCAAAACTCATCAAAACTACAGTACATATGATCGTGAACTTCTAGCCGCATATGAAGCAGTCAAATACTTCAAACATTTGTTAAGAAGGTTGCCATTTTAGTATTTTAACTGATCACAAACCCCTTAGCTATGCTTTTGAACAGCGCGCGGAGAAAGCAACTCCTAGGCAGCTAAGACATCTCGATTACAGAGGCCAATTTACTACAGATATCCGATACATACCCAGAAAACTTAACCATTCGGCAGATGCATTTTCTAGAATTGCAGAAATTTCCATCCCATCAACTGTATCTCTAAGCGACATTGCTCGTTCTCAGATCACATGTAATGAGCTTAAAGACATTCGGGATTTGGATACTTCAGCATTCTTGATGATGGCTTAGATTTGATTTGCGATTCTTCAACAGGCAAACTATGTCCTTTCATTCCTCAACATTGTTGTAGAGCTCTCTATGATTCAATTCATAATCTCTCATCCTGAAATTGCTAACTCAGTGAAATTACTCCAAGAGAGATTCTGCTAGCCTTCCCTAAAGCGTAATGTTACCTCGTGGCCAAAACTTGGCAACGCTGTAAAACATGGCGACACACTTCTAGCGAACTTGTTCCTTGCCCCTCTGTCCAAAAGAGATTCGATCACATCAACGTGGACATTGTCGGATCATTACCGCCTTCATGAGGATTTCGATATCTGTTAACGATAATCGACCGATTTTCCAGGTGAACTGAAGCGATACCAATCACAAACATAACTGCAGAGGAAGTAGCTAATACAATTCTGCAGTCATGGATTTCTCGTTTCGGTATTCCTTGTATTATTACAACTGATAGAGGTAGACAGTTTGATTGGGAACTATTTTCCTGTCTAACTTCTATGTTTGGGATACAACATACTGGCTGGCTTACCATCCAGCAGCTAATGGAGGATAGAGGTAGACAGTTTGATTGGGAACTATTTTCCTGTCTAACTTCTATGTTTGGGATACAACATACTGGCTGGCTTACCATCCAGCAGCTAATGGAGCTGTAGAAAGGTGGCATGGTTATTTAAAGTCAGCTCTCAAAGCACAATAATCTGACTACTGGGTTTCCCAACTTCCAGTTGTGTTACTTGGATTGCATTCACATGTAATTCCTGAAATTGGGAGTTTCACCTGCTCAACTTGTCTACGGAGAATCTATTACACTCCCTACTGACTTCTTTGAAGATTCATTGTTTTCAAAATAGGTACCCGCATTACTACATGTAATGCGAACCTCGTTACAACTCTGCGAACACGTTAAATCAATTCGTCCTGTAAAGACCAATCAGAAAAGACCAATTTTCATTCATCCAGACCTTATGACTTCCTATCATGTTTTTATTCGACATGATGCCTCAAGGAAACCACTTCGACCAACCTACGATGGAACTTTCATAGTCTTATAGAAAAGTGACAAAGTCTTTAAAATCCAACTTCCAAGAGGTGAAGACTCGGTTTCCATCGATCGGCTTAAACCGGCATTCTTGATTCAAGAAAGTCAGCCCGATGAATCCTGCTCCAATCAACCACTTCCAGATCCAAAAAAACCAGATCCAAGTGATGCTAAAGTGAAACAAACTGTAAATCTAAATTCTCCCGGAACGACAGAACCTTGACAGCAAGACACAGCCTTCAAGCAACCCTGAACTTAACCACCCTGATAGTACCCCAAAAACAAAAACTCGTTTTGGACGCATTGTGAGGTTTCCTGCAAAGTATTCCACTTGAACTTTTCTGTTCACACTGGGAGGGGAGTATGTGGCTGTGACACGACTACGCCATGTAATAATTTATATTTTAAAAATAACATATTTTTGTTAATTCATTTGTTTTTTACTGTTTTGTCAAAGAGACACACTTCTGTACCTTCTGAATAAAATACACTCATATTTTTATTTAGTACGTCTCCATTTATTATTGGCGACATATCTCACCATTACACAACTATCATCGCCAAAGTATATAATGGATCTTTAGCAACTTATTACTTAAAGTTACATATTCAACTTTTTTAAAAATTTGAATACCATCGTCATCTGTTTCTGTACTCTAATGATGTTAAACAAAATCTGTAATATGTAATACCTGCATATAAAGTTTTTTTTAGACATATTCAGGTGTTTATCCCAAATGCAATTTTATTTTTATTTTGAAAACAATATAGGAATATAGTAATAATCTAGTATAGATTTCATTAGCAAATTCGCAATGGGAATTTTGCAAATGTGCAAAGGGAATAAACCTATTTAAATGGGGACTGAGCATTGCGATACTTTTTATATTTGCTCTTCATGGAACTTGGTGCACATTCATTGTGTAAATTGATTACATTAACAATTCTATCCTACACTCTTAACATGAGCAATATCTGTTTGTCAGTTTGCAAAATTTATCTCGGAATACAGCGGAAGGATTTTGCTTTAACTTTGTAATTAGGTACTTTTGGACCTAAAAAGCCGATTGGTAAAAACCTCTACCCCAGGAAAATTCATCTTTTGTTAAAAATCTCATTTGAAAGTTAGAAGGCATAACATTGATAGCTTATGGAGTTTCAAATCAAAACAAAAGAAGCATAACAGCTGTGAATAAATTGGAAGTGAACTGTCAGAGTAGCACTTACACACGGTAAAGTATCACCATTGACTATAAATACTGAAGTAGACTTCTCATTGCCATTGTAAAATGTGTCCTTAGTTTTGTGTATGCCAGGATTGAAAGAGGTAGTAGTTTACAATAATCACCAACAGAGTACACTGCTGGCAACTATTACTTATCCTCTCAAGGAGGGGATAATACAACATTTGGTGTGTCAGGAAGCAAACATAAGTTGATTATAAATTGCTTTCTGGGTGGAGATATAAAAGTTAACGTAAATAACTCAAATAAAAAGTTGACAGCAGCAAAATCTGTCGGTGACCCAATCAAACTACTTCAATTTTAAATGCTAGCATACACTAAAAGTGGGACAGCTGAACCATATGGATAGGATGTCTCCTTCAGTATTTATAGTCAATGGTATCACCAAGTACTTCCTTCAAAACAGTGACAAGAACCATTGAATAAAGATTGCATACAGACATTTTTCTCCCACGAAACTAATCACATATCACTAAGTATGACTCGGGTCTCTAGTTTAAATAGGCAACACAGAATTGAGGATTGTTTCTTACAAGTAAATGTAACATTTTAAATATTTTATTACATTTTGAACTCTATGTTTCAGAAACATAAATCATGGTTTTATGAACAACATAAACACCGTGACTTGCTTAGAGAAGTTTTTGTAAGAGTTTCACGTTACTTGGAGGAGTTAAGTGCAGAAAATGAAAATGAGGAGGTACAAGAACTGAGAGAATTCAAGAACAAAGCCAGTGAAGCATTGCGAGAGTAATTCGGCTCAAACTAGGTAATCTTTTATCTAAAGAGAGAACTACTGCGTTGAAAATGAATTTGTGAAGGAAATTGATTTTATGGTTCAAGAAAGTTATTCTTTAAGGATATGTAATAATCATAGTTCCTTTAAATGGAATTGCAATTTTTATTTTATATTTTTAGTTGTTATTTTCATAGTGAATTAAGTTATATTTTTAGAAATTATAAAAGTAATGAGTTACAGTTTTTATACGGTTCAGTTATATTTTAATTAAACAACAATACAACAATTTTTAAATGTAGTTTTAAATTTAATTTTTTAATTGTTCAGTTCATTTTTGGATCTCAAGTTAAATATTGTCATAAGCAACACTAATAACATTAGATTTAAACTGTATTTCTGAATGTAGATTTAAGACAATAATAATAAGTTGATTACATTTTAACTAGGTTAAGACAAATTGAGAAAATCCAGTCTGTTTGTTTGAAGTCGGTTTCATTTTTAAGCAACATTTTTATGTTTAACCAACGTAATTAGTTCAACAATGTGTTCATTTCAAAATATGTATTATTATAAAATCATGGATTTTACTGTTTTCTGCATAATCCTAGTTTTTAAATATAACAATTATGATACACTTTTTATATAACTACTTCCTAAAATTTCTGGAATGAATTTGGAAACACTCTGTATGTAATTTGCTGAAGGGATTATTATAAATGTAGGAAAAGCTATTACACCGTCTGCTAATAAAAAATATTCAATGAATATGGCAATTTCAATTTCAAATGTTGTCTTTAAAATTGTTACTGTGATGAAATTAATTATTCATAAAACAAATCAACTAGGGATGAGTCGATACCGAAATTTATCGATTCTCGATACCGGTACCGATACCAGAAAAATCATTCTCGATTCTCGATACCGATACTATCGATACCTATGATTATTCAGTACCTATAGATGTTAAAACTATTGTTAAAAACTTACAAATTTAGAATACCATTTAAAATTATTTAGTACTATTTTGTAGTTAATCATCAAACAAAGTTTTAATGCAATTTTTTACATAATTTAATGTTAATTTCACTAGTATGCTATAGTAATGTAGAAAAACAAAAACTATTTATTAACAAATTCATAATAGGGAAAAACTTGGTTGTAAGATAATGACTCAAAGAAATAATGTTGGTCAGCCGACTGATTTATTGTTTTCAGCCAGACCCCTCCCCTCCCCTCCTATCCCTCTTCCTTCCTTATCTCCAAGGTAAGATTTTTGCCGCCGACCCAAACACTCCTTGTGGCTTTTGTAGAGCGGGCAAACGGCGGGAGTATCTCTTCCCGTGCACTTCGTAGCGCGCGTAAACGGCGCCGGCGGGGGTATCGATGGTATCGGTATCGACATTGAACAAATGAATCTCGATACCGATACCAATGTCTAAGAATAGGTGGTATCGAGAATCGGTACCGAGAATCGACTCATCCCTAAAATCAACCATTGATTTATTTTAGTGAACATGATGATTAACAGACAGAAAGAGTGTTTAAGAAGCAATTTGTAAACAGACTTAGTTATAAAAAATGTTCAAGAACTCTGAGTATAATAATTAACTATTACTACGTAAGCAAATAAAATTGATTATAAATAAATGTTTGTTGTAGTTTCATTTTATTTATTTAAATCAACTGGCACAACTTGATATGCACAGATACAAATGCAGGACATGTCAAGAAAACTAGGCCTATTTCAATATTTACATAATATTACTATTACATTGCGATAAAAACATCATAATAAGCTAAACCAAGTTACACATTTATGTTTGATAAAAAGTAAAGTTTCAAGTCTGAAAGGTCCATAACATGAAGTAATAATTAGAATTATTACTAAAAACTTTTATTTTATGACTGATCTAGGAGTATGAGTATACTTGACTCTAAAATGTAATCGCTATTTGTCTCTCAAACTAATATCATCATGTCATAATGATGAAACTTGTAAATACAAAGTTATATAACAAAATATATATATATATATATATATATATATATATATATATATATATATATATATATATATATATATATATATATATATATATATAATAGTTAACACTATATAGAAACTTATAAGGTTTAGCAACAGGTCTATGATTTCACTTCCTTTTCGTTACTGAGATCTTTAAACCACCTTGTATTCTAGGTACAATGCCTTTTGGTTCAAATTTTATTGGCAATTTTGTCTCCTTACTGAGAGAAATTTTGTACTGAGACATCATCCGTGCTATGCAGACTTTCATTTCCAGAATGGCAAATCTCATCGCTGAAACAAAGTAGAACTGAGTTATTTGATTTTAGAACCTTAGATAAAAAGTATAAATGGAAAAAAGAATTGCATTGCCGATAAAAAAGTAAAACTAAAAAAAAGTTAAGTTTAGCTCAAAAGTAAAAGACAGCCAACGGTGAAACATTTATTTAAATTATTCCATTAAACACTATTTGAAAACAGTAGTAGTGTGGGTTTGCGGGTTTTGCGCCGGAAGTGACGTCATCCGGTCACGTGACCGGATGCGCTGAGTCATGAAAGACGTCATCTGGGGCTGAGCCAGTGACGTAGGCGGTTTTGTGACGAAATGAGTTAAAGTTCAAAGTTCAAGGTCACGGGGAGGTAATTTTAAAAAAGTACTACCTCGCACGCGTAAAATCCGATTGTGATTCGATAGTTTTAATTCGATAAAATATCGAATGAAAATTATCGAATGAAGCAATCGAATGATACGAGTGCGAGGTAGTACTAATACAAATATTACTTTATTTTATTTACAATAATTCATATTACAAATATTACTTTATTTACAATAATTCATGTTTACAATAGTTCCCCGTTGTTGGTTGTCATCGATGTTGTTGATCCGGACGAGTTGCGGCCATCACTTCGCTTTCTGAAGAAAGACGGTATATACTTCGATTCCTGCGCAGAGTCCATGTTGTTTTTTGATGCGTAAAGTTCCAAAGATAAATCGTAACCGGACGCAATGAGAAGTCTTAACTCTTCATTAAAAACCTCGAGGTCTTGGAAAGTCGCCAGATGAATAGAGTCATAATGAATACACCTAATTTTAATGGACATTTTAATACAATGTTTTACGTTTGTGAAGAGCACTCGATGTTCACCAGTCGAGAGCCGGAGGTGTACTGACTATTCGCTAGCTAGCGTTCTGGTATCAAACAAAATGGTGGGGCGGAGAAGATGGCGGACAGCAGATGGCAGGCGGCAGGTGGCAGCTGGTTGCTACTACATTCG
The DNA here is from genome assembly GCA_963675035.1 of Allygus modestus. Taxonomy (NCBI): domain Eukaryota; kingdom Metazoa; phylum Arthropoda; class Insecta; order Hemiptera; family Cicadellidae; genus Allygus; species Allygus modestus. The sequence continues at coordinate 43,677,762 of OY776116.1, forward strand.
CCGCCACAGTAATGCAATCCTTCGGCGTAATTCTTGTAGTTTATCTTGTCGGTTCATTTGATACGTTTTACATCTACATATGCAATAGCTGAAACACTTGCACTTACGACAAGCTTTCCCGTCAACTTGATCGCCTGGTATTTTAAAACATTGTAACTCGCAACAATATGTCTTCAAATTGTTATCGAAAAATAAATTTTTCATAGGTGACACCGACATGTTAGCTGCAGCGTGTGTTAGACAAGACTGAGACTAACTTCACTGCTCCCTCTCTTTTATACCTCTTCATAAGTTAACCCTGAATGAAAGTTCAAGGTCATCCATTTGAATTTTAAAAAAAGCAACACAGCAGTATATAAAATAATATACTGCTGTGTTGCTGTTTTTATTTTTTTTTATTTTTTTTTAATATTTTCTTTATTAAACAAACATCTTACAATACAATAAACTTAAGTTTAACATTGATAACTAGAAATACAAACAATAAAATACAAACAGAGACATTATGTACAAGGATGCGTGATGTGCAGAGTGAGTTCCGTCGAGTTGTTGCCGCTTACACCGTGTGATACCAAATACAACGTCCCCGGTTGAATATCTCGCAAATCTTCATTTTGTAGCAGTTGAACAAATCGTTTTGGAAGAAATACTTGAAACTTCGGCTCATCTCCTGGAGTGAAAGGTCCTTCGCTCAATGAAACTAGAATTGCTTCTCCATGTGTGGTTTCCACTTTCTTGATGTTATGAATAATGTAGTGTTTTTGTTCTTTTAGTTCTGAACACTTTTTAGTTAGCAGAAGGTCGGATTTTGAATGAGTGTTGAATTGATCAACCAGTGTTTGTAGAAACTGTTGTGATGCCATCTTCGTCAGTGGTGGTTGTGGTGTCTTCTGTGATGTTGCCTCTTCGGAGTCTCGAATAATACTCGTGCTGGAGCGGTGCTGTCTCCTCGTATTTATAGGCCCCGCTACCCCCACCACATTTCTGTTCTCCGCTACCCCCACCACATTCCTGCGTTTGTTTCAAGTAAGCAGCCAAACGATACGCGTTGTACAATGCACAGTTTGTTTGGCCGTGTTTAAGATCTTTTGCAGCGACACAAATATTACCGAGATTAATGTTAAAGTCCTTACTGATAGTTATATCGAAAACATCACCGTGCGTGTACTTTTGTATCCAGTTCTTTTTTTCTAATCCTCTTGTGTATATATGTTAATATTGTTTGCAAAAGTTAAACATAATACTGTGCAGATTACTGTAGCTTATAAATCCTTCATACCAATGTATGTGATGAAAGTAGTTTGTTATCCATTTGTTTGTACTTTTTGCTTTGGTGTTAAGTTTGTTAAAAGAAAAAGGAGCATCAAACGTGAATGGGTAGGCTACAAATGTAAGCAAGTCTAAAATTACTAATTCCTTGATAATAAACCTATCATCATTATTTCGAAATGCTTGAAATTCTATTACACAAGGCTTTACACTCACTTCTTCATCCCCTCCGCTCATCATGGCACCTAGCGATCAACTAAACTGTTTTCCACACCACGGTAGGTTAAATACCAGGCCGTACAGTTGCAGGCGCGTTGGTGTATATTTAACGTGGGCACCGTCCCCAATAGGCCTACCCCACGTGTGTTCTTCTTTACTAAGTCAAACTTTAGTCTTTTTTAACTTCTTCTTCTTGTGTTTCGTTTTCTTCTTCTTGTTTCTCCGTTTCTTCTTCCTGTGTTGTTTCTTCTGTAGCTTCTGTAGCGATTTCTACAAGTGGTTCAAAATCCTTTAACTTTCTCCACATGCAAACTTCATGAGGTATTCTATTAAAAATAGATGTATCCACAGGTCCGTACACGATGGTGCTATCAGGTTGTTTTTCCAAAGTATCGACCAAATATTCTTTAATAATAGCGCTTGCAAATACCAACTGTCTCATGTACCTTGTAATAGGTTCTGTTGCGTAGTTTAAAACGTAGAATTCTTCATGTGACAGTAGAATCTTATTTTCATGTTGAGTCAAGTCTCTAATTCGCACTTGTAGTTGTCCACGATGTTTAACAATATCGATTTCATTGTCACAATCCAAAAGTCGAATATGTGTTTTCCTTCCACACAAACTGTTAGTTAAATAACATTCTATTAAATGTACATGTTTCAAAAATGACTCCCAAGCATTTTGCGAAAATAAAACCTTTTTTGTTCCATGGTGTAGTATTACTGTAGGGGAATAATCCAATGACTTCATCAATCCAACTGATACACTTTTACTGATGCATGCTGAGATGGGGTAAAAGATTCGCAAAAAAACTTCAGTTAAAATGTGAGGAGGAATATTTTCTTCAACTTTCTTCTTCCTCTTTGGTACTACCTTTGATGGGTCTGCATTACTTTCCTCCTCTCTATCTCTTTTACCAAACTTTAAAAATGCAGTTATTTCCTTGATGATTTTTTCTTCACTAGTATTATCACGTTCCAATAACGGTGCTACCTCTGCATCACCTTGTACAACAGATGGAGAACTCATTTTGTAGAAGATGTTGCCCATGCGATGATAGACGATCAACTGAAGACCTGCATTGTTGCTCCGCTATTTATAGGTTAGCGACAGTGGCGGTGCCGGTGGTGGTACAACGTTTTACAATACCGTCTTTACGATACCAGTCAACGGTGTGTATGTAACAATTTTATCGTGCAAAATTAAACAATACGCAGATGTATTTGCAGGTACGTTTTCTTGAAATTCCATTTCTATTTTTATATCAACACTAGACGATTTTACAGATTCGTTTTGTTTGGAGCAATCAATTACAACAATCGGAGCTTTCGATTCAAACTGTACGGGAGATAGTAGAGGTGTGTTTGTTTTGCCGTAATATGAATTTTGGAACCTAGCGTACATATCGTATAAAACACTGTACCTTTTTTTATCAAAAGAGATATTAAAGTTGTCGTAGGGAAAGAATTGTGAATTCAGGAACACTTTACAGTTTGTTAATTTACAATGGTCAAATTCACCAGCATTTTCAGTTAATATACTTTTTTTCTTTGTTTGTAATCCAAAGATTACATATCTCGCTTTTTCCAAATGAGTAGAAGTTTTTACAGTCCATGTATGCCGTTGTGTTGAAGGTAAAACGGGGTATTCATGAAACTCCCAGCTTCTGAATGGCATTACAATGTCTCGATCTGATTTTAACTTTCTTAATAATGTAATCCTGTGTTCATCATTTAGTCGCACATGTGGTACTCTCCAAACAATCTTGTCTAATGTTAGTTTCCAGTCTAAATTGGCTTCAGTTGTTCCAGCAGATGCTTTAATAATATCATTATCGTTTGATGACCTTAATAAAACTAGTTCTTGTTTTACATTTATTATTATTCTTCTGTAATCTTCAGCAAATCCTAAAAGTAATCTTAAAGGTACGTAAAAATCAAAGTTTCCCGAAGCGTCAGGAGTAATTATACTTTTGTCTGGTGCAACCCATCCTGCAACAGCTAACAGATTCTTCTCATTTGGTGTTAAAGACGCTAATCCTTTTAATGTACTGGAAATTCCAACCTTTTTTGTTGAATCGACTGTAACTCCTGAAATTTCATATCTAATCTCGTCAAACAAAAATGCCATAGGATTATTTATGAACGGAACAGTGGTTCCAACAGTACCGTCAGCTTTTGTTACTTTTCCTTCAATATATAAATAACTTTCGCATGGAAGAGTATAAATGTCTTGTTGTTGTATAGGAATCCTAATTTCATCGTTATTGTTTAATTTGGACGAAGCGTAAGGGTTGTGCGTGTGATATTCCTTTTCCCATAAGGTCTCGTCGAATGTTGGGCCCTGCGCTATATCCAGTATATCCATTGTTAATGACCTTTAATCCAATTTCTTCTAGAAAACGAATGTTGTCACTTGTTAATCCTTCTACAGCTGATGAGCTACTGACCTCTTTGCTGGTTGGCTCTCTCTTTTTAAATGATAACCCCATTATCTAAGCGGATGATTTTATATGTATTCTTACAGTAATAGCTTCTCCTCGAAAGTCAATAAGGTTTCCGTCTTGATCCACTATGTTCAGCACGATGTCTGAAATGAAACTGGTGTTTAACGGTAGGTACACAAGGTTTTGAGGCTTTTCTACTATCTTGAAACCCGGTGCGACTGATGGGTAGAATGTGTGTAATATATGCCGATTTTCTCCATCTCTGTAGGATCCTTGTATAATGTTACATGTAATGTCTATGCTGTTTACTTTGATGATCGTCACAGTTCTATTCCCAGAATGAGTTGTATTAGGTTCTAATACCTTTGTTTCCTTAGAAAACCCTAATAAACTACCAATTGAACGTTCTTGACCAAAATCAATATAATACTTAGAAGTAATTTCGGCTTTCATTGTATTGTTATTGCCTTTTATCGTTATATTTTCTTTTCCCATATGTTTTTGTATAACTTCATTTATATTATCAATTTCATAAGCTCCTGTTGGTAAACTGAATTCTTCCAAAGCTGAATATTTTCCTTTATTATCTTTTGTCTTGTAATAATGTATTTTGTTATTAATTCCTTCACTAACGTTTGGAATAGAGTTATATGTTGTTAAATCCAATAATGCGGCTTCCCATAGTCTTCCTTTTTGCAAACGTAGCGCTGGAAACAGAATACTGCGCAAAGTACATGAGTTACCGGTTAATGACACTGTATACGAAGACATCTTAAAGTTGACTAACACTTTTAGCTAAAAAGTCTAAACATAAATGACCGCAAATGGATGTATCATCAGGTTGTTTTCTTGTATAATTGTAAAAAACATTTTCTGCCGCACGAAAGTATTGTTGAAGTTCTTTCGGTGGTGGAAGGTTTCCAAAACTGTCGAAATAATAAATCGTTTCACCAAGTTTCTTGTAACACACCCAATGAGTGCCTAATCCTTCACTATTATCCAAATTTACTATACCAGTCTCATTTTTCCACATTTTAACCGGTAATTCATCTTTCATAAATATTCCTCTAAAAAATGGGATTTTCAAACAAGAAGCATATGTAATCAGTTCTTCATTGGTTAATTCTTTGTTTTTAATTATTAATTGCTCTTTCTTATTTAATACACACGATACGGTCTTAGGTATAGTCCTCCTCCCTTTTTTATCATTGACCATATTGTTGGTTTCTTTTTACCTTTACCACTAGTAGATCGACGTTTTCTTCTGATATTACCTCCTTGTTTCTTAGCGGGTCTTTTCCCACGCCTTCTTCTCTTTCCTCCTCCTCCAAACGTAGTTTTTGCTTTCATTGCTGCTGTTACTGCTAAAGACGCTGCTTTTTCACCAATACTCGCGTCACTAGATTTTACTCTTTGCCAAGCTTTCTCAGAAAGTGCTCTATCTGCTATTGATCTATTTTTTGTATCACCAAATTTGGAATACGCTATATCGTGCTGTTTACAAGCCTGATCAAGCTTATTTATTCCAGGATCTCCTCTAGCAAGCCGTTTCTCTAATTTGGTTCCAGGACCACAATATTTATATCCTCCAGGTAAATGTAATTCCACAGGTAATAAATCAATCGCCTTGTTAACTATAGCTCCAACCGGTTTACTTAATAGAGAAAATGCTGTTGATGCTATTCCCCTTCCTCTCTGTAATCTCTCTCGATTATGACTGATGCGTTTAGCCCTCGGCATGACTATTTATAGCCAAACTTACAATCAGTAGGTGCACTCTATAAATGTTTTACAATGAATGTAATATTAGTCTTGGCTTCTTGTATTATATATACTGTTTAAAATCCATTTATTATATAGAAATGGATTAATTAATTAAATGTAGACATAATAAATAAAAGTAGTAAAAATAGAAATAAGGTGTAATTGAAGATGTTTCAAATGTTTCTCCGCTGGTGATGGTATCGTTGTTTTCGGTAAAATGAATAAAATCTAAATAGTTGTCATGTTCCCTTAAAAACTTGCCACTTAATCGTTGGTAATTAAATAACACATTCCAGTCTAGTTTATCTTTAAAATTGTCAATGTAATTTTCAGAGAGATTTTGATATTTACTTATTACTTCCCAACAGTTATTAAAATTTGATGTCATCTCTACAAGGAAGTTTTCTGAAAACTGTTGTCTTTGTAAAATATGAATCCAGTTAACTCTGTGAAAATAAATTCTTAACATAGTCATTGTGAAGAGGTAGTGTATGGAAAGTTGTTCCCAATCCATATATCTATCAAACCGTTGAACAAAACCATCTGTCAGCACTCCTTGGGGAAATCTCGGCTCTTGAGATATTAAACTCCACGCAGTAATATTGGATTCCATCATCCTCTCTGTATCATCTCTCGAATATGACTGATGCTTTATCCCTTATCATGGGTATTTAAATTCTTTTTTCTCTTATATAATCTTCATCGTTTTCTGTTGGTTCATTAATCACATTCACTTTATCCCCCTTTCCTAATGTCTTGACTTTAGAAGGCTCAGACGGTTTATCTAATTGATTAGGTTTTTCTGGATTGTGTATCTTTTTCCAGTCTAAATAATTGTGGCTGTCAACATCTGAAGCTACAGCTCTTCCTGAAGCCCGATGGATATAATTAAATAAAGCTGCACCAAACCTTTCCATATGTTTTTCATATTCTGTAGTCCATTTCTTGTGTACTATATCAAATATTTTCTTATTTACAGCGTCTCCATCCTGCTCACAATCACCTACATTTGACAATTTTAATTTTTTTACATCATAGCTTGTATCAGTTTCATTCTTTTTGTAAATCGTTAACAATTTTAAAGTCGCTAAATTTACTGCTTCACCATCATAAATGGGATGTTTTATATTGCTTAACCTTTTACCGGAAAATCCCCAATGGTCTTCGTGTACAATCGGGGTTCTTTTATCCACGTATTGTACCGTAACCGCATCAGAAGACAAAAGCGGATCACCAACATTTTGAATTACTTTTCCTTCAAAATTATAATTACCATCAGGTGTTAACGGAAACCCAGCTCTTTTTTCACTATATCCAGATTTTACTCCAAACTCGGAATACCGTCCAAACTTGTCCACACTCATGATGTAACTGAATCGCTATCGTTTAGGTTCTTACTATATATATATATATATATATATATATATATATATATATATATACGTCTACTGAACAATTATTTCTCGTTTTCGCAGTTCATCAACCAAAGCTACCCATTCGTTTTCTAAACCAGTGTGCCCGGCTTCCATAGCTTCATGTAATAACCTCATTCGATCAACTAACTTATTTATATCGTTGTAATATATTATATTGGTTTTATACAAATTTTTTAATAATCCCCTTCCAGATGTAGTAGGATCAGTTGTTTTTCTTTTTTTATGCAAAACATTTAATTCAGCAGAAGATAAAGCTCTTCTTTTAATTGGAGCTTTATTTGATTTCGAGGGGAAAAGACTAGATATAATGTTTGTGTATTTTATTGACCTGTTTCTATGAATAGGTAGTTCTTTGGAATATTTTTTTCTATGTGCATTTGTATACTCTAGTATATTTTTAAACAATTGTAAATCCTTTTTAGTAAATTTACCAGGATTATTTTTAAAGATGAGTTCAAACAAACCTGTTGTACCTTTATATTTCTTATCACCAATAACTATATCATCATTTTCGTTTATATCTAACTTTCTATCTCCAATCATTAATCCTTTATCCTCTATTCTAGCTCCATATGTATGATAATTTCGATTAGCATGTGTGCCATGTAACATTTTTAATGTATATTTTCTTCCAAGTGTTCCTTTAAACATAATATCTGTGCCTAATTTGCTTAAGTTGGATGGGTTGATATCCTCTTCTTCTGCTCTTGTATCTTCCGCACTTGTATCTTCTGTACTTGTATCTCCTGCAATGTTCTTTTCCCTTAAATCTCCTATATCTCCGCTTTCTTCATACTCGTCGCTTTCTTCAGATGTTTGTAACTGGTCAGAACTTTCATCATTCTGAAATTCTTCTTCATATTTGGAAATTGGTAGCATTTTGTCTCCTTCGAAGCGAAATGAAGGTCTTTCCATATTTTGTGCTAATCGCTTTAAAGGTTCAGTAACAGGTTTGAATGTTGTTTCTAAAAATTGCTCTCTTTCATTTATACCTGATTTTAAAGCTCGGTTTTTTTGTCTAATAGAATCACTAAGTGATTTTATTTCCTTTAATAGCTTTTCCTGGTTAACCATCTTCACACCTTGACGACTTGTACAGTAATACCGCTAATCAGTGTATTAAAACGAATTTATCAAAACCTATTCTATAACGACCATCTTTTATAGCTTGATCTTTCATAATAACCAAAAATCCATACTTTTCCGCCCATGCTTTTCCGCAAAGCTCTTTAAACTTTTCAAATGGCATATCCGCATTCACATGATCGTTATATATATGATTTAGGTTAGTATCATCTTGTTTGAATACAATTAGAATATTTGCATTATCTCTGATAAGTTGTTTTGGGATTTTGCTATAAGTTTGTCCTATATATATGCTGTCGATGTTATTATGTCTTCCCATGGCAAAGTAGTTTCTAATAGTATCCTGATTTTCACAAGATACATCGTCAAATATAAATACAGAATACGGTTTCGCTTCGTTTGGTTGCATAATGCTATCACTAGCGTTAAATTTGTAAAAATTAACATCAGACACATCAGATAGGATTTTATCCAGCAATTGATACTTTGGTTGATGTAGAGACTTTGAAAAAATATATAGGTTACTAAACCTTAATCCCTGCGGATTAGTGATCAAATTAAAGACAACATTGGTCTTTCCACAGTTTGAGGGGCCACTTACTATACATCGAACAGTGTTTGGAAGTAAACTACCGTGTTTACCATTGTTGATTTTAACGTTATCCACAGTTAAATCATCTATGTTATTAATATTGAATCGATCTTTATGGTGAATAATCTCCATCCTGCTCAAAGGTTAACGATGAAATGAGTTGCTTGTATTAAACCAAGTCCTTTATAGGTATCCATGAATCCTCAGTTTTGTTAAACCCTAACCACCGCACTTTAACTGCGTCCTTTTTTCTTTGTAACACTTTTTCAACAAGATATACATCACCTACTGTTGACTTTAACATTTCATGTCCATAAAATGCACCTTGCAACAAATCTCCTTTGTTATCTTTTAGGATATACGTTTCAGGTACAGTCGGTTGCACTTTATACACTGTAAAAACTTCATTCGTCCAATTGGGAAGGTATTTTTTGGTAAACACTCCCTTATATTTACTAATCCGTACTTTATCACTTACATTAAATTTTCTTGGCTGCATTTTTTCTACTTTAGGCTTTGTATTTTTCTTTATGCGTTTTAATACATCTTTTGCATTTCTTCTATTTACTTTGTTAGGTTTCATACCAATAGTTCTATGAAACCTGTTGTTATAATCATTTATTAATTGTGGTAAAACATCATACCATACGTAAGAACCTCTTTTTGAAAATTGTTTATACAGTGCTCCTTTTAAGGTTCTATTAAATCTTTCTACAATAGCAGCTTTTTTCTCTGAATTTGTAGAATAATGATTTATTTTATATTTATTCATTAACTGTGCAAAGTTTGTATTAAAGTATTCTGTTCCATCATCAGTTTGTAAATGTTTAATTTTGTTTTTATCTCTTTTTATGGCTATTTCCATGGCTTCTGTTACGCTTTTACCAGTCTTGTCCTTTAGAGGCAAAGCGTCTGCAACTTTTGTAAAACAATTAATAATTGTGAGTATATATTTAAATCCTTTGTTTATTCTGCTATGCGGTCGCATTTCAATTAAATCCGCTTGATATAGATCATTTATCCCTTTTATAACAGTATTTCTTCTTGGAAACTTTATTCTTGCAGGTTTGTGTAGTTCATTAATAATCTTCTCCTTCAGGTCTGACATGATGGTTTCACGAAGGCAGCTGATATGGTATTAAATATTCTTTTGTATAAATCTGCTTATATATATACATATAGTTCAAGGTCATTCAAAACTTGTGTAAAAAAAGGGGAAACACAGCTTAACATTGCTGTGTTTCCCCTTTTTTACGGAAAGGAAAAGGATAGAGGATCTAGGACGATGAAAGGGTTATTAGTCAATAGGGTTGAGGGAATAGTGACCGAATGGTAAAGTGTGGATGTTGTCTGGAAGGGTTTGTCTTTTGTCGTCATTACAGGATAGCGCCTTTTTAACTTCAGTCACGCTGTACAGCTGATGGTTAAAACTTCTGATGGTGTTGAATTTAGCTGTAATGATGTTATCCTCAAATAAGCATTGCTTGTAGTGTTCAAAATGCACTTTCTTCTTTAAATATAAACTCTTTACACCTTTAGCTTTCTTAATATAGCTATTCTTCTTTTCTTCTTCTTCTTTTTCATTATAGAGTTTCAAAGAATATAGTTTAGACATCAGTGCAACAATCTCTTCAAGCAGAACACCATTAGCCTCATCCTTGAATTTGCCTAGTACTTTTTTGTGTCTGTCATTGTCGTAGTTTGGATGATCTTTTGGATAATCGGAGAAATCAAAGTCGTTCTTGTAAATAAATGTACGTAAATCTTTATACATGTCCAATGTTACTATGCGATATATAAAAGCGTCAGTGTCCATATATGTAATAGATATATTTTCTCTTCCGTAGAACGCCACCATTTTGTTGTAGTGAAAATCGTACATGTGTGTTTTTGAGATGTCCAAGATTGACATGCCTATATACAAAGGACGATCCATCTTCACACTCGTCTTCTTCATGGACACTGCTACAAGTTTTTCATTAATAATTATAGATGTTCCAAAATTTGGCTGCTGTACTAGTTTCTGTAATTTTTTTGCGTCGGTAACAAGTTTAACATTTTTGTGTCTTCTTTTGTTTTCCAATGTTTTTCCAAATATCGCATTATTCATTAATTTAAAGAAATCTTTTTGAAAGTCTGATGTAGCTGCTGCTCTTCTGATGGTATTTGAATCAATGTAGGGTTTCAACCAGCATGATTGAGAAAATTCCAAAACTCTATTAATTTTTGTTAGACGTAGTCCTAATTCGATAGCTTGTTGAACCACCCAAAAGTGAGCCACGTAGCGTTGTTTATTATTTAATGTCATCATTAATTTGGGGTGTTTTCCAATTTGCATCGAAATATCCTAAATAGGTTGACGGTTTGGTTTCATCGTAATCGGGTAGGTATTTGTTGTTGGCTTTGACATGTCTGGTAACACTTTGGGTCAATCCGCCTCTTACTCCAGCTTCAACCATTAAAACCATGTCAATGTCTGTTAAAAGTTGGAGTTTGCATTTTGTTTCTTTTAACATGGCTTGCCAAGCTAATCCTGGTGAAGTATACGAATGTAGAGGGTCCAAACCGTATGCAGCAAAACAGGTGTTTCGGAATTCTTCCATTACATCACAAAGAAGAGTTACATCTAGTTTGACATAAAAGTCCGAGTAATCTCCTAAGGTCTTCATATCTAACTCGTTCCATACTCGACGTGCGTGTTGATAGTCCTCAAGTGATATTTCCGAATCATTAAGTTTGTTTTTGAAGTGTTCTGGTGAAGGTAGTGATGTTTCATCAAATCTATGCAGTCCATCGATGTAATCATAGGGGAAGACTCCTTTTCGAAGAACCAAATCCATTTTACTATTGGGTACAATTTTGCTTGTTTCTATCAAATCTGTTCTTCTTAGATTTTCAGATAATTTCATGAGGCTTGAAGGCATAAATCTAAATGAATCAACAAACCTTAATTTAATTTTACCCACCTTTTTTGAAAAGCTTATAAATTTTTCCATTGTAGTAGCCAAAACGTCTATTGCTCCATTATCTCTTCCTAGTTCGGGGATTATGAAGTGCGAATCATAACCACTCAGATTGTGCAGAACTACGGGGATAAAATATGGTAGTTTGTAGTTCAAGTTGCAAGCGTTACAGGCTGCACCTCTGTACGCTCCCGTAAGATGATCGTGGTCACGAACTTTAACGTTATCCAGTGTAAAGGTGTTATTACACAAATAACACGTTGTTGTTGAATCATAATGTTGAAGTTCTTCTTCTTCCATAGGTGACATGGGTACCTTTGTTCCATACAGTTCTTCTACCTTTGCAGCTATGTCATACAAATCATCGACAAAGTATTTGGCTGCTTCTTCACCGCGATAAATCTTTGGAGAAGATGATAGTCCATATTTTTGAAGATGGTCTTCAGTCAACGTGGATTTAATTAGTATGCAATAACTGTTTGGTGAATGAAGTTGGTATTTGCTTCTTCTTGTAACGTCCTCTTCTTGTTGTTCAAGCGGATGTAAAGAAGACTCGAAATCAGCGTAAACAACAACAGGTACACGGTATTGTTGTATTACTTTGTCAAATTTTATCTGCGCTCTGCTAGGATGCGGCAATTTAATTCTTACTTCATAGTTTCCATTACATAACCGCTGGTGTTCTACTAACCAATCAGACCCTCCCCTTCTTAGTTCTTTGTTCACGTGACAAAAACATCTTTTGCAAATTGTCATCTTTCTTTTATGCTTAGATAATTGATTAGAAACAAGACTTTCAAATTTTTTGATATACACAAAGTGTGAAATATCACCTTTAGTAATTAATAACAAATCGGTATGATCTCTGCGCTCATTTGGTGTTATACGCAAGGGGTACAAATTGTTTGTCGAATCCAATCCGAAGAGGTTGACAGAAGCTGAAGGATTTTGTTTTTCAAATTTTGAAACGTCTGTTATAGCAACAGGGTAAGTCATCCCTTGGAAATTATATCTATGTTGTACTTTTTCATAATAGTGACTTGGTCTTTCCGGATGAATTGTTACATATTTGGCCAACATAGCATATTTAAAACACTCAGTATCTTGATTTTGTACGTTGACGCAGGATAAGGTATTTCTAATCTTTGTTGGTAGAGGAATGTAGCTACTTCCTCGAATTCCATAGCCGTGTTTGTGTACTCTTAAGTCTAGCCCTGTGATGCTTAACAAATTCCATCCAGAGCCTCTTCCTTCATGTTCTTGTATTTTAGTCATTAGCTCTTCAAAACATTCAGATACGATTGAATCAATATCTGACGAAAACATAATAGTTCGGTTTTTTGTTAAAAACCCTCTCGGTGAAGTTTCATTTTGAATGTTTGTAAATAAAGCATCCATTAATAGTCCAAATTTAATAAAATTTAATCTTTTTAATTCATTTTGCAAAGTGTTGCTTACCAATCCTTTTGCGTTATTTAAAAACTCTTCGAGTTGTAATTTTGCATTGTCAATTTTGAAGTGGGTTACTACATTACCCGGAAGTGCTCGGGCATGTAGTTCTACATTTACTGCTGTTGATGCTGAAGGACGGTGAAGTGTAGACAGAGCATGCGTAGAAGTCGATGCAGCTGATGATGTTGAAGGATGATGAAGTGTAGACAGAACAGGCGTAGAAGTTGATGCAGATGATGATGATGATGTTGAAGGACGGTGAAGTGTAGACATAGCAGAGGTAGAAGTCGATGTTGATGGTGCATATTGAATAACACTAGGTCTGGAATTTTGGTGTTGAGCTAACATTTGATCTATTTCTTTCAATTCTTCTTTTTCATATTCTTCATTTTGGTTTTTGTTATGTTTCAGTTCTTTATGTATCATTAAAATAAATTCATCCTTAAATGAAGACTTGCAAATATCGCAGCGATGCATAATGTAGGTGCGATCTCCACAAGGGTCAAGGCAATAATGAACAACACTGCAAATACCCCTCTATTTATACCCTAGCAAAAGTAATGGGGGTACGTATTACGTTAAGTTTACTATTTTTTTTTTTTTTTTTTTTTTTTTTTTTGCATTTTATATTTACTATTGTAGCTGGAGGCTACAAATTTCTGTATTTAGGTCAAGGTCATTGAACAAATTTACCAAAACGGGGAATAGAGCAGTAAATGATTTTATATTAAACCATAAACTGATCTATTCCCCGCTCTGTATTTAACTAAGACAATTTTCTCCAACAGAAACATTTGATAAATTTTAAACTCGGATGTGAAGTTGGATTGTACACATTGCATCTTGATCAACTAAAAATTTCATAAAACAATAGGGATCTTCAGTTGTAGATTCATCTTTAACATATTCAATAGTCAACATTGCCGAACGAAGATCTTGTGGAATTACGTCGACTTTTATGAGTCGTCTTTCGAGTTCGAACCGTTTTGTTATTGATGTAAGTTTTATCACATCATCGATATCGATGAGGGGAAAGCTGTAGCAAACGGAGTTTCCTGGTGGGTTCATCATATCTATATGATAAATATACACTGTTGCATCGTCTTTAAATAGACGTTCCCCCACCATTAAATGTATAAGTTACCCCACTTTTTTAATCATGTAAATGGGTCAAGGTCATACAACGATATTACCAAAACGGGGAATAGAGCAGTAAGTGATTCTCACTATAACCACAAACTGATCTATTCCCCGCTTTGTATTTAAAGTAAACTATTTGAAGACAACAAAAACTTATTCAGATTCTTCCGATGATAATGATGATGATGAGCTCATATCACTAAATAAGCGACGACGAACACAAAAGTTCCCTGTGACTGGATCTAGAACTACATCATCGATATTAATACTGCTTGGAGGGGTTTCACTATCAACAAGGTCCATTTCCTCCAAGCAAAGCAACTGATGATGAAATTCCGGTTCATTATTATCGACATCGTCGTCGTCAGTCAACAGCTCCAACAGCTCCATCTCTTCAAGATATGGTTTACTGCTAGCAAACTCACTCAGTAGTTCAAGATCACTAAATAGTTCACCTTCCATCTCTGAATCATCATCGTCTTCATCTTCGTTTAAATTTAATGGAATATTTTTAATCAATTCTAGTATAGTCTTCTTAGAAGGGAAAATGTTATCTCTGGGCGACATGATTCCAAGTAGCAGACTGATTTACCACTAATACGAAACCACCTTTTATACATGATTTCGGTGGTGGTGGGGGTAAGTGTTGAAAGTGCAAGTGGTAGGGAAAAGTGATAGGGAAGAGGTATTATTGTAACACAAATGATAAAGTCCTGTAAGTGGGTCAAGGTCACCTTATCCTATTACCAGAACGGGGAATAGAGCAGTAAGAGATTCTTATTCAAACCTCAAACTGATCTATTCCCCGTTCTGTATTCCCCCCCCCTTTGGCGTTTTATTTAGTTTATGAGGTTGTGTAATAAAGGCACAGTGTGTAGCCTTCTTGTAATAATTGGACAATTTTTTTCTTCAAAGGGATTGGTTTTACATCTATTTTTACTTCTTCTGTTCCACGAATACCCAATCCTTTGACCTGAACATGTTGGTACTCCGTTAACAGTTGGTAAACACGCTGGATAAAAGTATCCGCTTTAGCAGTAGAGTCAATATAGTGGAGGTATACCATGGTAGGTGCTCTCTTGACGCAATTCAGAACCAAAGTGATAATTGTCTCTGTAACATCGGGCTTATATACCCATCGTTTTTTTTTTTTTTTTTTTGCTTTAATTACAGGTTTGGAACAATATAAAATGTTATATTAATGTTCCATCCTTTATCGACTAACCTTACCATATTACCAAAGATTTTATATAACTTTCTACTGTAGTTTGTTTCAAATGCTTCATTTTCACTACTATAAACTTCACCTGTTGGTCTCCACATGTACAATTGACAACTAACCTCTATATCAAGATACCGTAGCAGTAATCTCCTTACAGCAAGCACCTGATCAATGTTTTCGACCCGTCTGCTAACTATTATAGTTGCTGCAGAGATAGAAGTAGTGGATGCATTCATTTTCAGCAGAGTACTAATTTTTACCAGCGATGGAGAACCTCCTTTATACTTAGTTTAGGTAGTGGTGGGGGTTAGGAAAAGATATTGTTGTGAGAAATAAGAAGATCTTTCATTATTTTTTATCAAACGAATATTTTCTAAGTCCCAAGGTCATTTACACCAGTTGCCAGAACGGGGAATAGAGCAGTAAGTGGTTCTCACTTGGACCGCAAACTGATCTATTCCCCGCTCTGTATTTTAAAGTAAACAATAACTCTTCTCACTATTGAGCAGCCTTTGTTCTTTGAAGCTCAAGTTCTAAGTCTGCAACCAGGCGAAAGTCTGCATCATGCTCCTCCCATTGTTCAGGAGAACGCGGTTGACCACACCACTTAGTAAAGGCGTACCTCATCGCCTCATTGTACTCCTCCAGGATAACATGATAGGGTCTTGGTTGTTGCGTTGTAGACTGCATCGGTGATGTAGTTTGTTGCGGTTGAGACTGAGCACCATTTTCTGCAACCTTATTAATTTTATAAACCTCAGTCATTTCAGCAGCCTCAACAATCGCGTACAACTCCTCTTCGCTAATTTCCTTTCCCCATGTGTTGCTGTTGACGCTCATGACGATACAACTAATAATTATATTCCGAATCTCTCGCTTAAATACCCGCTTACCCCCTCCCCTCTTTACTGTTGAATAATGTCTTTAATATAATATTTCTCCTTTTTCCATTTAAGTTTTATCTTTGACTTAGTGCAATATATCTAAGTCCGTTATTTAGGTCAAGGTCGTTGTAGCATTGTAAAAAAAAGGTGTGGACAACCTATTTACACTCTGCAGCATATGCTACAAATTGTAAATAGGTTGTCCACACTTTTTTTTTAATTTGGAAAAGACTATTTTTAATTTGGAATACACTTTTTAATCTTTTTTTATTTTAAATGTTTTCCACACACTGAAACCTGTATCATTTCGAATTAAATAGTTCTGTTTGGTAAGTTCTTTGACGTGGAGGTCCATACCTCTAGGCAACTCTACATAGTACAATTTACCTTCACATTGAACCACCACCTTTGCAAAGCCCTTTGATTTAACAAAAAAGTATCGTTTATTTCTACAAAGCCTATTAATTCGAATTTTGGTTGGTCTCACTGTTGGATGGGGTGTAGAAAGAGAAACGGTGCCCTTGTGATTTTGTTTTAAATGTGATCTGCATACTTCTTCATTTAAAACACAAGACTTAGCACAACGTTCCCCTTTCCTTGCACCTTTTTTAAAACTGTAGCTGCATCTTGGTGCAGGAAGTATAGACTGCCTTCTCAAGGTTTTTAATTGTTGAAATTTCTCTGAAGGAGATTCGTTGTTAATACAGATCACTGAAGGACGGGAAAGGACACTTACAGAAGGTGTAGAAGGTTTGGTAGGAGAAGAAGAATGGAGACTTGCAGATGGTGTTGAAGAGCCTGGTGTAGAAGGTGGAAGAATGCTTGCCAGCGCCTGCTGAAGAAGCGAAGGAGCTGGTGAAGCCAAAGATGGTGCAGTTGTTTGCTCATCCTTCCTCGGTGATGGAGAAGGTGAGCGAGAAGTAGCCGAAGAAGATGAAGACGACGAAGACGATGAAGAAGATGAAGAAGATGAAGAAGCGGACGGGGGAGCAACGAGGTTTTCTTGAAGTGGTTGCGGTCGTGGTGCAGGCTCCTCAGGAACAATGCATGATAATATTAACGCCTGCCGAAGGATGGAAGGAGCTGGCGGAGCAGATGACGGAGCAGGTGAAGAGTGCTCAACCTTCCTCGGCAAAAGTTGCTTCCTACGGTCAGACATCTCGGGAACTGAACTGCACTCGTGATGTGTAAGCAGCAGAATGATTTTACCACTGGTGAAAACCCTCCTTTTATACCCAGTTGTAGAGGGGGGGGGGGCTTTAGAGGTTAGGGAAGGAATATTGTTGTAATGTTTTACTAAACGAAAATTTTCTAAGTCCCGAAGTGGGTCAAGGTCATCTGAACATGTTGCCAAAACGGGGAATAGAGCAGTAAGTGATTCTCACTTGGACCACAAACTGCTCTATTCCCCGCTCTGTATTAGGAGAAGAGGACTAGCTTAAAGCTCGCAATTATAGGCAAATAAACCTGATAACGGAACACTAACCTCTCCCCCGAAAAATTATTCACCCAACACACAAACGATATAGTCAGTTAACAACAGTCGCGCACTCTGAAACCGCAAGGACGTTCATCACTGTGTAGGCGTCAGAGTACTACGAACCGAAGTACAATAATACCTGACCAAGGTCCCCTTAAGTTTATTTCCCCGATGATGTATCCTCCAAGATAAGCAAAATGGTCAGTTAACAACAGTCGCGCACTCTGAAACCGCAAGGACGTTCATCACTGTGTAGGCGTCAGAGTTTTACGAACCGAAGTACAATAATTACCTGACCAAGGTCCCCTTAAATTTAACCAAAAATAAGCAAACTGACTGAATCTGTTTCTCGTGAGTAAGGGTTAAGATAGTCATCCGGTTTGCGCGCCGTAATGACTTAAGGTCGGTTTTCGTGCCATACCTTTTTGTAAGGGGTTAGGAAAGGTGTTTATTTGAGAAACATAATCCCCCCTGAGATATTTAAAGACATAAGGTCGGTTTTCGTGCCATACCTTTTTGAATGGGAGCGTGAAAGAAAAGTACATATTTCATTAGTAAATAAAAAACACTTCAAAAACACTTTAAAACCAACACCAAACTAACTACAGTTAAACTAACTACATTTACTAGCAGCAAACTACAAGCGTTATTCTAACATGCTTAATAATACACAGACATGCCTTAAGCTAAGGTAGCATCTCTAATATATAGTGGTACCAACTCTATACTAGAGATACTATTGCGGACAGCGCGGGCAAACAGCTAGCTAGGCTGTCGGCCTGCGACTGCGAACCCTCTGCGGGCTGCTCCCGCTTTTATAGGAATATATCGGGGGGGGGGGGCTTCGACAGTAGTTTGTTCTAACGCTGTATAGCACACTTTGAATTGCTCCAAGTCCGGTAACTGGGTCAAGGACACGTTAAAATATTTTGTAAAATAGCAAAGGTGTTACCTTTGCTATTTTACTTTGGAAGAAATCTGTACTACGTTTAAACAAGGGAGACTGTTATCCGTTTTACGCAAAACTCCTTGCACGATCTTTTGATAAAATGGAAAAGATTAATGCCGGAGGGCGATTCCCATTCCACCAAAATACAATGCATATCATTTCTATGCAACGGTCTCAGCTCTATTTTTACTTTTAATTTAATGCCTCGAAACTCATAAGTAAGGATGGACAGAAAGGCTTCTGAAATAGCAAGCTCGGAAGGAACAAGCCAAGTGTTTACACCTACAGCGTCCATAGCGATATGATGATTTTTACCACGCTGTTGCAGTATATAATAAATTTCCCCTTCCATAAATGTTGTGCTAAAACGTGGTTGTGTACATTGAATGTTTCTTGAATATTTTCTAAGTCCTAATCTAGGTCAAGGACACGTTGAAGATAAAAGCATTAAGTGTTAAGCAAACTACAAAACATTAAATGTTAAGGAAACACATTCCATCTACAATGTTATTATAAAGCATCAAAATATGGTCAGTTTACAACAGTCGTGCACTCTGAAACCGCAAGGACGTTCATCACTGTGTAGGCTTCAGAATACTACGAACCGAAGTACAATAATCCCCTGACCAAGATCCCCTTAAATATATTTAACTACACATGCAAATGCGCATGGTCTCTCAATTGCGCGTTGGGCCCACACACACTCAAGAGACCTACGCTGCAGCAGGCACTGCAACCCAGTGGGACGTTCATCCTAAAGGGCGGCAGGCTACTGCGCGGAGACGCTCGAAATCTCGGCTTATATAGGCGAAAAATGGGAAATAGGGATATTTAGGGGAAAACGGGATAAGGGATAACTCTACTTCGTTGCGGGATTTTGTCGGGAATTTGTCCCTTTCTGCTAAAAAGTTTATCCCTCGACCTTGACCTTGAACTTGACCCAAAGGGGGGGGCTTGGCCGGGGGGGGGGCTTGGCCGGGGGGGGGGCTTGGCCGGGGGGGGGGGCTTGAACTTGGCCGGGGGGGGGCCGGATGTAAACCGGTTCTAATTAGTACCCAGCTTTGCTATCTATATATTGATAGGGCAAGGTTATCCTTTGCGACCTGCTTTACTTTGTCTGGCACCTCATTCCAGCTTTGGTTCTCAGCCAGTATACACGTGCTCTATTCATTTTCCCTTCCATCCAACAACACCATGTCTTCTCCTCTGACTCCCGAAAAACTTCAACGTTTGAAGGAGTCCTTGAAGAAGTCGACGGAAAGAAGAAGCGGATTTAAGAAACCTTCAGCTTTTAAGTCTGCTCTTAGACGTGATTTTCGGTGTCACCCATTATATTTTCACCAGCGACCCTCAACTCAGCCTCAGCCTTCTACGTCCACAGCTCGACCTTCAACTCCACCACTAACTGTAGATGAGGTGATGGAGCGGACAAGAGTGACGGGGATCAATGATTTGGTGACGCCGATCGACACCTCCAAGGCCGAGTTCCGGAATCTGAAGCGGATGACGGAGTACAAGTTTGTGGCTAGGAACGGGGACCACGTGTTCCTCTTCCAACACACCGACCACTACGTCGAGGTGCGTCTGCCGCAGACTTGTCCACCACCACCCCCTCTGATAAACGACACCCAGGAGTTGTACTTCATGAGACAAGATGGGAGGGTAAAGTGGGTTTTAAAAAATAAAGTTTAAACTAAGCAGCGATCCCTAGACCAACCATTCCTAACCAAACCATCCCTCAGCACGCAAACGGTCCTTTTTAGGACCACCCTAAGCATTTCAAGTTAGGGACTTGGTCTGTAGATAGGCAGGAGACTGTTAGTCTTATGTTTGTGTGCAGCCCACTTTGTGAAAATTTCTAAGTCCCAAGGTCCTTGAACATGACCCAAAAAAGGGGGGGGGGGTACAAAGTTTGTGCAAAGTATGTCATGTGGGTACTCAAATTAAACGGATTGATCAGACGAACAAGTTGGTGCAAACAGAATTCAGATCCGACCAAGGGTATAGCAGCAACAGCGAAAAAACAACTATTTTCAAGGACAAACCTAAATAACTTCTTTATTTACGGTTTAAAGTATATTAAGTGGGTACTCAAATTACGCGGATTGATCAGACGAACAAGTTAGTGCAAACAGAATTCAGATCTGACAACGGGTATAGCAGCAACAGCGAAAAAACACCTATTTTCAAGGACAAACCTAAATAACTTCTTTGTTTTTAGTTCAAAGTATAACATGTGGGTACTTCAATTACGCGGCTTGCCAAGACAAACAAGAAGGTGCAATCTAAATTTAAATCTAACCAACAGTATAGCATCTGTAGCGTAAAACGATGGTTTGAAGGACAAGGTAACGTTGTGGTGAGGGTTAGGTGCCTATCATACACGATAACGCTCCATCATTATTCTTCCAGCTCTTGACGGATAAACATCTACCTAGAGGATCTGAAAAATGTCGCAGTTTTACAGGAACATGAGGAAGGTGACCTTCAGTAGTCCCCTTGACACTACTTTCTACTTCCCTGACAATGAAGACAGAAGGTCTACACTTTTAGTGGACAATGAGCGGTTTCGTCGAAGAATAATCGAGGTTGAAACACTTTTAGCTAGTTGTTTGCTTCGCAAAAAGAACCATATGAATACATGCACCGGTTTAGATCATAGTAGCTGTTATACTTATACAGCGTTGAAGCGCAAACATTATTGAAGTTTTTAGTTACGGAGCTAAGGTCTTGACAGTCTAAGAGCTAAACCCTAACTAACACATGTAAACTAGTTATTGTGCGATGTAAAACTTGGTGGGGAGACTGGTGTAGTGGGGGGACTGGTGTAGTGGGGGGACTACCATATGCCGCACACTTGCCACCTGCCGCCTGCCACCTCCCACCAACCATCTGCTTCGTTCTACTACACTTTTACCCCCACCATTTTGTTTGATACCAGAACGCTAGCTAGCGAATACAGCTAGCTGTCAGTACACCTCCGGCTCTCGACCGGTGAACATCGAGCTCTCCGAGACGCTCTTCACAAAATAACAATATTATTTCACTCAAGGTCTGATAGATGTTTCTATTTCATTGCCGTCACGTATTATTTCCTCCTGACAGCAATGAAATGCAAACACCTAACAGAACAGATAGGTGTCAAAAACACAACATGGACTCTGCGCAGGGATCGAAGTATCTACCGTCTTTCTTCAGAAAGCGAAGTGATGGCCGCAACTCGTCCGGATCAACAACATCGATGACAACCAACAACGGGGAACTATTGTAAACATGAATTATTGTAAATAAAGTAATATTTGTAATATGAATTATTGTAAATAAAATAAAGTAATATTTGTATTAGTACTACCTCGCACTCGTATCATTCGATTGCTTCATTCGATAATTTTCATTCGATATTTTATCGAATTAAAACTATCGAATCACAATCGGATTTTACGCGTGCGAGGTAGTACTTTTTTAAAATTACCTCCCCGTGACCTTGAACTTTGAACTTTAACTCATTTCGTCACAAAACCGCCTACGTCACTGGCTCAGCCCCAGATGACGTCTTTCATGACTCAGCGCATCCGGTCACGTGACCGGATGACGTCACTTCCGGCGCAAAACCCGCAAACCCACACTACTATTGAAAACAGTATTATTTAAACTAACACTATTTGAAAACAGTTTCTATTGAAATTACTTACACAATTGATATTAAATAGATGGATATGTGAGAGAATTATAAAAAAAAAAAAATATATATATATATATATATATATATATATATATATATATCAGTGCTCACTGCTGAAGGTAAGTTTCCTATTCAACTGACACAATTGCGCTGCCATATTGAATTTTCGTTAATTCTTTACTGAAGTGTTACTTGCTTATTTACTCTGTTTTTCAAGGGGAAAGTTTATAAATTTTTATCAAATTAATTGAATATATATCAAATTTTGTGGTGAACATGGTCTATATTTCTCTGATGAAACACTATTAACAGAGTTTTAACACAAACTACATGTATACCATTGTTTTACACTTATGCACCCATCTACAAATAAAAAAATTCTGAAATTGCATGGAAAAACATATTGTCCTAATGTGATTTCTTGGCTGAAAATGTTTTTAAAAATGGCTTCAGCTTAGAATCTACCTCACAGATTCTACAGAATCTTGTATTCAGCTCAACTTAAGTTCTAGGTCAAACAAAACACACCTATACAGATTCTAGGTCCGTCTCCAAAAGGAATGTAGGTCGGAGTAGGCTTGTAGTTGGGCTCCGGGAATCTCTCCGGGTCAAATACTTCGGGATCCGGGTAGTACTTGGGATCTCGATGGATTGCCCAGACCGGGATGGTGATGCGTGTACCCTTCTCAATCACAACATCGGAGCCTGGAATGCGGTAGGGAATAGTGCAGATGCGGTTGAGAAAGGAACCGATTGGGAACATGCGCATAGTTTCTGAAAAATTGAATATACAAGTTTTATGAGTTAACCCTCCCAGTGGCAAGAACGATTTTGACTGTGTTGCCTGAGTGGCAGGGTCATTTTGGCAATTTTGCATGAACAACTTTTTGATTAGCATATTACGTGTTGTTATTGCTTACGGGGTGTAATAAAAGACGTCTTACAACACTTGAGATATATTTACACTTATACTGATTCACATACAGACGGTAAACATATATAAAAGATGGTACTAGGCTATCGATTTCGACCAGTCACACCGGTCATCATCAGGCCAATGAGAGAACTCTCACACGGTGGCCGGTGTGTAGACGCCCATAGCGGGAGTGCCCCAGACGCGCGAGGGTGCTGAAACGCCTATCGTGTACCTGTGTTGATTGAGCTCACTGTGCCTAGCGCAGTTTTAGCAGGTAGACCGTGATGGCGTCGCAGTTTGGGACCAGACCACGTATTATTTTGGCGGGGTTTGTTTTCGTCTCCGGCGAAAGGCATATAAATTTGTATATTTTAGTTACGAATTTATTTGTCTTTCTTATAATGTTTTTATCAGTTGTTATGACATTTTAGTTTACATTGTGTTTTCTATATATTTGTGTTATGGAACTTTTGCCAGCAACTTGTGTTACAAAGGATCATCCATCTTATTTACTGCGAACCGATGGAAGAGAGAGTTTCTGGGTGCGCATGGGCATTTAATCACCCATATTTTCAAAATGGCCGCTGACCTCTTTTTTGGCTTCTGGCGACCTTTGGCACCAAGATTCATCATTTCATAACTATAAGTAAATTAAATTAAAAAAATTACATTTTATCATTTTACGAAGTATATTGCATGTCTTTTAGCCGTCATCGTGTTAAGAAATATTTGTATCATTAAATGAAAGAAACAAGTTTCACGATGTGTCGGGATCTGGAATCTGATCCTGTCATCAGGAGAGAAGAATACCTAGAACATAATAAATTAGTGACACAATCCAGGAAAAGCTGAATAAAACAAAAAAAAAGCTAAATCAGAGGAGTGGTAGCAAGTCACTCAGTGTCGCAGGTTATACATTAACTCACCACCAACAATGAATTTTTAACAAAGAAGCAGATTTACCTAAACTTCAAAACATAAACAAATATGAACTAACGTTATACAACAGCTATAATAAAAAAATATGCAACATATGTTGTCTTCTATATGGGGTGTTGCTGGTCTCTCATCAACGTGCAGGTATTAAAACCATGTTAGCCTTATATATGAGTAGCTGTTACGCGCGGCTTCGGTCACAACAAATTAAAACCCATTACAAATATTAACCTGACCAGCACCACCACATATTTGTTTAGTTTTACCATATGACTTCCTTTGCCCTAACTGACAATTACTACAGCTGGTAATTTTATAAATGATATCCTCCCATGAGATTTGCATTGGAACTTACAGGACCCGTGTGGTGGAACCCCAAGGTTGGATGTGGACATTAACAGGTCTATATGTCAATGTGATATGTAAGCTAAGTTCATGCAACCTTTTAGCTCAATCGGACCAGTAGTTTGTGCGTGATGGAACTACAAATATCCACACATCCAAACTTTCACATTTATGATATTAGTAGGATTTGTTCACCTATTGTTAGTTTTGATTGAAAAAAATAGATTATGAGGTGGTTGGCTCGGCAAATCCTTTAGCAAGGTATCTTAAAAATTAAAGTTTCGAGGTTATGAACAAAATGTACTGTAAAACTTGATTTACTCTCTCAATAAAATAAGCCACTTTTGCGTGGTTTGTTGAACGATAGGCATAATTTTATTTTAGTCTATTACAAACCTTGATTTCAATGATCTCAGTAGACAATTTATTGTAGAGGGAACATTTTTAAAGGTGACGTCCTCTCACAGTCTCTCCTAAATAGAGATTTTTCATACTAGAATTTTATTGAAGTAAAACATGAAGTTTCTTACCGCTCAGCACTTTGTCCAAGTAAACCATATCCTTGAGAGTCTGATGGTTGAAAGTGTTGTGCCTGGCAAGGACCTGATCGATCTCTTGCTGGAGTTTCTCCTGAATTGCAGGGTTTGTTGCTAGACAATACATGGCGAACCCCACTGTGGACGCCACCTCTGTACCAGCCACCAGGAATATGAAAGACGTAGCTGCCAGACACTCGTCTGTCATCACTGTTGAAGAAGAAAGTTATCATCAGTTAAGTCTTGGAACACCATACACTTTGGACATGGTGGTTGAAGTTTATATGAGAAGTATGGGTCTTTGGTCCTCAGTAATTGATTGTTGAAGTTCTTAACCTTAGAAAAACTCATCTGAAAATTAAAAATGTTAACATTGAGCGTATAGAGTTTTAAATCATAACAAATATCGTAATGCCGATAAAAAACAACCAGTGAACTGTCAAATTAGTACGAGAATTGGTTTAATAGTACCTGGGGACCAAGCTTCACTCAGAGGATAGTGCAATATAAACTTACCATTTTTTTGGTAGCACCAGCCTATAGATATCGAAATTAGATGATCAGAGGATAACCACCTACCGATATCGATTCTTTACCATGAGGTAAAGCATCAATGTAATTTTCTTCCGAGTAAAGGTCATCCAGTACCTAGGTACTGTATAATGTAAAATCATGAAAGGTCTTTCCTACAAGGTCATGCCTATAAGATCTCCGAGAGAAGATGGCACCAGCTAGGTATGATATGAAAATAAGAAAATGTTTTTTGAATAATAATAAAGTAGACTTTTTATGAAGAAAAAACTTTCCACTTGTTTAAATAATATATTTACCTTTCATGTTTTGGAGATCTTTGCTGTACACTGATGAGAATTTAAGTTGGTTGACCACATCGTCATCTTCAGCATTGTCGTAATCCAGAGAAACACTTTTGTTTTCTTCATTCTCTTTTAAATTCAACAACAGCTGAAGGAAATCGTTCCTCTTTATCCCCTGTTCCTTCCTGTATCTCACTGCTTCTTTACTGAGGTTCACAAAATATTCAGTCACTTCTTTACTAAAGGTTCTGAGTCCTAGAATATTAGAAAACCTCCTGTACTTCCTCAACAACATGATTAGAGAGGCTAGTCTCGATTGTGGGAATGCGTTGAAGATCATGGCTTTGAAATTCTGTCCCTCGGGACTGTCCATTTTGAACTGAAGGCCGAACGCGCAGCTGGCGATTACATCGATGGTGAACTCGCTCAACAGGTCTCGGCAGTCTACGGCTCGCTCAGTATTCGCCAGCTTGTCCATCTCGCTCAGCAAGTGTTCCCCGCTGTTATAGATCTGCTCGATCATGCCCTTGAGTTTGCCCGAGGTGAAGGTGGGGCTGAGCTTGTGTCGCAACACTCGCCACTCCTGCCCAGTCAGCGAGGTGATCGTGTTGGTCAACGGGTCATTCTGGGGGTCCGACGGGAACATGGCTCGATCGTGGAAGTGAGCAAAGTCTTTCACCAATATTCTATAGATCAAATCTGGGTCTCTGATCATCAGGTTGGGTGCATGAAACTCAAAAAAACCTCCAAACATCTCTCCTTTCAGTTCATTGTATATTTTACAGTGGACTTCAAAGATATTTTCTTTTCCAAGCAAGTTTTCCTTAAAGCTTCCAAAAAAAGGTATAGGCTTGACAAAAGGAACCCCTCGTTTTTTCCAATATTTGTATTTTTCATTGAAAAACAGTGTTACCAGAATAATTAATGAGAAAATTCCCAAAGTAAGATCGACCCATAGTGAATCGGTGAACAATCCCATATTAATCTGAAAGAGGATAATGAAAAAAGATTATTGACAAATCTATCTGTTTTCTAAAAATAAACAATGTCACCCATAATAATAGCTTCCTTCTTTTAGGAAATTCACTAACTGACATGGACTTTACAGTTTATGCCAGGACCTCGCAAACTTGGGTGCCACGGCTATGTGCTTAACTATTGTATTGTGCTATCTTTATATATAATTTTGTAAGCAAAATTTTTAAGCCAAAATTGTGAGAGTTTGGCAAATCGCAGGATGGTGGGTTTATAAGGGTTCAAATCATAGGTCTTGATCCCAGGGACTCGGGAAAAATAGCAGTATCTCTAAAAAGTTACCAGCAAACAAGAAATAACGTCAAATATCCCGCATAAGAAAATCATGGGATTTAAAAACTTCTGCTTTTTTTACATTAAAACGTGTGATCAAGTATCTAATTTGTTTACGAACAGACCAACGAGGTAAAATAAACAAAACATCTGGTCAAAGCGAAAGAAAGACTAACATAACTTGTGAAGGGGAGCACTTGATTGGTTAGCATATTGTTGCCATGAGACCGGAGGGTATAGAGGGTCAAAATGGCGGAGAGCATGTTGGCACAGGTTTTTACCGCAGATGAGACCTCTATAGATTGGAAACTCAAAATTGGAACAGACAGTAAAAAATCAGATAATGCAGAGTATTGGAGAAAGGTTAGGGGCTATGGCCCCTTAAAGCCACTAGTATTGTACGTTGTAAAAGTGGAAACAATTATTTTTCTTTAACAGTGTATATTTTATACTTCTTGAGAAGGTATTATAAACATTTTTAAAAATATCAGGAGTAGAAAAATCAATTAACTACGCAAATATTTCCGACACAATTTTGTTACACTTGACACAGAATATCTTGACCTGTGTGAACTGTTTTCAGTTCAAACAGTTGGAGTAGAGCGAGATTTAGACAGCGGTCTAAATCTGTCATCTGTTGTTTCCATAATCTGTTCAGTCAATTAATTGTAATATTGTTATGTAAACAAAACGACTGTTCTCAGTATTCCATCTTCAGTTGCCCAGCTGGTTATTTCAGTCACTCCGGGAGTGGAGTAAGCCACAGGTCAAGGTATTCCGTGTGAAGTGTATAAGCCCATATCAGATTCACAATCCTCCAAATTCATATTCAAGCTAATTTATTAAGGACATATCCATTTATACATAATGTGAAATAAAATATTATAGATATAAATTCTAATAATATTTTGAATAGTTTCTAAATTAATTTTAATATTTATTGATATACTAATTTAATTTTTTGGTCTTAATCTTTTTAAGATTAAATCAAAGTAATGTAAACTTTATTACCAACTCTAAAAGTAGGCATGTTAAAGCAATACAACTTTCAAAATTTGTTCTATGGTAATTTGTTGTAGTTCTTGAATTTATGGTCATAATAAAGTTAATAGCTGTTATTAGCCCGTCAAAAATGACGGGCTTGAAAAGACTAAAGAAATATTGTTCATTAATTATGAAATAGATTTAGTGGCTTAAAAATTCCTCTTTACAAACGCTAAATTTGAATTGCAGTGGCAGTGGTATATGGGAGGGGGGGAGGTTCAGGGGGATATATATAACTTAGATAAATTAAAATTTCTATCCTCCTGAAATCAAGCTTATGTCTTTTGATAAAAAAAGAAATGCTGTTACTGAAAAACAAAATATATGTGTGCAATATCTCTAAAATATCTTATTTATATTAAGAATGTTGTTTGCGTACAAAAAACGTAACACACCCGTAACACACACACACACACACACACACACACACACACACACACACACACACACACACAATGAATTTGATTGACATTTTTTGAATTTTTGATTTTTAAGGGTAATTATCCCCCCAAAAACGCCAAAAAACATGAAAAATCCAAATTTCTCAAAAACGGCTCTAACGATTTTCATTAAACTTTGGTGGTTTGTAGAACTTTAGTTTTCCAACAAAATGGCACCACCCGCATTCCTGTAAAAATTCGGGTTCAGAAATTACAGGACTTAAAACACCCAAAATTCAGTTTTTTGGATTTTTAATGAAAAGACATAAATGTAAACAAATATTACTATTCACCATTAAAAAGAGCTCAAAACACTAAATAATTTAGTATTTTGAATTACAATTCTACGATAGCTGGTTTCGGAGAAAATAGAAATTTTCATTTTGCCGTAAACGCAGTACGTTGTCCAATGTTATTCTTATGGGGAATACAAAAAATACTATTTCTCTCTTATTTACTGGTCAGTTTCATTCAAACTTGATATGCTTGTCAAGTTAGCATTGACCAACAGAAGAAATTCAAAATATGTTGCCCTTAATAACCCTGGGGGGGGAATAGGGGGCATTTCCCCTCTTAAAACCACGAGTGTAGCAATGGATTCTGTAGTGCCTCCAAAGCAGGGATTTGGGTGGATGTTTTTTTAAACAACTTGTTTACAAGATTTTCCGTACATTCGACCGTGCTTTGTATTCTATATTTAGTAAATAAAAAGTAATCTATTCATTAAAGTTGGGCTAAAAGGGAGAAAGTATGTGTCAGTTTCCTGATACCGTTTATTTTAAATTAAAGTAAAACTTTTATATTTAGGTTGTTTTAAGATTTAGTATGATCTAAACAACATCAATATGAGAGAAATCAATAGTTTCATACGAGTATATTGCATACTTTTCGTCTATTATACATTTAAGGTTAAGTAGATATATAATTACATAATATTCCATAGCGATCACTCGAGCCCGTAACTAATTTGTATAAATGTTTACAAACGAATAATTTTAGTTACTTCAAGTAAATAGGCGTAATTTGGGTGTGGTAGTAGCCCCCCCAATAATTTGGAGAAAATATGACTGTAATATATGAAAAGTCACAATAAACATGATCACAACCATGTTTGCCCCTCCAATCAAAATACAGAAATTGCGCTTATGTTCAAGTATAGACCAGTAATTGTATTATTTTTTTAACAAATTAATTTTAGTATATTGTCAGATTAAGAGATGGTGGTTTTTTACACCATTTGAGAGTGTTTGTAATATTTTGATTGTTTCTAATTTTGTAGGTAATTTGTTCTTCTGAAATAAAATTTAAGACTAAACTGTTGTATTTGTTATATCTGCCATGAATATGCCATTATCAATTATCCATTATCAATATTCCATTATCAGCGGTAACACAAGATTTTGTGGAAGAGTAAAAGTAAAAAAAAAACTGAAATTTAAATAGAAAATATAGAATAAATAAATCTGAATTGAACTTTGCCGACACTTATATACAGTATCATAAACTCAATTCCCATTGAGCATAGAACTTTTGTTCCTTATTGCTTGTAAATTTCAATCCAAAAACCAACATTTAATTAAGAATAGTTTTCTGCTTTGTTTACAATAACAACCTTTACTTTACTCAGCTGTTGTACTGAATTTGGATGCAAAGTAGGGAACACACCTCATGTTAAACAAAATGATAAAAAAGGCCAAAACAATATTTTTTTCGCCAATTGCTAACTGACAACTGAGTAAAATTAGGATATCGTATTTTTTTCATATACTTGGCCTAAGAGAAATCTATTGACACCATCCTGGCTGCTTTATGGTCAGTAGTTTACTCTGAATAGGTGGTCACACAGTCGCCACTACACGCTATTGTTATTATTTAGGATTATATTACTATGAATATCTGAAAGTTTTATAAAATTGTTAATAATTTTAAAAATAAAATGTAAATCTACAAATTTTCTTCTGGTTTTTATGTTATTCAGTCTAAGTTTCTTCCATGTATTCAATTGAAACTGCTATGTAACTGAAACCAATTTTTAAACCATCCCATTCTTAACATTACATTTTGACATTAAGAATAAGAATAATTTATTGTCGTTACAAGGTTTACAAGCATGGCATAGTCACTTAATACAATTCATTATTTTAAAACTATGTTTACATCATTAATAAATTCTTGTACATTTTAAGGGCACAATTTTAACAAATAACTTGTAAGAACATTTTTAAATTTTGCATCACTTAAACATATAATTTCATATGGTAAAAAATTATATTTTTCTCACGCCGTTTTTATTTGTTTGTTATATATCGATTTTCTTTTGATAGTTAATAATTCTAGGTACCTTACCAATAAGCTTGATGACAGTTATATATCCACAGCAAAATATTTAACAATAGCACCAAACAGGCAAAACAAAATAATCACAATCAAAAGGTTTGAACTGTTTAAGTTCAGCAGGGTTTATGTAATAGACCTTGATGCTAAAAACCTGCTCTTAGGAGTCAAGTGGTTACAATCACAGATAAGGATAAGGCAGATTAGGAACAGTGGAATGACTGAGCACATTATTGTTTTATGTATGACAAGTCATCCGAAATCAATCATGAATAATCTTGCTCATCCTTTTCTATTACTTAGCATAAAATTAAATGACAGTTAAGTTATCTCCAATTATACTTTAATGGAAGCCTGTAAACTACTCTGAAATAAAAAAAGTCATATTGTCCTTCACCACTTCAAGAATTCACCCAAATTCTATGTTGACAAATGCAAACAAATGTGGAATATAATATAATACTAAAGAATGGCAACTTTGTAAAAGTAATAAACACAGAAATAATGTTTGATTGATAACAAAACTTACCTAACCCAATGAAAGAAGTTTGATAGAGTACAATTTTTTGCATGCTACGCCTCAGTTTCCCAATAGTAACCTCCGTTTTTGCCCTCAGAATTTTAAAGTGGCTAAAGTATTTGGGCATAGCCATATTGACATCCGAGCATATTGATCCCACTCTAGTATTGACTGCACACCTGGTGAAGACTGATAATTCATCTCTGTACAACAACTTTGCCGTATGGACGTTGAAGGGGCTCAGGAGGTCACGATTTTGAGGAGTTTACCATGTACATGAAAACACTCCAATTATACTATCCCCTAAAAAAAAACATCAAATAAAACAATTTTACTTAGTTTTCTAATTAAAAATTACCTTTATTTATCTTTGGATTAATATGACTTATATGCTTATATATTTCTGTTATGCTTATATATATATGCTTATATATTTCTGTTATGCTTATATATATATATATATGTGTAGTTTTTATATGGGCTGTCAAAAAACTCAAATGGGAATGGCAACTCTTATTTACATTAATTCGTCCTTCACTTCAATATAGCACTCTTCCTCTCTGCTTTGATGGCATGTCAACTCTGCTAAAATCTATGCAACTTTAGTAGTAGAACTTCATCAAATAGCTGCAGCTGTGCAGGGTGTCACAAAAATGCGTAGTGCGCTATGCAGAACCAGATTCTACATACAAAAACAAGTCGAAAATGAAGAGTGCATTTTTTTCGATTTCGGCTTAGTTTAGGCGTAATCCACCATTTTGTATTTTCGTGAAAATAATTAATAATTCAAAAACCCTTAGAGATATTTTTATGAAACTTGGTATAAACTTTAAGTTTTTGGTTTTTAACATTTTCCAAAAATAATTTGTATTAAACTTATCAAATTTCAAAATGGCGGCCATTTAAATATTTCAAAGTCAAATTCCTTGAAAACTAGCAACTAAAACAAAATTTTACAGGACATCAAATTTAAAGCACTTTGTAATCCAAATAAAATGACATTCTTACTGTAAAAATCGGTTAATAAATAAAAGAGTATGGTAATTTTGTTATAATAAATTTCAAAATGGCGGCCATATAAAAGTTTCAAAGTCAAATTCCTTGAAAACTAGCCACTAAAACAAAATTTTACAAGATATAAAATTTAAAGCACTTGTAATTAGATGGTCGGATGCACTAGGGAATTTGACTTTCAAAATGTTATATGGCTGCCATTTTGAAATTTATTATAACAAAATTACCATAACTTTTTTATTTATTAACCAATTTTTACAATCAAAATGTCATTGGATTTGGATTACAAAGTGCTTTAAATTTGATGTCTTGTAACATTTTCTTTTAGTTGCTAGTTTTCATGGAATTTGACTTTGAAATATTTAAATGGCCGCCATTTTGAAATTTGATAAGTTTAATACAAATTATTTTTGGAAAATGTTAAAAACTAAAAACTTAAAGTTTGTACCAAGTTTCATAAAAATATCTCCAAGGTTTTTTTAATTATTAATTATAAAAAATACAAAATGGCGGATTATGCCTAAACTAATCCGAAATTGCAAAAATGTTATTATACATTTTCAACTTGTTTTTGTATGTAGAATCCGGTTCTGCGTAGCGCGCTACACATTTTTGTGACACCCTGTATATCATGATATAATATATGTTTATATATTAATATATATATATATATATATATATATATATATATTAATATATATATATATATAAGCTTATATGTTTATAATATAAAGTTTATATCTCAAAGGCATTTATTGTATATATTATAAGAAAAATTAAGAAAACAAATACACAATTGAAAAACAACTTTTACCATACAAAAAAAGAGAGGTAGGTATCAGCAAATAAAACACCAGAAATTGAAACAAATTCTTAAACTTTTGTGCCATGTGTTTTATAATCATTTAACTCACATAAATTAGGAAGTATAAATATGTAAATATCATTAGTTTGGTTTGTAATTATATTATTTAAAACATTCTGATTATAATTTATAAAGTTATATTACATTCAGTCCAGTATTATTAACTTTTTATCTTGCTTTGGTATGAATTTTCTACAACAACAAGCTTCAACTCTGATGTAATTAATTAGTGCCTGGGGCCAAACAGGGCTCCAAAGTTTGATGTCAGACTTTAGATCAACCCCTCAGGTGATCAGGAAATCAATTACCTGTAATGGAAATGCAATTCCACAAAAGAATTATTTCCCAGTACTAGCAAGAATGATTACTTCAGAGGTTTAGTAGATATCTTCAGAAATATTTGCTTAACATTTCAAGGAAGGGAAATGAGTATAAATCATTTGTATAAAGAAAATATATTTCCACTCCCTCCCAATGTGGTGTGGCTTATATAATTATTACAGTTAATTTCTTTATTACATACAAAAATGATTATTAATAGAAAAATATAAAATGTTTAATGTCTATAGTATTTTTTCCCAGTTACAATAATGGCATAAAATGTCAATAAGTTGGAACTAAAATAAGATCATACAGTTCAATGTGGTTGTAAAGCAAACAGCTGACACATATACAAGGATGAACACTTTGATGATTGAGGTAACAAAATGGCCTCAGTTTTTATTAGAAAAGTGGCAAAGTGGACACAGGCCACCCTCAAAGTTTGTTTTTTTTGGCCCATAAAGATAACTCGAAGATAAACTTTAATTTAATAAAGCTGTTTGTGAAATGTAACTCAGTTTTATTACGAGATGAATATAACTATATAAACTACTGAAACGGTTCCTCATAATTGCTTAAAATACACCAATTAATATGCAAATGGTATATTTCGACGATGCTGGTAAGGTTATTACATTGTTATTATAATGTCTAAGCTGAAGTTACGTTTAGATATAAACCCGAAAAATACGATTTTTTATATTGATTTGAGTATTATCGGTGATGAGCAATGAATAATGTTGATAAGTATATTTGAAACTATGTTATATATTCAAAATTGTTATGTGAAATTGTTATTTTAGAGGAATTTGAATGGATTGGGAATTGGAATTAAACTTGCTAACTGAGAGAGTAAGAGCTGGATAGAGTAGAGAGGAGGTTTTTCATTGGGTACACTTCTAATATAATGGGTATTGTATACACTTCTTTGAAGTAGGGTATTTTCCTGACAAACTGAAAGTGTCTAAAGTCATTCCTGTACACAAAAAGGGTGATCCCTCATGAATTACAGGCCCATATCTTTAGTTCCAAAATTCTCAACGTTTTTTGAAAAAAAATAATTAGTATTCAAGTTAACAAATATCTAGAGGCAAACAAATTACTATTTAAAAATCAATTTGGTTTTAGAAGTGATCATTCAGCTTGTGAAGCTGTTATGAAATTTATTCAAAATTGTCTTGATGGTAAAGAAAATAAATTTAAAGTTGGTGTAACATTTTTTGATTCATCTAAAGCGTTCGACACTGTCTGTCATAACACACTTTTACTCAAGCTCAGTTCAATAGGATTCTCTTCAACTGCTACATCACTTATAAGTCTTAACTTACTAATAGAAAACAATCTGCCTTTGCTAACAATTCTTTTTCAAGTTGCAACACTGTCAAAAATGGGGTACCTCAGGGTTCAATTTTAGGACCCCTTTTATTTATTATTTATGTAAATGACCTGCCTATGACTATTCAATCTGACTCAGTAACATGTTATATGTATGCTGATGATCTATGTTTTAGCAATTTGACAAATGATACAAGTCCCTTATTTTCATCTGATGTTTTGAAGGACTGGCTGGTGTAATGCAAATTCATTGTCTCTTAATTTAGATAAGACTCAAGAGTTAATGGTTTCTTATGATCATAAACTTGCTAAAGACCAACCAGTAAAATTTGTAGGAGTTGTTATACAGAGTGATTTGGATTGGTACTCCCATACCAGTCATATTAATCCAAAGATAAATAAAGGTATATTTTTAATTAGAAAACTAAGTAAAATTGTTTTATTTGATGTTTGATATCGGTTTACTATGGATATGTGCACTCTCATCTTGCCTATGGGACAATTTTGTGGGCAAACAGTTCTTATGCAAATCGCATATTATCTTCACAGAAACAAGAAGTGAGAGCATTATTTAAGGTTCGTGCTAGAAGTCATTGTAAACTCTTTTTGTTGAATAAAAAATCATGTCTCTACCATGCATATATATATTTCAGTGTCTCCTTTCCGTTAAAAAGAATTTAAATAACTTTCAACTCAATTCTGATATCCA
Source organism: Allygus modestus (assembly GCA_963675035.1). NCBI lineage: Eukaryota > Metazoa > Arthropoda > Insecta > Hemiptera > Cicadellidae > Allygus > Allygus modestus. Next base: position 43,713,785 of record OY776116.1, read on the forward strand.
TCAGTATAATACTAGGCTTAGAAATTACCTATGCAAGTCCCACTACATATATTCCAAATCACTGAAAAGTGTTTATTTCCCTAACGGCGAACACGGCGGCCGCCGGGGGCCTCGGCCTGGGAGGCCTCACTTGGGGCCTCCCTTGATATTTTTTCGCTTGAAATTGTTATTCATACATTTGTTCTGCTTCCCGTTTTTACTTCATAAATGAATTTTAATATTATTATTAAGATGGAATTATTTATTTTAGTAGTGGTGTGCAAGAGTTTGATAAACCCTAAAAGTTTTGAAAAATACTCAAAAAGTTCTAGTGAGTATTTCCCGCCGATCTCCAAACGATCGCGACCTCCCAAATCGCGTAGTAACGGCCGCAAAAGACGACCGAGAAGCATGAATCGGTCATAAAAAACAACCGAACATGTGTAAATGACGACCGTTCCGCGTAGTATCGGCTGTAAACGACGATGGAAAAACTTAATATCAGCCAAAATGAAGACTGGACTACGTAATAACGGCAAAAATGACGACGTTAAAGATAATATCGGCTAAAAACTGCGTCTGGGCCACTTAATGCCGGCCGAAATTGACTTCGCGACACGTGCCGGCAAGAGATAGCAACTGGACCGCGTAATATCGGCCTAAATTGCGGCGGAAAATACAATATCGGTCAAAAAGCGATTTTAAGCGAAGTCCAAACCAAGTGATATTGGGAAAATGGGAACTGGACTGTGTTTTATCGGCTGAAAGCAACGGTCAAACCATGTTTAGTTTGTCAATACATACATCTTCCAGATTGATTGTACTGGCTAAAATATGCCTATTGCTACTCATATATTAGTTAGAAACCATGTTATTTAGACAATCAAATCTGGAATGTGTTATCAAAATCCCATTACACAATTTGAAACTACCAGCTGACAACAGAGTATATTGCTGATGGTAAATACTCACTCGAAAATACTCTAAACTCAAGAGTAATTGGCAATTCACATCTCGATTAAAAAAATTAGCTAGTTGTTAGGTCTATTCATCGATCGGATGACGTGACAGTACTGGAAATCAACAAAGTTTTGAAAAGCCTTCCGTAACGCTACTAGTGTCCATTAAAGTGTTATATTCTCTTGGAAGCTACGTTGAGAAAAAAGAGATATTTTTGACATCTTTGTGAAAGCTGCAAAAGAAATGAGAGGAGCTAAGTAGAGACGAGCCAGCAACGGGGCCGGTGCCTGATGTTCCTTTGTTCACGGAACAGGAGCTCGTGGCAGCGTCGTCTGCCATGCACAACAACAGAGCTCCAGGCCCTGATGGCATTCCGGTTGAGGCTCTGAAGGTTGTGGCAGGAAGTCACCCACATCTGCTGCTGCGCATGTTCAACGTGTGTTTGGCGGCGGGTGTGTTTCCGTTACGCTGGAAGACAGCTAGACTGGCGCTCATCAGCAAAGGCAAAGGTGACCCGGAGTCCCCGTCGGCATACAGACCACTCTGTATGTTGGACACGGCGGGTAAACTCTTTGAGAGGTTGCTGAAACCCAGGTTGAGGTTGGCCGTCGAAGCCGCTGGGGACTTGTCCCCCCGGCAGCACGGCTTTCGGAAGGGCCACTCAACCTTGAATGCCGTGGCTGAAGTCCTGGGCGCCGTCCAGCGGGCTGACACGGCCTGCCATCAGGCCAGGCCGATCGTGCTGCTGGTCACCCTGGACGTTAAAAACGCTTTTAACTCGGCCCGTTGGGTGGACATGCTCGAGGCGTTGCAGCGGGACTTCAGGGTACCCGACTATCTCTTGGTCGTGGTACAGGACTACCTGAAGGAGCGCAGGCTGCTATATAGCACAGAAGCAGGGGTCCGTTCCAAAGTGGTCACCGCCGGCGCGGCGCAAGGGTCGATCCTTGGCCCTGACCTTTGGAACGTGGCATATGACGGAGTGCTTCGCCTCGAGATGCCACCACAAGCCTATCTCGTGGGCTACGCAGATGATGCAGCCGCAGTCATCACGGCTCGGAATCCGGAGTTAGCCCAGCTTCGCCTCAACCAGGTGATGTTTCGGGTCAACAGATGGATGAGCGGTCATGGACTTGAGCTGGCGGTTGCCAAGACCGAGATCGTCATGCTCACGCGACGGAGGATCCAAACAGTAATCCCTATGACTGTTGGTGACGTGGAGGTCCAGACGAAGACTGCGGCGAAGTATCTGGGAGTGGTGCTTGACCGCCGCCTCACATGGTGGGAGCACATCCAGGCGGTTTGCAACAAGGCGACGAGGGTTGTTCTGTCGCTCAGCAGATTGATGGGGAATGTCGGAGGCCCGAGGTCCAGCAAGAGGCGACTTCTCATGTCCACCGTCAACGCCACTCTCCTGTACGGCGCAGAAGTGTGGGCGGGTGCCATGAGAGTCAAAAAACACAGCAAGAGAATTCTCTCCGTTCAGCGCAGGGCGGCTCTTAGGGTTGCCTGTGCGTATCGCACTGTGTCTGGACTGGCTGTAATGGTTGTGGCTGGAGTGTTTCCCCTTGATCTGCTCGCCGCTGAGAGGCAGAACATCTTTCGCCGTGCTCCTGATCTCGGAAGAGACCAAGCTGCTGTGGAAGCCAGACTCGAAACTCTGCGAGTTTGGCAAGAGCGTTGGAACGGTGGACTGGAAGGGCGATGGACGTTTCGTCTCATCAGAGACATAAGCCCGTGGTTGAGCCGTGCATTTGGGGAAATTGACTTTTTCTTGTGTCAATTCCTGACGGGCCACGGGTACTTCAGGGAATACCTTTTCCGCATGGGGAAGGTGAGGTCACCTCAGTGTAGTTACTGCCCGGAGGAGGTGGATGATGCTCATCATACTTTCTTCCGGTGCAGTCGTTTCGCTGAAGACAGGAGGAGGCTCGTCTCTGCTGTCGGCGATCTGTCCCCGGACGTCGTGGTGGGGGCGATGCTTCGGAATGAAGACTCCTGGAGAGCGGTTGCGCTCTTCGTGCAATCCGTTCTTCGGGGAAAGCGAGACGAGGGATGCTTAGGTGACCTCTAAGTTTCCCGAAACGGTGACGTGACCCGTCTGGGCACAAGACACGCGGGCCAGTGCCGAAGTTGTCCGATAAGGGTTCCGGCCTGGTTTTTCCCCCGCGGCTCCGTAGGAGGTTTAGTGGGTATACCTCGTAAGAGGGAGTCCCACACTGTTCCTTTGGGTTCGCGCATTAAGCGTTCCTCCTACGTAAAAAAAAAAAAAAAAAAAAAGATAATATCGGCTAAAAACTGCGTCTGGGCCACTTAATGCCGGCCGAAATTGACTTCGCGACACGTGCCGGCAAGAGATAGCAACTGGACCGCGTAATATCGGCCTAAATTGCGGCGGAAAATACAATATCGGTCAAAAAGCGATTTTAAGCGAAGTCCAAACCAAGTGATATTGGGAAAATGGGAACTGGACTGTGTTTTATCGGCTGAAAGCAACGGTCAAACCATGTTTAGTTTGTCAATACATACATCTTCCAGATTGATTGTACTGGCTAAAATATGCCTATTGCTACTCATATATTAGTTAGAAACCATGTTATTTAGACAATCAAATCTGGAATGTGTTATCAAAATCCCATTACACAATTTGAAACTACCAGCTGACAACAGAGTATATTGCTGATGGTAAATACTCACTCGAAAATACTCTAAACTCAAGAGTAATTGGCAATTCACATCTCGATTAAAAAAATTAGCTAGTTGTTAGGTCTATTCATCGATCGGACGACGTGACAGTACTGGAAATCAACAAAGTTTTGAAAAGCCTTCCGTAACGCTACTAGTGTCCATTAAAGTGTTATATTCTCTTGGAAGCTACGTTGAGAAAAAAGAGATATTTTTGACATCTTTGTGAAAGCTGCAAAAGAAATGAGAGGAGCTAAGTAGAGACGAGCCAGCAAACTCGCACCACCAAGCGCAGTATCAGACTCACATTTTCCGATGATGTCAAAACATCAGACACAGTTCTATAAGGAATGGAAACCCTAAAAATTGAATAATTTCTGTGCCGTGCTTGATCTCTTGAAAGCAAAACTAGAACTACGGGCTAAAAAGTATAATGGATTCCTTGAGGATTTTATGAAACTCCACAAAAACAGTCTTAAATAAATTGTTATCAAATTAATTGGAACAAATTAATCTTAAAACAACTAAACAAATAATAGAGGGGCCTCAATGGAGTGAGCCGACGGGGGCCACAACGATCCTACATACAGCCCTTCCCCACCTCCATTAGAGCCCTTCAGTTTTCCAAATTTAAAATTCATGTCAACAAGTTTCTTATTAGTGCCTGTTTTTATGACTTAGATGAATACTTTAACTATAAATTTTAAAAATGTGTGACTGTTTTTTTGTTGCTTTGCATTAAGATTGTATTGCATAAAACTAACTTTACCCTGTTTATTTTTAAGAAATATATGTATTTTAGTTTTTAGGACGACGCCTATACAATCATCTACTGTACCAACTACTGTATTTGTATTGTTTATGGGAATAAAGAGATTTGATTTGATAATGAAAACATTTTTTTCAAGCTTATTAATAGTGCAACTGCTTTACTTTTAGGTGCTTAACTAGAGTACCCTCGTGCAGCGCAAAGCACTGCTTGCTTGCTTTGCTCATAATAAGGAGGACTTCATATTAAATTTATTAGTTTTTAGCGAATTTCCCCTATAGAGAAGAAGCTATTACCGTAGTCGGCATGGTAAGAACTAGGCCCGGGACCATGATAACTTTTCGTTTTGAGGTCCCCAGACCCCAAAAACACCATTCGTTCGAAACTGTATATATATGGTGATATAGTATATATATGTGTCCGTGAGCACGATAACTCTCGTAAAAATTATCCGATTTTGATGAAATTTGGTATAAACGTGTAAAGCAACATTTATGACTTTAAGTTCGAAAACCAGCCAGATCGCTCCATCCAAAAGGGTATTTTGGAGGGTTTTGTACCCCAAAAATGGGTTTTTTGAATTTTTACATATAATTTTGGAAAAAGTCAAATTTTGGTTTTTACCATTGTATTTGGCTTAAAAAAACACACAATTTGGTATTTTGATCATTTCTCTACGTCAATTGGTTACCGAGATATTGAAAGTGCTAAACACAGTACGTTGTCTAATGTTATTCTTATGGAGAAAAAGAAAAATTGTATATCTCGCTTATTTATGAATGTATACTGACGAAACTTGGTATACGGCTTCATCTGGTTGTGGACCATTGATATTTGCTCAAAAAAACAATGTTTTGCCAAAGGCTCCCGTAGCAGCAAACTTGCGTACTCAGCCCCATGTTATTCTTATGGAGAACAAGTAACGTGTTATCTCCCTTAATTATGAAAATAAATTAATGAAATTTGGTATGTGGCTTTGTCTAAATGAGTTATATTGATATTTGTATAAAACCCCATTTTTTGTGTTCCTTCCTTCAGCAAACCTGCATACTCAGCCGCCATGTTATTCTTATGGAGAATAATTAAAATGTCATAAATCGTTTATTTATGAATGTATATTGATGAAACTTGGTATGTGGCTTTATGTAGTATTAAGATACATATATATGCATTGGAAATTCGCTGAGTACGCAGGTTTGCTGCTACGGGGGTATTAATAAATCTGAAGATTATGAAAGATTAGTGAAGGGAGATTGGAATGAAAATATTTTTTAGTATGGCTAAATTATCAGCTGATATTTAAAAGTATGCCATAGTAACCTTCAAAACAAATAATAATCAGCTGATAATAATTATCAGGCCGTTTAAATATAATTTTATGTCAATTTCTATAATTTGAATACACTATACAAAATAAAAATTGTAATGCTAGTATTTCTAATGTTTTATAATTTAATTGAAAACAGAATATCAGATATAAAATTTTGTTTATTGTCTAATGACACATATAGGGGTAATTACAAATAAAATAAGGCATATATAAGCTAAATCAGTCCATAGAATGGTCAGGCTCGCTGTCATAAACTTTTGGCCCATGTGTACTTAGGTCATTGTAATAAGTATATCTCTAAGTCACCCCCCATAATTGCCATAATTACCCATAATTGCCTCAAAATGAATCTACACATTTCTGAACAAAATGAGCCATGTGGGAGTAAAATCGGTTGGGTAAATCGGCCAGAATGACTGTTTTTGTTCTCTTTCTAAAAAATTGGCAAAAAAAATAAAATAAGCGTAACGAAAAGCCAAGTGAACAAAATTTTTGTTCAATGTTTGATGACACATCTAGAGGTATTTACAAAAAAATGAGACATATATCAAGTAAATCAGTTCAGTAGAATGGTCAGGGTCGCTGTGTTTAGTTTTGGCAAAAGTTTTTTAATATATAAGAAAGATGATACTAAGAAAAATATAAACACATGTAGATAGGAGAAAAAGAAATGAGTTGTATTTTTTGATGCATTATTCTTTGACAAACCAAATGAAACTATGTATAATGAACATATGTTTTAAGTAATCATCTGATGTAAACAAACTTCCTCCATAAGATTAACATAGGAACTTTAAGAGCCTCTGGGGCGAAGCCCATTGACGATATGTTAGTTTGGATGGGTGATGACATATCTAGGCATAATTACCTGTCATTTAAAAAAAGAATCATGCAAATCGACCCAGTAGAACGGTCAGAGTCGCTGTCTTTAGTTTTTAATATATAAGCTCCATAACATGGGATATGGAAACTTAAGAGAGCTACTGGGGCAAAGCCCAGTAATATGAAAGAGTCAACGAGAAACTGGACAACCTGATACATCAGGATAATACTATTGATGAAATTGGACGGATGAGAAATCAACATGATTTCCAACGAGTTATCAACCTGACAGATGTGCAGTTCGAGAAAGAAGAAGTCGAAGTCCTGGAATACGGCCTGAAACATAATTTTGTCGTCAGCAATAAAAAGGTGAATGTCCTGATGGTGATGGACATTGAAGCGAACATCAGGATGTTGAAAGAAGTTGACCACTGCACAGTAGGACAGGAGATCACAAAAGATATTCAAGTCAACAGCAAAACACTAAATAAGGGGAAAAAAGAAGACCTGAATAAGTGTAACGGCATTAAGAAGAAATTAGAAGAAACCACCCTAACTGCAAACAATTCACTCACCCTGACGGCTGACAAGAGCTATGCCATTGTAATTATAAACAACGAAGCAAAATACCAAATATCATGGTCCCGGGCCTAGGTCTTACCATGCCGACTACGGTAATAGCTTCTTCCCTATAGGGGAAATTCGCTAAAAGAACTGACAGATGCCGTGAAGAAGTGTTTCAAAGTGATAACAGAAGAATGTAGACTGAAAATGAATATCCTTAACTCAAAAGCTCCAGTAATGAAGGGAATTCCTAAGATCCACAAGAAGAATGTGCCCCTTGTAAATGTTAAATGTGTACCGGTACCTACATACAATGTTTCAAAGTTGTGTCTGATAGATTAAACAAGTACTTGGAATAAAAGTATAATGTAAAAAATAGCTATTATTTCGTAGATAAAGTGAAAAACTTAATATAAAGGGTAATAGTAGATTAGTTTCTTTTGATATTTCTAATTTGTACACAAATGTACCTGTCATGGAAACGGTTAATTTGATTAAATGTAGGCTCATAGATAACGGATTGGAAAAAGTTTATGTGTATCAACTTGTAAGATTGTTGAAAATTGTACTGAAACAGAATTAATTTAGATTCAACAATAGGTTTTATGAACAAACTGATGGATTAGCAATGGGGAGCCCACTTTCCGCAATAATGTCAGAAGTGTTCCTGCAACATCATGAAGAATGTGTTTTGGAAAAATTGAAAAAAAGATCATGAAGTGGCAATAATGTACGTTAGTTATGTAGACGATGTCCTTATAATTTTCAGCGAAATCAAGGATGGTGAAGCAGATGATATGATGAAAATATTTAATGACCACCACAGAAACCTGACTTTTACAAGCGAACTTGAAGAAGAAAATTAATTTCCTGGATTTAACACTAATGAGGAGAGAAGATAAGGTGGAATTTGAAATATACAGGAAGCCAACACAAATACAACCATCAACAGCAAGTCCATACATCCATCAAGTCACAAGACCGCTTTAGTTTAATGCTGTTCAGAGCCTACAAGATCCCATTAAGTGAATCAAGCAGAATAAAGGAAATAGCTACAATCAAATCTACAGCTCGAGCCAATGGGTACCAATCTACACTCATTCATGAAATGGGGGCGAAGATATTGAAGAAGATGAAGAACCAAGAACGGCTCCGAAACATGATAACACTGAGCAACGAACGGGACAAGGAGAGTATGAAATATGTTGCATTTAACTTCACTGGTGATAAAACACAGAATATTGCAAATCGATTTAAGAAGTATGGAGTATCCATAGACTTAAAGACCCAAAACACCATGAGTAAAATTCTGCATTCGAACATAGAAGATTGTGATAAGTTTGATTAGCCCGGTGTATATAAAATCAGTTGTACAGTTCGCGCCACGGTGCTTGACGCCTGGGAAAGGCGAGAACCAACTCAAACTTCTCATAATTAAAAGCAGACAATAACGAAAATAACAAAAACCAATATTTTAACATTAAATTATTTAATTTTGGTTTCTGTTGACAAAAGTATTCTGTAACACTAACGGTACTAAGCCATATAGAGGCGAAAAGTCATTTTAGAGCATACGCTAACCAGGCGCCAAGCACTGTGCCCCGAACTGTAATGATTGTGATAATTTTTACATTGGTCATACTGTTAATTTTGTAATAAGATACAAGAATCATGTTTCAGCATGGAAGAACCGAAAACTGGAAAGTTTGAATATCGCAAAACACCTCCTGGAAAATGGCCACTCCTTGGGAAAAATTGAAGACAATTTGAATATTCTCCATATTTGTAAAAAAGGAAATGTAATGAATGCATGGGAAGAATAGTTTATTTTAATAAAAAATGAAAGGATAAGAATAAATTGATTAATGAACAGGCAACTTTGACTCTGGTGGTACTTATCGCAACTTGTTGTAAATATACTTTTTAGTGTTGTAAGACCATTTTATTTATCATGTTTAGTTGTAACAACACGTATCATGCTACTAATAAATTATTTATTTCACATTTGTATTGGAGTTTATTGCAGTCGAACAGAATGCAAAGGCATAATGATATGCATTAGCTGAAGTGCTGAGGTGATAACAGTTGCAGCATCAGCAGGAGGTTTTGTTTCGATAATTTCATTGCTGCAGACAGTGATAACATAAGCTGGATCTGATAACACCGTTTATTTACAATGAATAATATGCAGTTTTCATTAATATGCATATATAGTCCATTATCTGTTAAATTCATTTTGTAAAAGGACCTATCTTCCATAACAAGTTTAATGGTGAATTGCCTATGGAAAGTGAACTATTAGCATGACCCGCACAGTGAAACTTAAGCCCGGGACCACCATGGAAGTTCCAAACATGACCCCCTGAACACGTTTTGGAGGGTTGTTCAAAATGATATATATATATATATATACGGCTATGCCCGGAGAGCCAGTCACTGAAATTATACTCGGGGAATGCAGTCAGTAACACCCCCACATATACTTGGAAAATATGCGATATATATATTTTTGTATTTGCTCAAATATTGTCGTTGGCCATTTCCGATTATATAAATGTCGTATATATTACAAAAATAAAAACTTTATATACGTAAAACTTCCTATGCTAAGCCAGTCACCAGCGTTTTTGCCGGGAAGGCCAGTCATGTAAAGTTTGTACTGCTAAGCCAGTCAAAATATATTGAACGTAACTGCCCGGGATGGCAGTCACTGAAAATCTGCACTGGGAAGCCAGTCAGTTACACCCTCAAATATATATATATATTTTTTTTCTTTATTCATAAAAACAGTACAGTGGTGTACATATGAATAGTGTCTACATCATAATCAATTTTCTATGTTATTCATTAAATTATTATTTTACATTACCATCATCTTATAAATTAAAGAATTCATCAATAGAATAAAAACTGTTTGAGATAATATATTTTTTTAACTTATTCTTAAATTTACTTGTATTTTTTTTCATTTTCAATTCTCCAGGCAACTTTTTGTAGAACTTTGCACCTGCATAGAATGGTTTTTTGGTATAGAATTGTAACCTATGATGAGTGGGTATGATTTCTGATTTCTTTCTCGTATTGTATGAATGTACTATTGAATTACCCATTGGCGTGTTATATATTTTTAAATTTTTGTATACCATAACAGAGTCAAAAATATATTGACCATAAACTGTTAAAATTTTGAGATTTTTGAAATGTTCCCTACAAGATACATCGTGGTGAAGGTTCTTAATAATTCGAATTGCTTTCTTTTGCTGTTTAAGAATTTTATCAAGGTTATCTTTCCTAGTGGATCCGTAAAGACAGATTCCAAATGAAATGTGAGAATGTATGTAAGAATGGTATATCAATTTTAGAGTCGATTCACTGCATAAACATGCCATTTTTCTTAAGGCATACAATCCTGAATTAATTTTTGATATAATTTTGCCTACATGTTCATTCCAATTTAGGTTACTATCGATCAGCAGACCAAGACATTTAGTGCTGTGAATAAGTTCAATGGGTTCTTTGCTTATCTGTTGTTTAGTTAAAGCGATAAAGCATATTTCACTGATAATATGTGTTGCATTATATATCAAGCGAGTCTTTGAAGCTCCCACGTGTTCCATCAAATTTATTTATAAGTTATAAGTCTTATAAATCTTGAAAGGTCACTGTAATTTTACAGAACTCCAAAATGTAATTTATTCATACAAAAATAATAACAGAAATAGTAATAATTAATAATGGCTGAGCAATATATATTTTTTGAAATAGGTCATTAAAAGAGAACTTACAATAAAAAAATTAACATTTTATATTCTACTAGCTCCTATCGTACCCGGTTTCACCCAGGAATACAACAGTTGTGTGTGCTGCATTCTGTGGTTAACCTGTGGAACTACTAAGAAACGTGATCAGCTGTTTTAATTCAACAGAGTTTTAATGCATTCTTGTTCTAGTCTTCAACAATTCATGAAGTATGGGGGAGCAAAAATCTCCCCCCTAGTAATTAATTAAACAGAACACCAGGCGGACGAGAAATTGGAGCGCGTACTGAGCGGTGGTGGTTATAAGAAGCGGGTCGCGACACGCCACAGTCTCTCGATAGACTTCTTCGAAGACGGACGTCTACCGGACGTATGCAAAGACAAAGGAGAACTATAAAGAGGGCAAGTAGGTGGAAAGTTTAAACGAAGAGCCATTACAAAGAGGATAAGGACCAACAGAAGGATAACATCGTTAGACAAACGTCGTAGAACTGTAACGAAACGACGTAGGAGAACAAGGGATATTTTCAATTAATTCGATAACAATGTCGTTTATTCATCAGAAATCGTGTGAATGTGTGAAGACTGAACTGGACTTGTTTTCGTTACCGCCTACGCAGACCAGCATCGAGAGCGGTAAATTGGTTCAATACAAACCGATCTCATCGCTGACGGACGATTCGCCAATAGAGTTTGTAATACCCGGTCACGGTGACGAGTACACGGACCTGACACAAACGTTATTACACGTGAAAGCCGCTATTGTGAAACAGGACGACACTAAAGCGGACGGTGGGCAACCTGCTAAAGAGGTGGGCCCGGTGAACAATTGGCTCCACTCGATATTCAGTCAAGTGGATCTCTATCTCAATCATAAATTGGTGTCCCCAAAAACTAACACGTACGCTTACCGTGCATACTTGGAAAACCTATTGAACTACGGATGTAGTGCGAAGAATTCGCACCTGACTAGCGAGCTGTTTTTTGAAGATTCGGCCGGACTAATGGACGATTGTGACGAATTGAACGAGGGATTGAAAAAGCGTTGCGATCACACGAAAGAAATCGATGTTTGCGATGTGGTCGGTCGATTGCACATCGATCTGTGCAATCAGAACAAATTCATGTTGAACGGTGTCGAGATGCGATTGCAACTTAACAGATCCAGAAACTCGTTTTGTATAATGTCCAAAACGCTAACTACCTACAAGGTGACAATTAAAGAGATTAGTCTTTTCGTACGTCGATGTAAGATCAATCCGAGCGTATTGTTGGCGCACAGCAAAACTCTCGAGACCGGCACGGCCAAGTATCCGATCACGCGTGTAGAAGTGAAATCGTTCACACTACCCTCCGGCATAATGAGTAAGGCTTTAGACAGTGCATTTCTCGGCCAGTTACCGAAACGTGTGATAATTGGACTGGTCAGTAATCTTGCGTTCAACGGAGATTTCAAGAAGAATCCTTACAACTTTCAACACTACGATATGAATTATCTCGCATTGTACGTGGACGGTGAACAAGTACCGGCCAAACCGTTACAGCCCGTTTACACATTGAATAGTGAGACATATATACTCTCTTATTACACATTGGTCACCGGCACCGGAATCCAGTTCTCCGACGCAGGTAATGAGATCAAGAGAGGTGACTATCCGTACGGTAATTGTCTTATGGCGTTCGACTTGACACCGGACATGTCCGCGGCTGAGTCGAGTCACTGGAATCTCCTGCGCAACGGTAATCTACGTATCGAAATTGGATTCTCCAAAGCGTTGCCCGAGACCGTCAACTGTATAGTGTACGCCGAACTGGACAACGTCATCGAGATCGATCGTCACCGTAACGTAACAGTTGACTTCAGCGGGTGAATAAAAGCGATCGCCAAACAGAAATATTGTCTGACAGCGAGTGCGTACAGTTTACTTCAAGGGTGAGCAGACGCACCGCCAGTCAGTAGTACGGTTGAAGTCACACGGTAAGGACGTGAACATGGACGCTTACCTTCTGCGGACGACTATATCAAATCGTTTATTCAGGAGATTGAGGTTATGAACAATAATGCTAGTGATCAGACATTGGCATCACCTCAGACGTCATTTGTAAAACCGACCACTGCCTGCAAGAGACGAAGGAGGGCAACTCCCATCGAAGTGGAAACCAAGAAACCAGGATGGGTGCCGAAACCAACAGATGATTGTCCCATAGTGTCATGGATGGACGATGGGAATACTTTTGCTGTTCAAAACCCGGGAAACAAAGGACAAATGTTATTGAAAATGGAAATGTACGATGGTACAGATATGGTGTTCATGTGTGGTTTATTTTTGGACAAAGATGGTGAAATGCACCAAAGTGTTAAACAAGTAGTTGATAAAGTGGAAAACATGTGGATCGATAAATCAACAGGAGTACCGAAAATTACAGGCTTAACTCAAACTGTTACACAACGCAGTGCAGTTTCGCAGCCAACGTCGAAGAAGCGAGCTGTGAGGAAGAAACAACGAGTGGCGCAAGCATTCAATTAGAGCAGCTGCATCCCAGACCGGTCTCGACGCGTCGGTCTTTTGTGTGAACACCTGCGCCCGACCCTTCGGACCCCCCACTTAGAAGAAAATGGCGGCGAGGGTTTATAAGGCGGAGCCCCGCCCGATTGAGCATCATACGCCACCAGACCGCCACCTCACATAGACCTACTCCAACTACTACTAGAGATGTCGAACAGCAGCAGCACTTTCAAGCCAGAGTTTTCGATTTTGAACGGCACTGCAACAACCGCGGACCTGAGAGCTACCCTCAACAACTGCAAGTCCGACTCTCCGCTCTACACCAGGATAGCCGATCTCCGAGAGGAATGTGGCTATCTCATCACTGCGATGGAGCGAGCCACCACACCCTTTGGCGAGACGATCATCGTGATCCTGGAGGGGCAGGTCGGGGACGACTTCTTTCTGCGAGTCTACCTGCCTAGGCGCTTCAACGAGGCCCTGAGCAACACCGACATCGAGCGCTACAACGGCGGATTTGGAGAACGCCTTCGCTTGGTGAAGCGCAGCCCGAGGGGTTCCAATAGCAGATTCACACCGTTGGAGTTTATGTAAAGCAAGACTTGAAGATTACGTTAATACCTTTGTAAATTAGTTTTCGTAGTCAATACTTATAGTCACGTTCAGAACATAACCACTGTGTTATTTATTTCACTTAACCCCAAAAATGTCCTTTAGTAGTAAGTTTAAGAGTGTGAGTATGGTAACTGTGAGGTGTTTAGCTCAGTAGTAATCATGGGCTTGATGTGGAAACATCCGTTCTCAGCCATTGTGGCGGGACCTTCGGGCTGTGGCAAGTCACAGTTTGTGTCAAAGTTTATAAAGCACATTACAGAAATGTGTGACACACCATTTACCAGTATAAACTGGCATTATGGTAGTGGTGGTGGTGGCGGCGGTGGTAACTCGAAAAATGTCACCATTAACCACATAGAAGGTCTACCAAACTTGGAGGATTTTTCTGGTAACGAGCCGATACTTGTGATTATAGACGATATGATGCGTGAGGCCGACAACCGTGTGGTGGATCTTTTCACAAAAGGTTGCCATCATCGCAACATTAGTGTGTTTTTCATTACACCAAATTTGTTTCATCAAGGACGCGGGCAGAGGGACATCTCATTGAATGCGCATTACATTGTGTGTTTTAAGAATCCTAGAGATAGAGTTCAGATTAGGTACTTGGCCAGACAAATATATCCAGACAGCCCGAAATTCATCGAGGAGGCGTACGCTGACGCTACGAGGAATCCACACGGCTACCTACTGATAGACTTGAAACAATCAACATACGAGAATATGCGAATACGAAGTTGCATATTTCCAGACGATTCTACCAACTATGTGTACTTGCCAAAGAAAAGGTAATTTCACCATCAGTAGTAATCATGTCGTGCTTGCGGAAGAACGCAGCTCTGCTTTCGGCTTTCATACACGCAACACCCAAGGAGCGGAAGGCACTGTTAAAGGTGTGTGACAAGAGCCGCATTCGCTCAGTGTGTGAGTGCGCATACACACTGGCGAAGAAGAGTAAAAGTCAGTTAAGCAAACACAAGGCGACGCTACGTCGATTGGTGAAACGCGGCGAAGGCTGGTCAAAGAAACGAAAGTATCTCATACAAAAAGGCGGTGGAATCTTTATACCGTTATTTTTGAGCGCAGTACTACAAGCAGCATTGAGTAGATAAAAATGACTGGCATCAACAATCAGTTCTATTTGACGCTGCCCAGCAACAGTTCGATGCAGTATTATCCGAAAAATACAGTTGCAAATTACATAACACATTTGCCGAGAGCTATTCAACTGGACGCTGGCGACTGGGAAATTGCACTTGTGGAAGCGCACTATCCAATGACATTTCTATCAGTCGGTAATGACGAAACAATTGACATTTGCATACAACCGCAAGAGGAAGCAAAAGTGAACATAGAAGCGTTGGCACGGGTTATGGACAGCACTGCCGATGTAACGCCAGTAGTGTCGGCTACTCCAAAACAAAACCACAGAATTAAATTGAAGACTGGTGATTACGCAAATATTCAAGAATTGTGTGATCATATCAATTCGCAAGAACTAGCGATTACTTTTGGTGTAAAGTTCACCGTTGAAAACTCATACAACAAATTCATTGAAGTATCGATGGGAACTGATGTTGTAAAAATTACATTAAGTCCAACGTTAGCGCTTCAATTGGGGTTCGATCCGAATGAATTGACGCTGGAAGGTGATGCAGTTAACAAAAGCATCCGTTCGCCCAACATTCGTCTTGGCTTACCGTCACACATGTACGTGTATTGTGATTTAGTCGAGCCGCTGATGGTCGGCGATACAGTCGCACCGTTATTGAAAATTGTCAATATATCCACGTCTACTTATGTATACGGTTTGCATAAATCAACATCATTCATCGATCCGCACTATGTGCCTGTTATGAATAGATCTTTTGACAGTGTGGAAATTGACTTAAGAGATAACATTGGTAATCATTTGCCATTCCACTTTGGAACGTCGTGCGTGAAGTTACACTTTAGAAAAGTAGCTAGTCATTAGTGAAAAAAAATGGAACATGCAAAGAAGATGGTAGTTGTGCCACAAGAGTTGATTGATCGACTGCAATCAAATGCTACGGATAACAGACCGACTAATCTATCCAGTGAAAACAGCCTCGACGCGGAGATGCAACAAATATTGAATAACAAACGCATGGACGATAGTGAAAAGTGGAAATTGTACAAACAAGCGTTACATCGCTTCTTGCATATTGCAGAGAATAGACGTCAACCGATTAGCATACCAATCGTGGAGACGGGTGGGAATGAGCATAGTCGACGATCGCACCCCGCTGCGGAAGGTGGTCCAGTGGAAGAGATTGTGGAAACGTTTTCCAAAACTTACAGATCTGATGCCCGCAATCTTTTACGTTTCATGAAACGTGATGGTAGCTTAATCAGTTGGGACAGTGGCTATTCAGTGTACATCAACGGTGTAAAAATCCCAGACTCAAATCTAGTGGATATCTTAAATTGCATAGTAAAGGTGCGTATGCGTGATTACACACCGCCAGGATGGCGGGAAGTGCTCAACGCATTGAAAGCGATGAACGTGCCAAAGGACTATATGAATAATCTAAGAGCGCTTAAGGAAATAAATGCCGAATATCGATCATCATTCACAGGAGGAGAAGGATCAGACAATGACGTGGACACATCAACTGAATCAATACTGAGAACACCGCTAATAAATCGGCTTCGATCGGCAAGAGGAAAACGTGTAACATCTACACCGGCGCGAGCGACAGAGCAGTTTGATTTTTCAAATAGAAACAAGCAGTCGTCAAATTTGGACAATTGGGAACCGTACACAGGATAGGTTTTCAGTATTATGGAGCGTTTGTATTACAATCCCATCGAACCTTCGTCGTATGGCGGTGTAGCTCCTTTAACGCGAGCTGCAAAACCAGTTTCAAAACGCAAAGTGATTGAATGGTTACAAACACAGGACACTTACACATTGCACAAACCGGCACGCAAGCGTTTCCCGCGCAATCCTTACATAGTGTATGGTCCATTTGAATTGTGGCAAGCGGACTTGAACGATATGCGTGGTCTTAGTAAACACAACGACGGCGTCAACTACCTACTGACTGTAATAGACGTGTTTAGCAAACACCTGTATGTGCGAACGTTGAGGCGGAAAGAAGGGGCTGAAGTGGCCAACGCTTTCGAGGAGATATTTGCCGAAGCGACTGACACACCTCGCTGTTTACAAACTGACAAAGGTACTGAATTCACCGGTGCCAAGACGAAAAAATTATTCAAACAATACGGAATCATCTATGTCACTACACAAAACCCAGATGTTAAAGCGGCCGTAGTGGAACGCGTGAATCGCACTTTGAAAACGCGCATGTGGCGATATTTGACTTACAAAAACACATATCGTTATGTAGATGCGTTGGACAAACTGGTTAGTGCATACAACAACAGCGCTCACAGGAGTCTAGGCAATAGAATACGACCAGTCGATGTGACTGCCGACAATAAGCGAATATTGCATCAGGTATGGCGTCGCATGTTTGGTAAGATACCGCGTCGTGTTAAGGCAAAACTGAAAGTTGGCAACACAGTGCGCATATCTAAGGAGAAGGGCACATTCGCAAAAGGTTACGAGACTAATTGGAGTAAAGAAGTGTTTGTGGTGCGTCGTGTAAACACATTGATGCCTCTACCAATGTACACTTTGTCGGATCTCAACGGTGAACAAGTGACTGGACAGTTTTACGAATACGAATTACAAAAAGTGACAATATACAACGACCATCTGTTCAAGATTGCTGAAATACTAGACGCTAAGGGTCGCGGTCGCAGTAAGCGTTATTTCGTCAAGTGGGAAGGTTACGGAGACGAGTTCAATTCTTGGGTAAGAGCGCAAGATTTGCAAAATGCCTAATAGCAACCAGTTCTATTTGACATTGCCCAGCAACAGCTCAAAGGATTATTTTCCAAAAAACACAGTGTCCAAGTACACTACACATCTGCCGAGACAAATTCGATTAGAAGGCGATGGCGAGTGGGAGATGGCTTTGGTCGAAGCGCATTATCCATGTTCCTTTATGACTGTGGACGAGGAATCGTGTATTTGGCTCGACTATAAACTCGTTCTGCCGAGTATTCCCGTCACACTCAGTGTCGAGCACATTATGCTAAAGATGAATCCCGGCTATTACAAGAACATAACCGATTTATTGAAAATGATCAATAAAGCAAAGGATGTCACCCAGTACTTGTACTTTGAGTATGACAAAGAGCAAGACAGAGTCAAGATCACGACAATGGTGGACGGTATAAGCAAAGTACATTTCACCGAAGCGCTGTCTCTCCAGTTGGGTTTCGATCCGTACGAGAACGTTTTGTCAAATGACCTCACAGCGATATGGCCGCCTAATCTGACTATGGGACTGCCGACACACTTGTACGTGTATTGTGATCTGATTGAACCGCAGCTGATTGGTGACACTACAGCGCCGCTTTTGAAAATTGTCAACATTGACAGAGAGAACTACACACACGGCGCACATAAGACTGTGCATTTCATCAGTCCTCATTATGCGCCAGTTATGAAAGGAACATTTGAAACGATCGATATTGACCTAAGGGATCACGCTAGTAAAAAAGCGTCATTCCTCTTTGGGACGTCGTACGTGAAGCTTCATTTCAAAAGAGGAGCTCAGCAATGATGAATACAAACGATCCCTACTTGGCGTACTATCGCCGCCAACAATTGCAGCAGACCGGCGGCAGTATCGAAAGGGTATTTCGCGGTGCACCCTACCTGCGCGGACATGGAATTGGCAGTTTCCTAGGCGGTATGTTCCGCACCATCACACCGCTACTCAAATCGGGAGCCTCTGCTGTGGCCAAAGAGGCGTTGAAATCCGGTGTTGGATTCTTGGGCGACATGGCCATGCACCAGCGGGACCCCAAAGAAGCCGCTAGAGATCATTTCAGCCAGTTTACAGACTCGCTAAAGCGCAGGGCGGACGGCAAACTTCAACGTGTGCTAAGTGGCGGTGGCGGCGGCGGCTCTCGCGCGAAACACCGTCGCGTAACGCGAAAGAATACCGCGAAACACCGGCGCGCTACTCCTGCGCGAAAGACTAACGCGATACTCTCGCGTAAGAGAAACGCGAAGCGCGCCATGTCCGGCGGCCGTCGTGTCACACCTCAGTCTTTGGTGAAACTCCTTCGAGGAAGGTCGTCGTCATCCAAGAAGGGCAAGAAGAGAAGGACAGTTAGAAAGAAGAAGAAGAAGACGAGGAAGACAAAGACGAGGAAAGCAGTGAGGAGAACGTCTATACGCGATATATTCAATTAACACACACGCTAGCAATGTCGTTTCTACATCAAAAGTCGTGTGAATGCGTCAAGACGGAATTGGACTTATTCTCCCTACCACCGACGCAGACCAGTATCGAGAGCGGCAAATGGATTCAGTACAAACCAATCTCCACACTGACTGATGATTCGCCCATCGAGTTTGTTGTGCCCGGCAACGGCGAAGAATACACCGATCTTTCGCAAATAATGTTG
The DNA here is from genome assembly GCA_963675035.1 of Allygus modestus. Taxonomy (NCBI): domain Eukaryota; kingdom Metazoa; phylum Arthropoda; class Insecta; order Hemiptera; family Cicadellidae; genus Allygus; species Allygus modestus. The sequence goes on from OY776116.1 coordinate 43,733,288, forward strand.
GAAGTTACAGCGTCTATTGTCAAGTCGACAGGAGCGGCAATCGCAGATGTCGAAGAATCGAATAAAATTGGCCCAGTCAACAATTGGCTGCACTCGTTATTCAGTCAAGTCGATATGAGTATGAATCAGAAACTGGTCACATCACAAAACAACACTTATGCATATCGAGCGTATATCGAAACATTGATGAATTACGGCTATGATGCTAGGAAATCACATTTAACATGTGGACTGTGGAACGCGGACGACGCCGGCTATATGGACAATACTCTGGACGATAACGATGGACTAAAGGCGAGACGAAAAATGACAAATAAAAGTCGTGAAATCGATATGCTCGGTCGCCTACATGTGGACATGTGTAATCAGAACAAGTTCCTGTTGAACGGTGTGGAACTGCGTTTTAAACTGATCCGGTCAAAAGATTCCTTCTCCATTATGGCGGATGATGGTGACTACAAGGTGCACATTGTTGATGCGAATCTCTGGATACGAAGGTGTAAAGTTAGCCCCACGGTACTGTTGGCGCACAGCAAGACGCTTCAGACCGGCACAGCTAAATACCCAATCACCAGAGTGGAATTGAAAACATTCACACTGCCGTTTGGAGTGAGGAGCAAAACTTTGGACAATGTCTTTTTAGGTCAAGTGCCGAAAAGAATTATTGTCGGACTGGTCACCAACGCCGCTTATAATGGCGATTTAAAAAAGAATCCATTTAACTTTCAAAATTTCAAAACCAACTACTTCTCGCTGTACGTGGACGGTGAACAAGTGCCGTCCAAACCGCTACAACCACACTACGAAACCGGCAAGGGAAAATACGTGATGGCGTATCACAGTCTGTTTTAAGGCTCCGGCATACACTTTAGCGATGCTGGTAATCTCATAAATAGAGACGATTACGACGATGGATACTGTCTGATGGCATTCGATCTAACACCTGATATGTCAGCAAGCGACACAACTCATTGGAACCTAGTGCGCAACGGCAGTGTGCGTATGGAGATTGCTTTCGACACTGGGCTCACAGAGACTGTCAACTGTCTGGTATACGCAGAGTTTGACAACGTCATCGAAATCGATCGTCATCGCAATGTGTCTGCGGACTTTGGCGGTTAGATCGTCGGCGGCGGCGTCATCGTCCTCCTCAGTCATCAACCAACACTCGCACAAGATGGATCGTTTATGCAGAGCACAGCGTACAAATTTAGCATCTCCAATTATTGTGGATTTTCAATGTTTCAAGGACAACTCAAATGACTACATTCTGAAGGAAGTGTGCGTCTTGGAATTGGCCAGTGGAACACTGCTAATGCATCATATCGCCAAATCACCATTCAGCCGAGATTTCCTATCACAAGAGAAACTGCGTGAAAGCTATTGGCTCACAAAACACTGTCACGGATTGGAATGGGACCAAGGTGATATCTGGTATCATGTGCTAGAGGAAAAGTTACGTGCATGTATCGCCAAACGACCGATTGTCTATGTCAAAGGTGCTGAGAAAAAAGAGTTTGTACGATACAATTTCATCACGGATCACTGTACTACTAATGTCATCGATATCAACGATATTGGCTGCGGATCACTATCGTCAATCAACAGTCTACTATCAACAAACGCAGTGCGATGTCGCCACCACAGAACAGCTCACACACGATGCGCTCTAACCAATTGTATCACATTGCGCGGTTGGTTACATCTAAGTACAAATATCGATGACGCTGATGATAACGCTGACGATGGTGAGAGTGATACCAGTTCCTGCTTTTGTTTTGCTACTAGTACTACTCCTACTACTGACTGTGGCGTCGACACAGTAGAATGAATACCTTAGAGATACAAAAGTGTATGGCTAAACTGCCCGTACAGAATGTTGGTGTCTACGCTGCGGATCAATTGCCCCATTATATTTCACCATCTACGGCTATGATTGTGAACACTGATCCACACAATGAAGACGGCACTCACTGGGTCGCTTTCTACCTTAACAAAGGAGGAGGAATAATTGAATTCTTTGACAGCTACGGTCAACCGCCACATCTTCAATTCTACCAAGGATTCCTGAGACGCAACGCTCGTCGCTACCTGTACAACGAGCATCGCATTCAAAGTGACAACACTCTGGTCTGCGGTCAATACTGCCTTGTGTTCCTGTACTGCCGCACCCACTACGGCATGAAGATGACGGACTTTGTGCAGCTCTTTGAACACTCTTCTACTGGCCACAACGACGCACTGATCAGAAGACTCTTTGCACAAATGTATACCAATTTAATTTTGCATTTTTTTCTCAATAAACTAGTTGTGTACTCAGAATAAAAAAGAAACATTCTTATTATTTCCCATCCTCGCCTCCTTTAGTATTTACTTTTAGCAATTAGTCAGACACATATTGAATGCAAATTTTGAGAAAAATGAGGAATGTAATGCTTTGAACATATACTGCAAAGGGGGGTGTATCGATACACCCCCCTTCAATTACTCTAACCCAGGTAGGAAAGTCCTACTAATGCGTGTTTGTGAAAACACTAGGGCTGTCCCAATTTTGGACATACCTATCATACAATGATTCTAAAGTAACATTCATATCCTCACCTCCTTTAGCAATTACACTTTTAGCAAGTAGTCATACATTTGAATTGGTAGTTTACTTTTGTATTTTAAGACTATGTGAGGGGAGAAAAAAATACGAATGTATATACAAACAATTTGGCTATTTATTTACACACCTTATATATATATATTTTACATCGAGTATGTGCTCCTGAACATTTGAGATTGACTAGCAAAAATGAGACTCGACACAAACTAATGACTAGAACAAAAAGAAAAAAGGAGAACATTTCTAAGTTTTACGAGACTCGATACAAACTAATGACTAGATTTTTCAAAATAATTTACAAGTCAAGTCAGGGTCTTTGGCAATATAACACAACCACTCAACGCTCCTCATCCTCCGCCTCTTCATCGTCTTGAGGGATGTCTTCGGGCTGAGGTGGAACGTCAATGTGTCCCCACGGAAGTGTGTTGACTCCGTCCGGAAGGATGTAACGTTTGTCATCGTTACAGCTCAAGGATAGCTTGTCGACTTGGACTGTGAAGACGCGGTGGTTTCGGGACTGGAACCTGGTGTTGATGGTTCTCTTCAACACGCCGTTGAAGAGGCATTCCCGATAGTCGTCAGAGGTTAAATTGTGTTTTACAACACCTCTAGCGACTCCCTTGGCGCGCTTCACTGTCATGACCTGCAACTCGTCATCTTCGGTCCTCTCCTCGAACTCGACAATGTCCATGAAATAAAGTTTCGAGCGAAGACCGAGGTACTCGAGCAGAGGAAGTCCGTTTGCTTCATCCTTGAACTTTCCGATGACTTTTGCGTTGACGGGGCTGTAGCAGGGATGGTTTCTGGGGTACGCACTGGTGTCAAAATCATCCAGATGCTCCAACATGTCCTTATAAACATCTTCAGTCTGGACGTCGAACACGAAGCTGTCAGTGTCCATGTAGTCAACCTTCAGACGATCACCGTAGCGGTTCTTCATCTTCCGAAGGAAGTCGTACATGAGCCACTTGCTCAGATTGAGGACACACATTCCGACGTACAACGGGTTGTCCAGGACGATATTGACTTTCGACATGTGGACAATGGCGACATCATCGTTGAAGTAGGTTCGGTCCAGGAAGTTTGACTTGGCCACGTACTTCCTGAACATCTCCGGCGTACACACCAGCTTAGAGTTCATTCGCTTGCGAACATTCTCGATCGTCTTGCCGAAGACCGCATTGTTCATAAGCTTGAAAAAATCTTGTTCAAACTTGGTCTTGGCCTTCTTCCTCAGTTCGGTGTTCATTAGGATGTAGCTCTCTAACCACCGAGACTGTCGGAACGAGATGACGCGATGCACGTTCGCAAGCTCCAGCCCGTTTTCCAGTGCCTGTTGCAAGATTCTGTAATGACAGATGTAGTTCTTCTTGTCATCCAGAGTCGTAACGAGCTTCTTGAATTTCCCTCCTGGCGGACGTTTGGTCTCACAGCAGTAAGGGAGATCTTTGTGAAGGTCGTGCAGGTGGGCGGGGTAGCGAAGGTCAACTTCCAAGACGTAGCCCGTGGGTCCTTCGGGGTCCAACGCTGCAATATCCAGGGACGCGATCTCCTCGCGGCTGAGCCATTGGAAGTGTCCCTGTGGAAGACACTGGGACATGGCCCAACCGTAAAGGTTGTTGGCGTCCAAGTATAGCAGGTGATGCGTTGGCTCTTCAGGTCGTCGATCTTCAGGGCGACATCCATCATGGTTGGCCTTGGCGTGTCTGGTGATCGCCTGGGAAATACCTCCTCTGATGCCTTGCTCGAAGAAGAGGTACATGTCAAAGTCCTGTATCGTATCAAGCTCCACTCCACAGGTCCTTAACATGACATTCCAGGCGTATGACGGTAGGGTGTAGTAGTGCGCAGGGTCTAGTTCGTATTCAGCCATCGACGTGTCCCTGAAGCGTTCAAAGACGTCAGTCAACAGCGCAATGTCACAGCGCAGGTACTTCTCGGCGTAGTCCTTGAGGTTCCTACAACCGAAGGTTTCCCACACGTTGCGAGCATGCTCGTAGTCTGCATCCGTGATGTCCTCCAGGGTCAGGTCGTTGTGGAAATCTCGCTGCAGAGGCAGTTCCGTAGTATCTTCCAAAACGGCGTTCGACGTTACAAAGTTGTACGGGAACACGCCTTTCCTACGGACTAGATCGAAGAGGTGGTCTTCGGGGAATCTCTTCCTCGTCTCCAAGAGTTGAGCTGGTGGAAGTGCGGCTGCGAGGCTGGCGAGGCTCAAAGCCAGGAACCTGTAGGTGTCGAGGAACCTGACTCTGAATCCTGGCTGTCTTTTTCCACGCCCTGGCATCCCAACCGGTGCCGCTGCTCGGTCGAACAGGAACCGCTTCGTGAAAGCGATGTACCGCTCTTCCGTGTGAGCCAACACCTCAACATCACCAGGGTCGACCGCCAACTCCCGCACTATGAAGTGAGCGTCGTAGTTGGAGAGGTTGTGGAAGTAGCAGTTGACTACTCTCTGCTCCCTGTAGCGTAGGTTACATGATCTGTGCGCAGCGCCACGGAACTCGTAGGGCGGCGCGTGGTTGTGATCACGAACCTTTGGGTCTTCGCTTGAAAATGGCGATCCACAGAGGTAGCAATTCGCTGTCGAGTTGTACTGCATCGTTTCCGCTGGGGTCAGGACAGGGCGCAGATTTCTTGCTTCGTACAGGAAGTTCCACAATCGTTCAACATCAGTTTTCAACATCTCCATGAATGTCTTTGACGCATCATCCCCGAAGTAGACTCGAGGCTCAAACTCTTCAAGTCCGTACGAGTCGATAATCTGGTACGCAAAGGCATATGGGATGTGGATGTGGGTGGCTACTCCTCCGTGCGGCTCGTTGACTTGTTCATCCATCTCCGCGGTCGGCAGTAGAGCACACTCAAAGTCCGCGTAGATGGTGAAACGCTCGCGTCGGGTGAACTCTGGATGGCTGAATTTGATTTCAGTCTTTCTCGGCGTATCCATGCGAATAGGGGCTGAAGCGGAGCAGTATCGCCTGTGCTCCTCCAGACGCTGAGCACCCGTCAGACCGAGCTTGTTCGGACGGTTGTCAAAGTGCGCGAAGCACCGCTTACAGATGAATATCCTGTCTACACGCGCTGTGAGTTGGGGACGGATCAGTCGGCCAAGGTCTTTGATGTAGGCGTAGTGACTATCACCGTCCGCTGTCACGTACAAAAGGTCGCAATGGTCTTCGCGCTCCTGCCTACAGATCTTCAAGGGAAAGACGGTGTCCTGATACTTTGGTTGTCCGTTAGGTTTCTGACCCACGCGCGTGTGATCAATACCATAGACGTTGATGCTGATGTTGTTTGTCCGCTCAAACGTCTTGATACTTTTCAGAGCAACGGGGAATTGAAGGCCGGTCCAATCGTATCGGGCGATGATGTCATCGGTGTACGATGCCGGTCTTTTAGGGTCCTCTCGAACAAACTTGCCCAGGACAGCATACATAAAACACCGCTCATCGGTGTTCGATACGTTGACGACTGCTTTGGTGTTCTCCAGAAACGTAGGCAGTGGGAGCCAAGCTCGACCATCTTCACCTAGAGGAGTGTACTCGTTGATACCGACCTCCAAATCACGAACGCGAAGGTATGTCCACCCGGAGCCGATATGATCACACTCAGCCTTCTCTCTGATAAGCTTCGCAAAAGCTGTTGTGATGTACTGGTTCAGGTCCGAGGTCGCCGTCAGCGGAGTCATCTTCGTCTTGAAGTTGCGCAGGCAGGTGTTGTTGTGCACATTTTTGAACTCACACTCCAGCTTCAAGTTGACCTTTATGCTGCGGTGTTTCGCCAAGGTGATCTCAAGCAACTCCGTAAGGCTCACAATCAACAACGCCATCACTTCTCCGATTGTGACGAGATTCTCCATCGGTCGCTGCAGACGGTAGGTTAAGAGGCGGTTGCGAAAACCCCGTTGAATGATTGAGAATACGGGGCTTGACTGTCCTGCTCCAGTCATCTCAACATCATCGGGTTGCGGTTGTGTGCTCGTTCCAGGTTGTGGCTCCGTGCTGGGTCCTGGCTGGGGTTCGTCCTGTACCATAGCCACTCGGTTCAGGATCAGGTCCTTCATGATCGGGCAAGAGAACCGCTCATGATGGTTCTTGTTGAACAGCTTGTTGAACTCCTGACCGCAGTATGCGCAAGGGAATCTCCGTTCTTGGCCATCACCGTGAAATTGATTGGTGTGGCGACGAAGGTTGTCTTCCCTCTTAAACTCGGCGCCGCATGTGACGCAAAGGAACCTGCGGACTCTGCTGTGGGTTGATTCCACATGTCGACGCAGGTTTCTTTCACGACGGAAACGACGACCGCATTCATGGCAGGTGTGGTGGCCAGGACCCGGACCTTCATATGAAAATAAAAATAAAAACAAATTAGGATAAATGAAGATACGAATTCCCCTCTCTCTCGAGAATCACATTTCAAAGTTAAGTTTGTTAAATCAAAATAGCAATCATTAAACAGGGAAGAAGTAATCTTCTGTAGTGTTTGTCTACATTGATGATCCTGGGTTCAAAGCAAAGGATGTAGCTGCAATAATGAGCTACGCCAACCCTAAAGAAGCCTTATGTGTTAGTGGGAGCGAAAATCTCCCCCTAGTAATTAAATCAATAGTACATCAGTTGGCAAACACCCGAGGTCTCATTCTTGTTCTAGTCTTCAACAATTCCTTACGTATGGGGGAGCAAAAATCTTCCCCTAAGCCATTTTGTGTTAGGGGGAGCGAAAATCTCCCCCCTAACAATTAAATCAGTTGAACACCAGTTGTCACGGTCTCATTCTTCTTCAGGAACCTAAAAAAAAATAGTTAAAAAAGAAGGTAAATAGTCACTAGGGAAAAAAAGTTATTTTAATGTAGATTCTCACCTTCAACGGAGTGTTGATTGACACCGGCAGTCGTCTGCTGTGCAACAATCGCCTCCCGGGGCGGAACGACGAGGTGATTCGCTCCCATGTGCCGCTCTAAGGCTCCCTGGTCTGCGAATGTGGCTCGACAAAGCCGACATGCAGCTTCTCCATCTGCAAACGCACAAAACGATTAGATTGAGAAATGATTAACACCTGTCTTAGTTTAGTGTACTTGATGGGGGGTGTATCGATACACCCCCCTTTAAGTGCTCCAACCCAAAGCATTCACTGGTAGTTAACTTGTCCGCAGGCGCTGATGGGCTAGCTCTGTTGGTTGTAGCGTTACCCTGCTCAACTCTTGTATTAATTATCAAAAGTACGTCATGTGGGTACTCAAAATACTCGGCTTGAAGAGGGGATTCCGAAAATGCATTAAAAAAAGAGGGTCAAGTTCAAGGTCATCATCAGGTTAGCCCAAAGTGGTCGATGTGGGTACTCAAAATACTCGGCTTGAAGAGGGGATTCCGAAAATGCATTAAAAAAAAGAGGGTCAAGTTCAAGTTCAAGGTCATCATCAGGTTAGCCCAAAGTGGTCGATGTGGGTACTCAAAATACTCGGCTTGAAGAGGGGATTCCGAAAATGCATTAAAAAAAAAGAAAAAAAAAGAGGGTCAGGTTCAAGGTCATCATCAGGTTTGCCCAAAGTGGTCGATGTGGGTACTCAAATGACTCGTCTTGACTAGACGAGCAAGACTCTGCAATCAGAATTCAGATCCGACCTATGGTAACCCAGACCCATTACCCCTCCCCGAGGTCTCGTCTGCAACACTTTACCAACCCCCCCGAGGTCTCGTCTGTGACACTTTACCCCCCCCCCCGAGGTTAGGGTCATACTCGGGGGGGGGGGTATGAAGTATGTCATATGGGTACTCTGATGACTTGACTTGATGGTTCGAACAATAGCATAAGTTATTAACATTATATAAATATAGCCATGTAATTTTAATTTTTTTTTAACACAGCTCTATATTCGCACAGAATAACTAAAGCTGTTAAATAAAAAGAAGACTTTTATCACACTCCGGTTATACTGCATAACATATTCCTATATTACTAACATTTAAGTCTGATTAAAACAATAATGCAACACACAATGACGTACCTTGCTGGGGTGGAACGAATCCACCGTGGAATTCTGCGTAGTGCTTCATACTGTGTCTGCGCGGGAACGTGCTGCCGCAAATGACGCATTGGTGTGAGTCGTTCATCTTGAATATGGATTATAAAGTTTCGATAATCGCAAACAATACGGCACAACACAACCGTTTTAAATAGTTCAAAGATGCTGGACGAATATCACAAATGAAATCAGCAACTAACAAAAATCGCGTAGAACGGAGCAGGATCGGACTAACACGTCTACACGCACTGAACTCTCGAACTGAACTGACGGAGGGCTGGCGATGTGGGGTGACGCTCCCCACTAATGGATTTCGGAGAAGGCCGGGGCAATAAATCTCAACCGCTGTCAGGGGTAAAAGCAACCCTCCTCTAATGTAATTCGATACGGGGGGACTATAATGGGTTCCTGGAAGGGTTTGGCGCAGCTGCTTCCGAGGTTAGGTTAGGTTAGGTTACGTTAGGTTTTGGGGGGGGGGCAAAAGTGTCACAGACGAGACCTCGGGGGGGGGGGCTCCTCCTGATTGATGTACCGGGGGGGGGCAAAAGTGTCACAGACGAGACCTCGGGGGGGGGGCTCCTCCTGATTGATGTACCGGGGGGGGGCTCCTTCTGATTGATCTACCGGGGGGGTGGGCTCCTCCTGAAACGAAAAAAAAATTTGCATATTAATTAGGGTAATTAAAAAATTTGCATATTAATTAGGGTAATTAAAAATTTGCATATTAATTAGCGTAATTAAAAAAAAAAATTGCATACTAATTGGGGGGGGGGCTCCTCGGGGGGGGGGGCGCTCCTCCTGGCTCCTCCTGCCCCAGAACACTCCATTTATCCCTACTTTTGTCTTATTGCTAATTAATAAAAAAACACACATATTATCTTTTTTATTTTCATATTTTTATTTCTTAATCTGTTTCTTTGAAACAAATTACCTTAAAGTAACAACATACACACCTTAAAGTAATAGAGTATTATATAATGTAGCAGCTTGGAGACACGATGTGTATAATTTGTCATGATAAGGTATTACTACCGCTACACAATACTTATCGTCAACATGGATTCACTTAAGGATAATCCAAATTTTATCACCAAATATGCCAAAAAAACCTGATATAAATACATTATTAAATATATGATATTTTTCAAAGTATTTGTAACTATCACAAAACCATAAAAAAATATCACTATTTATGAAAGTTAAAGGTAAGTGGTTATGATATGCATTTCCCAGAGAATGTGTGATGTTTTTGTAACTTTATATAACAATAGGATACGGTGTAGTGAACGAAATATGCATGTAAATGATCTGTTTAATGGATATGCAAAAAATAAGCAAGTAGATAAGTCCTTTGTGTTTTAAAAGATAACTTTACAAGTTAACAGGAAAATTTATTACTATGAAAAACAGGCATTTTATATCAATTATTGTAATACAAAAAAATCACTAATGTTCAAATATATTATATAAATATGTTAGTAGGAATTTAAATTGCAATTACAGTATTTAAAACTAAAGAAATATTTATGTTTGTTAGTAAAAATAAAGTTTGAACTTATATTAATGTCAGTACATGGGAAAACTATTTTGTTTCTAGGAAAAGCAGCGAATTTTGCTGAAGTTACCGGTACAAGAAAAACTAAACTATTATGCAATAGTTATATGAAACAAATAAGTATTGTTTCTTATTTACTCGTTTCTTCTTCTTTTTGATATGTCCGCTTTATATTCAATCTTTATTTTTATTAGTTATAGTTACACATAACCTAATCCATGTACATATTTAAGCCCTGTACATTGGTTCTAATCACTAATCTCACAAAAAATCTAACAATTATACTTTACCAAGTGAGTGTTACTTTAGGAAATGGTTGTTTTAGAACAGCTGTAGTTTAGTTGTTTCGTAAGCTCGTGATGAGGGATGAACATTTCCAAAAATATCGGGAAATGTCCTGCAAAAAATAATTCCGTTTTTCGGGCGGGATTTATTTGACCTCGAGATTATTTCGGGGCGGGATTATGTAATCAAATTGGTAATCTGTGGTGCGATCGTCTTTTACGAACATGATTACGCGGTACGATCGTCATTTACGGCCTTGATTATGGTCGCCGTTTATGTCCAATATTACGTGGTCCAATCGTCTGTTTCGGCGAATAGCCGTGCGATCGCCATTATTTTTTTATAAAGTGCGGTGCGATTGTCATTTATAACCGATTGCACCTGTTGAGATCATAAATTACGGCAACTATAACGCGGTTCGGTCATCTATTACTATAAGAGTAGACCCTCTGGGAGGATAAAACCTGCTCCTGATTGGTCGAGAGCCGGTCACGTGACCGATGACGTCATCAAGCCCCGCCTCTTTTCCAAGATGGCGGCGCCCACGTGGCTGACCACGTGTTCTAACCTCACTTTTGACCACGTGTGTTAACCTAACTTTTTACCACGTGGTTTTTCCCGCGCTTTTCCAAGATGGCGGCGCCCACGTGGCGGGAAACTTTTTTTGACCATGTGATTCAAGATTGTGACTCCTAACCTCACTTCTGACCACGTGTACTAACCTAACCTTCCAACACGTGTTTGTGACGCTCCATGTGGCGGGAAATTCAAATTTCACCGTTGACCACATGTTCTAACCTCACTTTCAAGATGACAGCTTACTGTTATCAATCAAAGTTATATATGAATATAAAACTACACTGTATTTCTGGCTAACATTGCCAACCTATTTTACGTCTGAAAGTCACACTTTTCAAGACTTTGATACTGTTTCCATATTACTGTGCCACCATACTTAATTCTTGTAAAAATGCAGCGGGGGCGCCGGGTTTAGAACTCTGTTCTTTTTGTTGGCGCGCCTGTCGCGCTAACCATTTAGCTCCCACGCTGTTTAATAATAGTACTACTATTCCGTCATATTGTGACTTTCTAAAATAGTGACCTTTCAATATTTCTTGAAAAAATAGGAATATCCCGTTAGTCAATTATCACACTCATCTAATGTCAAACTAAGTGACTACGTTAAAACTAGATAGGATAAATGAAAACAGTGTACATAGTGGATACTACATAATGGTTTATTTGATATTTCTTCCCTTAAAGATTGACACATTTGGAGATTGATATATTCGGTAAGGAACCCTGGCTCCCGGTTACATGCAGCTTGTATCCGTCCCGGGCGATCGTCTCAAGGTCGATGTCCTCCAAGGCCTCGGAGTATTTGTTGGGCAGGAATACGGAATATATGACGCCACCGTCACCCTGGATGTCTAGGACGACAGCCATCTTCCCGAAGCGTGTTGAAACTCTGCGAACTCCAACGACTGGCGCCTCAGGACGACCGACGAGATCCCTGAGTTGGATGGTCTCGGGACTCTTACTGAGAGCGGCAAGTTTAGCGTCCAGGGACATTATCTGTAAGCAAAGAACAAACCAAATTAAAAACGAATCACTCTAAATATTAATACACACACAAATCAAGAAAGCACTGAAGAAAGCACAACTGTATAAATATTAAGATACCATTATTCCAATACAGTTTTAAAAGCGTTAATACAAGAGTGTTAATGAGCTTCCAAAATATGAATCATGCATAATTACTAAATATATTTTCACTTACTGTTTGAAAGTGTCTTCGTGGAGCAGGTATGAAGAGCAGAAGGACCAGCGTCTGAAGTGGCGGAAGGATCAGGACTGAACAGGCTGAAGCTGTGGAGCACACTGAAGCCTGATGTAGGCAGCCGCAGTTATATCCCCATCTCCCCCTCCACTGTTGTAAACCGGTATCTCATCCGGGGTCAAGAGGATGGTTACGTAATGAAGTGATTAAAGATGCGGGAAGGTTTAATGAGTACTCACTATTGCTATCAATTGGATTTCCTATCTATTCTAAGGTCACAAGGGTAAGTAATAACGAACGGAAGTTTTTGAAAATAAACTACAAACTAAAAACAATTATAACCAAACCTACTATTGATGGACGTTACTAATATTCAAAAAAACAATTGTTGCCGCCCCAGGATCGTACTCCTGCAGACAGGACACCTACATACTTGTAGGGCACATGCTCGACAGAACACATGACTACAAGGTTTAAGGACCACAGTAGGTCTCCTGTCCATGCATACTCTGCAAGGCTCAGGGGGTGAAAATTCGTCAACTGGGGAGGTCGACATGCTAGGGTAATTGTAATTGTTTACACCTTGGCCCTCAGCCAATTGCGACATGATCTCGCTATCTACACCAAGAGGGTGGGACAGACGTTCGAATAAGTCGGTCCAGATCGTCGGAGTTAGGGCAAGCCTTTCTTGGTCGTTACTCTCAACGAAAAAATAGGTCAACATCCCTAAAGCCCCAGCCAATCTCCCAATCCAATCCATCAGCAGGTTGACTGCCTCTTGAGACTGCCATGGTGGGAAAATTGCAGCCTCACTCTAAAAATAAAAAAAGAAACTTAACAATCTTGATTTGAAAGCCTAATCATAGACATGAGACAGTTATCAAAATGTATATATATACATATATAAATACACGTATGTTTGCCGAGGATTACACTTACACGAAACAAGTCATCAACCCGTGTACTTCCAGATCGAAGAGACTCTCCCAGCGTTGTTTCACCGGAATACACATCATCAGTCTGACGCAGACACAGGTGGCAAAGGCTCCATCTAAACAAGCGGTTTCTGACCTCATGCGTTGCGACATCCCTCACAGCTCTTTGCAGTGTAACTAGCGCTGCATTGTAAACGTCATCAGTCTAAAAAAAAAAAAAACAAAGAGTAATTCTGTCAAGAGAAAAGTTCCTTCAGTAAAGAGAGCAATAATAATAATAAACCAACCATGAGTAACAGACCATGAATAAATAACTAAATTCCTAAGAACTACTTACTGGAGGCATGCGGTCGAAAAGCCTCCGTCGAGACTGTCTAGCCGGAAATCCGAGGGGGTCAGGAGACATATTCTGGAGTCTGGTATACACCCTTCTCCGTGGAGTGGATGCAACGACATTCTGAACCCTCTGTAACGGTGTCTCGGGTCGTGACCTGGAGGATGGTCCATCAGTAGGCTGATTACTAATCTAAAACAAGGAACACAATTATTACTACTGCATATTTAACACAAAATAGGGTACAAAGGTATACGATATACATCCTTACTACGTTTCACAACTTACATTGTTATAGGTATGTCCTCTGGCCTCACTGACGCCCCTTGCTTCTGGTGAAGCGAACAGGTCTGGAGATGGTGGTCTGACTGGTCGAGGCCGAATAACTCCTCCTGAAGCTACACCGTCACGGCGATTCGACCCTCGGACAGGGAAGGCAAATGGATCAGGAGATGAGGAACTAATTCCTTCCTGATGCTGCTGTTGCTGCTGCTGCTGCTGCTGCTGCTGCTGTTGCTGGTGGTGCCGTCCCTCCACTCTTTGCACCGCCAGCAAAAAGTCGTCATCGTCCGACGAGTTGCTCATGATTCTCAAACCCTGAAAATAAGGTTAATAATTAAAAACACATATAAATCCCAATAAACATACACACACACACACACACACACACACACACACACACATATACTTACATAATTCTCTGGGGGTGCAGCTGTTACATAACCTACAAACATGAACAAAACAACAGACGTGGCGAGCATGTTGTACGATATGACTATTGCTCCCCGTCGACCTGTATTTATATGAACGTTATCATCACTGCCTTTATCAATAGTGCTCGACCTTTATGACCCAAGTTCCCACACCACAGTAGGCCATATCGGCCAGGCTGTACGGGCCCCAGTGCGCTCTTTTTGGTAATCCAGAGCATCACCAGTAGTCCTAACCTCTGGAGTAAGGGGCCCCATCCATCGCCCACTTACGGTGGTAGCCACTCCATAACAAAATGCTACCTCCCATGACCCTGGTTTCCACACCACAGTAGACCATATCAGTCAGGCTGTAAGGGTCTCGGCGCGTTCTTTTTGGTTACCCAGAGCATCACCAGTAGTCCTAACCTCTGGGGTAAGGGGCCCCAACATCGCCCACTTACGGTGATAGCCAAACCAAGGCAAATCGCTATCCCCCTTTCACACAGAGTTTACAATAATATTTAAAACCTCCACAAGCCCGTTCAAGCCATCACGGGGTTGCTCTCAACCGAATGCCGAGCACCCCCGCCCCTTTACTAATCACCCGTTGAGGTATACTACTTACAAGCTATTTAAAGACCACTTAAAGTCCGTTCAAGTCATCACGAAGGAGCCCTCAACTGAATGCCGAGCACCCCCGCCCCTTTACTAATCACCCTCGGTGGTATACTATGCACAATTATTTACAACCTCCTCAGAGGTATACTACTTACAACTATTTACAACCTCCAAAAGTCCGTTCAAGCCATCACGGGGTTGCCCTCAACCGAATGCCGAGCGCCCCCGCCCCTTTACTAATCACTCGCGGAGGTCTATTCGTTTTCCAAGTACTTGTGATCAGTTAGAAATTTACCGCTTACATTCTGATACAATGCAATATTGTCCCAATCGACTTTATCAGAAAAATCATGAATAAACTGTTCAGACAGAAACTGATATCTGCTCAGTACTTCCCAGGCTGTAGCATCAAATCCGGGAGCCATTTCCCTGAGGAACGATTCAGAAAACAGTTTTCTTCTCAAAATTCTAGACCAGGTAACTCTGTGAAAGTACATTCTCAACATGTCTAGAGAAAAATCATAGTTTTCCGACAGCAAATTCCAATCCATGTACCGGTCAAATTTAATAATAAAACTGTCAGTCAAAACGCCTTCTGGAGCTTTGTGCTCCCGTGAAAGTAACTGCCACGTGGTCTCCATTGCAAATGATTAAATTTTAATTATGTTCTCAGTTTTAAAGGTTATGCTGAAAGGACTTTGCACTGCGCAGTGCGCAGTAAGCATCAGGATTATTATGATGTTGTGGGAGCAAACAGTGTACACTACAGGGTTCACCGTGATCCCAAGTAATTTCCCTGACATCATGGTGAAATTCCCGCAGGAATTCAGCCTTTTCAAGACCCTTGGTGTATATCACTCTGAAAGGTTTACACAAATCACGTATGATCCGTTCATTATACTTGACACCATCGTCATCCCATTTTATACGATGAAAATGGCGTGAAAGCCATCGCGCGGTGCGTCGCATTTTTGCATTTAAATGGTAAAAACTGTAAGGTTCTTTGAATACGATCTGACTTTGAAGGTTTTTACCAACCACCACCAACTCTTTGACAATAAACCGGTTATTGTTGTCCTTGAACCCTTGAAATTCCACTATCGCCGCCATTTGCAATTATAACCTCGTCCAATAACCTGTCAGCAACGAGGCAAGGTAGTTCTACAGGTTTCGACACGTCTTCCGAGCCACTATTAATTCTGTTAATGTATTCCTGGATCAAAAGTTCGTTGTAAAACAGTTCGTTAATATCCCTGTGTACGATAGGGAGGACACTCACAAACTGAGACCATTCGTTCCGATTTAGAGTTAAAGTATGCTCTCCGTCATAGAGGAATGCGCAAGATTTACCAAAAACATTCTTCACCTTTATATCCTCCCCTCCATCGAGACGCCAATAGAACTTGGTTTGATTCTCCAAAGCGGCTTTTATGTCATTAAATTGCACAGAAAATTGTTTAAAAGTGTCTAGTGGCCAGTATACAGTCCCTTTATGCCCCTTGAACAAAACTCCGAGACTATTGCCTCTGTTTTTAAAAATACCGACAATTAAACACTTTGTCAGCTCGGAATTTAGAAAATGAACAGTCTTTAGAAAAATACCGGTCTTTACGTCAATAGGTTCCTTACGCCGCTTAAAGCGGATAAGGTCCATATCCATACTTACCTCTTCTCCTAGAACCTCTGACGATACATCCGCACTGGTCGGCTCCATGTCTGCAACTGAAGGATCTGCACGAGTTTAATTAGTATACTGTGTCATACCCCTCAGGGCAGCTGTTTTCCCCCTCCTCCTCCATTTTGACCGTTGGTGAGTCATTATACCCTAAAGTAATCAGTACCCGGGTTACATCATCATTCACGTCTACCTCTACAACTAAACGAGTTTTCAGTTCAAAAGTTTTAAATTCACAAGTTCCGTCTTGTTTACAAAGATACAAATTTACACGGCTAAACCGTTGGTGATAAGTTACTAGATTAAGGAGCTTCTCTGGAACACAACAATCGCAAAAGTCTGAGCCTGAAATAGTTTGGATTTTTAAACTGTCAAATTTCCCGTTCGGTTTGATGTCGATTCTTTTACCACCACCACTACGATCCCATTTTACCATTTCTCTACAATGTCTCCCGCCTTTTGAAAACGCAACGGTCACTTCAGCCACCTTATTCGCTACATATTCCCTACATGCCCTAAAATTACGTCTGAGAACCTCCACGGACGGATCCATCATGACGACTGAGACCTAACCCACCTTCTAGTTTACTCTTTTTTGCTTCAGGCTCCTCCTCCCCCTCCTCCTCATCATCGTCATCAGAAGTCTCCTCCTCCTCATCAGAAGTGTTATCGTATTTAGGGTTTCTGAATTTAATCACCACGTATTCTACATCATCTTTGTTAAATTCTCTAGATTCCGAGAGGCTAGTATAAGGACGTTCCGTCTCATCCCACTCGTCCTCAAGCCAAAAGGATTCGCGTTCATGCCACCCGTCCTTGGTGTAAACGTAGACATCCAGTTTGTTATACTTTAAAAAAGATTTCCTTTTTTGGAGAATCTGTTCCGACGAGAGTCCACTAAGAGTCATTGCCTCACTGTCCATAAATTCAAACTCAATTCTGTCAAATCTCCCGTTAGATTTCACTTCCAACTTCAATGGCTCCCCGTCAAAATCTATTTTACGAACAAGTCTCCCATTCCTCAAAAGATTTATACAAATCCAACCTACCTCCCCATACTCCTCCGAGCAGACCGAAGATACATCATCACCGCACGGACCCATGTTAAAGACTGATTAATGTTTAGGCATCGCTATACCTTTATTACCACCCCGCCACATCTTCCCCCTCCCTCCTTGACTTACATAACCTTTTTCACGGTCCCCGTGAGTAAAGTGTAAACTAGGTGAGAGTCGTGTAAAATGAGACAATAAGCTGCAGTATTGGCGGGAAATTTGTCCTTAGCTTCAAATTCCAACCTTACATCTACAGGTCCCGACTTGATTGTATCATTTTGTTTTGAACAGTCGATAACGTATAGTGTTGTCTTGTCTTTAAAAGTATCCAAATCCACACCAGGGTACGTATCCCTGCCGTAATAGGATTTTTGAAACCGCGAAAACATTTCATAAAATATAGTCATATCACCGTGTATGTTATCATAAGGATAGTATTGAGAGTTTAGGTACAGTTTTACATTGGAAAGAGCACAACTATCAAAGCAGGACATATCTGTGTTGAATTTATGTTTTTTGTCCGTCTGGAAGGCCAGTACAACGTACCGGGGTTTTTCCAGCTGAGAAGTTGTTTTAACAGTCCAAGACTGGCGAGTGTTGTTTTCCGGTAGAGAAGGGTATTCGTGAAGTTCCCAAGACCGGAAGGGTATTTGCACAGATGTATCTTTCTCAATCATTCGCAAAAGTTTTAAACGATATGTATCAGTGACCGAGACGTGAGGAAGCCGCCAGTACAAACTGCTTATCTCTATGGTGCAAGAGGTCGCGTCAGCGGATGTGATAGCGTCGAGGTCAGAAGCTGACCTTAGCAAGATAAGCTCTTGTTTGACGTTCACCAAGACCCTTTTGTAATCTTCAGCAAAACCGAGCAACATTCTCAACGGAACAGAAAATGTAAACTCTTTTCCCGCTTTTAGCGTTTTTCCCGCTCCTAGCCAACAGGCGTTTTTCAAACTATCCTTTTCGACATCACGCACGGAAAGAAGACCTTTTATGGTAGTAGCGATCCCTGGATTTTTGGTATGGTCCACCTCAATCCCTCCAATCTCATACCTGATGTCGTCAAATAGATACGCTACTGCGTTGTTGACAAACGAAATGTCGGCATCAGTACCTCCCGCCTTTTTACCAATTATCTTCCCAGTTATATGTAATGTACTTTCAAAGGGAGCGGTTATAGTATCCTGCTGACTAACTGCGATTCTGATTTCATCGTTATTTTTATACGTACATGAGGCATACGGCTTGTAAGTGTGATACTCATATCCTGTAACGGTATTTTCATACTCAGCGGCGCTTTCTATAGCGAACATTTTGCACTTTGAATCCAAGTGATTCTAAAAACTTTACACTAGACGATGTTAACCGTTCCGTTCCCTTTTGGGTAATGAGAGGTGTTAGGTCTGTCGAATTCCTAAATACCAGGCCCATCCTGACGCTTTTTTAAGTGTAACCTCAACGATACTACCTCGTTTCTAAAATTCACCAGATCTCCGTCTTGATCCCTGAGCTGAACGGAAATTGTACTTACTCTCTGGACGTTCACAGGTAAATAAATGATAGGATTTGGAATTACGATGATTTTATACCCCGGTTCAACGGTAGGGTAAAACTCGTGTATAGTGTGTCCTTCTACACCGTTGAGAAACGATCCTCGTGCAATATTACATTCAACCCTGATTGAATTGACCTTTATTATATTTATAGTGTTTGGTGAAACATGTAGTTGGTTCTTGGGGTACATTTTCTTATCAAACCCCAATAACGAAGCTACTGATTTTTCCTTTTCAAAGTGTACATCCTCCTCACATTTCATCTCGGCCTTCAATGTATTGTTATTAGCATTTAATCTAAAATGTACGTGTTTTTTTATTTCCTCCTGGAGGTTTTCAATTTCATACGATCCCTCGGGGATGGTTATTTCGTGATCGTCTCCATAGTAAAACTTGTCATTTACATCTTTCTCAATGTTTGGTATCGAATTGTACGTGGATAGATCCACTAAACCTATTTCCCAATCACCTCCACTGAGCTCAAGAGGCGGGAAGACCTCACAGCTAATGGTAGAACCGGTGCCGCTAAGACAAAACATTGGTTAGGAACTCTAGACACAAATGTCCGCAAATAACTGAGTTGAAATTTTGACGTCTATCATAGTTATACTTAATATCGGCTGACGTTCCAAGATACCTGGTGATTTCAACAGGTGGCCGAAGGTTGCCAAAACTGTCAAAATAAAACACCTTATCCCCACGCTTCATATAACATACCCAGTGCGTTCCGCTGCCCCTATTCGAGTCTAGATTAACTATAGCCGATTCGTATTTCCTGGGCGTACCAGGTAATGTGTCCCGCATAAATACTCCTCTAAAGTGAGGCACATTAAGCTGAGTAGCGTAATACTGCAGTTCATAGTTAGTAAGTGGTTTTAGTGGGATTGACGTTTTTTTTTAGTGATTCTCTTCCTTTTCCTCTTTCCAGCGCCTCTCTTCGGATACGGTCTCAAGTACAGACCTTTACCTTTGGCAGGTTTTACACGTTTTACACGACGTCGCCTTCTACCGCCTCCAAATTTTGTTTTCGCCTTCATCGCTGTTGTAACGGTCCAGGCGGCTGCTTTTTCCCCCAAAGATGCGTCTGATGCTTTGACTCTTTGCCAAGCCCTTTCTGCGAGCTCTTTGTCAGCTTGTTGTCTTCGCCCCGCGTCTTTAAAACTCGAGTACGCTATATCGTGAATTTTACACGCTTCGTCCAAGGGGTTTACACCTTTATCACCTCTCGCTAATCGCTTCTTCAACCTAGTTCCGGGTCCACAGTAATTATAACCAGGTATGTGCAATTCAATAGGAAGCAAATCGATTGCTTTGTTAACAACTGAACCGATAATACCACCTCCTGCAACAAGAGCTAACTTTCGACTGTTTGATGTTGTTTTACGTTTAACCATTTTATAAGTGACTGATTTACCAAGAGTATTCACTATTAAATAGATCATCCCGGCTGGACTCTAACACTCTGCTTTTCCACTGTTCAGGAGGAACAAGTCTATTCCTCGCTTTAGTGGTAATATTTTTGTAAATAGCATAGCCGAGTTCACTTAAGGCCGTTTTGAGATACCTTTTACTTATAGCGTCATCCATGTCCTGAGGTTTAGCGAGATTAGATATTCTACGAGTGCCCGCATCGTATGTACCGTCTGTTGATTTAGGATTGTCACTGTAACCTATGGATTTGACTAAGGAATTTGATCTTAAGTATTCAAGATTAATAGCATCTGAGATATCCTCAGGAGGCCCTACCATTATCAGTCTATGACCCGAACAATTATAACCTTTTTTGACTTTAATCAGTGCATGAGAGGTTAGGTAACCCATGTTTACAGCATCCCCGTCATTCATAGGCCTGCCAACTCGTGTCAGACGTTTGTTACCAAAATCCAAATTTCCATCTTTTTTCCCAGGTGTTTCATTTTTTATATAGCCTAAATTTACAGCATCTCCGGCGAATACTGGAGGTCCTAAATCCTGTAACCTGTATTGGTGAAATGAATAACTATCTACTAATTTAACGGGTGATTTTGAGTCAAAATACCCCTTGGTGACTACATCGTCAGGATTTAACGGATTACCGGTATTACCAATTCGTTTATGTTGGGCATCAAACAGCTTGTCACTGTTCAATTTCATACACGAACTTAAGTGTGTCTGTAGAGTTTTTAAATTGGCACCATCCGTTTCAAGCAAAGGGTCCGACACGTTAGCTAACCTCTTGTTTTCCATATCGTAGCCACCATCTTCTGTCAGTTTGAAACCCTCACCTTTAGGACCTCGCAATCTTTCCCTCGCCGTGTGACGACCAAATTTGTCTATGGTCATCCCCGTGTACCTGTAACGACCGAATTTGTCTACGTTCATTTTAACAATGCCTGAAACCTCTTGTTACCCGATCCTTTTATAAATCCACCTTCACGTAGCTCTTCAATAATGTTTAACATTTCATTGGTATGCGAAGTGTTGCCTGTATCTGCGGACATGGTAATCAAACGTAGGCGATCAACAAGTTCGTTCGGATCGTCCCAATGAACAATATCACGCGAACTTGTAGATTTCCACTGCATTCCTGATCCTTTTTTCGTAGTAGCAGGAAACAATTTGGCAATAACCCCTCTGTATTTTAGTGATGAATTCCTGTTAATATGTCCATGGGGATTGTAATCTTTCATATGCGCGTTAGTTTTCAACAAAATATCTCTGTAAGCCCTTAGATCTTCCTTGGTGTACTCGTCTTCATCCGGTATTCTTTTAAATAATAATTCATAAAGTCCGTCTGTGCCCTTGTACCGGATGCCTCCTATTTTAATATACCCGTCATCATCAAACTCTAGCTCTTTATCGCCAACCATAAGTGTATCTCCATTCTCGTACCTTGGGCCGTATAAGTGATCAATTTTTTGTTCTTTACCCGAACGATCTTTCATAAACATTTCCATATACCTTTTGGTTGTGGGATGTTGAAAATGGGTATTTATAAAGAATGAGACGGTCTCTCTGCCAGAAGGTGTAGATAGTATGGTGTCAAGACGGGTACTGGCAGCCTCACTTGTCGGTGTTATTCTAGGTGACGGTACAGGTGACTCATATTCACCATCATCTTCCTCTTCCTTCAATTCTAATTCTTCTTCTTCTTCTTCTTTTTTCGGTTCCAATAGTGACTCTTTTTTGGGAGTGATATTGGTTTTTTTTATCTCTGTAATTATTGGTTTGTATTTCTTCTCGAAAAATCTTTCACTCTCAACAACCCCTGTCTTAAAACTGTTATACTTACGTCGAATAGCTTCCTTAAGCTCAGCTATACGTAAAGTAAGATGTTTCTTGGTCGGCTTCATGATCAATAATGTCTTTATGTCTACTTGTAAATTAATTAATAGCTTACGGTAGCTCTAACTGTCTGAAAAACATGGCACGCTTCTTATGTTTACGAACATATTTAATTACGTCTAGAAGTGAAACCCCCGCAGCAAGATCCAATCCTCTATAGTACCTACGTTCTCTAACGTCGAACCATGGAATCACGTATTTATGTGTATAGCTTTTAAATACCCACGCTCTTTTAACATCGTCCCTCCATTCTGACACGTGAGTCACAATGTACTTGTCATTTTCCACAGTTTTATTCATATACTTCCTTAACATCGCCATAGGTTTGTCATGGCGTCTATTATACATCAAATATGAATTCAAGAGCCAGAATTCACACGGGTTTGTACCTGTAAACGTCCGCCATTGTTCAAACAACTTTTTATTTGTTACATTATATACACCTTTATTTAAAGTTATACCGAATTTCTCACACTGTGACGAGACTGTCGGTAAGGCTTCCCTGAGAAACTCTACAGTGTACAACCCCTGACAATAGTTGTTGACAGCAGCGAAAGGTTTTCCCCGTGGCCCTGTTGGTGTACCGTCAGGAATGGGACCCCAGGCAGTGTTGTAACTAATATCGATATAACAGTTCAGTGATAAAGCAGTTCTGTAAATCTCCAGCGGCGGTCTGATTGGTATAGTTCTTTCGGTCAACACAATGCATCTTGAGGCGTGCGGTATCTTACAACCATACTCCAACATTCTCAAAACAATCTGAGCGAAATGTATACTCCCGTGCTGGTTACGCAAGGGGAGAACATTACCAAATATATCCGGAAAGGGTCTAAATCTAGAGATCAAGTTTTGAGGGCCCCTCACGGTAGAGTTGTTCATGTCCTCGTGATAAATCACCAATTCCAACGGAATATTCTTATCGTCACATTTGTTTAAAAAATTAACCCATACTTCCCGATTATAAGTTCTTTCACTAGCTGAAATCATTAGCAAAACTACTGGCGGTATAAAGGTAGTAACTGCTGGCTTTTTGTGTCTCCAACACCTCCTATTGAGCGGATGACCGTGATCACCCTTCCTACTGCAATAGTTTCCACAAAATCTCTTTTTGTCTTTGTAATATAATGTGCACAAATTTGACTTGACATTGTGCAGTCTTCTATTGAACCCCCTCAGATCGTTGTACGTGTAGATACGTACCATTATAAGTCTTGGACAAAACTGTCTAGTCCCATACGATACCTCCCTTTTTCAATATCACTATCCTTGTCTATGGTAACGAATCCGTGGTTATTCTTCCACGCTACGCTGCATAACTGCTTAAACTTTTCAAATGTCATATCCGTATTAACATGATCATAGTATATGTGCCGAAGGTTCATATCATCTTGTTTAAATATTATCAAAAAGTTACAATTGTCCCTAATTAGTTGTTTAGGTATACGACTGTACGTCTGTCCCAGGTAAAATGTGTCTATATCTTTATGACGGGCCATGGTAAAATAACTCCTAATGTTATCGTGTTTTTCACACGCAATATCGTCAAAAATAATAATAGAATTGGATTTCGCCTCGCTAGGAGATGGAATCTGAGAATTTTCATCAAACGCAAAGTAGCCCACCTCTTTAGGCATAGTCTTGGCCAAAAACTTGTATTTAGGTTGATATAGAGATTTAGAAAACACATACACATTACGAAACCTGAGTCCGTTAGTGTCAAAGAGTAAGTTGAAAAGAACGTTTGTTTTTCCACAATTTGACGGTCCACATATAATACAACGTATGGTGTTTGGCAGCAGAGGTCCGTGCCTTCTCTCCGTACTCATACCTGTACCGACAAACGAATCAAAGTTTTCTATAGGCAACTGTGAAGTGTGTTTGATAATACGCATCTTGTCTAAGAGTGATGGAAAATGATAATTGTATATTTATTTTATAGAGTTTTTATGTACCCACGAGTCGTGTGTTTTATCAAAACCGAGCCATCGAACAAGGACCCTGTCCCCCTTCCGTCTCAACACTTTTTCCACCAAGTAAACATCACCGGTTTTTGACAAACTAATTTCATGCTCGTAAAAACCCCCTTTCAGTATTTCACCATTGTAGTCTTGTAATATGTATGTTGTTGGTTTAGTCGGTTTAACAGCAAACACTGTAAAAACCTCATTGGTCCAATTTGGTAAATAGCCTTTGGTAAAAACTCGCTTGTGTTTACTTATTCTGACACTGTCACCTACCTTTAACTTAGGCTTATACTTTACAGACTTTGCCTTATTGATCCTAGCCAGGATATCTTTGACGTGTTTTTGTTTAACATCTTTAGGTTTCATCCCTATTGTTCTATGTTTTGTGTTATTGTAAGATTTTAAAATGTCTGGTAAAAGGTTTAACCATTCGTGTGTACCTCTAGCTGTGAACAGTTTCCACATACGTGTCTTTAGAGTTCGATTAAATCTCTCAACTATACTGGCTTTAAGTTCCGAATATGTAGAGTAATGGTTTATTTTGTACTCTTTAATAACCTTGGCTACGTATTGATTAAACCATTCCGTACCATCGTCAGTTTGAAAGTTTTTCATTTTGTGTTTCGCGAGTATAGGTTCTAAAGCTTTGGCCACCTCAGGCCCTGTCTTGTTTTTTAGCGGGATTGCGAATGCATATTTAGTCAGGCAATTTATTATCGTCATTATGTACCTGTACCCTTTATTCAATTTCGCATAAGGTTGCATTTCAACTAAATCCGCCTGATAAAGGTCCTTAATACCTTTCAAAGCCACCCTACGTCTAGGGAAATTTTTACGCGCCTGTTTGTGCAGTTCATCAGCTATTGTCTTCCTGACATCCATTTTTACACTGGTAATTTACAGGGGATTTTTACTTTTTTATTTTGACCCCCCGGGATTCTGCGGCCCCTCCACCGCCGCAGATGCGTGACGGCCTCCAAAAACAAACTAGTTGCCGTCTCCGCCCCCCTGGTATTATGCGAGGATCACCGGCAAGACCGGTAAACCCTACATAATACCCACACAGCCCCTGCCTTCGCTGTGTGCAGTGGTGAGCTACCTCACCTCCCTTCTGACCTTAGGGGCCGCCAGCAACCATCGTGGCCGACGACCATTTTTTCTTTTGTCGCCTAAGGTCAGGTATTTCCGCAATAGAGACACTACCAACACCACGTTTCATCCGGAATACATTCACACATATAGAGCCGTTCAAAGGAGCCACTCAGGTGTGAAGCTGAGTGACTCAATTTACTAAGCCCTCAGACAAGCTGTGGGAATCGAGGGGAACCATATTTTTCCGGTCTTACACCCTCCAACGTTTTGATAGGGAACGGCCCAAACCCTGGTCTTGTTACTATCTAAGGTCGACCTGATTTATCTTAGAAAGCATTTTTAATGGCATTTTTAAGTCTGCCTTCACGTAGATGATTCTCCACAGCCAAGGAACATTCGAGTAAGTCACCCTACTCTACTGGACCTTCACAAACACTCATTCCTGTGAAACGTAGTGGTGGTAATAGTCTCGGCAAGTTTTTGTGACACGGTTCTTTGTCCGAGGAGTGAATTAAAGTTTTGTAATGCTCTAACGAATTTGGAAACGGGACACATTCACATAAGGTTGAAACGGGTAAATAGTAAGTGGGTTCGTCCCCATTATTCAACCATTCAACAAGTAAGTTGTACTCATGTTCAATGAAGTAATCTAAAATTAACGGGGGTAAATTTAGGTATTTAAAGTCAAGCACACAATAGATAAGTCCCTCATCGTGAATACGAAGGGTGCACATTTCGAACAAGGATTTTACTTTGGACATGATTACAATTTGGATATACAAAATTTTGAATTTAAGTTATAAAATACAGTTTTGAATTGAGACAGAGAGAACAATGAAGGGACTGTGCAATTACAAAACCAAGGTCCGCTAAAAGTAGTCCAGCGAGTACCGTTGATGTACCAGAAATAAAAATGTTCTACAAAGTGATCTAAAATCGAGGGTGGTAAACCAAGGCACTTTAGATCTTGAACGCACTCAATATTTAAGAAAATATGGTTAACACAAATTTCAAATAGAGAAGTAATGTGCGACATTGAGAGGTTAAACAAGAGCACGTTATATATAAAAGACCAGACTGATAAACGAGTGCTCTTTTATCGGTACCCCCACTTGTTCGCTCTCCACGTCATTGGATAAGTAATTTAGTAGTTTTACGCTGGAATGGTAAAAGAACTGGATAAGAGGATAACGTGGCGGGATTAGAATTGCCTTCGCTGTTTGGAGAAGCCAAAAGGTAAGGTGTCGTACTTACCCTCGTGACGTCTCTTTGGTCCTGTGACTCTGAAAAATTTGGTCTCTTTTGTGGTGATGATGTTTTTGTCTTTGGTTCTCCTAATTCTACTCTCTGATGTTTCAACAGGCAGTTTTGTCTCACTAAGAATCATTTTTTTCAGTTGTTCAAAGTTCAACTGTTTTGAGGTGTTCAAATTAAGTGTTAAACCTTTGATTTTGCATACCTCTACAAGTTTGTTTTTGTTTGTTGAAAACACCAAATACGCGTAGGTCTTGGGACCACCGGACACAAACTCCACAATATATGAGCCCGGACCGTATTCGCTGGCTAACTCATCGGTCATATCTCCCAAATAGTCACCGGTAGGAATCCTGTACAACCCGTTTTTGTAGATGTAGAGGACCGAGTCGGTGTCATAATAGAGGACCTGACCGCCGAGAGCTTCAAGGTGTTCGTAGAGCTTGAGTCGTGCTTGTGCCGTGGTAAAAGCCGCCAGGACTACGTTTACCGTTCGCAGTGACTCTCCTACTTCATCGATATTTTGCCAGTTAACAAGGAGTACTTCCTCGTTCAATTCCCTGATCGTATTTACTTGAATTCCTGGCGTTGTCATCAATGCGAAAAAGTCCTTAGGGTCTCTAATCAGCGACGCTTTTGTCTGGTTTTCCCTCTGGCCAAACTTGCCCCAGAACGAATTTAGCATCAATTTGGCTAGAGATCTTAACCCGCTGTTCTTATCAATCTTGGTGGGGTCCAGACTTATTCCTTCATGGTCAAAGTATTCTTTTACATACCTGTCCTTGTCTTCCTGCGTCACACACCATGCAGGATACCCTGATGCCTCTTGCTTGATCTTTAAAAATTTATTTATAAAGTCGGTGAAGAGCCCTCCGTTCTCATATGTCGCCATCTTGTATTCCCACATCTCATACATATCCAGAATCACATATCCTTTGTCTACCGCCTTTCTCAACTCATCCATGGTCCACGTACCGGTCAGAGCTCTTTCGTCACTGCTGTGCTGACAGTCTTCTTGGTTCATCTGTTCCCCACATTTTTTACACAGTAAGAACATCAGTTTGTTGTTCATTCTTGTTGGGAGCACAGGGTGATACAGGTCAAGCGGTGGTAGAACTTTACATTTTAAGATACCGTTTACGTCCAGTCCAAGCTCTCGGCATACTCTGTCCCCTACATGTACAGTGGGGTGTCCTAGAGGGTAGTGACCTCTCTTGCAAACGTACGGGTACAGTGAACATACATCTACGTATTGAATAGACTCTCCTTCTTCTTCTTCACATTTGTGATACGTTTTCGCGTTCCCCGTCCTTCCTCCGAAGAAAGCGTTACGAGGCTCTAGGGGGAGAGAATTCAAGATCGGTAGTGTGTTCAAGTACGTCAGATTGTTATCGCGTTTAATTTTGTTGAACACACACTCCCACATCTCAACAATCTCATAGGGGGTTTCAGACAACTTTTGAATTTTGTTTTTAGTTCTTTCGTATCTGAGATGCAGGCTGTCTGAGGGGTCCTCCTTCAGAGGCTCCTCTCGTTTATAGGGGAAACATTTAGGGCAACCGTGGAAGTAACACCCTTGGAACTCGTAAACTCGTTCCCCATCAAATCCGTCAACTTTCATTCCGGCAATTTTGGCTTCTCTCCCCCGCCCAGCGTGTCGAATCGTTACATCTCGCTGGTCTTCCTCCCAAGTCAACCATCGCAGAGCAGCAGCCGACTGGTTGTCAACCATGCGATAACCGTTCTTTGGAATCAAGCCAATTGTGTTGGGTTTCAAAAAGTTACGTCTGAACGCTTTGTTACAAGCACTCGCGATCGTAACTGACTCAAGAAAAGGTTCTACCCTGCATTCCTGCAAGAAGAGCTTTCGAAACTTAATGCACGCTTGGGCTAAAATTTCCACGTCAGAAACACAGTACTCAATTATTTCTTTTTGGAAATCAAAGACGTAATTTTGACTCATCTGTTCACTGTGCCAGTTTTCAAAGTCCTCGTAGGTCTTTTTGAACATGGAATTGGGACAGTAAAACTCCATAGCAGGAATAGGACCAACGTAATTTTGATTTTCAACTGTGTTGAACAGATGAGGGAAGTAACCTTTCTTTTTCTCCGGAGGAAGATCGAATGCTTTGGGGAGTTCAGACAGGGCCATCGGGAAATAGTTTAGTGAATCTATGAAGCGTACATTGTCAAATTCCATCAGTATAACTTTTGTACCTCTCATTATAAGTTCAGGAGTGAATTTAGTTTGTTCAATGACGTATTTAAGAATAAATTGAAAATCGAACCCCTGACCATTGTGGGCGATCACGCAGACATTTTTGAATTTTTGGCGAGTTTCCATGATGTAATCAACAAATCTAGCCACTGGATCTTCTCTGAATATTCTTGTACGATTCACGCAAGTGTCACATTCATCGCCCTCAATACATTTCCAACAATACTGTTGCGAGACACATAGATTGACAATGTGAACTTTAGAATCAGGGTCAGTAGCCAGGGGTTCATCTTGACGTGTCTCCAAGTCGAAGAATACGTACACGGAGTCTTTGATTTTAGGGACTGATTTGTCCACCTTCATGAAACATTGGTGGTCAGGAGGCATGAAATCTCTGCAGATTACACAGAAAACCTCACCACAGACATGATCTGATTTCCTGTACCTTAGATTGATAATTTTGTCACACTCCGAACATTTCCTGACAGTTTTGCAGCGCTCGGTCTTGTGAGCCATGAAGCATATCTGGCTCTTATACTTCATGTTGCAATCTGTGCAAGATATCCCGCCGTTTTCTTCTACACAGAGTGGAGAGACAGTCTGACAGGCTGGGCAAATGTTGGTGCATCTGTGGTCCCCTTTGTTACTGTACGGTACATGGCAGGCTTCACAATAGTGTGTGCAGGCAAAGGCAGCAGTCAGTGATGTTATAACGTTGAAATGACCGTTATGAAACAACAAGTTGATTTTTTTCTGGGCATCAGGGTTGTTTCCTTCAAAATATACGTCTCGGCCTCTTCTATCGTAGTTGTACACAGTGATTTTGTATTTATTGAGGTGGTCTTGGAATTGAATTAATTCTTGGATACCCGCCCCCTCCGCAGGTATCTCGACCCTAGCTTTCTGCATTAGTCTCTTCGCCTTGTTGATCTGCCTTTTACCTTTGTCCATTCGGATTAGATTGTATTCTTGGTTACCTTTCACCTTAGCCTTTGCCACTACGATTGCTCTAGGGAGACACAGATTGTCGGTGTTTTTTATAGCAATAATGCCCTTCCGTTTGCGACATTCTTCATTAAAAGTATTGAACCTACCTGGACGGATCCTACCAGTGCCTACAGGGAGGTTGACACGCGTGCACTCGACCTGGAAGGTGTCCGCTGAAGTGATAGAGTCGGCATTACTCTGGACAATGCCCCCGAAAATTTCCCAAAGGATGTCTCCATCAACCTCGGAAGCAGGTCGAAACGCTACATAGCCTGGTTCTTTATTTTTCAAATTTAGACTACGTAGGGTGAAACCTAGTTGATCCCCATCGGAAGCTTCGGCTTTCATTTTTTCAACCAGACTAGAAAACCCTGTTCTGAGCCAATCAAGTTCAGACACTCCTTCCGGAGGGCTGTTAAATTTGAAAGTGGTCCTAAGACCGTGCACTCTGAAACGCCTGACATACGTTTCACTGGTGTTAACAACATGGACAGGATTCATTTTGACAAAGAAAACGTACGATGAATTAGATTAAATAACTAAGTGAAATCAAATAAATTAGTAAAGACCTACTTACACGTTCACAATAAATCTAATAATCAGATAGAACTGGTTAAATGTGTATTGGTTGATTATTAATAAGTATAAACTAGCAAAATACTAAATATGACCACAAGTAACCACAACGTCTTACCCACTCGAAAGCTTGTATGATAAAGAGAACTAGACTTTTTTACTAATCGTATATATAGGGTTGACCTTATAACATATACAACTAAGATATGCTGATGTTAATTAAATAAGGGGTTTCAGTATTACGTCAGTTGGTGCAATAAAATACCGCTATCACTATTAAACTTTAGACAGATAGCTGGTAAAGCTCTGACCTTTTAACCTATGACATTACTTATTAACAATTATTATTATTATTTATTTCCTGTATCTTTTTTGTAAGAGTTGGTATAAGTATAAGTTCTAATTTTTCTATACGTTTTTTAAATCTCACCCTATCTCTTGCTACTTCCTCCCACACAGAGTGTCTATCCTCAACCTGTAACCAAACAACACCCGTTACGAGAGGTTTTGAAAACGATACACGCTTTCTCATTACGTTCTTAATTAACAACAAATGTTAAAGCTCTGATTACTTACCAAGAAACAGTCTTAACCTTAACGACCCTAGATAGATAAGACTAATTAACCACGAGTTGTTCACAAGTTGCGCATAAATAATGATTTTATTCTAACCTCAGTGACCCTATATAGATAAAACTAATCAGCCACAACTTTTCCACAAGTTGCGCATAAATAATGATTTTATTCTAACCTCAGTGATCCTAGATAGATAACTCTAGTGTTATCTTATTTGTTTGTAACAGACAGTGGACCGTGATGATTATGCACAGCTGTACAAAGACATCTGTAAACCAATTATTTGAAACGAGGTAAATATATTTTGAAATATAAAAAGTATTATTACTACTAACCTGAGAGACACCAAGTAGTACAGACTGCACGAACACAGAGCAAGAGACCACTTGAGAGCACCAGAGCACAGGACCAAGTGACTCGGCTTCGGAACGAAGGATCATTTATACCCGGCAGACATGGGTGGGGTTTGGGCGTTGCCCAGGATGTTGAAGGGAAACGTGTCTCCTCCATCCGGCTCAAGGAACAAAGAAAATTTAGAGGTTACCGGAAGGTTGTCATCGAGGCCGAGGTCATCTTCAAGGTCAAGGTCACTTTCAAGGTCAAGGTCACTTTCAACGTGAAGGTCACTTTCAAGGTCACTTTCAAGGTCAGGGTCACTTTCAAGGTCAAGGTCACTTTCAAGGTCAAGGTCACTTTCAAGGTCAAGGTCACTTTCAAGGTCAATGTCACTTTCAAGGTCAAGCTCACTTTCAAGGTCAAGGTCACTTTCAAGGTCAAGGTCACCTTCAAGGTCAGGGTCACTTTCAAGGTCAAGGTCACTTTCAAGGTCAAGGTTGCTTTCAAGGTCAAGGTCACTTTGAAGGCAAACGTCTCTGGCAAGGAAGTCGCGACAAGGAAGTTACGATAAGGAAGTTCCTCGAAGGTAACAGTTTGGCGAGGTTGCAGACGAGGACGAGGATACGAGTAAGGATTATATATCTGGCTGATACCGGTCTGTGCTATTCGTGTTCTGGCTGTCTCCAGGTGGCATTCACAGTAAGTAGTCGTAGTATATGAAACATCATGTGTGTTTGTGTGATCATTGTAGTTATTGTCATGACTTAGGCTAGTTACACTGGTACCAGTGTGTGCACCTAGGTTGGTAAACGGAAGGCTAGGACCGTATTGAATCACGTGGTCAAAAAAGGTTTCTCGCCACATGGGCGCCGCCATCTTGAAAAAGCGCGGGGAAAACCACGTGGTAAAAAGTTAGGTTAACACACGTGGTCAGAAGTGAGGTTAGAACACGTGGTCAGCCACGTGGGCACCGCCATCTTGGAAAAAGCGCGGGAAAAAACACGTGGTCAAAAGTGAGGTTAAAACACGTGGTCGTCCATGTGGGCGTCGCCATCTTGATGACGTCATCGGTCACGTGACCGGCTCTCGACCAATCAGGAGCAGGTTTTATCCTCCCAGAGGGTCTACTTATAAGCGTAATTTCTGTATTTGTATTGGAGGGCAAACATGGTCGTGATTATGATTATTGGGACTTTTCATATATTACAAGAATATTTTCGCCAAATTATTGGGGTCAACCACCCCCTTGCCACCCCCGAACTACGCTGATATCTATTACGTTGATGGTGTATGGTCCTCTTTTACTGCCTATATTATGTTTTTCGATCGTCAATTATGGCCGATGTTATACGGTGCGATCGTCATTCACGGCCGATGTTACACGATGCGGCCGTTATTTAACCGAGAGATAAGTCAACCTAGGACCACTTAGATCAGACAATTTGCTTTAAGGGGATTTCAGAGGTGTCCCTGAGTTTAGGCAACCACTCATTGGTTAGAAAGAGATGGAACTCTACATTGATAAGAGACAAAGCTACCTGACGCTGGTATGCCCTTAACGCTTAACGCATCCACAAAATGAAGCTACCTTGGGCCGCGTTCAGGGTTCAGACATTCGTTCATGGAGTCATTTCGATAACCCCCCTCCCCACCCCCAAGAGTTGAGGGGGCTGCCAAATCAACTCAAGCATATGGTGCCACACATCTTAATCAGGCCCTGACCGTGTTTAATTGTGTTCAGTTTCATAATAAGATTAAAGTAATTTCAAAGTTAGTGACAGCTATTCACTAACAGCACACAACTGTCCCCCTTTTTAACTTGTATATCAACCTCGTAACTTGTAATGGCATGTTCGTATACCATTTGTATGGTACTTTAATTTATTAATTAAGTTTTGCTTACCATAGTTAAAACAATAGTTGTACAATTTTATGAATGTGATTGAAAAACCTATTGTTTACGACACTGAGTAATATTTGGACCGAAACTCACAATTTGGTATCTAATTTTCTGAAATCTTCTAGGAGGGCCCCCGGACCAAATTTTGTTTGTGTAAGTCCCATCCACGGTACTGTTTACCCGGTATTATAATTGATACCCCAATTTAGGCTTCAACGGATCTTGTCACCTTAATCCATGTTGCATCTTCTATGGGCTATGTGTTCCGTACCGTCATATATGTTATTGCGTGCCGTTATATGGTTTAGTATACCGTTGTAGAATAGTGAAGCAGACGTGTTTCCTCCGTTCTGTGGTAAAATATAATTAGCTCATTAGAACAAATTTGTGCATTTTATAATTAAAGGTTAAGTAACCTGTATCCATAAGATCTAGTTTTGAGTACTGGACCAAGGGGCGGCGGCATAACCCTAATGACGTACGATGATTTAAAACAGCCTTAAACGTCTCATGCTCCAAACGACGATAGGTAAAATGTTTTATTTAATTCAGTACAGTAATTTTTGTGAAATTCAGTTAAATAAATGGCTGTTAACAAGAGAGAAAGATAAACAAATATCAACACAAATTAAATTTAAATATCTCCACTGCATACAACATTTCACTGCTCAAAGCGATGTAGAAACAAAACTTATTTGACTTCTATCGATAAATTCCTTACTTCTAACATCTGGTATTACTAATAATCTGTCCATAACGTATTAACGGCTGCAATTCAAATACATTATTCCTTATTTTTATCTTAAGGGCGAAAAACGAACTTTGAAACCGGCCCATGCCCTTCAGATTGAAAATATCAAAGAATAAAAACCTTTTTGCACAACTAGTTATCAGCTCAAATAGGCTATGTTGAAACCTCAATCGTCAAAATAGGCTCAGAAATAACGGAGGAGTACTCTTAACAAGAATCGGCTCAGCTTAATAGTATACAAGATATAGAATGGTAGTAGGTCTAGTTTAATAACAATTTCTTTCCTATTACTGAAATGTCATCAATACTAAAAATGTTAGATTTTCCTCACATAGTTCCTAAATTGAAGCAGCACTAGATTGCCCGAAGATGTCACTGTGTTGACGGAACGCATTCAGTTTAGGAACTGTCATAAAGTAAATCTTAATTTATAACATAGTTTGATATTTGTCAGTACTATAAATTGAACGGAACTGGTTTTATAAAAAAAGAAGGGTAAACTAACCACTCTGCCCCAGTCTACTAGATTGACTAATAATAGTTTTAAATATGTGACGAACTTTCAACTACAGAGTTCTGTTAGGCCTTGCCATCCGTGGTATACTTTCCTCATATGTTTTATAGTGTCAAAGAGTTTATTATCATTGAATTGTATGTCATTAACAATTTCAGCGGTCTTATAGAGTGTGTTTTATGTTTGATTGCGCAAAGGTTGTCTACAGAAAGGGAAGTCCCAACATACCTACACTTCTGTCCCTTAAATTAAACTTAAATTGGAAAATGTGTAATACAAATGATGGCGATTTTAAGACAAATGGAGGGAAAATAAATACGCAAAGTGAAATCTGCACTCTTCATTTGTGTCGGTTTTGAGGTTTTCTGTCCTTTTGTGAGGAAGAATAAATATAAATAATACAAAAATACAAAATACTTTTTAATAGATATAAAGAGTAAAAACTTAAACTTAATATAAGTGCCTAATTTGTACTGACCTCTTTTCGTTGTTCATTATTAGGTAATTTTAGTTAAAGAGTACAGTAAAATTATAAAACCTTTTATTATAAGGATAAGCAAATTCATACATTTGTATCTTGCTTCGTACAAAAATTATTAAAAAAAACGGCGGAGATAACTTGCTTTTAGATATAAGTAAGTTACAATTATAAAGCTATACTACAAAACCACTCCTAGCTAATTAAAGTTATGATTTTAGTATTTTATAGTTTTTGTAAAATTATTAACAAAATAATTGAATGCGTGTTCGACGGGATTAAAATCCAAGTACTGTATTTTGTATTTGACAGTCATATGTCAGTTAAAACTAGTTTCCACTACTCGACTGAGCGCGAATGTGACAAGTAGTTCCACATACCAGCACACTATAGCAGCACCAGTAAGCCGTCTCGGTATGTAAAGGATGCACGGCAAGCCGTACCTGACTGTTTTTCGGGAGGGCTGACTGGCTTTCGGGCAGATGACTGCCACACCGTGTAAAATACCAGCGCGGTGTCTGACTTACTGGGTGCAGATGAATGTATATACACCTATATATATATATATATATATCATAAGGTTAGGAGAAGGTTCAGTCAAGCTTGAAAGTAGGCGTGAGGTTGATGGGGATGATAAAGACACCAAAAAATGAATAACAGGCTTTTATAATGTAAAACCCCCATAAGACAACGTACTGTGCTTAGTCGATAAACATTTTCTTTAATGACTCGGTAAATATTTATGCTAGAATGACGAGAGAGGGCTTAAAACTTTTTCTTCACTAATTCACATCTTTATACATGCATTTATTTTACATCCGGGGCTTTTCTGACCCTTTTAGGGCCCACAAACTCGAAATTAGAAAGATTAATCCCCATAAAAGGGATTAAGAGTTTTCCGATTGTTTTGCCCAACGAACTTGTCTAACTGATCATAGAAAGGAACGTCCCTACCAAATTTGAAGTAAATCGGACAAAAAATGTGACCGCTAGAGTGCAAATACACACACACACACACACACACACACACACACACACACACACACACACACACACACACACACACACACACACACACACACACACACACACACACACACACACACACACACACACACATATGTATGTATATATACATATATACACACACATATACATATACATATATATATATACACACACATATATATATATATACACATATATATATGTGTGTGTGTGTGTGTGTGTGTATTTGCACTCTAGCGGTCACATTTTTTGTCCGATTTACTTCAAATTTGGTAGGGACGTTCCTTTCTATGATCAGTTGGACAAGTTCGTTGGGCAAAACAATCGGAAAACTCTTAATCCCTTTGATGGGGAATAATCTTTCTAATTTCGAGTTTGTGGGCTCTAAAAGGGTCAGAAAAGCCCCGGATGTAAAATAAATGCATGTATAAAGATGTGAATTAGTGAAGAAAAAGTTTTAAGCCCTCTCTCGTCATTCTAGCATAAATATTTACCGAGTTATTAAAGAAAATGTTTATCGACTAAGCACAGTACGTTGTCTTATGGGGGTTTTACATTAGAAAAGCCTGTTATTCATTTTTTGGTGTCTTTATCATCCCCATCAACCTCACGCCTACTTTCAAGCTTGACTATGAACCTTCTCCTAACCTTATAATGTGCACAATTGTATTTCCAGCATTGAAGGCACATATTACGTAACGCACTTAAAGGGGGGAGGGGGCATGGGGTAGCGTTATGCTGCGTTGTGTGTGGGGGGGGTTGGATCAACGTTACGTAACTCACAACTATTAATCTTAAGAGCTGGTGCACTCCCGTTCTGTTGAGATAAGTTTAAATTAGTAGTAACAGTCTTGTTTGTTTGTATAAATTTTGCTTTGAAAAAAGTAATTAAAAAATATTGTTAAAGGAAAGTCTTTTGAAGTTTAATGATTCACTGAAATCCATATTCTAAATTGCTCATAAAACGATGTTTAAAAAGTTTAAGCTGTTTTAAAGCTTTCTACGATTGAGTTACGTAACACATTGGAAGGGTAGGGGGGGTATGGTCAGGCATTACGGTGCTTTACATGGGGGAGGGAGGGGGACTGAACTGACAAAAAATGAGTTACGTAATATGTGTATGGCCCCTAAATGGAACCAGGAGCATCACAACAGCCAAATATTGATGTTTTCAGATTTCAATAAAAATTGGAATAAATGTATGTTTTAACACTAATTTTGAGTTTTAAAAGTTTTTTTATGTGGAATTTCACTTCCTCACGTCCGCATGCTGCGTGCGACTCGTTTTATATTATTTTGTATAAACACTCTTAATTCCTTTAGTTGGAGGCTTGTGTACTAAGCAGTTGTTTTTATATGTTATTAATCTGGTTACTGTACTAACTGATAAAAATTACAACATTTTGAGAAGGTTCGAAATTGGGCCTAGCTGCCATTTGTCATTGGGCTATTAATTAATGATGATTTCGAAGATCAGGTCGACCTTATAGATATTAGCAAGACCAGGGTTTGGACCGTACCCTATCAAAACGTTAAAAAAATGCCACTGGCATACACAAAAGCTGCCACTCAGAATGTTATTTTCTTTGAAGTCACATTATAGTTGCTTATAGTAGGTTTTGTGATTTCTGCACACACAAAAACACAAAAAAACTCAACACTCTGCTTTGAATAAATAATGCATTACAAATTTCGCCTAAGTAAAAATAATCAAAAATATCTATCGTATGTTTTAGACGGAGTCAGATCATTAATATGGTATTGATTTTTATGATATATTTTACTCTTGCAATACAATCTCTTTGAAGCCTAAAAGAGTTACAGGATTGGTTAATTGCTTTATCAAAACAAATGCAATCAACAGAACAAAGGAGTACGAGCCAAAGTGTTAAATAGATTATGCTTTTTAGAGCCACCTCTAACACTTTGTTACTGTGTTATTTGATCAACAAAATTTGTCTTTTGTTGTATAAATGGATTCCTGAAATAACACCTCTAACACAAACGTATAGCACCTTTAAAGAAGGGTATGTAATTACCATAATATCATCCGTAAATGCAATTACAATTACAATTGCTTACCTACAATTACAATGCAAATGCTTATAATTTGACTAGTGTAGCAGCTCCAAGTTCTGAACAGAAATAACTTGTACAACAGTTGGTTATACAAAATGTGAACATGCTGTTAGGAAAATGATATTAGTTACCGGTACATGGAGTTTTTATATTTGAAAAAGGTTGATGCCTTTAAGGGAATTTTAATAAAAAACAAACATTTACCACAAACTATGTTATCAAGGAGGTAGTTTTAAGTAGGGGTGGAATCTAAAATTTTATAAAGTGCATAAGTAAATTTGACTATATAAATATACTAGATTTTACCCACAGGCTTACCCTGCAAATGATTTATAAAAACTATGACAGTTGTGTGTGCTGCATTCTGTGGTTAGCCCGTGGAACTACTACGAATCAAGATCAGCTGTTTGCATTTTCATTAGCTAAAAAAAATAATGTCCATAAGGAATACACGGGAACTTTGAACCCCCGTGGGGCCCTTTAGGATTTTCACAACCTTAATATGCATAAATGTTACTCAGGACTATTAAGTACCTATCTGCCAAATTTCAGCTCAATCAGTCCATGGTTAGAGCGTGATTGAGCCACAAATATCTAAACAAACATACAAACAAATTTACAAACTTTTACATTTTTATAATATTAAGTAGGATGGGTATCTTTATAACTAGCTGCTACCTGGCAGACGTTGTAATGCCTTTGACTATTACCAACTAAAACCAATATCACCACGATAACCTGTTCAAGTAAACATGTCATTAGCTTTAATGTAAACAACAAATCTTTCCATAAGGTTTATATGGGAACCCCCTTTTGGGCCTCTTGGGAGGAACCCAATTGAGTTAGGACGAATAGGATCGCTTAAAAACCTTCTCCGTGAAATTTTACATATATATACCAAGTTTCATGGCAAACGGTCCAACGGTGTCCGAGTCCATAAACTTCAAATATATATACAAACAAACAAACAAACAAACCGACATCCTTTTTTAGCGAATTTACCCTATACGGAAGGAGCTATTACTGTAGATGGCATGGTAAGAGTCAAGCCCAAGACCATGTTAACTTTTTATTTTTAGGCCCCCAGATGTCAAAAATACTATTCGTTCAAATTTATATACATCTATATACATATATATGTGTGTCAGTAACTTGAGTAAAAATCATCTGATTTTGATGAATTCGGCTCAAATGTGTAAAGTGACATTCATGACAAGTTTGAAAACCAGAAAAATCGGACCATGGGAATGGGGGTTTATGGGGGTTTTAAATTTTCCAAAATAATCAGTTTTTGCATTTTTCACCCTAAAATTAAGAAAAAATAATTTTGGTTTCAACCATTTTATAGAGCTTAAAAAACGAATAATATAGTATTTTGAATCATTAACCTAGGTTAACTGGTTGCGGAGAAAATCCAAAAACATGATCGTAAAATCTCCCATGTTAATCTTATAGGAAAAAGGTTTTTTGCTTTTCCTCAGTTAATTTTAATGTCAACCTCACATCATCATCACTGTTGCGGATTAGGAAACCCCAGCATAGCTGCTAGTCACATCTTCCACAAGCGGGAATATTGCGCAGGTTACCGGAAAGATAGGATATAGCAGGAAAGGAAAGGGTGGGAAGGGACGGCAGCCAAATCGACCCTTCAGAGGGCCAACTCCCGTGCCTCTGTGACAGCGGGGATGAGGCTCTCAAACAGGCTACCCTCATTTTGCCCTCCAACTGGTCAACTCAACTGACAGGGTATCCATGTACAACAACCAGGGACCATTCATTCTCAGGTTGGCAGGTGGGGACCAAACCCGGAAATTCTGTCCCTAGCTGCTGCAAATAGAGGGACCAAAGGTGAAAGGGAAGTTTGTCATAATGGACAGCCAAAAGACATACCATATGTAATGACAACTTCATTTGCTGTACCCAATGTCAGCCTCAAAACTGGTAAAGACCAGTCTTAAGGTAGTCCTGGGACGTCAACCTCACATTTGCTTTTACCAATCAGTTCAGCTATACAAAACAATCATTTTGGTCTTTAAAACTGTGATTCTACATCCAACTGTTGAAGAGATATTCAAAGTGCTAAACGCAGTACGTTGTACAATGTTATCCCTTATGGAAAATAATAAAAATTTGATATCTCGATTATTAATGAATGTATGTTGATGAAACTTGGCATGTAGCTTCACCTAGCACTGGTATGTTGATAATTGCACAAAAAAATAATTTTTTGCTGATTTTCCCTGCAGCAGCGAACCTGCATACACAGCCCCCATGTTATTCTCATGGAGAATAAGTAAAATGTAATGTCTCCCTTAATTATGAACATAAATTAATAAAACTTGGTATGCATCTTCGATTTGATAAGTTATATTAATAATTGCATAAAAACACATATTTTATGTTCCTTTTTGCAGCAAATCTGCGAACTCTATGTTATTCTTAAGGAGAATAAATAAAATGCTATATATCACTTATTTATGTGTGTATTTTTATGAAACTTGGTGAGTGGCTTTCTGTGATAGTGAGGAACATATACATGCATTGGAAATTCACTGAGTACGCAGGTTTGCTGCTACTGGGGTATTATAAATATAGACTAGCTGTTAAACAGCAGACGTTGTCATGCCTTTGACTATTACCAACTATAAAACCAATATCACCTAGATCACCTGTACAAGTAAACATGTCGTTAGCTTTTATGTAAACAACAATATCTTTCCATAAGGTTTATATGGGAACCCTTTTGGGCCTCTTGGGAGGAACCCAATTGAGTTAGGACGAAGTGGATGGCTTAAAAACCTTCTCCGTGAAATTATATATATATATATATAAATAAATAAATAAATAAATAAATATATATATATATATATACCAGGTTTCATGGCAAACGGTCGAACGGTGTCCGAGTCCATTAACTTCGAATATATGTATACAAACAACCAAACCAACATCCTTTCTTATAAATATAGATTATGACATTTAGTGTACATTTTCTTTATGTAGGAGTCATTTGGTATTTTTGCTGAGTAAAAGTTTTTATAATTACTTAGGAGATAATTTTTTATATTTGTTAAGAAAAGTCAACTTAAAGTTAGCCAATTTTCCTCATGAATAAAATAAACTTATACGATACAAATCTGTACTGATGCCATAGGCTATAGATTTTATTATGAGTATAACTTACAGCTAATGTAATGGGTACAGCTTTCGGTTTAATCGTACAAGCAAAATAAACAAGAGTATGAATATAGTACCGGTAGATGAGTGCAGGATTTCAACAACTACCTAAAGACTCAGTTTCGGTGTTCATTTGCCTAAAGGTATTTCAGTTACTCTTGAAATCTACTGATTCGCTAAAAATAGGGGTGCAATCTGCCCTTATCGGATTTAATCCGGCACAGTGAATGACATCATTTCCCTAAGCTTGATCATCTGAAAGGCTGAGTATTTTCAGGTTTACACAACTGTGAGTAAAGTGGGTATTGTACAAAACTGATTGGTTTTTTGACAATGGATGGGTAAAATGAGTTTGTTGCTGTAGAAGTCCATTCATCAAACTGTATCATCAATCAATTGATTTTCATGAAGCTATGAACTACGAAACTCAATAGTTCTTAGTTAATATTTAAATGTGAGTCAAATCAAAAGTCATTTCATCCCAAAATCACAAATAATATTTGAAAAGATGACCGTTTGAAATATTAATTTTCAGTTTATATTTTTGGGATGTAAATCTTATTCACACATTGTAAAATGATAAGGGAGCAAATTGAAATCCCAACATATACAGTTTAAACTTTGAGACACTTTGGAGCTTACAATGGACTTTTTTAGAATAATTATTATAAGTTTTTGTAACTGTAGATATTCTTAACAACAGAAATATTTTCATTCTAATTTCCCAAGGCGAATTGTTTCATATAACAAACCTGGAATACGAATACCCTGAAGAAATCTAAAATGCTCAAATCAATCAGAAGGAGCAAGAGACTGAGTTCGATAATGCCGATGAGTAAATAATGGTCTCTTTATTATATTTAACAATCGCATTGTACTTACCACATTAATTTCAGATTTTTGAAATACCAATTACACTAAAATTGTTCAATAATTGTGTAAAGTACCACAAATTTACTCATAACAATTGCACTTGCCCTGCTATGATTGAGTGATCTTTAAAGTCTTTATATACCATAGTTTTTGGCTTAAAATTTTACATTTTATCAATTACTCTATAATTTCTGTTTTCAAGAAATTAGACTTTAAAAACTTGAAATGGCCGCTACTTTGAAATGGATATAGCTATAAAGGTCCAATTCAAGATAAAATTTTCCTTAAACTAGTATAATGCACATGTCAGGTTTCAAGTTAGTACCTCAAGCAGTTCTTAAGGTATTCTATATTGACCAAAAAACACATACAGGCACACAAATGGGTAACGAAGAGAGATAGGCCCTATGTTTATGTAACATTTTTTGTTTGTGTTGACCCTGGAACAAGTTTCAGAAGTTTTCGTAAAGAGTTTGGATGCACTCTGGTTATACCCCAACACCTTGACCCCTTTATTAAATGTCCATGAGCGAAAACTATTTACCTCCTAAGAAAAGTTAAGTGAAAGTTACATATTTAATTTCACCTGTGTAATCACGTTTTATAAATCGCGTAGCATAAAAAAAGCTCCCCCAAATTTAAGCAATAGGATCCACCAAAATGTTAAATAAAAAAGATTTTTGAATTAATAAAAAAGTAATCAAATTTCAAAAACTACTTGTTTTTTACGGGGGGATTGTAAAGTAGAAGTTCTCATTTGAAATGTCACTATACATTGTAATTTACAGGTTCACCATTTGAAAGACAAGTTGCTTTGAGGCATTAAATGTTCCATTTAATTTAATTGATTTTGCAGCTACCCAAGAAGTGAAAAGGCCTGAAACAGAGCTCGGGTTAATCCTTATTACATTTTGTCAAAGGCTTCAGAGATTGCCTGAGACCAAAATAGACCTTGGACTATTAACAAGACGGATCGATCTTTAAATTTCTACTTAAGTGGATGGTATAAATATTTTCCTTCTTTTAGAATAATTAAATAATATAGAACAAACTAATGAAATGAATTTCGACCATAACTTTTAAAGGAGCCTACAGTAAGTTCTATTTTAACAATCTCTTACATATGTGAAATCAGATATTCGAACCAACTTGACATTGGGAAAATTTTTGGTTTTAAATTTTTTGAGCCAAACATATACCTACCAAATAACCCATTAACACAAAATTTATCAAAAAATATCCCTGTTGCAGCAAACCTGCATACTCAGCAAATTTCAAATGGTACTTCACTATATATCATGAAGCCACATACCAACTTTCATCAAAGCATATTCGTAAATAAGCACGATATGACAGTTTATTTATTCTCCATAAGAAAAACATTAGGCCTGAGTATGCAGGATTGCTGCATCAAAGACAAAAAAATCGGGTTTTTATGCAAATACCAATGGATCACCACCAGATGAAGCAACATACCAAGTTTTACCAATTTATGTTCATTAACAAGCAAGATTTCATATGTTTTTTCTTATCCTCCATAAGAATAACATTATAGCTGATGAGTATGCAGGGTTGCAGCCATAGTGACCACATAAATGGGATTTGTATGTAAATATTAGTAAACGTAACCATATGAAGCCACATACCTAGTTTCATTAAGAAGGAGCTATACAATTTTACTAAATACTCCATAAGATTAACATTGGACAAC
This sequence comes from Allygus modestus, assembly GCA_963675035.1. Classification (NCBI taxonomy): domain Eukaryota; kingdom Metazoa; phylum Arthropoda; class Insecta; order Hemiptera; family Cicadellidae; genus Allygus; species Allygus modestus. The sequence continues at coordinate 43,777,221 of OY776116.1, forward strand.
GTATTGTGTTTAGCACTTTCAATATCTCTGTGGTTTACCTTTATAACCATTTTATATATTTTATATGCTTACTAGCTAATGGTGTAGTACCCGGTTAAACCTGGGTAACACAACAGTTGTATGTCTGCGTTCTGTGGTTTACCTTTGTAACCATTTTATATGCTTAATAGCTAATGGTGTAGTACCCGGTTAAACCTGGGTAACGCAACAGTTGTATGTCTGCGTTCTGTGGTTTACCTTTGTAACAACTTTATATATTTTATATGATTACTAGCTGAGGGTGTAGTACCCGGTTAAACCTGGGTAACGCAACAGTTGTATGTCTGCGTTCTGTGGTTTACCTTTGTAACCATTTTATATATTTTATATGATTACTAGCTGAGGGTGTAGTACCCGGTTAAACCTGGGTAACGCAACAGTTGTATGTCTGCGTTCTGTGGTTTACCTTTGTAACCATTTTATATATTTTATATGCTTACTAGCTAATGGTGTAGTACCCGGTTAAACCTGGGTAACACAACAGTTGTATGTCTGCGTTCTGTGGTTTACCTTTGTAACCATTTTATATGCTTAATAGCTAATGGTGTAGTACCCGGTTAAACCTGGGTAACGCAACAGTTGTATGTCTGCGTTCTGTGGTTTACCTTTGTAACAACTTTATATATTTTATATGATTACTAGCTGAGGGTGTAGTACCCGGTTAAACCTCGGTAACGCAACAGTTGTATGTCTGCGTTCTGTGGTTTACCTTTGTAACAACTTTATATATTTTATATGCTTACTAGCTGAGGGTGTAGTACCCGGTTAAACCTGGGTAACGCAACAGTTGTATGTCTGCGTTCTGTGGTTTACCTTTATAACCATTTTATATATTTTATATGCTTACTAGCTAATGGTGTAGTACCCGGTTAAACCTGGGTAACACAACAGTTGTATGTCTGCGTTCTGTGGTTTACCTTTGTAACCATTAATATGCTTAATAGCTAATGGTGTAGTACCCGGTTAAACCTGGGTAACGCAACAGTTGTATGTCTGCGTTCTGTGGTTTACCTTTGTAACAACTTTATATATTTTATATGATTACTAGCTGAGGGTGTAGTACCCGGTTAAACCTGGGTAACGCAACAGTTGTATGTCTGCGTTCTGTGGTTTACCTTTGTAACCATTTTATATATTTTATATGATTACTAGCTGAGGGTGTAGTACCCGGTTAAACCTTGGTAACGCAACAGTTGTTTGTCTGCGTTCTGTGGTTTACCTTTGTAACAACTTTATATATTTTATATGATTACTAGCTGAGGGTGTAGTACCCGGTTAAACCTGGGTAACGCAACAGTTGTATGTCTACGTTCTGTGGTTTACCTTTGTAACCATTTTATATATTTTATATGATTACTAGCTGAGGGTGTAGTACCCGGTTAAACCTCGGTAACGCAACAGTTGTATGTCTGCGTTCTGTGGTTTACCTTTGTAACAACTTTATATATTTTATATGCTTACTAGCTAATGGTGTAGTACCCGGTTAAACCTGGGTAACGCAACAGTTGTATGTCTGCGTTCTGTGGTTTACCTTTGTAACAACTTTATATATTTTATATGCTTACTAGCTGAGGGTGTAGTACCCGGTTAAACCTGGGTAACGCTACAGTTGTATGTCTGCGTTCTGTGGTTTACCTTTATAACCATTTTATATATTTTATATGCTTACTAGCTAATGGTGTAGTACCCGGTTAAACCTGGGTAACACAACAGTTGTATGTCTGCGTTCTGTGGTTTACCTTTGTAACCATTTTATATGCTTAATAGCTAATGGTGTAGTACCCGGTTAAACCTGGGTAACGCAACAGTTGTATGTCTGCGTTCTGTGGTTTACCTTTGTAACAACTTTATATATTTTATATGCTTACTAGCTAATGGTGTAGTCCCCGGTTAAACCTGGGTAACGCAACAGTTGTATGTCTGCGTTCTGTGGTTTACCTTTGTAACAACTTTATATATTTTATATGATTACTAGCTGAGGGTGTAGTACCCGGTTAAACCTCGGTAACGCAACAGTTGTATGTCTGCGTTCTGTGGTTTACCTTTGTAACCATTTTATATATTTTATATGATTACTAGCTGAGGGTGTAGTACCCGGTTAAACCTGGGTAACGCAACAGTTGTATGTCTGCGTTCTGTGGTTTACCTTTGTAACCATTTTATATATTTTATATGATTACTAGCTGAGGGTGTAGTACCCGGTTAAACCTCGGTAACGCAACAGTTGTATGTCTGCGTTCTGTGGTTTACCTTTGTAACCATTTTATCTATTTTATATGATTACTAGCTGAGGGTGTAGTACCCGGTTAAACCTCGGTAATGCAACAGTTGTATGTCTGCGTTCTGTGGTTTACCTTTGTAACAACTTTATATATTTTATATGCTTACTAGCTGAGGGTGTAGTACCCGGTTAAACCTCGGTAACGCAACAGTTGTATGTCTGCGTTCTGTGGTTTACCTTTGTAACCATTTTATATATTTTATATGATTACTAGCTGAGGGTGTAGTACCCGGTTAAACCTGGGTAACGCAACAGTTGTATGTCTGCGTTCTGTGGTTTACCTTTGTAACCATTTTATATATTTTATATGATTACTAGCTGAGGGTGTAGTACCCGGTTAAACCTGGGTAACGCAACAGTTGTATGTCTGCGTTCTGTGGTTTACCTTTGTAACCATTTTATATGATTACTAGCTGAGGGTGTAGTACCCGGTTAAACCTCGGTAACGCGACAGTTGTATGTCTGCGTTCTGTGGTTTACCTTTGTAACAACTTTATATATTTTATATGCTTACTAGCTGAGGGTGTAGTACCCGGTTAAACCTCGGTAACGCAACAGTTGTATGTCTGCGTTCTGTGGTTTACCTTTGTAACCATTTTATATATTTTATATGATTACTAGCTGAGGGTGTAGTACCCGGTTAAACCTGGGTAACGCAACAGTTGTATGTCTGCGTTCTGTGGTTTACCTTTGTAACCATTTTATATATTTTATATGATTACTAGCTGAGGGTGTAGTACCCGGTTAAACCTCGGTAACGCAACAGTTGTATGTCTGCGTTCTGTGGTTTACCTTTGTAACCATTTTATATATTTTATATGATTACTAGCTGAGGGTGTAGTACCCGGTTAAACCTGGGTAACGCAACAGTTGTATGTCTGCGTTCTGTGGTTCACCTTTGTAACCATTTTATATATTTTATATGATTACTAGCTGAGGGTGTAGTACCCGGTTAAACCTCGGTAACGCAACAGTTGTATGTCTGCGTTCTGTGGTTTACCTTTGTCACTATTTTAAATTATTATATCTGATTATGTCTGGACAAACAAAATGAACGTCTATAAGAAACTATGAACATTGAAACTTTAGAAGACCCAAGGGGCAGAGCCCAAAAGTAAAATTGGAATAAAAATCTTTACTTCTCCGGTTTTAACTTTATAAATAATCAATTTCCCAAATTTCACTTCTCCAGCATAGGCCTATCAGATGGTTGGATAATTATTGATGAATAACCCAGGATATGGTTTTTAAGAAATAAGAAAATTATAAATTCTCTTTGGCAGGGAGAAAATAACATCCAATTTGATATTTTGCGATATAATATTTAAGAGGTGTTGCTCATGTTTTACGACCCTAGGGGATTCTATCAATCGTTTACAACCTGTTTTGTTTTGACCTGTTTTTTTAATATCGGAATTTCAGTTGCAAACAAAGTAATATAAAGTTATATTGCGATTACAGAGTTGTTTTGTAATGGTTTAAATTTGTTGCGATATATTTTTTAATTCGCCTATAATATTCATGAACATGTTTGGCAAATAAAATGCATAAAATAAAAAGGTACAAGCGGTTGCAATACAATATGACTAGTTGGTAGCAAAAATAAAATTGTAATTGATTTTGGAGTCTTTGCTTCAAAAATTGCAAAACAGTAATATATAAGTGGTGTAACACTGGTGTCAATGCTATTTAAAGACAATTTATGTGTCATAAATTAACAACCTTCCTTCTCTTTTGAGAAAGCTGCATGAAATACAAAGGATGCAGTATAAACATTGACATTAATAAAGTGATTGGAAGTTGATTTTTCCTTCTTTACTGTGTTTGTTTTTCTTATTTCGTGATAGTGTGCATGTAGAAGTTTAATAGAAGTGACAATTGCTCCATTTTCCGTTAGGGTCGAAATTGTGCTAGTCAGTTAATTAAAAACATATTAGCAACTGACATGCAATTTAATTTTGTTAATTTAAATAAACGTTAAGTTACGGTTAGTTAAACATTGAATAAGTCAATTATATATAATTAAAACAAAACTACTAAATCATAATACAAAAATGGTTTTAATATTTTTTCTCTTTTTAGTTCATATATTGTCGGTATTTATTAATTAGATTACACAAATTAACTAAAAATATGTGTAATAATTGAATATTGATTTTTTTTACAAAATATGGAGCTTTGTGGAATATCAACTCTGACTCAGTAATATTTTGCCCGAATATGATGTACATTTATTTATGTTACCGACATTGTGCATGAAACCAGGAATTTTGTATAAAGTGCTTATATTCTATACATTGCCTGACATTTTCAGGCAACATATTGAAAAGAGCATACGGTATTTCATACTTTGCTTATAGGCAGTCTATGGAATACTTGCTGATGTTACTTAGGCAGGTCAGAATCCGTTTGTTTTCCGGTTTTAAATAAATTATCCTAGGCAATCTAACTTACATAAATTTAAGACATAACTACCTTTGAACCAAGTCCTCCCCTGGAAATAACAAAAATTCCGTATCAATAATTTTATCGACCGTAAAAAATAGCCGAACACGTTTTTTTTTACCAAGATATGTGTTATCAGACTAAAAAGACGACTGTATTGAATTCATGGACCATAATCAGCAATTTGACCTGTTTTTTTCGGATTAAAAATGGCAATTTTACTGCTTTTCATGGTCGCCGTAACTTTTAGACCAAAATCGACAAGTGAACGTAGTTTATCCAATGAGTTAAAATATATAAATAGGAGTCACTACTCTCTGTCAAATAACCTTCAAAAAGCGTGCCGTCGTACATTGTATTTTTTACTGTCGTGGTGTCGTGTTGGTAGTGGGACGCCGTCTTTCAAGCTTGTTTGCAACACTATTTCCAAAGCCACATTACAAGGGTGTTTTATTTTACCTCAAATAATAACTTTGCTTCGAAATAAACAATCAAATTCCATCTAAAATATGTCTCAAGCCTATATAGTTAAGTTTAACATCAAGTTTCACTTAAAATGCGAAAAGATATGAATACTTCAAGACTTTAAATACCACGGTTTTTACACTGAGTCAAATGGGAGATTTTGACACCGTCCCACCAGATTTACTGCCAACATGACGGAGGAAATCTGGCTTTCACAAGGGCACGCTTTTTTAACCAAGAGTGGTGACTCCAGATTACATATAGAGCTCACTGAGTTTATCTGCCACTAAAAACGTAATAGTTTATACCCAAATCGCAATTTAAAGGCCAACACGCCAGCGGTAGTATCAAAGTATGTTTTCGTCAAAAACTAAGATCGAAACAAATTTTATCGCCCGAGATATGGCGATTTTAAACGATTTCAAAAGACACCCGAGATGGCCGAGATACATATTATCGGCCTAAAATAGCAATGTATGCTCATTTTGCCATCTAAAACGACATTCGGGCCGGGTTTTTAGCCTTAAAACGGTCAAACTGTGTTTTTAAGCAAATTTACTGAGCGGGCGTGTGTTATCAGCCAAAATCGGTTATTTTACCTGCAATGATACAGCATATTACTAGCCAAAAACTACGACTGCAAAGTTTTTATCGGCCGAAAATTGAGTACCAACAGTATTTTATGCCGGAAATGTATTAATCTCTTAAAAACCGCAATCGGATTGCATTTTCTTGGCAATAAATAAAACCGGGTCGTGTATTATATACCAAAAAACGGCGTCCGAAACGCATTTCATCGGGAAAAATCGGAGATTTGGCCGTGTTTTATCGGTAAACACATACATTTTGTCGCAACTTGGTGGTAAAAAATACCAAAATGACTGAAATTTAAGGTATAATGGACTGGACCGTGATTTATTGGCCTGAAGCGGCAAGCGAGCCGCATATTGTCCACGGAATAGCAATTAACCTCGTTTTAGCGTCCGAAAAAGACAATTGACCGGCAAACCCATACTGCGATTTGTAGGGCAAAAAAATCGACCACAATAAAATTAAAGGCCACATTTTACCAAGCGAAAATATTGCCAGACTGCGTTTTACAGAAAAGAATTACTGACAAAAAAATTATAAAAAATAGGCAATTTCACAGCATTCTATTTTCCGAAAACAACCGATCCCCGCATTTTAAAGTTCGAAACCGACGCCCGCAACTTGTTTATTGACCGAAAATGACGACCGAGCCTCAACATATGCCAAAAATCACAATCTAACCGTGAATTATTATAAAAATTGGCAATCTCACCACATTTCCCCAGCGAAAAATAATGCCAGATTCTGTTGTATAGGCCCGAACGAGAACCGCCGGAACGTATTTTTACGAATACAATCAACGATTCAACCCCGTTCTGTCGTCAATGAACGCCTATTTTTCTGCGGTGGATGGGACAAAAACAGGAATTTAGTTGCATTAAATGACCCGAAAATGACGATCGGAAACTTTTCTTATTGGCTGAAAATTACAACCAAACGTGTTTTATTGGCTGGAAACGACAACCGAGCCGAATTAATGAGAACAGCCGAAAAAGAGGTTTTAAACTAACTTAACGAATTTTCGCCGAAATTCCGTATAATTATCCGATATTCCTGGAATTTCCGGTCTGTGGACATCCTGTAGTAGTATTATAGGCATATCAAATCCGACTGACGACGCATCAATTATCAATCAGACGACAAGTGATGAAGCTGCCGGACAGACGCAGACGTAGCGCTGGTGCGGGGGTGTGCGCGCAACTCCAACCTATTGCCTTGGGGGGGGGGGGGATTTCCCTTCCATCCCGTGGATCCGCGCCTGGCTGAACAACCTGACAAAATTTGATCATATTGTTGTTTTATACATATATATAAATTTGAACGAATGGTGTTTTGGGCATCTGGGGGCCTCAAAACAAAACATTATCATGATCTCTGGTAAGTCTTACCATGGGGAAAACAAAAATTTAAAATTTTATAGAATACCTACTCATTATTTGTTACCTAGGAAAATAATGTGATGGCTTACCTGTTAGAAAACTATTTAATTTAATAATTTTCCAAAAATTGCTAAGCAATGTATAGCAGAATGCCTGGATATCATACATTGCCTGTCTGTAACACATAATTCATTCATCTCATAGCAGATTGCCTGGATATCATTCTTTGCCTGTCTGTAGCACATATTTCATTCATTTCATAGCAGAATGCCTGGATATCATATGTTGCCTGTCTGTAACACATATTTCATTAATCTCATAGCAGAATGCCTGGATATCATACTTTGCCTGCACCTGTAACACATATTTCATTCATCTTATAGCAGAATGCCTGGATAACATACTTTTCCTGTCTGTAACACATATTTCATTCATCTCAAAGCAGAATGCCTGGATATCATACGTTGGCTGTCTGTAACACATATTTCATTCATCTCATAGCAGAATGCCTGGATATCATACGTTGCCTGTCTGTAACACATATTTCATTCATCTCATAGCAGAATACCTGGATATCATACGTTGCCTGTCTGTAACACATATCTCGTTTATCTCATAGCAGAATGCCTGGATATCATACGTTTCCTGTCTGTAACACATATTTCATTCATCTCATAGCAGAATGCCTGGATATTATATGTTGCCTGTCTGTAAAACATATTTCATTCATCTCATAGCAGAATGCCTGGATATCATACGTTGCCTGACTGTAACACATATCTCGTTCATATCATAGCAGAATGCCTGGATATCATATGTTGCCTGTCTGTAACACATATTTCATTCATCTCAAAGCATAATGCATGGATATCATACGTTGCCTGTCTGTAACACATATTTCATTCATCTCATAGCAGAATGCCTGGATATCATACTTTGCCTGTCTGTAACACATATATCATTCATCTCATAAAAGAATGCCTGGATACCATACTTTGCCTGTTTGTAACACATATTTCATTCATCTCATAGCAGAATGCCTGGATATCATACGTTGCCTGTCTGTAACACATATCTCGTTCATCTCATAACAGAATGCCTGGATATAATACGTTTCCTGTCTGTAACACATATTTCATTCTTCTCATATCAGAATGCCTGGATATCATACGTTGCCTGTCTGTAACACATATCTCGTTCATCTCATAGCAGAATGCCTGGATATCATACTTTGCCTGTCTGTAACACATATTTCATTCATCTCATAGCAGAATGCCTGGATATCATACGTTGCCTGTCTGTAACACATATCTCGTTCATCTCATAGCAGAATGCCTGGATATCATATGTTGCCAGTCTGTAACACATATTTCATTCTTCTCATAGCAGAATGCCTGGATATCATACTTTTCCTGTCTGTAACACATATTTCATTCATCTCATAGCAGAATGCCTGGATATCATACGTTGCCTGTCTGTAACACATATCTCGTTTATCTCATAGCAGAATGCCTGGATATCATACGTTTCCTGTCTGTAACACATATTTCATTCATCTCATAGCAGAATGCCTGGTTATCATACTTTGCCTGTCTGTAACACATATTTCATTCTTCTCATAGCAGAATGCCTGGATATCATACTTTTCTTGTCTGTTACACATATTTCATTCATCTCATAGCAGAATGCCTGGATATCATACTTTTCTTGTCTGTAACACATATTTTATTCATCTCATAGCAGAATGCCTGAATATCATACTTTGCCTGTCTGTAACACATATTTCATTCATCTCATAGCAAAATGCCACGATATCATACGTTGCTGTCTGTAACACATATTTCATTCATCTCATAGCAGAATGCCTGGATATCATACTTTGCCTGTTTGTAACACATATTTCATTCATCTCATCACTAAACAAACGTGGATCATTTGTACCTCATCCATTACTTGTACTTACTTAATAATTGACCTTCTTGGGATACAACCTACCAACTTTAGTAATTAAGAGTGCTTCCCTATCGCTTCCTTATTTTATAGGCTTATTTGTAAACATTTTTTTAATCGCTCATAGCAGATGCAATTTAATATTTCCTTAATAAACTCTAAACTTATCTCTAAACCCCAGGATATTGAAGTTTATATTGGAACAGCATATATATTACTTCAAACGTCTGTCATAACTTGTTTATGTCTTCAGATAACGTTAACTAAGCCATAAACGTATTATAGCTTAGTGTCTCAGTCATTAAAACTTGTTAAACTCAGTCGAGGTGACGGCGTAACTGTCGTGCAAGTGTTTTGCCGTGTCGATACAGCTACAGCTACATTAACCAACTTTCTCCATCCACGTTATTTCAACAGCTTCGGATTTGAGTTACATTAACAGTTCTGTGACTAATTTGAATTTTAGGGTTCCACAGAAATTACAAGGATTTAAATTTACGTTTCGAATTTATATAACTACAGTCCTTAAATTTGGAATACCAGCTTAAATTGAATAACTTATGCCTTAATTTAAGTCAGCGCCAAAACCGGACAGTGTCATAGTCGGCTACTGTCAATTACGACCACTTTTTTAACCAGGATTTGACGCTGTCTGACTTTGCGTTGTCCGACTTTTTCTTACCATATAAGTAGTAGCTAGCCTATAGTGACAAATGTCATGTTAGTTCAGAACATTTAGTAAACTGTAATTCAGTCCTACCGTATTAGGGTAAATGAAATGAGAGAAAAACCTGTATATTTTGTTTGAGCATAGACACTACATCTGAAAACCCAGTAAAAAGAGCATTATGCAGAGGAAATGCGATATGGGGGTTTCATTCGTAAAAATTCACAATCACTCAACATATTTTGCAAAAACATGATCAACTTTTCTCAAGAGATAGAGCGTTAATGCAACCATATGACTAAAAAGTGCTGTTTAAATTAACTGTCACCAGTCTAGGATATGTTTTCCCGTTTTTCGCGAAGGGATGTTTCAACTATACAAATTCAGATATCTTGAAAGTGAAACTGACATTAAAATAAGCAGTATCGAAAACAAATATCTTTAACGACAATGGACTCAACCGGTTCAGGTATTTTTGCGTTAAAATGGAACAGAGATAAGTATATTCTTACAAACGACCTTTTCTTTCATTATAGTATGCTTAGATAATTGTAACAACTAACTAGGCCAACGATATTAAACTTGTTATTTTACCATAACTAAACAGGCCTCTGTATTAGGCCTAACTTTAAAATTAAAATCTCAATGAGGATTTGGAATTTTAATTTAGAAAAAATAAATATTTTGTTTGTTTTCAAAAACAATTTAGACTGATCATAAATTAAAAAAAATATTGATTTCATACGAAAAGTACGGTTTTATATGTGGAATAAGTAAAACCTATTCCATAATTCATAATACATTTTTCACCACACTACGCTGTAATCACCTGTTTTCGGAACGTCATTTGAATACCGAAAGTAGAGTTTTTCCGCCCAAGGGCCGAAAGTCAGCTGATCTATTTAGCCAGTGTTGCCAACATGTTTTCAAGCGTACACGACGTTACCTGGCTAATACGTGCATTCTATTTGTGTTCTTTGGTTGAAACACTGGTAAAAACAACTTAAAACAACAACAAAATTCAAAACATTGTACTATCGATGTTTTGTTTATTTATTAACTGTTTTTTTGTCCGAGATTCGTGTTTTATAACCGATCACATTTAACCCGTTTGTAATTAAAATGACCAACATCCCTGAGGATTTATGTTTTAAAATAATCACAGCTGTACTTTCAATTTGTATGCACAGTAAATAATTACAAAAAGTAAAATAGAATGATGATAATTCATAACCTCATAGTTTCGTTTATAGGATGTTAATTTTCAAATAAATATTCACATTTTTATTTTATAGTGTTTATTTCATAGTGTAGTATGGTGAAAAATAGCGTTCGCACCTCTGCCGAAAAGGTTTAGCATAGCCCTCGAACGTTTTTATGACCTCGACTTCGTCTCGGTCATAAAACACGATCTCGGGCCAGCAAAACCCCACTTTCGGCCCTTGGTGCGAAATATACTATTTCAATTCCCTAAGATTAAAGATAACTTTCATACGTCCACATCATGTCAATACGGTTTTAGCGAATTTCCCCTATAGGGAAGAAGCTATATATATACAGTTTATATGAATTTGAACGAATGGTGCTTTTGACATCTGGGGCCTCAAAACGAAAAGTTATCATGGTCTCAGGCTTAAGTCTTACCATTACGGTAATAGCTTATTTCCTATAGGGGAATTCGCTAAAATCAGCAAGAATGACATTATATACAACTTACAAGCTTTTACTCTCAAAGCTTTCATTTTAAAACTTCAAAATCCTTAAAAGTCTTTCTAAGCATATATGATTACGATGCATTATAGTTATAAATCTTTGGAGCCATAAAGTACACCTAAAAATGTTGTTTATTCTCTGAGATATTATTGCGAGTTTTCCTTCAGTATATTTATTTAAATGTTTTATCTAAACAGGCATAACACATTTCAAATGTAAGGATTAAGAAGGGTATTGTATTTTAAAACATTATACAAAAACGACAAAATGCTATAGGTTATCAAGTTATAGAGCCAGGATTGCGTTGCTCGATTATTCCAAGTAAACAAACACCAAAACTGACTACTGACCACACCACACCACCCACCACTCCACACGCGCGCAAACACAACCTAGTACCTAGCACTTCTAACCTTTATAAGCCCGTGTGATTGTTTCATGTTGCAACATGAGCACCGGTAAATAGTGCAGCGTTATTAGGGAATTTCCTTTGGAAAGTGAACTATTAACATGACCCGCACGGTGAAACTTAAGCCCGGGACCACCATAGAAGTTTCTAACGTGACCCCCTGAACACGTTTTGGGCGGTCGTTCAAAATTTATATATATATGTATAGACATATATATATATATATATATATATATGTGCAGGCACTCTAGCGGTCGCATTTTTTGTCCGACTAACTTCAAATTTGGTAGGGACGTTCCTTTCTGTAATCAGTTGGACAAGTTCGTTAGGCAAAACAATCGGAAAACTCTAAACCCTTTTTTGGGGGATTAATCTTTCAAATTTCGAGTTTTTGGGCCCAAAAAGGGTCAGAAAAGCCCCGGATGTAAAATTATTGCATATAAAAAGATGGGAATTAGTGAGGCGAAAGTTTTAAGCTCTCTCTCGTCATTATAGCATAAATATTTACCGAGTTATTAAAGAAAATGTGTTTCGACTAAACACAGTACGTTGTCTTACGGGGGTTTTACACTAGAAAAGCCTGTTATTCCTTTGTTAGAGTACTTTTATCATCCCCAGCAACTCACGCCGACTTTCAAGCCTGCCTGGACCTTCTCCTAACATTATAATGCGCAAAATTGGCTTCCCAGCTTTGCAGGTAAATGAAACCAGGTGCATCAGAACAGCCAAAAAATCAATGTTTTCAGATTTTAATAAAAATTGGAATACATGTATGTTTTTACACACATTTTGAGTTTTAAGCTTTTTTTGTGGAAATTCACTTCCCTCACGTCAGCGTGCTGCGTGCGAACTCGTTTTAGTCATATATTGATTCTACATAAACTTGCCAATTTTAAATAACCAATTAGCGTCTGAGTGGGAAATGTAGATAAAACACATCCTACTACGATTCAAAATTTGTTCACGCTTACACCTGTACTCACAATAAAAACCGTGAATGTACATTCCAAATCAAGTATATTATTATTGTTGTTATTATTACATGTAAAATAGTACATAGCCATCGATGTTGATCGGTTTTACCAATCATCATCGGCCCAGTGAGGTTACGATATTATTTTGTGAAGGTTCGAAACTGGATCCAGCTGCCATTGGTCATTGGGCCAATTTAATGATCCTGGCTGGCTAAAGAATCGATCGGTCTTACTCAGTATCAAGGTATTTCACTCATTCTAGTCTCATTATTCATTTATATTTGCCTTAAAAATATGCCCTAGTTTCGTCGGCGTCTTATAAAGATTTAACAATTTTAAGTATGATAAAACGTATTTCAATTACATCCAGTTTTTTTTAATAACAAGAATTATGCAATTCAAAAAGAGTATTAGTTTCTGAACACTACTAAACTATGCCAATTTGTCAAATATGCCAAATGAGGTCCTGGTAAATGAGGTAATACATTTCGAAAGGACATAGACATAATGACCTTATCACATGTCCTGCAGACCATGTGTAACCAAATTCTATGTTCACAAAGACGCGTGCTGTAACAAGGTGTTATCAAGCTGCATATTGTAACAAGTAACTGTTGAGCAGCAAAATATAGGTTATCTAAAATAACAGATGTCATAACAAATATAAAATTTGATCCTACTAAAAATGTAACAATACGTAGATGATACGGAAATGGTTATGCAATCCGTAAATGGAAACTACTTAAATGTTAACTCAATCCGTAAACGTAAAAACTACTTAATTGTTAATTCAATCCGTAAATGGAAACACTATTGAACTGGTGAACAAATTCGTATATGGAAACACAATTAAAATGGTAACACTAACCTCGTATGGAAGCTCTGCTGAAATTATAGCATAATCCTTACATTGAAACAATATTGAAATGGAACAAAACATGGATATGTACATTGTAAGGCAGAAAACCGAGTTGGTTGTTTTTAATGTGCTTGGGCTCAATCAACAGTTCCCTAGTTGAAAAATAAAGTTTTACAGTTATTATTTATTTTAATCAGGCAATTTAATTGTTGTTCTACAATTAATATTGACGTGACATTCATGTTTAATATAAATGTTGTATTAATGAGTTGTATTAAATTTTTAATTGTAAAAAATAAAATAAAAATAAAATACCCCTGTCGCAGCAAACCTGCGTACTCAGCGAATTTCCAATGCATAATATATGTCTTAATACCATATAAAGCCGCATACCAAGTTTCATAAAAATATATTCATATATAAGCGATATATAAAATTTTAATTATTCTCCATAAGAATAGCATTGATGATGAGTACATAGGTTTGCTGAAACAAGGAACACAAACAATTGGTTTTTATGCAAATATAAATATAATTTACTACTAGGTGAAGCCACATACCAAGTTTAATCAATATTCAATCATAAGTAAGCACTATATAACATTTTAATTATTCTCCATAAGAATAACATGGGAGATGAGTAAGCAGGTTTGCTGCAACAAGGAACTAAAAAAATGGGGTTTTATGCAAATATCAATATAACTCAACAAGGTGAAGCCAGATACCAAGTTTTATTAATTTATGTTCATAATTAAGGGAGTCATTACATTTTACTTATTCTCCATAAGAATAACATGGGGGCTGAGTACGCAGGTTCGCTGCTACGGGGATAGTCAACAAAAAATCAATTTTTTGTGCAACTATCAATATACCAGTACTACGTGACCCCACGTGCAAAGTTTCATCAATAAACATTCATTAATAATGGAGATATCAAATTTTATTTATTCTCCATAAGGATAACATTGGACAACGTACTGTGTTTAGCACTTTGAATATCTCTGCAACGGTTGGACGTAGAATCACAATTTAAACACCAAAATGATTGTTTTGTGGAGCTGAGTTGATTGGTAAAAGCAAATGTGAAGTTTACATTAAAATTAACTTAGGAAAAGCCAAAAACCTTTTTCCCATAAGATTAACATAGGAGATTTTATGAGCAGGTTTTTTTGGATTTTCTTCGCAACCACTTAACCTAGCTTAATAATTCAAAATACCATATTATTTGTTTTTTTAAGCTCTATAACATGGTCTAAACAAAAATTAAGTGTTTTAAAAATTTTAGGGTAAAAAATGCAAAAAACTGATTTTTGGAAAATTTAAAACCCCCATAAACCCCCCTTCCCATGGCCCGATTTTTCTGGTTTTCGAACTTAAAGTCATAAATGTCACTTTACACATTTGAGCCAAATTTCATCGAAATCGGACGTTTTTTACTCAAGTTATCGCATTCACGGACACATGTATATATATATATATATATATATATATATAATATATATATATATAATATATATATATATATATATATACATATATATAAATTTGAACTAATAGTGTTTTAGTCATCTGGGGACCTAAACAAAAAAATTTGTTGGTCTCGGGCTTAAATCTTACCATGAGACCTACGGTAATAGCTTCTTCCCTATAGGGGAAATTCGCTAAAAAGCAAATAATGGTTTGTAATTAATTAATTTGATTTATGTTCTCATTAACACTTTTGTACAAACAAAAATTGTTAATGTTTGAACAAGGGCTGAGTTGGTGGGAAATTAAGGAGTAAATGTTTGCGTTTAACTTTGTTCGTGACCCGAGACTTCCGATTCTTCATTAATAACATTATCGAGTTATTAAAACGAAGTTTTTCTGCTTTATGACATTTATGTCCAACAAAAAGCTTTGTGATTGAGCTTGAGTTGATTACATTTAAAGTAAATTTGTCAACCGATTTCAATATTTAACTAGTTTAGTTAAAGTTCTAAATTGAAGGAATTCAAATCAAATCTTTCTGCTTAAGTCCGAGCATGCCATTTTTGTACACGGATATGAGTAATTCTTTGTAAAATTAATTTAATAATTTTCCAACCTTATGCTGTCAGAAATGAATTGCGTTAAAAATTAATTTGGAATTATACATTTACAACTCGTAGCTAGGTGTTCATTATGGAAGATAACAAATAATATAAGGGAATATGTTGCTTGAAACCGAAAAATTATGACCCTGATTGTGGACTTAATTAATTGTTGACAGGTAATGTCAATTGACTTTACTCATTTACATACAGGACTTCGCAATACTACATACAGGTTGTGCTGTCATTTCAGAAGCTTGTCTAATCACATTCAGTTGATGAATTTTATTAACTCTTTTAAGATTGTTTGCATTGTAAAACTAATCCTAATGGAAAAATCTTCACTCAACATAAAAGTATATTTTTTGTAATTGTTTGCATAGTATTATTTATTATGCAAAAACGTATATAACCATAAGTTTATAATTTAAAACCAGTGACCGCTTGAACCCTAATGAACGGAATTTTTCCGTATTCGAACTTTGTATTATGTGTTAGAATTTGTATTGTGCTGGAAAATTGTGACCAAAATGTTAAGATGATCATTGCAGCTATTTCTTTGCTGTTGAGATTCACACACCACTTCCAGTTCCTATCACCTAATTACTAGGACTTTCTTTGCTGTTGAGATTCACACACCACTTCCAGTTCCTATCACCTAACTACTAGGACTTTCTTTGCTGTTGAGATTCACACACCACTTCCAGTTCCTATCACCTAACTACTAGGGTTTTCTTCGTTTATCCAATTAGCGTCCCACTATTACCACCATTACTACTAATACCCAGTTTAATTTAATCATCTATCCAAAATGTTTGCTAGAATATGTTAATGGTAATCATAAAACTTGTAAAAAAGTGGTAATGTTCCGGATTATATTTATGTTTACCAATAAAACAACATATGCGGCAGTTTGGACCCGCAGTTATTTAAGTTTTGGTTGTTGGGTTGATGCTTGATGCAAGGCTAAAAATGATTTCACCTCTTGCTGATATAATTCGAATGATACTAGATATTAGCCGCCACAGTACCCGGGAACACAACAGTTGTGTATTACATTCTTTCAACTATTGTGAATGAGTAACATCTGTTTATAATATCATCTGACCAAATAAAAGCAATATCCTTCAGAATAACATCATAAGTTTGTCGATCCGTGGGGTCAAACCATAAAATCATATACTCGGGATCAAAATCATATACTTTTCCTACTTTCAATGTACCTAAATAATCCTAAACGTTCACCTCTCCAGCATATCGTGAAGTGGGAGAAATTTGTATAATACCCTAGAATTTTTATTTTGATATATTATTACAAATACGCAGTTGAGTTATTAGACTAAATTTAGACTAACTGCATAACAATTCATCAAATTTCAGTATAATTACCTCAGTTATTTCGTGGTTTAGTTATCATAACCAAATCACCCTTTGTCATCCGAATATGCATTACTGCCTTTGATGCACGTTTATTTCATGACGACGATGAGGTCAGCAATATTTCATAAAGTTGACGCAACGATATACAAAAATGTACTCTGAAGAATATGTTTATTCACCTTTTATCATTTTAGATTTCAACCGTAAATATTAACAGAAATATTATTCTAAGAATGCCAAAAACACATTTGTGTTTTTGAAAATCACGAACTAATTACAAACTGTAGCCACGATGGAAAGCCGAGACGATTTATTATTTTCAAACTCAGCCTCAATTTGTCATTCTCCCAAGAAAACAATTACAGTTTAAGAAACATTCCTTAAATATACACTTTATCTTGAGTGAGGTAATATTTGACTAAAATACTTTCTATAAGGTAAATTAATATTTTTTATACATTTTAAAGTGTTAAATCAAATGAATATTTTAATCCCCTAAAATATCACTTCAGTTTAGTCAGACAATGACAACTGTTCAGGTGCAAATCATATAATTAAACATGACTATTAATAAGACAATTTATGGAGTCGGATAAGAATTACCAGTCCGGGCGATAAAGAACGTTTGTATTAAGTTAAACTATGCCGACTTTTAAATTGTATTTTCAAGTATAGCTTTTAATTTACTGATTTTGTTATTAGAAACCTTGTAGAAGGTTGAAAACATGCTGGAAATCATATTGATTGTTAAAGTTAAAATGTTGATATTACAACGTAAGAGATAAGGTTATGAAATAATTTATTGCGTTTAGTTTATTCTAAGACATTCTGCTGATGAAGATAAAAAGTTTCTTTTATTGTCTGGACGATACTTCTACAGAAAACTTGTTTCTTTAAATCACGTTTTACTGGATCCTGTTAAAGACTCGGTGTTCTGAAGTCTAGTATTACATTATGACTGTGACCTCAACCTTTAAAACATTGCAGTTTTGACATACTGACGTTGGTTTCAGATTTTAGTTAAGCTTATCACCACATTTTTCTTGTTGTTAACCCAAGTTCATAGTTGTTTTTTTCATTCACTTTGTTATTAAATGATTTATCATATCAACAGATTTTAGAACTTCAGTTGAACTTTCATTGACATTTTTTTTCTTAATATTTATCGTATATTCTATATAATTTTTATTTTCCCCCTCAGCCATTAAAATGGGCAAATCTTTGCTCAGGATGTAATTTTGAAAAACATATTTACCAAAGTGTTCTAATCTTGTTTAGCGAAGGGGAAAATAAAAAAAATCTCTATACCAAAAAGTTTGCATTTTCAGTGACTAATAATAATTAGAAAAGGGGGAAAATGGTAAAAGAAACCGTACATAACAATTGTTCATGTATTATTCTAAACGGTTTATAATAAGTTATGTTAACGTCATACTAAATTGTCTGAATTTTCTTTTCAAAATACATTTTAAAGTAATATTTGATTGTCTTTTATTAAACATCGTATTTCAGCCTTTTATAGTCCTAGGTATATGTTACCATCTCGCTTTCTATATATATAATTACGCCATAGATATGCTGATAAAGTCGTACTTTTCACGGTAAATAATTTATGGATCAAAAGTTTGTTGGCAGGCCTGATGTCTACTCAATGTCCTGAAACAGCAAACCCATTATCGCTTTGTTACTTCACGCCACATTTCTGCCAAGTTTCAGAAATTCCACATTTGAGAAAACCGCTGTCACACGTCCATTACAACAGTTATTATACCATCGAATGTCATATAGAAAAAATAACAATTAGAATAACCCACACAGTAAGACTCTTCTCGTGTGTATTTTTTTATATAACCTCCCAGTATGAGTTAGCTTGGGGTCACCAATGACACTGAATATAACTTAAAGATGCAAATATATTGTTCAGACAGTTTTAATTTTGCATTGCTTCATTACCTTCCATTTTCATTTAATACTCTTCCTTTCTACTTTTATCTTTCAAATTAATTTGTTCATAAATGATGTTCAGAAAGTCTCCTTAAAAATGATGGAGGAACCTTAGCTTTTCCTGTAGGTAAATATTACGTCAGGGTAAATTAATTGGAGTCATCATCAGGAGTTCATGAAGTTGGTACAAGGTTAACAAATCTCTTCAGTTGAAGGTCGTCATGTTGTTTACCACTAATATTGGGGTGGATCAGCTAAATAGTATTATACCAAAATGTTTCACATCTGGCAACCAATGCGCCCCTTTGGATTCCGATAGTACATGAGTAGACGAGTCTAAAAAGCCCGGGGCAAAAATTTTTCTGGCACTATAGCGGTGTTGATGACGTAATCAATATGGCCGCCAAAATTTTGTGACACGCTTCTACATTTCCTTGTGTAACTCGGGTTTGTATGTTGGTATTACCCTATATTGTTAGCGATTATTAATCAAGAGAAAACGGTTTTTCCAACGGTTTATGTCATATTATATTTTAGATCCATAATATTATAAATATTTGTAACTCTATTATTTTTATTTTTGTAATAATTTTGCTAAATAACATGGAATCCATAACATATAGCTGAAAACGTATAATATAAATTTTTTTCTTCAGAATATTACCCTTCAAACGATATATATGACTTATAATTTATCACAACAACTTACTGAAAATTCACCAAAACAAAGGAACATTGCACATCGAATTTTTATGGGAACGATGTAGTTTATATGGTTTTCGAAAAGTAATAGCGCGGATTAATAACTGTTTAAGTAGCAAATGTAATTATTGTAATGTTTAATGTATTTTTAAATACATTCTAGCTTTTTAAGGGCTATGAAACTTCCGTTTTCGTTTTAAAATAAATTATATTAAAATTAAGTACAATCCCCCGTAGCAGCAAACTTGCATACTCAGCGAATTTCCAATGCATATATATTTGTCTCAATACCACATAAAGCCACATACCAAGTTTCATCAATATACATTCATAAATAAACGGTTTATGACATTTTAATTATTCTCCATAAGAATAACACGGCGGCTGAGTATGCAGGTTTGCTGAAATAAGGAACACAAAAAATGGGTTTTTATACAAATATCAATATAGCTCAACTAGGTAAAGCCACATACCAAGTTCTATTAATTTATGTTCATAATTAAACAAGATATCACCGTTACTTATTCTCCATAAAAATAACATGGGGCTGAGTATGCAGGTTTGCTGCTACGGGAACCATCGTCCAAAAAACGGGGTTTTGTGCAAATATCAATAGACCACAATGAAATGAAACAATATACCAAGTTTCGTCTGGATACGTTGATAAATAAGCAAGATATACAATTTTTCTTATCCTCTATAAGAATAACATTGGACAACGTAATGTGTTTAGCACTTTCAATATCTCAGTAACCAATTGACCTAGAGCAATGATTAAAACACCAAATTTTGCGTCTTTTTAATCTGATTTCAATGATAAAAATAAAATTTAACTTTCTCAAAAATTATATGTAAAAAACTCAAAAACCCCTTTTTGGGGTACAAACCCCCCCAAAATACCCCTTCGGATAAGTCGATCTGTCTGGTTTTCGAACTTAAAGTCATAAATGCTGCTTTACATGTTTGTACCAAATTTCATCAAAATCGGAACTTTTTTACGAGAGTTATCGCACCCACGGACATACACACACACACACACACACACACACACACACACACACACACACACACACACACACACACACACATATATATACTCGCTTCGCTCGCTGGGGGCTCTGCCCCCAGATCCCTGTGGGGGGCTTCGCCTTCAGGTCGCGGTTTGGCCACAGTTTAATGTAAATTGTTCCAAATTCTATTTAAGACCTAAATTCTTGAACTATTCCAAGGCTTTGATTATTTTAAGGGTTTAACCTATAAAATCCGGTCAATTGCCTGTTGCTGAAGACGACTTGTCATGGAGACGTAGTATGTTAAATTTTACGAAGTGACTGCGTACACGTCCAATATAAGGGCAAATTTACTTCGCTACCGCTTAGGTTATGTTGGGTTAGGTTACGTTACGTTATGTTTCGTTAGCTTAGGATAGGTTAGATTACGTTAGGTTAGGTTAGGAGGTTTTCTGGCTCTCAATTTGTTTTAAAAATCACAGGAAAAGTAACGTACGGTGCATAATTTGGAACGGACGTGAACAGTAGTGGCTCACGTCGGACGTGTACGTAGCCACTGCCTAAATTTTAAGCCTCAATGTATTACCTAAGTGCTCGAAAAAAAATTACTACCCTTAACTGATGTATAATGTAGCCTTTATAAGGCGTCTTTTGAACCTTATAAGGCATACGACCACCGTTAACAACCTGAAATACTATGACTGGGTTTCTACAATCCTTCTGCAGCAAATATGACATGATTTATAAGGGATTTTACCCTCAACAGAGCGCAATATACAAAATATACCCGAAATACACGAATAAATCTACAAAAGCTCAAAGACTTTGATTTTTTTGGGTGTATAAGATATTTAATCTGGGCGTGTGAGTGTTGCTTGGTACTAATTGTAATGTAGGAATACTGTGTGATAAATATTAGGCCTCCAAGTTCTATATTAGAGCGAAAATCCTATTAAAAACCACAACCAAATCTTAGAAAAAAGCTTAAATTTAAAAATCTAGCGCTACCTAAGGGTGAAGGGGGTGAGATACGGCAAAATGTCATAGAACTAAAGTTGTAGTTCCTCTAAAATCCGTGACACAATGTGGTCTTCGGTTTTCGATAGGACAACCCGTTCGGCCGCTAGAGCTCAAATAAAAAATACTACATTTTATTAAATCCGTTTCGAAGAACCTATTGGTTTTAACTTAGTGCTTCTACATACGTACTGGGTCAAAATAACAGATAAATTGCCTCATCGTTTAACTCCGTGATGAAATCAAGGATTTAATAAAATAAAATAAAATCCCCTTGCGTAGTTTTAGTTGTTTCCCTTTTATTTCACATACTTTACTCATTTTTGTCTTGTTTTCGCTAAAATTAATTCAGAAACGTTTATGGTCGAGATGTTTCAACAGTATGCATATTATAGTTCCTATTTTAACTCTTCACTGATGAGAACGATTTTTCTTAACATTTCTAACATAGCAAATGTAAATACCCCCGTCGCAGCAAACCTGCGTACTCAGCGAATTTCCAAAGTATATATGGGTATCACTACTACCTAGAGCCACTTACCAAGTTTCACAAAAATACATTAATTAATAAGTGATAGCATTTTTATTTATTCTCCATAAGAATAACATTATAATTGAGTACGAAGGTTTGCAGCAACTATGAAGATAATAAATGTGTTTTTTTGCAATTATCAATATAACTCAACCAGGTGAAGCTACATACCAAGTTTTATTAATTTAGGTTCATAACTAAGGGAGATATAAAACTTTACTTATTCTCCATATGAATAACATAGGGGCCGAGTATGAAGGTTTTTGCTGTTACCAGGAAAAATCAACAAAAAACTTTTTTGTTCTAATATCAATATACCACAACTAGTTGAAGCCACACACCAAGTTTCATTAATGTACATACATAAATAATCAAAATATAACATTTTATTTATTCTCCACAAGGATAACATTGGACAACGTACTATGTTTAGCACTTTGATTATCACTGCAACGGTTGGACGTAAAACAACAATTAAAACGCCAAAATGATTGTTTTGTAGAGCTAAACTGATTGATAGAAAGAAATGTGGAGTTTTTAGTGAAATTATCTGAGGAAAATCCAAAAACCGTATTCCCTTAAGATTAACATGGGACATTTTATGGACACATTTTTGACTTTTCTCCACAACCACTAAACCTAGCTTAATGATTCAAAATACTAAATTGTTTGTTTTTTTAAGCTCTATAAAATGGCTATAACCAAAATCTAGGGTTTTTAAAATTTTAGGGTAAAATGTTAAAAAAACTGATTTTTGGAAAATTTTAAACCCCCATAAAACCCCCTTCCCATAGACCGATCGATCTGGTTTTCGAACTTAAAGTCATAAATGTTACTCTCCACATTTGTGCCAAATTTGATCAAAATCGGGCGCTTCTTTCAAAAGTTATCGCGGTAACGGACACACACACACACACACACACACACACACACACACACACACACACACACACACACACACACACACACACACACACACACACACATACCGTATATAAATTTGAACGAATAGTGTTTTTGGCATCTGGGGACCTCAAAACAAAAAGTTATCATTGTCTCGGGCTTAAGTCTTACCATGAAATTCGCTAAAACATTTATATAAGAAAATCCTTACCTAATCAATTCAGTTAAATAGGCAGTTTAACCGATTGTTGTATATTACTCTCAGTAATTCAATATAGAAAAAAACAAACTTTTTAGATTATAAATCTTTGATAAAATCCCATTATTGTTTAATATCAGTTTAAATAAATATCCACTTTATAGGAGGTTTGTTATTTATTTATTTATAATCTTATTCCAATTCTCTAAATTATGATTTGCTATCACGTTCTGCAACATCAGAATATTTATGAGATTCGTTTTATTGTAACGTAGTTTTAGTGCAAAACATACATCCTAGAATAAATCGGAATGCATTAAACTCGATTGGTTCAGTTATTTGCCCGTTTTAAGCAGTATATATTTCAACAGGAACACTCCCATTAAATGGAATGAATAAGACTTTCAGACCAAAACGGAACTTGTGCTGAACGTCTTTACCCGATACTGGTTAATTAATACGCTTTCCAACAATCGACTCCAGCATTCCCATTGGGATATCGACGCAAACAGTCAATTATCAGATGCCGTTATACCATTTGTTGTCCCTACTTTTAGTTTATTCTTTTATTAGATGCCAATAAGATAACTAGCCCAAACCAAACAGTGGCATGTTATTGTCAATGTTCTTGTCCTAAAATGTATTAAAATTTGGGTAGCAAAAATGTACGTCAGTTATACGTATTTTCAGTATTTAAAATTACTGTATTCATCCTTCCTAAAATTTATTACGGTTTTGAATTAATATCCAGCATAAAATTAGCAAACTATAAGAAGCCAACTACTTGTTCCATTTTACGAAAAGTTAATTTTATAACATATATCTATTTGTCATATTTATATAACATCTATTCATCAATTCATATAGTAATATATTCATTCCTTTAGTTCACTTATATCAATCCCATTTTAAACCTTAACGAAAATAAATTTGATCCTTTTAGCGAATTTCTCCTATAGGGAAAACGCTATTACCGTAGTCGGCATGGCAAGACCTAGGCCCGGGACCATGATAACTTTTCGTTTTGAGGTGCCCAGACCCCAAAAACACCATCCGTTCGAAACTGTATATATATGTGTGTGTGTCCGTGAGCACGATAACTCTCTTAAAAATGATCCGATTTTGATGAAACTTGGTATAAACGTGTAAAGCAACATTTATGACTTTTCGGAACCAGCCAGATCGCTCTATCCAAAGGGGTATTTTGGGGGGGTTTTAACCCCCAAAATGGGTTTTTTGAATTGTTTACATCTAATTTTTGAAGTAGTCAAATTTTAGTTTTCACCATTCGATTCAGCTTAAAAAAACACACAATTTGGTATTTCGATCATTCCTCTACGTCAATTGCTTACCGAGATATTTAAAGTGGTAAACACAGTACGTTGTCTAATGTTATTCTTATGGAGGAAAGACAATGTTGATATCTCGCTTATTTATGAACGTATACTGACGAAACTTGGTATACAGCTTCATCTCGTTGTGGTCTATTGATATTTGCTCAAAAAAAGTTTTTGCCAAATTCTCCCGTAGCAGCAAACCTGTGACCTCAGCCTCCATGTCATTCTTATGGAGAATAATTAAATGCTCTGTCTCCCTTAATTATGAACATAAATGAATAAAAACTGGTATATTCACCTAGTTGAATCATATTGATATTAGCGTAAAACCCATTTTTTGTGTTCCTTGTTGCAGCAAACCTGCGTACTCAGCCCCAATATTATTCTTATGGAGAATAATTAAAATTACTAATAATAACGCTTTTGGCAGTTTCCTTCTTACTTATGTTTTTTATTTTTACCTAAACGTTTCGATGCCACTTTGGACATCTTCATCGGTAGGAAGGTTACATAAACAAAACAAAAATTAAAAACAAACAGTGAATCATATGATAGCTTATTACTACATCTAACTTAAGTACATTAGTCAAACATTTAAATATATAAATATGGTGATCCATGGGGTGTATTTTTAATTTATTTCTTTTTTGAAAATTGGAAGCCAAGACTTAGAGAGCTTATATCCATCTTCCCTATTTATATTTTCCTTGTGTTTAATTATTTCTATGGATTCTCTAATTTTTCTTTTAAAATAATCTTCTTCTTTATGCAATAATTTTACATTGTCAAACTCCATGCTGTGTCCGGTTTCATGTGTGTGTTCTGCTATCGCTGAGGTATTTATTCTGCCCTTTTTATCGTCTCTGATATGCTCACTTACTCTAACATTTACTGTTCTCCCAGATTCTCCAATATATTACCTTTTGCAACTGCACGGTATTCTGTAGACACCTTTGTTTTTCAACACTGGTGTTTGATCTTTTATTTTGGAGAGTAAATCTCTTAATTTAGAACATACCGAAAATGTTGTCTTTATTTTATGCTTGGCTAGAACTTTTGACACTTTGTCTGTTGTACCTTTAATGTAAGGCAGGATTGCACGTTTGCAGGATCACAATTATTGCATAAAGAAGAAGATTATTTTAAAAGAAAAATTAGAGAATCCATAGAAATAATTAAACAGAAGGAAAATATAAATAGGGAAGATGGATATAAGCTCTCTAAGTCTTGGCTTCCAATTTTCAAAAAAGAAATAAATTAAAAATACACCCCATGGATCACCATATTTATATATTTAAATGTTTGACTAATGTACTTAAGTTAGATGTAGTAGTAAGCTATCATATGATTATCTGTTTGTTTTTAATTTTTGTTTTGTTTACATAACCTTCCTACCGATGAAGATGTCCAAAGTGGCATCGAAACGTTTAGGTAAAAATAAAAAAACATAAGTAAGAATAAAACTGCCAAAAGCGTTATTATTAGTAATTATAACAATAGTTTACTTAAGTTTAAGAATTGAAATAATTAAAATTGTACGTATCGCTTTATTTGTGAATATAGTTTTTTGAAGCTTGGTAAGTGGCTTTATGTAGTATTAAGACGTTTACATATCCATTGGAAATTCGCTGAGTATGCAGGTTTGCTGCGACGGGGGTATTAATTAATAACAACTATTACAATACAGTTTGTTAGGTAGCGCAGTAGTTCGCCTAACAGTCTGATACAGAACTGGCCCCAGCTTTCATAGGTCATTGACCGTTGGCCTATTCACTGTTGGTCATTGTAGCCTGGCTAAAGACATTGGTCGGTAATAAGTTGTCATAAGTCATCACTCACTTTACTAATTAATTCATATTTGCCATAAAATGCTCTCAAGAGTCTTAACTATGTAAAAAGATTGTGAAAAGTAAATAATATTATGTTCGATGCTGAAGACAATGCAATTTTATAATGGGAAAAAATATACAGGTTAATATATTTGTGTAAAGAATGCAGTAATACCAAATCAAAAATCGGTAAGGAGAAAAAACAGTAAAAAGCCAGTTCCTGATAATTGATTACCTTAAAAACAAAAAATAAAACTAGATGATACATAATGTTCATATACACAATTCATTTATGTTGTTAAGGAGTAAAAATTACTTTTGAAATCTCTTAGGGACCTGGATTAATGTATTTCGCAGTGTTTTTATTTGTCTGTAATGCAGTTGTCAATACAGATGGATAATGTCCTCTGGAAAAACCTTACATAGTGAGGTACACGATATTAGTATACTTATATGACAATTATGAAGGTTATATAGTGCAATATATATTTTGTGTTTGTGAAAGACAGTTAGTAATACAGAGAGATAATTTCCCGGGAATAGCCCCCACTTCCACGATGAGATATCCAATATCAGTTCAGTTCTAAAACGTGTGGGCTGAGGGATTTTGTGTTAGTCAAGCATTCATTTATTTTTATTTGTTTGTTAAGGGAAAATTATACGTTTTAATTATTAAACCAAATTGTATTAAACTACACCGTAAAGTATCTGTTGAATATGGACCAACCAGCCTGGGTCACAGATTTGTTCATTGGCAATCTTACAACACCGGCGTCCTATAAACTATGTTTTCACCCTTTTAACAATTTCTTTATCTGCTTTATTTTTAATTAATCTTCACTATAGCAAATTTAAAAATTACTTAATTCCTCTAGCAAAAACGTAACCTAAAAATACTACACCATTTATTTATTTACATTTAATAAAACCACCACACCCATATTTAAATAAAATCTTGTAATTTGAATTTTGACAATTTTATGCCGTAGCCTATAACATGAGTATTTCCCCTCATATTACAAGAGAACTATAATTGCGTGTGTAGGTTTAAACATTTGTCTTAATTTTCTTAATAAATTATAATATCTTATCTTATATAACTTAATAACTTATATAATTTTTAATTTCTTAAAACGTATTGGACTTTGGCCTATGTCTTGAAACATTGTGTTTAACAACGCAGAACACTTTCTGAACTAATTAAAAGCTGTTATTAAAGTATACAAATATTTTATTTTGTACAGGTAAAGATTAAAATAAAAGTAAAGCAAAGTAATAACTGATTTGAATCACTGTTGAATTACATTCTACCTAAAATGAAACCTGTCAATTCAGTTAAGTTTCACGAATTAAACTGTTCTTCGTCTTGTTTGAGAACGTTTGTATTAAATTAAAATTACCAATACGAACGATAATTAATGTTTGACTGCTTCCAGCAGATGATACTAATATTGTGTATCTCACCGTGTAAGTGGTGGCCATCCCTTGGGAAATTATTTCTCTGCATTGCCAACTACCTTATACAAACACAAAATAAACATTGTATCATATAGTCCCACTGTTATCAAATTGTGGCACTAGTACTGTATGTATCACAGCGAATGTTTCAGTCACCCTGGGGTCCGTCGTTCTCCCGCGTGTGGGTAAAACAAAACCTTATTCATTGAAAACGTGAGACTTTCTCGTGGCTTTTTTTCGGCGGGACGCCGGAATCAAATTTTAGGACGTGCTTATATTTTGTTTTGTT
This sequence comes from Allygus modestus, assembly GCA_963675035.1. Classification (NCBI taxonomy): domain Eukaryota; kingdom Metazoa; phylum Arthropoda; class Insecta; order Hemiptera; family Cicadellidae; genus Allygus; species Allygus modestus. The sequence goes on from OY776116.1 coordinate 43,805,665, forward strand.
TTAGCTCGTGTATGAATATTATGTGTAAATTTAAACTGATGAAAACCAACAATATATAATTAAATGTAAGGTCCAATAAGGAAATAGTAATCAACCACCTCACCTAAAAAAACTAGTAATTTAAGAATAGTCATCTATATCAAAAACTTAATATAAATTTTTATGGAGAAATAATTATCAGAACTAAATGTCACTTAATATATTTTCATATTTATTTTTAGGATTTTTATTTCCAGGTAAACTAAACCAGTTAAAATAAAGACTTATTTTGAAATATAGTTCTATTAAATATGTTGTTCTTAAGTTAAAAATAAACCTTCTAGCAGTTGTTACCTGTGAAAATGTCTTGGCCTCTCCTTCGATTGGTTGGAAGGAGGAGATTTCAATCAAATATTTATAGTGCTTTTAAAAGCTTTACATTTGAAACGTAGGACGAGCAACCTTCAACATCGCTGCAGATAATGGCTTTAAGGAGCAACAGTTTCAGGGTATTTCTTATGTAACAAAATTTTCAAAATATTCTTTCACGAGTACTAAATGAAACTATTATACTTATTTAGATATATATTTAAACTATATTTAACCAGGCAATTTTAAAATACCTCTAAACTACTTTAGTAGTGTTAGTTAACTAAACAGTTTTAAGGGTCTTCCTCTTACAATTTAATTTCTTAAAACTTTGGCAGAAACAAAAGGGCGAATCCAACTATATTTTATTTATGAATATAATTAAAAAATTTCGTTATGATCCTTCAAGTCCAAATAAGTATAAGATTTTTAGTTCTTAAAGACTTATAATGTTTTTAGCAATTGTAAACCCAAGAATTTTAATTGGTGGATTTTAACCAAAAATTTATTCATGCTATTTGCCTCCTGGATTGATTGTATGACTCAAAAAATGAGGTTACATACCTTTTCCTTGGGTCTGCTCTTGTCCTTGGCCGGCCACACATGAGAAATTATGTGTACACTTATTGTGAATTTTTAAATGTTTAATGTTTCTATGTGTCAGTACAAGTTTGAATTTAGTGTTGAAATGTTTTCAACTCAAGACGATATTATATTCTGTGACACAACAAGATTTGATAATGGGACAAAACTAGTACCGAAACTAAGTAATCTTATAAACTAGTGGATTGATGACCACAAGGTATGTAACCTTATTTTTTAGTTAAATCAAAAACATTCTTAGAAGGTCTATCGTATAATCGAATCTTCCTCAATTTATATTAATTATTTAAATTCATTCTTTTATTAGTGAATTTACAATGGCAAGTGCATGACATGCACGGTGAAACTTAAGCCCGGGACCATAATAGAAGTTACAAACGTGACCCCCTGAAAACGTTTTGGGGGGTCGTACAAAATTATATATACATGTGTTTGCACTCTAGTGGTCGCATTTTTGCCCGATTTACTTAACATTTGGCAGGGTTGTCCTTTTCCATAATCAGTTGGACAAGTTCGTTGGGAAAAACAATCAGAAAACTCTAAACCGCTTTTTAAAAATTAATGTTTCAAATTACGAGTTTTTGGGCCCAAAATGGGCCAGAAAAGCCCCGGATGTTAAATTAATGCATCCCAAAAATATGGGAATTAGTGAGGCAAAACTTGTAAGCCCTCTCTAGTAATTCTAGCATAAATATTTACCGAGTTATTAAATAAAATGTGTATCGACCAAACACAGTACGTTGTCTTATGGGGGTTTTACATTAGAAAAGCCTGTTATTCATTTATTGGTGTAGTTTTATCATCCCCAGCAAACTCACGCCTACTTTCAAGCCTGACTAACCTTCTCCTAACCTTATAATGCGCACAATTGTATTCACAGCATTGCAGGTAAATGAGACCAGGAGCATCAGAACAGCCAAAAATTCAGTGTTTTCAGAGTTAATTACAAATTGAAATAAATGTATGTTTTTAAACTGATTTTGAGTTTTTAAAGTTTGCTATGCGGAAATTAACTTCCCTCACGTCAGCGTGCTGTGTGCGAACTCGTGTTATTTTAACATGTTTTAACATTTTAATGGAAATTCAACATTTTATTTGTTCTGTTTATTTTTAGTATTCTCAAATAGGTAAGGCATAGTTATAAGAAAGGAGAAAAATAGTTTTTACTCAAAAGTTAGCTGTAGTTCTTCGTTACGTCATTTAGTTTCAATGTCCAGATCAATAACAATTTAGACAACTTTTAAAATTATGAGTTTTGGATTTTTCAAATCGCTAAATCTCTGTATAGGAAGCCTACACCAATATGAACGTATTTTAGGCTAAATATAAATTATTTATAAATCTTGTTACTTACCGACTACAACCAACTGAAACGAGTCTTCTATAAGCATATGGTATTCAAAGGTTCGCTAATGTAAAATATTTCATACACGTGTTTCAAATAACTGAAACTCTGTTCTCTCGCGCATGTTTAAAAGCGGTATGTGAGTTTTAGTTGAATCTGTAGTATTTTCATCACAATGCAGAGATTATACAGTGAACATCAGTGGATAAAACAACTCAAAGTGGTCCAACATGCCACATATTCTGGCTATGCGGCTGTGTTGCATGTGGAATGTTTTTTTATCTTTGAATACATACATATGTATCCAAAAAGATATTTGACAAACATAGTTTTCTCTTATTTTATTTTCCGCGAAGTTCGGCAGGAAACAGTTTGGCATTCTCCTCAATCCATAACGTTTTAATCGTTATTTATCACATAGGACATGTTTGTTTGACGTTTTAAGTCGATTAAACAATAAACCTATACTTTATATTTTACAAACAAAATTGACAACAACCACAAATTAATCAACTTCAGGCTCTATTGTAATGGAAAATACATGCTAATTATCGTATTTTAAACCAATCATAAAGAAATAGTTCAATGCAAAGCTAAATAACTATTTACAAATTTTAATTTTAAGCAACTTGAACCATTGGATTTATTTAACATAATAACTATTCAAAAACTCTAATATTTGCAAAAATAAATCTATATACATTTTTATTTGTAAAGTAAGTAATTTACAATATCATTAAACATTTTTTTTCAAATATAGAGATGCAATGATAGCGTTCTGAATGAGAATTAAAAGACTGTTCTAAAATGTCGAGATACAATGGTTAGCATGTTTAACTCTTTCTTATAATCTATATTCGTTGTTATATAGTACAAATCCTATATATCCTATTATTTTGTATTATACCTTCTACTCCCACTTACAAAGTATTCATTAAATATAGTCATTCAATGTTAAATAAGTCATAAGTCACTTTATTTGTCTAAATAGTAGATAACTTAGTACACATCAATTAATAAAAACAGTAAAACAAATACCCCCGTCGCAGCACACCTGCATACTCAGCGAATTTACAATGGAGATTAAACTGTCTTAATACTACATAAAGCCACTTACCAAGTGGCATACAAATATAATCACAAATAAGCAATATATAGAATTTTAATTATTCCCCATAAGAATAACATTGTGGCTGAGTACGCAGGTTTGCTGCATCAAGGAACACAAAAATGTGTTTTTATGCTAATATCAATATAAATCAACTAGGTGAAGTCATATACCAGTTTTTATTCATTTATGTTCATAACTAAGGGAGACATAGCATAATTATTATCCATAAGAATAACATGGGGCTGAGTAAGCAGGTTTGCTACTACGGGAGCCTTTAGCAAAAAATTGTTTTTTTTTCTAGCAAATATCAATGGACTATAACCAGATGAAGCCCTATACCAAGTTTCGTCAGTATACCTTCATAAATAAGCGAGATATAAATTTTTTATTATCCTCCATAAGAATAACATTAGGCAACTTACTGTGTTTAGCACTTTCAATATCTCGGTAACCAATTGACGTAGAGGAATGATAAAAATACCAAATTGTGTGTTTTTTAAAGCTGAATTCAATGGTAAAACCTAAAATTTGACTATTTCCAAAATTATATGTAAACAATTAAAAAAAAATTTTGGGGGTAGAAACCCCCCCCCAAAAAAAAACCCTTCGGATAGAGCGATCTGGCTGGTTTTCGACCTTTAAGTCATAAATGTTGCTTTACAAGTTTAAACCAAATTTAATCAAAATCGGGTTAATTTTTACGAGAGTTATCGTGCTCACGGACACACATATATATACATATACATCTAACATATATACAGCCGCATGTGTAACTCACTGACTGACTGACTGACTGACTGACTGACTGAGGTATACGAATTCTAGACCACTTCTAGATGAGCTAGAAACCTGAAATTTTGCATGCAGGTAGCTTATAGCTTGTAACCCCCAGGAAAATCGCCAAAACTAACAATATTTTATTTTAACCCCCCTAAAAAAACTATTTAAAACCCCCCAAAAAGGCTTATTTTAAAATTCCAGTTTTTGAGCTCTAGCGCGCGAACGGATGGTCCTATCAAAAAACGGACACCACCACGTGCCACGGATTTTGCAAGATCTACAACTTTGGTCCTATGACCTTTTGTCGTATCTCGTCTCCTTCACCCTTAGATAGCTCTAGATTTTTTCAAATTTTGAGAATTTGTGGCGGTTTTTTATTTCCTATCACGTTAATATACTTGATGAAGGCCTAATATTGGGCACGCAGTATGTCAACATCACACTTAGTAAATAACAGCAGAAATCTGACCAGTTTTTATTAGTTAAACCTGTCGAACAAATTAAAAAACTCTTAAATTTTATAGATTTGACCGTTTTCTAAGTATAAGTAGTAAGGAAATGCCGGTTCCGGAACAATTGTTATTAATTAGAATGCACGTATCACCATTTATACTTTAACTAGGATCGTGATATATGGCTTGCTTGTGCGTTGTACCTTTTATTCCCTAATCCTACTATTTTTAGTTTGAACTATCTGAAAAAGAAAATTTGGGAATACAAAATCGAAATGTAGTATTTTTTATTTGAGCTCTAGCGGCCAAACGGGTTTTCCTATCGAAAAACGAAGACCACTATGTGCCACGGATTTTAGACGAACTACAACTTTAGTTCTATGACATTTTGCCGTATCTCACCCCCTCTTCACCCTTAGGTAGCGCTTGATTCTTTAAATTTAAGCTTTTTTCTAAGATTTTTTGTGGTTTTTAATGGTTTTTTCGCTCTAATATAGAACTTAGAGGCCTAATATTTATCACACCGTATTCCTACATTACAATTAGTACCAAGCAACACTCACACGCCCAGATTAAATATCTTATACACCCAAAAAAATCAAAGTCTTTGAGCTTTTGTAGATTTATTCGTGTATTTCGGGTATATTTTCTATATTGCGCTTTGTCGAGGGTAAAATCTCTTATAAATCGTGTCATTTTTGCTGCAGAAGGATTGTATAAACCCAAAGTCATAGTATTTCAGGTTGTTAACGGTGGTCGTATTCCTTATAAGGTTCAAAAGACGCCTTATAAAGGCTACATTACACATAAATTAAGGGTATTCATTTTTTTTCGAGCACTGAACAACATTGAAACACAGCACTGAATCATGCATTGAAACTTAAAATTAAACATACTACGTCTCCATGCCAAGTCGTACTCACCAATAGGCTTATGACCGGATTTTATAGGTTAAAACCTTAAAATAATAAAAGCCTTGGAATAGTTGTAGAATTTAGGTCTTAAATAGAATTTGGACCAATTTACATTAAACTGTGGCCAAACAGCGCCTTGGGGGCGAAGCCCCCCAAGGGGTCTGGGGGCGGAGCCCCCAGCGAGCGAAGCGAGTATATATATACACAGTTTCGAACGAATGATGTTTTTGGGGTCTGGGGACCTCAAAACGAAAAGGTTTCATGGTCCCGGGCCTAGGTCTTACCATGTTGACTACAGTAATAGTTTTTTCCCTACAGGGGAAATTCGCTAATAAAACAACTTTACACATCAAAATAGAAAATCCCATAAACTGTTCTTTAACTGTAACAGAATAAAAAATAAACATAATGCAATAGAGTAGATATATTATACTGCATAACTAGATTAAATAACTACATTTTAATATTATTTTTAAATAATTATCCTACATATTAAATTGTAATGAACGTATTTCCCATTTTTGTATATTTACCGATGACATTCATTATTATACCAGAGTAAAATTCAACATTTGGATATAACTTAAAAATAAGAGCCTCCTAAACATAATGAATGGTGCAATTACAGTATATTATGTTCATAATGTAACCATTCGTCACAAATGAGAAGAAGAATTCATTCAAGAAGAATTTAAAGTTTATTTAGCATTTATTTTAGTAAGAAAATATCTCATAAAACCTAGCTGTTTCAATAAGGGCACATACGTTTTTACTGATTTATAAAATTAAGGATATTTTTTTAAAAGATGCCGTTTTAAAATACCGAGCTTATTAAAATTGAATAACCAAGACTTCAAACCGTAAAACTATAAACATCTAGATAAACCTCAAGATTCAAACCAAATTAGTATTAAATATGAGTACGTTCCAAGTTTCAAGTGAAAATCTTAAGCGGTTTTAACATATTATGTATTTATTCAAAACATTCAGACGGACATCGGAAAACAAAGCATCTGTAGAACCCATTTTGTTTTGTAAATTTGTTGTATGATTAAAATTAACTCCAAAGTTTTATGGAAGAATTTCAGACAAACCTTGTGTACACTCACATAAAGGTGTAACACGGGCACGTTGTAATAAAATACTTAATGTGCATAATCAAACTCTCCGGAAACGCTTGATTACTATAAAAGATACTATAACACATTGCGCTTGTATTTTAAACGCACGACACTTTGGCTCTAACCTATGAAAGACGACCTTTCTAAAGGTCCATGGAACATTAACGTTAACGTAGCTGATACAAAATCCAAGAGGTTAAACCTGTCCCCTCCGTACTTAAAAATGACGTGTTGTGGAAGTGATGGTCGGTCGAATACTAAAGTGTTGCTTTCTTCCACATTATGATTATGAATATGGAATGTTATGCATGTTTTACAACTAAAGGCCATTGATCTGTCATTTAAACATTGGCGATCTTGAAAGGACGTGTGTATCGAAAGTTTTACAATAACAAAGTTTTCCCAACAGTATTCAATTTTACGTGAGTTGTTCTCAGCTGTCACTTCTGACCGTCTTTTGGGTCTCACATTTTTTAATTATGTCTCAATTTAAGGGACAATTTGATATTTTAATAAAATAGACATTTGATAAAATTGTTATTATATAAAAATATCAATGATTTATTCTGTAGGACATCTCCGGAATTAATATATTGCTAAATCTGTACTACCAAGTAGCTAATAAATTATGGGAATGTTAATAAAGTGTTAGGTTTTTCAAATGAACTGTAGGCAAGTCACAACTACATTTCTAATACTCATGCGACGGTAGGAGGGGCCATAAACAAGTTAATAGTTCTTCAAAACTATTGAGGACATCAACAAATAAACTACCGCAGGGTTATTTAAACTGCGCAATACCGAATCAAATGTGAAATTGATACAAAATACAGCATCAATATTCCATATTTACGCCGCAGGCCGGACTGCGGGCAGATTCACCACGCGTCTGGTGTTCCCTATTATTGAGCCTTTTACATATTCAATCTCGGGTTTTATATTCCGTTCGAGCCACCAGGCGGGATGGCGTTTTAAACCTTTGTCGGCGATCATTTTGAAATATTCTATCGTGTAAATGGTAATCAAATGATTGCAAACCAATTATGAGACATAACTGTTAACTAAGTTTTTTCTAACTAATAGGCCTGAAAGGAGTTTTTGGTAAAGGGATTTAATTTTATACTTGGTTCTTTTGCCCTTTAATTTTTAGGAGTAAAATGATTGTTTTTGTTAAATAAGTGCATACTTACTGCAGTACGTAGTGTATTATAGTTATTGCATTATAGTTAAACGTTTTATCGTCCCCCGATAATGGCGTTTGGTGGCAGTTTGAGAGTGATTTTATTCAGTTTATTTGCTAGAACCTGTAAATTTAAAATTAACACCAATAATGAACCCCAATAGCAAAATTAACCTAGCAGAGGTTTATAATACGGTAACCGTTATAAACAGAAGAGTATTTTTTTTTGGCTATTTTTCATTTCTTAGCACATTTTGAATTTTGGTGGAGAGTAAACATAAACATCTGTGAGTGGATATCACGTCTTACAATTTGATCATTCCGAGCATTATGATAGCCAATGCTACTGTCTTATACGCGTATTACTGCTACACTATTGCCGTCTACACAGACCTTTGTACTGGATTAAAAAACAGCCAAAACCTCCTGTTCATACTTATACTTTACATGATACTAAGCATTATTCATCAAGACTTTTTTCCATTTTAATTGTTATTTATTATTTCTTCAATGTGCTATAACATTTAAAATTTAACATTTACAATAAACCTGACGTAGAGCTAGTTGCCAGCCTAACTGTTTCTACCAGTGATTTATTGTTGAAGCTTGGAACTCGAAGCTGCTGTATACAAGGCACTTTAAAACAAAACCACTTTATTTTGACCAGCTGTAACATATATGAATAGTTCATAATTAAAGAAAATATCACTTAGTATAGTCCTTAAGACTGAACTCAAGGGCGGTCTGGCTAGGTCGACTGGTCGGCGACAGCCGAGAGTTCCGAAAACTAATACAAATTTCAATAAATGAGGAGTATACGAGTTTTAACGTATCTGCAACCACAGGAATGCTGTTTTAACCAGGATAAGAATTACACTTTTAGATTTATTTTAATTTGTCAGAGATCAGGTTTGTTTCAGTATAATCTTAATACTTGTTTACCCTTGTAACAATAGTCAATACTAGTGGCTTGAAGGGGCGATGGCCCCTAACCGGGACCTACGATAACTCGTAGGTCCGCCCTAACCCCCTAGCCTTACTCCAAGTAGGGAACACATGTCAGCTCGTAAACAACAAATGCACTTAATCACTTACTTGTTTTAATGTAAACAAATCAGACGTTTTTAAATCCCCATAATCTTCTTATTGGGGAAGTTTTACGTTATTTATCGTTTGCTGGTAACTTTTTAGAAATACTGCTATTTTTCCCGAGTCCCTGGGATGAAGACCTTTAATTTGAGCCGTCTCCCAATATCCTGCAGTTTGCCAAACTCCCACAATTATGACTTACAAATTTCGCTTTCAGAATTATATATAAAGATATAATCTAAAGCTAGTATTACTGCTACCCATGGTGTGCAAATACAAATACAAATCTACAAATAGGTCTACAAATAAGTGAGCTACTCCAGTGTCTAAAATGGGTCAATTACGCGCATCTACGTCACACGGGATGCAAGCTCAAGCTCCAATTGGCTGACATACATTTGTTTTTTTTCTACAATCAGCTGACACCTGATGTGCCGGCTTGCATCCCGAGTTACGTCACAGAACCTGCGCAATAGCACACCTATTTTTTTCTTTCCAACATGGCTGCTACCAGTAAACTCCCGTCCTTTTATTCTGCTTTTAAAATGTTTTTAATATTTTTTTAAAATTCATTGTCTGTTCTGCAAACGTGTTCGATTTCTAAACCATTCAAACGGTGAAATGTTGCGTTAGAGTTGACCCAGGATAGTGTATTTTTATTTTAACTGAAACAACGTATATACATTGTCTGCCTTCTGAACACTGATCAATTTTATATCACCCATTAACTTCACTACCATAATTTCTTCCTTTCCTCCCATTTTATTTTCCCAATATAACGAAAGGATGATTTTCTGCTATTTTGGTGGACAGTTATGTGTTATATTATTGCCACATCTAAACTAAAATGTTACTGTCGAACGGTTAATTTTTTACTCGGCCTTATAGAAAGGCTTTTTCGATTGAGATTTTTAAACTACGAAAGTGCTTTTTTTAGTTAATTAACTATGTAGACTGGACTGTTGGAGTTTGCTGCTGCTGCTTTACAGTTTAGTGTGATGATTTTAAATATGCGTTTAGAAAATAACAAAACAAAAATTTAAATCTAGTGCTGTCCATGGATGGATAACGTTGTAAAATCTTTAAAGCATTGAAAAATAGAATAGAATAGAATAGAATATTTTTTATTTTCTTATGATACATAACGAAAATACATATTTGTTACTTTATTTAAAATTATGTAGCTTGTTTGTAACTTAAATAAATAATAAATGTCCATTTGACTTGTCAAGCTGACATAAAATAAAAATAAACTAATGAGAAAACAACAGGGCCTCTTAAGGCCTGTTTTGAGGTTCCATCACTTAAATCAAAATAACGTAAAGTAAGCGAACAGAAATGATCGAAATATAATAAACACAGTTGTCTCAGACAACCTATGTGTATAAAAAATAATAAATAAATACAAAATTAAATATTTTACGTGCCTTATTTTCTCACATAAACACTGAAATTAAGCATGGGCTCAATGCATAAAAAACTAATTACAGAAAATAAATAATACTGCATTTATATATTCATATAGTGTATCATATAAATTATACATGTACTATAAAATTCTAAGGTTTACTCTTTCAAACCGCGCACCGCACTTGTGCCACCAGGCGGCTCATGGCCCTCCCCGGAGGCTTGCCTCCGGAGTTGGGTCTCCCCAGGTGCCGTCAAAGCTCATTGCATGCAATGCATAGTCCCTGTGTGGCATAGTCCTCCAAAGTGCGCCCTTATAAATTTACTCAGCTATAATATCAAAAATATAACTATTGCTGAATTTGAAATAAAAAATCAATATGCTCTAGTTGAAATAACCATTTCCTTAATCTACTTAAAATAGTTTGAATATTAAGTGTAATCTTTATACTTTCAGGAAGTTTATTAAACAGTTTCGGGGTTATAAAATTGAAAGTTTTTGTAAAAATGTATTGGTTGGCTTGGGAATAAAAAAATGGTTAGCTTTTCTTAATTTTATTTCTATACTCATTTTCATTTAGAGGCAGATTTCCACTTTTATTGTAGAAATTTTCAGAACTTTATAAACATAAATATATTTAAACGGAAGAATTATCTGACTTATGAAAAGAGGTTTTGATGGTTCATATCTGTTTTTGTATGAAATCAATCTTAAAATATGTTTCTGCTGAAAATATAACGGTTTAGTATATGACTCATAGCTATTACCCCAAAAGACTATGCCGTAATCGATTCTACTTTGTACCAAAGCAAAATACAAGATAAGCAGAACTTTACTATTACTGAGAGCCTTTAAAAAGTAAAAATATCTTATTGCATTGTTGATCTTATTCTTGAGTTTTGTTATGTGAATTTTCCATCCTAGCTCACTGTCAACATGCAGTCCTAGGTATTTTATATCGCCAATTTTATCTACAACAGCACATTTTAATGTACATATTGTGTGCTTATTTAAGCAATCAGCACACTTATACATAATGCTGTCACTAAATTTTATATTTTTCTTGAGGCTGAAATTAATGTATTTTGTTTTTTCAGCACTCAACATTAGCCGGTTCACAGTGAACCACCATTGGAGCGCTTCAAGGTCTTTGTTCATTGCCTGCTGAACTATTTCCCAATTATTTTCAGAGTAGCATAATGCTGTGTCGTCAGCAAATGAGGTTAGATTTCCTTGAAAATTGGCTTCACAAAGATCATTTATGTGTATTATAAACAACTTAGCCCCTAAAACAGAACCTTGGGGAACCCCATTTTTAATAACTCCCAATTCACTTAACACCAAATTAATCCTAATACAATGTTTTCTATCTAGTAGATAGCTCTTAAACCATTCATAAGCTGTTCCCCTAATACCATTGTTGTACAGCTTTTCTAACAAAATACTATGATCCACAGTGTCAAAAGCTTTTTTTATATCAAGGAAAAGCCCACTTACACTTTTATTTTCATTTATACCTTTATATACATCAGTCATAAAATTTAACAAAGCGTTCTCGGTATTCATTCCGGCCCTAAATCCAAATTGCTTAATACTAAAACACTTGGTACTTTCTAAAAATGATAACAATTTTTCTTCATTAATTTCTCAAATATCTTGGAAAAGCATGACAGCAAAGATATTGGCCTATAATTATTACATTGTGATTTTAAACCAGCCTTAAAACTACTGCATTTTTTAAAGTAGACGGAAAAATTCCACTTTTAAAGCTTAAGTTGAAAAAGGATGTTACTAGTGTTCCTTCAATTTGTAATTACTGTGGAAAAAATAATTCAGTCAGATTCAAGATAAGGACATGTATAGCATTTTTTATTTGGCAGACTAAATGTTTATGTATCAATTTCACAGATAACTTATGAGAATATGTCAAACATTCTATGAGGTTATTTCAAATGAGCAGCGAGTTCAACTAGTAATAGTTATATGGGCAGGCAAGATGTTTTATATTGCGGAAAAAACATCTAAGGTTGTTAATTCGCCACCTGCACCTGATTGTAGAAAAACGGTTTTAATTTTTTGTATTCAATATTATTTCTAAAATTAGTTTTCCACATAGATTTTATTTATGAAGTGTAGTTGTTTTAATGTATTTTAACTTTTCTTAAAGATGTCAAAGTACAACTAATGTTACTGAATAAATTTACAACCATTACCGAACATATTTTTGAATGACGAGGTTGTGATTAAGTCAGCTACTAAATACATAAATATGTAGTGCAACAACGGATAAAATAGTATTGACCTAGCTAGAGTTATTGTTTCACATAAATCAGTGTGATGTTCTTCGTCTTTTGATGTCACAAACATCATATTTGTTATCAATTCATCGAAACAGAAAATATCAAATATTTGATACTCCAGGAATAGTGCTTATATGACGACATTTTGGAAACGATTAAAGTGTTGAAGTCATGTCGTATCTCCTAAAGCTATATTTTCAAAGTACAGAAACTATTTCTAAGCGTTTAACATTATTTTGTTGTTGTGGTTTTTAAACTTTGGTGATTAGGCCAGTGAAAATGGGTTTCATCAATGAAATAATTGCAAGCAAAAATAGCTTTGCTGGAAAATGAGCACTGGGGTCTTCTGATTCAAATACCAAGTTTTCTAAATCGGGACAGGTGAGCTTTCGTCGCCATATTGGAAAATGGTGGAAATTATTTTTGAATTTGTTGTGCCATCTATTGACTTATTTAATACGCTAGGGGTTTTTTTGTGACTGGAACTCCTTCTAAAATTTTCAACCGATTTTGATATTTTTGGTGTCGTTGGATAGATCTTGGATTGAAGTTGTTTGTGCCTAAATTCCATAAAGATCGGACCTCAGGGAAGGGCCTTTCTGCCCTTCAAGTTCGTATTTTGTCCATAAGATTAACATTAAGAAAGAATTGTTTTAAATTGTAAGACCTAACAGCTGAACGGAGTAAAAACAGTTTATCAGCAAGAACACATGATCACTACGGTACTAGAAGGTAATGCAATAAGTAGTGGTGAAATGGCAAAGAGGCATACTATTCGGCGCTTTTTTCCCATGTTATTCTTATGGGGATCAGTTTTTGCACCGACACCCGATCCCACCCTACACAAATTTTCTTGTTAGCCTGTACTAATGTCCAACCCTTGCCTATATTAAATATATTGTCCCCATCCCTCCTCTATATTTTTTAAAATTTTCAAAAACTATCTCTGGTGTTTATGGTCTGATTTGTTTAAAACTTGGATATGTTATTGTCGTAGGCAAGTTTTTTAATAAATTACACTTACATTTCCCAAATTCACTATTACAGTCAAATTAAAAATTATTTTTGAAAAATACTGCCAATTGCCAACTTCTTTATTAACTGTCCGATTTGTCTGCAATTTGGATATGTTACTGTCCTAGGCAAGTGTTTTAATAAATTCCACTTACATTTCCCAAATTCACTATAACGGTCAAATTAAAAAATATTTTTGAAAAATACTGCCAATTGCCACCTTCTTTATTAACTGTCCGATTTGTCTTCAATTTGGATATGTTATTGTCGTAGGCAAGTGTTTTAATAAATTACACTTACATTTCCCAAATTCACTATTACGGTCAAATTAAAAAATATTTTTGAAAAATACTGCCAATTGCCAACTTCTTTATTTACTGTCCGATTTGTTTAAAATTTAGATATGTTATTGTCCTAGGCAAGTGTTTTAATAAATTCCACTTACATTTCCCAAATTCACTATTACAGTCAAATTAAAAAATATTTTTGAAAAATACTGCCAATTGCCAACTTCTTTATTTACTGTCCGATTTATTTAAAATTTGGATATGTTATTGTCCTAGGCAAGTCTTTTAATAAATTTCACTTACATATCCCAAATTCACTATTACGGTCAAATTAAAAAATATTTTTGAAAAATACTGCCAATTGCCAACTTCTTTATTTACTGTCCGATTTGTTTAAAACTTGGATATGTTATTGTCGTAGGCAAGTGTTTTAATAAATTACACTTACATTTCCCAAATTCACTATTACAGTCAAATTAAAAATTATTTTTGAAAAACACTGCCAATTGCCAACTTCTTTATTTACTGTCCGATTTGTTTAAAATTTGGATATGTTATTGTTGTAGGCTAATGTATATGCACCATCCACATTTTACAAATATTGCGGTTAAATTTTAAAAAAATTTGGAAAAATACTGCCAATTGGCAACTTCTTTATTTATGGTCTGATTTGTTTAAAATTTATATATGTCATTATTCTAGGCTAGTGTATATGTACCATCCACACATTTGACAAATTAACTATAATGGTCAAATTAAAAAAATATTTTGAAAAATATACTAACAATTTCAAACTTCTTTATTTTCGGATATGTTATAGCTCTTATATAGGTAACAAGACCACACTACCACACGTTCCATTACCCCCTACAATACAGTATTTTGTCTTTTTGTTTGTTTATTTTGCTGTAATCCCAAAACTGACTTTGCTGTTTATTGTCCGATTTGCCTACACTTTGGATATTGTCCTAAGCATTTATTGTCTGATTTATTTTTGGATATGTTATAGCCACCAACTATTATATCTAAAATTACAATATTATTTCCACCTATAATACAGTTGATGTGTTGTTTGTTTTGCCGCAACCTAAAAACTAACATTGGTATTTGTGTTTTTACAAAACTATATTTTGCGGTTGGATTAAAAAAAAATAAATGCAAGCTTATTATATTTGCCACAAGCTTATTATATACATCCAGCTGTTATATTTGCCACATTTCCAATATTGTTGTGACCCTCTAAACTACCTCTCATTGTAATATAATAAGTAATATATATCCACAATTATGGTCAAAACTGCCTAAATTTTGGATATGTTTTAAGCCAATGCGATAACAAAAATAAATTTTTAAAACCCAAAACAACTACACACAAAACACTAACCTTTCTTTGTGCTTGTTTGGAGTAGTCTTTATTTTATCCAACTTTAATTTTGTTTAATTTTGTTTAATTTTTAACTTTATTTTAATTTTGTAGTTAAAATCAAACTTCCCACATTCTAGCTCCCTTTCCAGCCAGTGATTGGAGACATAAAGGTTACGAATATTTTCAAACTGTACAATATATCTTTTTCTACCCCTATGTTGGACTTGTTTAATAGCGCTTATTAATAATTCTGCACCATCTTCCAAATCCTCCAGTCTACTACATTCTTTAAATTTAATATTACCTTTAATATCTTGCATCTCTATGTCTTCTTGTCCAACATCCCACACATTGTTACGGAAACTTAGGTTTTCTATTTTTGGAAAGGAATTACCATAAAACTTTGCGGTACCGTTAGTGTTAAAGCTTGCAAGTGGCTCGTTGGTAGGTAGGTAAATAATGTCCAAATCACCTCTATATGGCAACACGCTATAACCTTCCCTATTCTTATTTATCTCTATAAACACAGTTTTACAGACACCTTTAACACAGTATACACCCCTCCGTCCATCCTTTTCTGCCAACACTCCCACAAACTTGTTGTTTACTACAAACGCATACACTATATAATGTCCATAATGCTCTAGATCCTCCCAACGTCGCAGGA
The DNA here is from genome assembly GCA_963675035.1 of Allygus modestus. NCBI lineage: Eukaryota > Metazoa > Arthropoda > Insecta > Hemiptera > Cicadellidae > Allygus > Allygus modestus. The sequence goes on from OY776116.1 coordinate 43,821,650, forward strand.
AGTAATCTTTTAATTTATCCTCTCTTTCCCTTCTTTCTTGTTCTTTAGCCAACTGTGCTTTGTATTCCTCTGCAACAGTATTTTCCACATATTCCAATTTACGCTTATTACTGTCGATGTCTTCTAATTCCAATTTCCTCTTTTTGGAACAACTCTCTAAGAAAGGCTTGGAAAGTGGCTCTATTTCTTTAATAGTGTATGGGTACAGTTTATTGGTCCGGCTTCTTAAAACGTAGGGAGTAAGGTTAGGACTTTCCACTAAGCCTAATTCTTCTAAATTGATGTGTTTAGGTATAGTGGAGAAAGGTGTATTTGATTTTGTAAAACATGTGCCCCCAGATTTGATGTAACACTTATGCTTTACACTTATGGCATCCTCCTCTATTACCTCTACATAGTTAGTTGGCAAACAGTTAAAGCTAAATGCAGATAGAGCATACTTTATTAACTTTTCCCTTTGTGTACTATCTTTTGGCAGTTTTAGTTGTACTCCAGTTATCTTCTTCGTATTACTATTACCCCAATATGCGTATTGTAATAAATCATTAAACACTAAACAACAACTGTTTTGTAATTGATTGGCAACTTTCACCCACATCTTATGCAGAGGTACAGCATAGAATGGAGCATTTTGAAAGTACCGTTTGTTGTCTTCTATTAGACTTAAACAATCTCTTAAAGGTTCAAACCCTTTACCAAAACCTCTACAATAGTTATAGATTGTTGCCTCTAACCTTGTTATTCCATTCTCTCTAGCTAGTTTAGACGAGAACGTTTCTTTTAGTCTCGCATCTGGACAGTTTACAAAGTTTATTATATGGTTTCCTATACTTTTAATTACTCCAGGGCTTGTAATCTGGCATATAAATTTATTATATATTTTTACCCTGCTATTTACATTAAACCATGTTAAACAATCTTTACTAACATTATCTACAATAACATTATATCCATTCTTGTACGCCCCTTGGTAGCAAAAGTTAAAGTTTTCTCTAAGATATTGGCACATTTCCTCTTTATTAAATATTCCAGCCAAATCTAGTGTTATATCGAAATCCATAAGATAGTACATTTCTTTTTCCAGATCTTGCAGTATCTTTGGAAGATCTTCCAACAAATCCTTAATTTTAACATTTGCAAGCTCTATTTTATAGGGAATTGCTATAGGATCATCATACTTTTGTTTAATTTGGTCAATATCTTTCTTTATTATTTGTAACACACCCTCGCTTTGGACCCCAGAGGACCTCTCCAAGGAGAATGGTAGTTTGGCCACAACACCATGTCGAGCTAAAGAGAACTTTTTAAATATTCCTCGTAAGTAGCTATTAAACGAGCCACATATTTCCTTCTTAACTTTAAATTTATTCCGAACGTCCCCATCACAATCCGTAACATTGGTTATCTTAACTAACATTATGTTATCACAAAACGCATCCGTTATAGATGTTAAGTTATTTAATTTTGGTTCGCCCTCGCAATAGTTTATATTACCTATGTCTGTAAGAAGGTTATTATTACGTAGATTTTCTAATAAAAACCATATACCGAATCTTTCGTTAGTAGGTTTAATACAATTTCCCAATAAATGGCTAACAGAGTACATTTCTTTTATACAAAAAAGTAGCGGAAACATGTAAACAGGACAGATTACACTATAGGTATATATGTGTTGTAAATATATGGATATTGTATATAAACACAGGCGAGCGGTAAGTGTAACATGTAAGTGGACACCCATATGCAAATATGGAATACCCACTATTAATATAATTCCAAATTCGACTAAATAAGTTTATAGTCTCAATATAATTAACATATTAACACATTACGACACAGGCACAGATACTGGTTTACAGCCATTTTACACAACTTTACAGGTTCTGTCAACCGACACAAAAAATAGTTTGTAAATTGTGTAAGAAATATATGTAATATAAACAAATTTAACACAATCATAACATTTTGAGGACACAATGTTTGGCTAATATATCGGATGTTGTACCAATACTGACCTTTGTCTAAATAGTAATGGATTGATTACATGCTGCACTATGTGATTTGTCTTAGGCAATACACTTCCAACACATTTCCTGTCTAATATCTGGCCGGTTGTATCCAGCACATTTATGTTTTACTTTACAACAACACAATGAGACGTCTATTCTGCTGCTTATACAACAGATGTACAGGTCTTGTAGAATGTGCGTATTAAATACATATATTACTCTACTGCACAGGATGTAGGGTTTAATAGTACAAAACCTAATACAAGGACTAAGAATAGAATTATAGAATTTTGACAATTTGGGTACTAATGTTAATATGTTAATTATATTGAGACTATAAACTTATTTAGTCGAATTTGGAATTATATTAATAGTGGGTATTCCATATTTGCATATGGGTGTCCACTTACATGTTACACTTACCGCTCGCCTGTGTTTATATACAATATCCATATATTTACAACACATATATACCTATAGTGTAATCTGTCCTGTTTACATGTTTCCGCTACTTTTTTGTATAAAAGAAATGTACTCTGTTAGCCATTTATTGGGAAATTGTATTAAACCTACTAACGAAAGATTCGGTATATGGTTTTTATTAGAAAATCTACGTAATAATAACCTTCTTACAGACATAGGTAATATAAACTATTGCGAGGGCGAACCAAAATTAAATAACTTAACATCTATAACGGATGCGTTTTGTGATAACATAATGTTAGTTAAGATAACCAATGTTACGGATTGTGATGGGGACGTTCGGAATAAATTTAAAGTTAAGAAGGAAATATGTGGCTCGTTTAATAGCTACTTACGAGGAATATTTAAAAAGTTCTCTTTAGCTCGACATGGTGTTGTGGCCAAACTACCATTCTCCTTGGAGAGGTCCTCTGGGGTCCAAAGCGAGGGTGTGTTACAAATAATAAAGAAAGATATTGACCAAATTAAACAAAAGTATGATGATCCTATAGCAATTCCCTATAAAATAGAGCTTGCAAATGTTAAAATTAAGGATTTGTTGGAAGATCTTCCAAAGATACTGCAAGATCTGGAAAAAGAAATGTACTATCTTATGGATTTCGATATAACACTAGATTTGGCTGGAATATTTAATAAAGAGGAAATGTGCCAATATCTTAGAGAAAACTTTAACTTTTGCTACCAAGGGGCGTACAAGAATGGATATAATGTTATTGTAGATAATGTTAGTAAAGATTGTTTAACATGGTTTAATGTAAATAGCAGGGTAAAAATATATAATAAATTTATATGCCAGATTACAAGCCCTGGAGTAATTAAAAGTATAGGAAACCATATAATAAACTTTGTAAACTGTCCAGATGCGAGACTAAAAGAAACGTTCTCGTCTAAACTAGCTAGAGAGAATGGAATAACAAGGTTAGAGGCAACAATCTATAACTATTGTAGAGGTTTTGGTAAAGGGTTTGAACCTTTAAGAGATTGTTTAAGTCTAATAGAAGACAACAAACGGTACTTTCAAAATGCTCCATTCTATGCTGTACCTCTGCATAAGATGTGGGTGAAAGTTGCCAATCAATTACAAAACAGTTGTTGTTTAGTGTTTAATGATTTATTACAATACGCATATTGGGGTAATAGTAATACGAAGAAGATAACTGGAGTACAACTAAAACTGCCAAAAGATAGTACACAAAGGGAAAAGTTAATAAAGTATGCTCTATCTGCATTTAGCTTTAACTGTTTGCCAACTAACTATGTAGAGGTAATAGAGGAGGATGCCATAAGTGTAAAGCATAAGTGTTACATCAAATCTGGGGGCACATGTTTTACAAAATCAAATACACCTTTCTCCACTATACCTAAACACATCAATTTAGAAGAATTAGGCTTAGTGGAAAGTCCTAACCTTACTCCCTACGTTTTAAGAAGCCGGACCAATAAACTGTACCCATACACTATTAAAGAAATAGAGCCACTTTCCAAGCCTTTCTTAGAGAGTTGTTCCAAAAAGAGGAAATTGGAATTAGAAGACATCGACAGTAATAAGCGTAAATTGGAATATGTGGAAAATACTGTTGCAGAGGAATACAAAGCACAGTTGGCTAAAGAACAAGAAAGAAGGGAAAGAGAGGATAAATTAAAAGATTACTTCCTGCGACGTTGGGAGGATCTAGAGCATTATGGACATTATATAGTGTATGCGTTTGTAGTAAACAACAAGTTTGTGGGAGTGTTGGCAGAAAAGGATGGACGGAGGGGTGTATACTGTGTTAAAGGTGTCTGTAAAACTGTGTTTATAGAGATAAATAAGAATAGGGAAGGTTATAGCGTGTTGCCATATAGAGGTGATTTGGACATTATTTACCTACCTACCAACGAGCCACTTGCAAGCTTTAACACTAACGGTACCGCAAAGTTTTATGGTAATTCCTTTCCAAAAATAGAAAACCTAAGTTTCCGTAACAATGTGTGGGATGTTGGACAAGAAGACATAGAGATGCAAGATATTAAAGGTAATATTAAATTTAAAGAATGTAGTAGACTGGAGGATTTGGAAGATGGTGCAGAATTATTAATAAGCGCTATTAAACAAGTCCAACATAGGGGTAGAAAAAGATATATTGTACAGTTTGAAAATATTCGTAACCTTTATGTCTCCAATCACTGGCTGGAAAGGGAGCTAGAATGTGGGAAGTTTGATTTTAACTACAAAATTAAAATTAAGTTGGATAAAATAAAGACTACTCCAAACAAGCACAAAGAAAGGTTAGTGTTTTGTGTGTAGTTGTTTTGGGTTTTAAAAATTTATTTTTGTTATCGCATTGGCTTAAAACATATCCAAAATTTAGGCAGTTTTGACCATAATTGTGGATATATATTACTTATTATATTACAATGAGAGGTAGTTTAGAGGGTCACAACAATATTGGAAATGTGGCAAATATAACAGCTGGATGTATATAATAAGCTTGTGGCAAATATAATAAGCTTGCATTTATTTTTTTTTAATCCAACCGCAAAATATAGTTTTGTAAAAACACAAATACCAATGTTAGTTTTTAGGTTGCGGCAAAACAAACAACACATCAACTGTATTATAGGTGGAAATAATATTGTAATTTTAGATATAATAGTTGGTGGCTATAACATATCCAAAAATAAATCAGACAATAAATGCTTAGGACAATATCCAAAGTGTAGGCAAATCGGACAATAAACAGCAAAGTCAGTTTTGGGATTACAGCAAAATAAACAAACAAAAAGACAAAATACTGTATTGTAGGGGGTAATGGAACGTGTGGTAGTGTGGTCTTGTTACCTATATAAGAGCTATAACATATCCGAAAATAAAGAAGTTTGAAATTGTTAGTATATTTTTCAAAATATTTTTTTAATTTGACCATTATAGTTAATTTGTCAAATGTGTGGATGGTACATATACACTAGCCTAGAATAATGACATATATAAATTTTAAACAAATCAGACCATAAATAAAGAAGTTGCCAATTGGCAGTATTTTTCCAAATTTTTTTAAAATTTAACCGCAATATTTGTAAAATGTGGATGGTGCATATACATTAGCCTACAACAATAACATATCCAAATTTTAAACAAATCGGACAGTAAATAAAGAAGTTGGCAATTGGCAGTGTTTTTCAAAAATAATTTTTAATTTGACTGTAATAGTGAATTTGGGAAATGTAAGTGTAATTTATTAAAACACTTGCCTACGACAATAACATATCCAAGTTTTAAACAAATCGGACAGTAAATAAAGAAGTTGGCAATTGGCAGTATTTTTCAAAAATATTTTTTAATTTGACCGTAATAGTGAATTTGGGATATGTAAGTGAAATTTATTAAAAGACTTGCCTAGGACAATAACATATCCAAATTTTAAATAAATCGGACAGTAAATAAAGAAGTTGGCAATTGGCAGTATTTTTCAAAAATATTTTTTAATTTGACTGTAATAGTGAATTTGGGAAATGTAAGTGGAATTTATTAAAACACTTGCCTAGGACAATAACATATCTAAATTTTAAACAAATCGGACAGTAAATAAAGAAGTTGGCAATTGGCAGTATTTTTCAAAAATATTTTTTAATTTGACCGTAATAGTGAATTTGGGAAATGTAAGTGTAATTTATTAAAACACTTGCCTACGACAATAACATATCCAAATTGAAGACAAATCGGACAGTTAATAAAGAAGGTGGCAATTGGCAGTATTTTTCAAAAATATTTTTTAATTTGACCGTTATAGTGAATTTGGGAAATGTAAGTGGAATTTATTAAAACACTTGCCTAGGACAGTAACATATCCAAATTGCAGACAAATCGGACAGTTAATAAAGAAGTTGGCAATTGGCAGTATTTTTCAAAAATAATTTTTAATTTGACTGTAATAGTGAATTTGGGAAATGTAAGTGTAATTTATTAAAAAACTTGCCTACGACAATAACATATCCAAGTTTTAAACAAATCAGACCATAAACACCAGAGATAGTTTTTGAAAATTTTAAAAAATATAGAGGAGGGATGGGGACAATATATTTAATATAGGCAAGGGTTGGACATTAGTACAGGCTAACAAGAAAATTTGTGTAGGGTGGGATCGGGCGTCGGTGCAAAAACTGATCCCCATAAGAATAACATGGGAAAAAAGCGCCGAATAGTATGCCTCTTTGCCATTTCACCACTACTGCAATATGTGCATAATTCTTATTGTTAATGTTAGCATTAATCATTAAAACATTAGTTTATAACGTTTATCCCAGAGTGCGGCACATGAAACTTTCTTAAATAGTAATAAATATATTCTTTAGGCTGAATTATTCCATAAAATAATATTTTACTTTTGAATAATAACAAAAATTTTAAAAACATTGTACCTTTTAATTTTTATCAACCTTAAGAGCACAGTGTAGTTGATTTTCAAGGAAGTATTTTTTATATATGACACTAGCTGGTACTCGGCGCGACTTTGTTCACTTGACCTTTCTTTGTTACCGCTTATTTCCGTTTCTTTTCCCGCTGGTAAAATATTGTTTCCTTGGAAACTAAAATTAAATCACTGTCCCATGAGGTTAACTCTGATAATTTTTAAGCAAGCACATGTTAAATGCCAGTAGGACGGAGGCCCAGTAGATATTTAGTATGGGTCTGTAGGTTATATTCTCATGTACCTATCTTCCCACACAATTTTAGCAACATCATTACAGAATTATACATTTTTTACTAAACATTACGTATAAATTACAGTGGGGTGGCACGCCATAGAATGTTTGGAACAGGAGAAGGACATGGATTGATTGGAATTTCAGGATCACCTGTACTCTAGGTGGTTATGATAGTTAACATGGGAAGAAGCCAGTGGGGTGGAGCCCAAAATCATATTTTGATCAGGAATAGGCCTATGTCTGCTTTGAGTATATTAGTTACCTTCCACCTGAACTTCAGATCCATAATTACAGTAGTAGGAGTAGGTGCAAGGTGATAAGCTTGATTTTAAAAGCCAATGGGGTAGTGCCACATATGAGTTGGATTAGGAGTAGCACAACATTTGATTCTAAAGTAGGGTATTTTTCGTAAACTATAGTATTATCGGTTCAGCAGTTGGGTGTGTGATTATTAACATGTGAATAATAAAGGTCTGCGGTGCGGAGTCCTAAACAGTATTTTGATCAGTCGTAGGTCTATTTTGATTTGAGTTGGTTAGCCATATTCCTTCATATCTTCAGTCCTATCAGTCCAGTGGTAGGTGCGAGATGGTAAACATTACTTTAAATACCAATTAGGTGGCGTTGGATTGAGGGAACGTATATTTGAGTCTTGTGTATTATTTATTTCCCTACCAAATTTCGGCTCCATCGTTTCAGTCTTGGTGCATTATGGCCAGCTTGATTATATTAAATGCCAGTGGGGCGAAGTCCTAAAGTATAATATTACCAGAGGTAGACCTACCTTGAGCTATCAGCTATCTTTCTACTGAATTTTAGCTTCGTAAGTCAAGTAGTAGGTTAGGTAGTAGGATGGTTGTAATAAGTAGTTGAAGGTCAAGAGGGCAGAGCCCTAAACAATTTGCGGAACAGGGGAACACAAATTATTTCGGACTATACATAAGCCTAAGGGGGGGGGGGGTGATGGGGAAACCATCGACCACGAAAACATTTATTTTAATCGGGTAGAGTGCAACAAACAAAAACAAATGATACGTAATTAGCAGGTTTTTGATTGTATGTTATAATCAAGGGAATAAGATTAAATAAATATGTGTATACTAGTGGCTTGAAGGGGCCATAGCCCCTAACCTTACTCCAAAACTCTGCCTAATCGAACACATGTCAGTTCGTAAATAAAATAGATTCTTAATCAAATGTTTTAGTGTAAACAAAGCAGACGTTTTTAATTTTCTATGCTTTTCTTATGGCGGATGTTTTACGTTATTTCTCGTTTGCTGGTAACTTTATGGAGATAGCTATTTTTCCCGAGTCCCTGGGGTCGAGACCTTTAAGTTGAGCCCTCTCCCATCATCCTGCGTTTTGCAAACTCCCACAATTTTGACTTAAATATTTCGCTTACAGAATTATATATAAAGATTACTAGAAAACCACCAAAGCTTCCAGCAGATCTTTATCAGAATGTGTTAGTCAGATGTAACAAGTTGAGAATCACAAAAAATAACGTTTTGTGAAGACAATATGTTATGTTTTATGGAAGACAATGAATTATACCATCCTTCAATTCAGAGTCTCCATATATTGTAAACCAAAGTTACCATGCCATAAATTTTGTGCAAAATGAACTTCCCTTATTCACAATGGTTATTTACCCAAAATTTGTTAAAATTGTTCAAAACCCAGAACTTAGAGAGTTGGCACATTGTAGACCTGAGGGGTATTTAAAGCAAAACAAAATAGTCAATATCAAGTAAAAAGAATCTATAATGAGTTATCATATGTTTGGAAAAGATTCGGCCCATTTATACACAACCAGAATTCCAAAAACCTCAGTTGCCACATGCCCATATATTATAGTCTGAGACAATAAGGATTGAATAGCGATGCAGATGATAATATTTATAAATTTCATGCTCATCAAAGCGAGATTTTGAGCAACGGGTTTAATAGTAACAAGTTATTCTTGTATCCGATTTTGCTACAATTTGAAATAAACCTGTTAAATTACCACATATTGGACCTGTTGAAGCCAGACCCACATTTCAAGATCCAACTAGTATTATTGCCCGTTTTACCGAAAAAATTTGGTTTTTAAGTTTTTTGACCATGTATTTTTAATTATTTTAACGCTTGCCTTTATGTTGTAAAGCTAAAAAAACTAACATTTTTGTATTTTGATCATGATTTTATATTGAGTGGTTCTGGATGAAATTTAAGAAAGCGTGTCGGTGAAAAATGCAGTACGTTGCCTATCAATGTTTTTCTTATGGGAAATTAATACATTTTCAGACCAAAGTCAGTTGAAAATATATTTAAATTTAGTCCAACAGTTAAAACCCGTTGGTAGTAATGCAATCCAAGCAATTTTCAACCGATTAGAAGGGGAAAGAAGATTTAGGCAACGTACTGACTGTATCAAATATGTATTTACTTTTAAATTACTTATCAAATTTTACTTTTCTCCAGAACCCGTTATCGTATAATGCTGATTAAAAATACAAATTTGTAGTTTTTTAAGCTAGTTTTAATGTTAAGTTACATAAACAAATTATAAAAACGATTAGAATCAAATCAAATAAATCAGTGTTAATGGTAATAATTCCTACAATATTTATACGTTTAGTCAATTAAATTAATTTTTCTTGTATTATTGGTAATCAATGGTAATCAATATACAAACTGTCTAAATTTGGTCAAAATTGGATAAAAATGTACTGTTTATGAAATTGTTCATAAATAGTAACATACATTTCTATATAAAATCGAATAAAAATCCAATATTGTGAAAGCTCAGTTCATTCAAAGTAGAAAACTTGGTATTTGAATGAGGGGACCTCAGGTAACATTTCCCAGCAAAAATATTTCTGCTTGTATTCTTTTCATTTTTATAAAATTTGCTATCCTCTAATTTCCCTGGCCTAAATTTCGGAATGTAAATATCAGCTTTGAATAGCTTCAGTTTTTGACTGGAGTTTCATTTTGGGTTTTGCTATGTTGTGTTATACTAGCATTAAATAAGCATTATTTAACATAGGCTTACATTTAAATTCTTCCAAGTCCCCTCTCCCACCACCTTTACTCCAAAGAATTATTAATGTTCGATGAACTATCTTTACAACTTTTCACAATTATCAACCCAATTCAGAGGGGTTAACTAAATTGCTAATATTCAGATACAATATTTTGCCTATAAGTCTCCTAATTATTAGTGAATTTCCTATGGAAATTGAACTATTACCATGACCCGCACGGTAAAACTTAGGCCCGGAACCACCACTGTTGTACATATCAATCATTCAATATAATATCATCATGCAATAGTCAAGACTACACGACCACATTACTCTTTGTCAGCAACGGTACCATTCTACATCCACCTCCATGGAGTTACAATCGGACATTCTCATCTACAACGTCTTATAGGTAAGCCGCCTTTTACAACATGGTGGCAGCTATGGTTTCGAACTTCATAGCCCAAAGATTTTAAAGCTTATAAAAGCAAAGTTTTCTTTGATTATAGTGCGGAATAAAGTATTTTAAACAGTATTCATTTATTCTGAAGTGCGCGAAAGTTTAGTAAAGTAGCAGTTATTGAAAAGTGAAATCAAAGATCAAATCAAGATCGCATACCGAAAGAATAGTTTACAAAGGGTTTATTCTTATTTTAATAAAAAAAACACGACAGAAGAGTGGTATTAATTGAGTTCTACTTATTTTTCAACAAAGTCAAGAAGATAAACAGCATATTTTGTATTTTAAACAAGTTGGAAAAGTCGTTGCAAACGTGCAAACTTGTGCCTGGACAGTTCATGTTTCAGAAGGAAAAGGAAAGTTTGCAAAAACTTGAAAGTTTGTAAAACACATTTTCAATTTATACTGAAAACTGTAAGTATCTAATAGTACATGACTACTTTAGATTTACTGCAGGAAGACACAATATATCAAGAAAGAATTCACTGTTCTTCAGTAATAGGACTTGTAAAATTGTTAATAGCATACTAGGCCTGAGTCTAAGCCTAGTTCTCACAAACAGGAACTGCTAAGAAATCTTCTAATAGTACATGACTACTACTTAGAAATAATCTTCCTACAATTGAATCAAATAATTTTATCAGTTGAGGCTCAATTAATATTGTCTTGTTACACAGACAATAATTGCAACATAGGCTCAGACTTAGCTTGTTATTTTTGAGTTGCAGCTGAACATTGAATACCTAATCGTACAAGACTTCTATTTAGGAGCAATTAGCAGTTACTTTTGATAATTACACACAAATTGAAGTGTGATGAAAGTTATAAATAGGCCCTTAGTTTTAACTTCTTTATAGGCCTGAACTGTCTGGACATAGGCTAATCTATAGGCCTACTGAGAATATTTAAGTTCAAGTGGCTTACGGGTTAGGCTAGGCCTTTGAGATTATGCTTCATTAATAGTTGATTACTTGTATTTTTAATACTGAATAAATTTAAAATGACTGGTACCAGTACTGAAGCAAAAAAGGCAAATGAGGAGAAAGTTGTCTCAGTTAGCATGCATTTGCCACCACCATCTCCGATGGAAATTAGGGGAGATGTAGTGGAGAATAGGAAGTTTTTTAAGCTTCAATTTGATAATTATTCTATTGCCACTGGTCTTAAAGAAAAAGATGATAATGTTAAAGTGGCTACTCTCTTATCAGTTATAGGGAAAGACTGTTTAAAAATTTTTACAACTCTTGATCTAGATGAAAATCAAAAGGCTAAAGTGAGTGATATATTAGGAGGGTTTGACAAATACTTTGAACCTGAAAAAAATGTTATATACGAGAGGTTTGTTTTTGGTTCAGCAAGTCAAGAACCGAATGAAAAGATTGAACAGTATATTTGTAGGCTAAGACAGCTCAGCTCTACTTGTGACTATAAATCACTTGAATCTGAATTAATTCGAGATCGACTAGTTTTAGGGGTACATGATATGGGTCTTCGGAAGAAACTACTATCCGATCCTAAGCTTACATTGTCAGCGGCCATTGATCATTGTCGGGCACATGAAGCTACAGACACTCAGATGAGACGTCTCAATCACAAGGATAGTAATGAAACAAGGGAAGATATACATAAGATGCAAGGTACTACGGCTGGAAGACACCGATTTCAAGGTAGGACTCATCCAGCTACTTTTAATAAAAATAATCAGTCAAGGAAAAATTGTTTGTTCTGTGAAAATCAACATGAATTTAAAAGGGATGTGTGTCCTGCATTTGGAAAAGTTTGCGAAAAATGCAAAAAACCTAATCATTTTGCAAAAGTCTGTAAAAATAAATTTGCAGTTAGGTCTAAGCCTAGGTATAAGAATAAATACTCTAGGAACTCTAATCGTAATGTCCATTTAGTTGATGCCAATGAAAGCATTACTGATGACAGCAGCTCCGAATCACTTTATAAGATTGATTGCCTTAACTTAGCAAGATCGGATGAACCGATGCAGCATAAGAAACAATGGTATACTAAAGTTGCATTTTATACAGACAGCGTAAATAAAATGCGCTCTTTGAAGTGCCAACTGGACACTGGTGCTTCTTGTAACATAATGCACCAAACTGACTTCAATAAACTGAGTGTAAACAACACTGATAATTTAGTTCTTAAGGAAACTGATACTTTGTTGAAATGCTATAGTGGAAAAATTATCAAACCTGTTGGTGAAGTTGAGCTTAAATGTTTTCATGACAGTAAGGTGCATGAATTGATTTTTAAAATTGTGGATGGGCCGGCTTACCAGAAACCTCTATTGTCTGCGGAGTCTTGTGAGCAGCTCGGTATTATACGTGTTAATGCTAAGTTATGTAAAGTTGAACAAGTCCAGTCTCGTCTTGGGCAAAAGGAAGATATTGTAGAAGAATATGAGGATGTTTTCACAGTATTAGGCTGTCTCCCGGGAATCTATCACCTAGAAGTAGACTCAACGGTAACGCCAGTCAAGAATCCACCACGTAGAATTTCAATTCCTCTTAAGAAAAAACTTAAAGAAAAGATTGACGAACTAGAGGGTCAGGGTATTATTGTCAAAGAAACGTACCCGACAGACTGGATTAGTAATATTGTTGTCGTTATGAAAAACGATAAAATGAGAATTTGTCTTGATCCCAAAGATTTGAATTGTGCTCTGCAACGCCCTCACTATCAGTTGCCGACGATAGATGATATTTTGCCAGACTTAGCTAAAGCTAAAGTGTTTTCGGTTCTGGATGCCAAAAATGGATTTTGGCAGGTTAGGTTAGATGAAGAATCAAGTAAACTTACAACGTTCTGGACACCACAGGGTAGATACCATTGGAAGCGGCTACCATTTGGACTAGCCTCGGCTCCGGAAGAGTTTCAGAGAAGATTACATGAGGTTGGATGCGACCTTGAAGGAATTGCGGTTATTGCTGATGATATCCTAGTTTACGGTTGTGGGGACTCTGAAGAAGAAGCTAGGCTGGACCATGACGAAAAGCTGAAAAAACTCCTTGTCAGAGCCAGAGAGACAAATCTAAAGTTCAATAAAAAGAAAATGAGACTTAGAGAAAAAGAAGTCGCTTTTATGGGACACGTATTGTCCCGAGAGGGACTCAAATCTGATAAATCTAAAGTCAAAGCTATACAAGACATGAAACAACCTGAAAATGTAAAGGATGTTCAACGCTTCCTAGGTTTTGTCAATTATTTAGCCAAATTTGTACCATCTCTTGCAGAGCACTGTGAACCATTGAGACAATTGACAAGGAAAGACGTGCCATGGGAGTGGGACAAAACACACGATGAAGCCTTTCGAAATATCAAAAAATGTATCTCTTCTACTCCAGTTTTGAAATATTTCAATGTAAAAGAGCCAGTGACTATTCAGTGCGATGCGAGCAGTGTCGGACTAGGCGCAACTATTTTGCAGTCGGATCAGCCTATTGCGTTTGCATCACGAACATTGTCACCTGTTGAACGAAGATACGCTCAAATTGAAAAAGAGTGTCTTGCCATCCTTTTTGCCTGCAACCGGTTTCAACACTTTATTAGTGGGAAACAAGATGTGGTCATACAGACTGATCATCAACCCTTGGTTTCGATCTTCAAGAAGTCTCTCTTAAGTGCTCCACGGAGATTGCAGAGTATGCTTCTTAAACTCCAGAAATACAACTTCATTCTGGAGTACAAAAAAGGATCAGAGATGACATTAGCTGACACGTTATCCAGAGCTGCAGTACCGTACAACTGTTCTAACATGCAAGAAAACATTGAAATGTATCAGGTCTATCAAATCAGAGAAGAGAGCAAGTTATTTCAAAATATAGAGGAAATAGATGCAACACGGCATTTGAATGTGACCAAAGAACGTCTCAAGCAAATCAAAGAAATTACGGCACAGGACATGACTCTTAGTGCTCTGTCAAATGTGATAAGCTCTGGATGGCCTAACAAAAAAGAAGAACTAGACATACCGCTCAGAGAATATTGGAATTTCCGTGACGAACTTGTGGCTCATGACGGCCTCATTTTTAGAGGAAATAGGTTAGTTGTACCAACTGCAATGAGAAAAGAAATGTTGAAAAGAATCCATGCTAGCCATCCTGGCCTGGATGCTTCACTAAGAAAAGCTCGTGAAGCTTTATACTGGCCTCACATGTCAGACGAAATCAAGCAAAACATAGAACAGTGTAATACGACCTGTCTACTGAATGCTCCAAATCAACCTCACATGCCTATGCAAACTCACGTAATACCTGACCTACCATGGCAAAGAGTAGCAATGGATATATTTACCTTTAAAAGGAAGAATTACTTAGTTACAATAGATTATTTCTCCGACTTTTGGGAACTTGATGAACTATCAGACACTACAGCTTCAACACTAATTAAAGTAACAAAGAAAAATTTTAGCAGATGGGGAATCCCAAAGACTCTAGTAACAGACAATCCTATGAACTTTGTTAGCGAAGAATGGACCAGGTTCGCAAAAGAGTGGGAATTTAATCACGTTTCGTCCTCACCGTATCATGCCAGAGGAAACGGCAAAGCAGAAGCGACAGTGAAGATAGCCAAGAATTCATTGAAAAAGCTCTTTGACAAAACAGAAGAAGAAAATGTTGACATATGGCTTGCCATACTGGAATGGAGAAACATAGAGACTAAAGGAATTGGCAGCAGTCAAGTCCAGAGAATGATGTCTAGAAGAACACGATCACTTGTTCCAATGAAAATGGAGCTCTTTAAACCTCATGTTCCAGCTCAAGTAAAAAAAAAAAATAATTCGGAAAAAACAACAGTATAAATTTCATTACGACAAACAGTCAAAATATCTACCAGAGCTGGACGTTGGACAAGGAGTTGCAGTGTAAGACAAAACCTCAGCAAAGTAAGAGCAAATGGGATATGGGCACAGTAGTCGCCAAACCTTCAACCAGGTCATATGTAATACAGACGCCTGAAGGTCTCTATCGTAGAAACAGGGAGATGATAAAACCAACTTCTAGTCCGAGGTGTAAACATACAATGAAAAAACAATCTTTCACATTTGACTCACCATTTTCCCAGATTGATGAACGGCCTAAACTAACTCAACCTGATTTTGACACCGATCAACCTGAAAGCGACAGCAAGAAAACCACTCGTTCAGGGCGTATAATAAAGACTCCTGAACGCTATAAACTGTAAGAGAAAAGTAGAAGAGGAAGATAAGAAGATATTAATTTTGTTTTATTAATTTTGTTTATATTTTGTTGGGTTAGCCTAGTTAATGTTATGAAAGAGAAACAAGTTTAATTTCAAGAAGTAAAACAAGAAAACATTATTTTTCAATCCTTGAAGGGAAGGATGTTGTACATATCAATCATTCAAAATAATATCATCATGCAATAGTCAAGACTACACGACCACATTACTCTTTGTCAGCAACGGTACCATTCTACATCCTCCTCCATGGAGTTACAATCGGACATTCTCATCTACAACGTCTTATAGGTAAGCCGCCTTTTACAACAACCACAGAAGTTCCTAACGTGACCCCCTGAACACGTTTTAGGGGTTCGTTCAAAATTATATATATATATGTGTGTGTGTGTGTGTGTGTGTGTGTGTGTGTGTGTGTGTGTGTGTGTGTGTGTGTGTGTGTGTGTGTGTGTGTGTATGCACTCTAGCGATTTACTTCATTTTGGTTAGGGACGTTCCTTTCTATAATTAGTTGGACAAGTTTGTTGGGCAAAACAGTTTGAAAACTCTAAACCCCTTTTTTGGGGATTATCATTTCAAATTTTGAGTTTTTGGGCCCAAAAAGGGTCAGAAAAGCCCCGGACATAAAATTAATGCAAGTATTAAGATGAGAATTAGTGAAGCGAAACTTTTAAGCCCTCTCTCGTCATTCTAGCATATATACTTATCGAGTTACTAGGAGTACGCTCTTATATCACGTATAAGGATTGAGTGATCGCGTAAAAAAAAAAAAATGTTCCAATTGACAATATACCTCATGGGCCCTCCATTATAACTGCAGCTTGACAATGACATACAAATCCAGAACATGACAAACAATGAGGCCTGAAATCTGTCAGTCAGACAAAGTGCATATGAAGTAGTTACTCACCCCTCAGTCTCACTGAGGGCTGTATCATCTAGGCCCTCATAATAATATTAGCTGAAGATTTTGATAAAATGTAATATGTTGGCGGCAATAAAGGTCCCCAATCAGTGAGAGCACGTGGTTTAAAAGTAGTTATTTACACTTTGGTTCCACTGGAGGACCCATCAGGATATTTATTTTATTGTAGCTTAATATTGCTGTAAAAATCTATAAGTATAAATACAGAACTTGATGAACAATACGTTTTAAAATCAGTCAATTGGTTTTGAATGCCTAAATATTTTAAACTCTAATCCAGAGGTTTTAATGTAACACATTAACCTTACTGGGGGGAGGGGGGCTGTGCCCCCCAGGCCTCCCATTGTTATTGTAGCTTGATACGGTTGTTCAAATACATAGGCAACCTATAAATGCAGAACTTAAAAAACAATAAGGCTTAAATCATTCAATTTGTTTTTAAGAAGAATAAATTGCCTCATTTTAAAAAGAAAAGAAAAGTAGTACCTTATGTTAAATATAATCTAGGAAGAAATTAAAACTCTTTGACCCACTTCTTAGAATCCACGAGTCATTGTGTCAAGGTCCAAGATTTTGTATACATCTTAATATATAAATACCCCCGTAGCAGCAAACCTGCGTACTCAGCAAATTTCCAATGCATAAATATGCATATACATGTATCTTAATGCCACATAAAGCCACATATCAAGTTTCATCAATATACATTCATAAATAAACGATTTATGACATTTTAATTATTCTCCATAAGAATAACATGGCGGCTGAGTGTGCAGGTTTGCTGAAGCAAGGAACTACAAAAATGGGGTTTTACACAAATATCAATATAACTCAAGTAGGTAAAGCCACATACCAAATGTGAATAATTTATGTTCATAATTAAGGGAGATAACATGTTACTTATTCTCCATAAGAATAACATGGGACTGAGTACACAGGTTTGCTGCTACAGGAACTATCGGCCGAAAAATGTTTTTTAGTGCAAATATCAATAGACCACAACGCTATGAAGTAATATACCAAGTTTCATCAGCAAAAGTATATAAATAAGCGAGATATACAATTTATCTTATTCTCCGTAAGAATAACATTGGACAACATACTGGGTTTAGCACTTTCGATATCTCTGTAACCATTTGGCGTAGAGCAATGATCAAAACACTAAATTGTGCGTCGTTCTAAGCTGATTCCAATGGAAAAAAAACTAAAATTTGACTTTTTCAACAATTATATGTAAAAAGCTCAAAAAACCCACTTTTGGGAAACAAACCCCCCCCAAAATACCTCTTCGGATAGGTCGATCCGTCTGGTTTTCGAACTTAAAGTCATAAATGCTGCTTTACACGTTTATACCAAATTTTGTCAAAATTTGATTAATTTTACGACAGTTATCGTGCTCACGGATACACACACACACACACATATATATATATATATAGGCCTATATACAGTTTTTGAAAGAATGGTGTTTTTGGCATCTGAGGACCTCAAAATGAAAAGTTATCATGGTCATGAGCCTAGGTCTTGCCATGCCGACTACGGTAATAGCTTCTTCCCTATATGGGAAATTCGCTGAAATGGATCCCTATTTCCCTTAGTCACGCCATTACTTGAGAATTAGTGGACCAAATTGAATAATTATTTCTTGTTGAGTTCGTTTATGTCAGGACAAGGTTCTTATAAAAGACAATTTTTAATCTGACCTAAGAGCTCTGCCCCACAGGCCTTCAAAGTTCGTATTGATTTTATCTAAGTTCAGTTAGTTACACCAAGCAGCTGTAAACATACTTGAAAGGCATATACATATGTTGATTATAGAAATAATAAACGGTATCAGAAAACTGACACATACTTTCTCCCTTTTAGCCAAACTTAAATGACAAAAATATTTGTTATTTACTAAATATAGAATATGAAGTATAGATAAATGTACAGAAAATTGTCTAAAATAGTTGTTTTCAGAAATATCCACCCAAATTGCTTTTTTGGAGGCACTATAGAGTCCGTTGCTACACACAGTAGTTTTGAGAGGGGAAATGCCCCCTTGCCCCCCCAGGGTTAAATAGCAACACATTTCGAACATCATCTGTTGGTCAATGCTAACTTGACCTGCATATCAAATGAAATTGATCAGTAAATAAGAGATAAATAGTTATTTTTGTATTCCCCATAAGAATAACATTGGACAACGTACTGTGTTTACCGCTAAATGAAAATTTCAATTTTCTCCGCAACTAGCAATCGTAGAATAGTAATTTAAAATACTAATTTATTTAGTTTTTTGAGCTCTTTTTAATGGTGAATAGTAATCTTTTTTAACATTTATGATTTTTTATGAAAAATCCAAAAAACTGAATTTTTGATGTTTTAAGTCCTGTAATTTCTGAACCCGCATTTTGCCAGAAATGCGGGTGGTGTCATTTTGTTGGAAACCTAAAGTTCTACAAACCACGAAAGTTTAATCAAAATCGTTAGAGCCGTTTTTGAGAAATTTGGATTTTTCATGTTTTTTGGCGGTTTTTGGGGGATAATTACCCTTAAAAATCAAAAATTCAAAAAAATGAAAAAAATGCCTGGAGATATCGTGGATTAGTACCTACATACCAAATTTCATAAAAATCGGCCCATAGGTTAGGGCTCTAGCTCTGTACACATCCACACAGACACACACACACACACACACGGACACACACACACACACACAGACAGACATCACGTAAAAACCACTTTTTTGGGTTCAGGGAGCACCAAAACGAATATTTCCACTAACAACTCAAATTCGAAAATTTTTACGAAAACAATACTTTCTCCATATACTATGTATAGGGGGAGAAAGTAAAAAGCTACTTGAATGTAAACTCTCATTTTGGAAATAAAAAGAGTACTTGAATGGCAACTCAAACTCTTTTTTAGCGAATTTCCCCTATAGGGAAGAAGCTATTACCGTAGTCGGCATGGTAAGACCTAGGCCCGGGACCATGATAACTTTTCATTTTGAGGATATATATATATATATATATATATATATGTATATATATATATATATATATATATATATATATATATATATATGTCCGTGAGCACGATAACTCTCGTTAAAATGATCCGATTTTGATGAAATTTGGTATAAACGTGTAAAGCAACATTTATGACTAAGTTCAAAAACCAGCCACATCGCTCTATCCGAAGGGGTATTTTTGGGGGGTTTTGTACCCCAAAAATGGGTTTTTTGAATTTTTTACATGTAATTTTTGAAAAAATCAAATTTTAGTTTTTATCATTGGATTCAGCTTAAAAAACACACAATTTGGTATTTTCATCATTTCTCTACGTCAATTGGTTACCGAGATATTGAAAGTGCTAAACACAGTACGTTGTCTAATGTTATTCTTATGGAAGGGGGAAAAAATTGTATATCTCGCTTATTTATGAACGTATACTGACGAAACTTGGTATATGGCTTCATCTGGTTGTGGTATATTGATATTTGCTCAAAAAACTTTGTTTGCCAAAGGCACCCGTAGCAGCAAACCTTCGTAATTAGCCCCATGTTATTCTTATGGATAATAATTAAATGCCATGTCTCCCTTAATTATGAACATAAATTAATCAAATCTGTTATATGACTTTACCTAGTTGAGTTATATTGATATTAGCATAAAAATCCATTTTTTGTTTTCCTTGTTGCAGCAAACCTGCGTACTCAGCCCCAATGTTATTCTTATGGAGAATAATTAAAATTGTAATATCGCTTATTTGTGAATATATTTTTATGAAACTTGGTAAGTGGCTTTATGTAGTATTAATGAAAGGGTTAAGGGAAAGGATCCGAATATTTTCTTTCATTAGATCGTTAAGAATAAGTATAGCCTATTAACGTTTGTTAAATAGCCAAAATTACCCGTCACAAACAAACACACCAGATTGGAGAGAGGATTCTCTTGACTAATGCAGGGTGGTGTGAACTTTAAAATTCCATGAGAACGGAAGGGTACACTTTCATAAACGGAACAATACACAAAACCGAATAAATTTATTGATATATTGATTAGATCGACTGTAAAATATTTTATCATCTGTTTGTTAGTTATTACGTAATATTTGTTTTTTAGTTTTTTTTATCAAATAAACTTAAAATAAAAATGAAATAAACCTTACCTGCATAAACAAAATAATTGATTTACAAAACATAAAACTAAAAAACAAACAAATTTAAAAGGTTTCTAGGAAATAACTTTCTGGTATTACAGCAGCATGTAAAAAGAACTTACGATTTCCATAGATCCGTTAAAAGGTTGCTCCCGAGAATACATATTTAAGTATTATTGGAATCAACGTTTCTTACCTGGAAAAATTTCCAGACAATATCTTCCACATCTTTGAGACCGAACATAACCGAATAACCTAAATAATAGCTATACCGTATCGAACAATTTCATTTTGTTTTAGCGAATTTCCCCTATAGGGAAGAAGCTATTACCGTAGTCGGCATGGTAAGATCTAGGCCCGGGACCATGATAACTTTTCGTTTTGAGGTCCCCAAACCCCAAAAACACCATTCGTTCGTAATATATATATATATATATATATATATATATATATATATATATATATATGTGTCCATGAGCACGATAACTCTCGTAATAATTATCCGATTTTGATGAAATTTGGTATAATCGTGTAAAGCAGCATTTATGACTTAAAGTTCGAAAACCAGACAGATCGACCTATCCGAAGGGGTATTTTGGGGGGAGTTTGTACCCCAAAAATGGGGTTTTTGCGTTTTTTACATATCATTTTGGAAAACGTCAAATTTTAGTTTTTTTAGAATCAGTCTAAAAGACGCACAATTTGGTGTTTTGATCATTTCTCTATGTCAAATGGTTACAGATATATTGAAAGTGCTAAACACAGTACGTTGTCCAATGTTATTCTTATGGAGAATAAGAAAAATTGTATATCTCGCTTATTTATCAACTTATCCTGATGAAACTTGGTATATTGCTTCATATCGCTGTGGTCAATTGATATTTGCACTAAAAACACTTTTTGGCTGATAGTTCCCATAGCAGCAAACCTGCGTACTCAGCCCCATGTTATTCTTATAGAGAATAAGTAACGTGTTATCTCCCTTAATTATGAAAATAAATAAATAAAATTTGGTATGTGGCTTTACCTTCTCGAATTATATTGATATTTGTATAAAACCCCGTTTTTTGTGTTCCTTGCTTCAGCAACCCTGCATACTCAGCCGTCATGTTGTTCTTATGTAAAATAATTAAAATGTCATATAAATCGTTTATTTATGAATGTATATTGATGAAACTTGGTATGTGGATTTATGTGGTATTAAGATACATATATATGCATCGGAAATTCGCTGAGTACGCAGGTTTGCTGCTACGGGGGTATTTTATATGATCGCTCCATCATTTATGAATGTGTACCCGAATGAAAAGTTTCTGATAAACACACAACCTTATTTGTGAATGCTACAGTAAAAATCTTTCAGAAAAAATAATATAGGCTATGAATAAGTTATTGGTCCAATACTTTCTATTTCAACCGGTTATGAATATGCAACAGTTAAAACTGTTAACACACTGTGGTGGTCAGGATAAGATTAACGCGGTTTAATTATAGAGCTTTGTCACTTTTGTTAAAAAAGTGAAACCTCACTGGAAAACATCTAGCCAAAGAATAATAAAGACTAACATAAGTTGCAAAGAGGGGATTTGATTGGTTAACATATTTGTCGCCATGAAGATCGGAGGGTATAGAGCGTCAAAATGGCGGTCAGCATGTAAGCACAGTTTTTTACCCCAGACGAGACCTCTATAGATATATACCTCGTTGGATACGATAGGATTTGTTATTTAAAAAAACATAAGATAACCTAACCTAACACACTGTACAAGATGGGAGGTAAAAAAAATACCATTTCAACATCGGAGGTCACTCTTATCACTGACTTTGGCAAAAAATCAATTCCTAGGTTCTAAAATATAGAAAAAATAGCTAGGATAAACTGAAAAATACCTGAAACTCATTCCGTTAATATCAAAATAAAATTATGACCCCTATATAGTCTTGACACAGACTTGCTTGCTACATTGAGAAATACACCCGCTATTGGCTAAATACACGGCTAATTCATGTACTTCAGAACTTGACGTTAAATTAAAACATATTGTCAATATTAGCAAAATATGTACATACCACTAACTGTTTGTACGTTGTCTTCAGTTCCTCAATTGATAATCATCAAAAGTCCACATTTCTGATCCCAGTCATGGCCATGACGCCTCTAGCTTCCATGAAAAAAAAAACCCTAAGTGCGAGGCCTTTGTAGGCGCGAGGTCTTCGTAGGTGCGAGGCTCTTGTGCGGCTGCATCTGTCGCGCCGCCCTAAGGACGGCACTGGGTCCTTATAACGTTAAGTAGATACCTTGGGTTAGGTAAGGTGTATGAGGTGGTGTGGTCTGTCGGATTCATTTTAGTATGTTTGGCCATTCCAAGTTGGTCTACAGCTTACCTCAGCAAACTTCTCACAAAAAGCGAGTGGACATATGTGAGATTTTGTAAATCCCAAATATAGGCTAAGCTAGTCCTCTTATAAAATCCTCCCTAATAGACAACCAAGGCCTATATATGGATACTTACAGCAAGGCTGAAATTAGAATGTGATGGTTGACAAACAATAGCATTGGCCTACCGTATCTACATTATATGAAAGTTAAATAGGTATGGTAACTTAGTCTTAAAGAATACCATTTAATCTTCATATATTATTAAAACGTTGTAGACAGTATTTCATGTATATTGACAGCATCAGAAGTTTGTTTTTAGTCACATCTTTCTTATATAGGCTACATGTTACTTATGAATAAAACTGTAGGCTGTAGGCCTAAACCAAAACCTCAGGTCTAAAGTTATTCCCACAGATTATTTAACCAGTAATGGAATAATGTTGTCATTCTCGCCGATGTCACTTTTATCGTGTTAAATCCAACTAAACAAACCACAGTCTTATTTACAGATATGTATGAAACTACCATGGAAACGTATCCATAACTCAGAAGGTTTACATTTGATTACCGGTATTCTTACAATGTAAATTAAAATATTATTACTAAGCATGAAGAACGTCACGTTTATAGTTTATGATTTTCGAACAAGATGTTAGAACAAATTATCAAAAAATAAACTTCTAGTTCGTAATCGTAACCTCAAAAAAGTAATGCCAAACATCAAGATGACAGCAACTAAAGAATTTTGACTGTTCTAAAGAGCCTGTGTACGGTGTGCCACTAAGGTTAAAAGTGGTAGGGTAACTTACTAACTGAAGAATGTTAAAATAATTATTAAAATGTAATAATAATTCGACAATCTCCGGTATAGTTTATCAGAATCATTAAATCGTCAAAACGTTAACCTTAAAAATTTCATGACAATCCATCGACCGGTAGAAATGGAGAGCGTATCAGGAATTAGATTTTTAGACTGAGGTATAAGGATTTTCGCTTCGTTTCAATCCAATAAGATAACTTTATATATGAAATTATAAGGTTTCCACCAAACTACATAGCTTAGGTAGGTACCGGTAAACATAATTCTCTCCCCTTTCTGCTTGTGGATATTACGTGACAGGTAATATTAACAGATTGACCAACCTTAATATTTTCACATTAGGGCCTAACTAAGTAAGCAAATAATCTGTTGATAGCGATATTGTAATATGGCGATACAAAATGTATTGACACCAAAAGTTCTACTGCCGTTGTTTATTGTGAGGTCTGTATTTGAGTTTAAGTTTTTTTTTTACCTCATGTACATTTTAGACAATCACTTAACTTATCTGTTAGTTTATTTATTTGAAATCAGCAAGTATGTTTACCTACAGACATGATTGATTGGTCAGATTTACATGGTTGCTTATTAGTACGTTAACTACCTTGGGTTGGGTAATGTTTATAAGACAATGTGTTGTGGTAGGTTGATTTTAGTATGTTTAGCCATTCCAAGTACAATTAGCCTCGGCAAACTTAAGTTTACCACAAAAAGCAAGTGGACATTGGTGACATTTAGTAACTCACAAATGTAAATATAAGCTAGACCTATTATAACATTCCCCTGTATAGACTACCAAGACCTACTTATGGTTAGAATGAATTTACAGCAAAGCTAAAATTAAAATATATTTATGAAGATTGACCAACTTGACGGTTGGAAAACAACAATAGCATAGGCCTAAATTAACCTATATGAAAGGTAAATACTTAGTCAAAGGGTACTGTCTGTTATGACAATTAAAATGTTGTAAGTTTATTAATAATATAAAAAGTTAGTTTTTAGTCACACCTTGTATTATAATCATCCATGTTATGGCCAAAACTATAGGCTAATATACAAAACCTGAGTATTATTTGAACACAAACTATCTGCAAAAGAACACAGATACAAAACCACTAAAGATGTATGGTTGTGTTTAGTAGTGCTGAATAATCTTGGCATTCTCCGCGATGAATCATTTTATCGTATGAAATCCAACTTGAACCACAGTGCTTCACATAAGTTATGTGTATCGAAGTCACAAGGTATAACATCCCTAACTTACAGAATGTTTACATTTGATTATTGCTAAACCTTAGTGAAATTGTTATTATTATTGAATTCAAAAGAACGTCACGTTTTGAATTTAGAACAAATTAAATAAATAAACTGTTTGTAACGTAACTTCTAACCTAAACACAAACAACAAACAGCGATTGCGAACAAAACTAAATGACAGCAGCTGAGCTGATGTATTTTGACAGTTCTCCAGCAACACGGTACCACAAAGCTCAAATATGTACTGAAATAATGTTAAATGAAAAAACTGACAATTATTAAAATGTAATAATAATTTGACAATTATAGTTTATTTAAAGCATTAATTCATCAAAACGTTACCCTAAAAATTTCATGACAATCCATTAAACCGTTAAAATGTAGATAGCGTCACACTACTTCGAATTCCAAACTGAGTATAATGATTCTCTAACGTTCATCCAACAAACATATAAGCTATTAAATATTAATCAGTGTTAAAAATAGCAACCTAATTAATATACCGTAGCCTATCGAACAATTTCATTTGGTTCTTTATTTTGTTCCACTTATGAAAGTATACCCGAGCCGAGTAAGACCGAAACCATATTGGATTCGCCTGGGTAAATTAAATGTAAGTTAAACAAAAGTCAAAGCCTATTTAGGATTTAAAATTTGTATCACTTTACCCTTGTTTCTGAAAAACAAATGTGATTTCCAAACTCTAGAGGTAAATTTACATGAGGTTAGTTCAATGAAAATGATCATTTTCAATCGAAAAGTAGGCCTAGGATGAACTTGTGCCAAAAGGCACAATTATCCAGAGACTAAGTTTTACCTTACCGAACAATTTTATAAAATGTTTATTTTGGATAAAAATGAAGAAATCTAGTCAAAAATTGGATTAAAACAGTGGTGTATGGGCATCATAAACTATGCCTAGAAAATTAAAGTCGATAGGCATACCTTACAAATATTAACCTCCAAAAAGGACCAAACTTATTGAGTTTGCCTTATAGCCTTATTGAGTTTGAATAAACAAGTTCTGGTAATGCAATTATCATTTTGTAGGAAAATAAATTTATATTAAACTTCAGTTTTCAATCTGACAAAAAGGAAATAGGCTAGTCCCAGAAAATGGTGAAAAGTAATGTGCCACATAAGTTTTAATAACATACCATCATAGTTAAAAGCACGATGTATAGGTAGCTATAGTTTGTTCTGTTTTCTGTTCTTACAAATGTTAATTATTGTAATATTGTAAAGTTGTATTGGTGATAGCCGCCAAATAAAAAACCAAAACATTAATTTTATTTGGTAACTTACCGTAAGTTTTATAAGCGAGATAATAATGTTTTTAACAAATTAAGACTTTCTACTGTTAATGAGTGGAAATTATAATGTAAATAATTACATATATTAGCGTATAATCACTTTAATAATAACTTTAATAATTTTCTTGTTGACATCTTTACTTTCGGTTATAATTCTGTCGTCTGGAGTCTGGACTGGCCAAAGTCCCATTAATAGTGCAGCGCTCAGCCTGCATTTCTTTACATAGAGTACGGTACCAATAAAGTTATTTATTATAATAGTATTTAAAATAATAATGCATCTTTTAATTAGTATAACATAAAATATATATACAACTTTTAAAAGCTAATAAAATTTAAAACTTAGTTTTTGTGTTTCAAGTTACGAAAATAAGTTTTTTCCTAGTCAACATGAACATGAATAACTACAGTTCTGTAGTGAATCTATGGCACTGTGACTTACGTTACTCTATAGTTGAAACATAGACGTTGGCTAAATATCAACGATTCAAGTACCACTAAAATGGCTCCCAATGTTAATCTTATGGGATAAAAAATAGATTTGTTTTAAAGATAATTTTATTATCACTTAACCAAATATTCCCAATAACGAACTTGACCGAGATTTCGTACTATAGAATCTATCTCTAAAGTTTGAAGTGGATCTGTAGAGGCGTTTTTGAGTTATTTATGTCACAGACACGCCAGTTCGAGTTGATTCTCTTACCACTGTAAGCAGTAAAGTTATGTATAAGGATTTCGTTTCACTCAATCCAATTAAAGAAAGTGCATATCGGCTAAACACAGTACGTTGCCTTATGGGATTTTTACATTAGAACAGCATGTTATTCATGTGTCGGTTATTTGTATAACCCCCAGCAACCTCGCACCTACTTTCAAGCCTGACTGGACCTTCTCCTAACCTTATAATACACAAAATTGTATTCCTAGCATTGCAGGTAAATGAAACCAGGAGCATCAGAACAGCCAAAAAATCAATAATTTCAGATTTCAACAAAATTGGAATAAACGTATTTTTTTGCAATGGTTTTTGAGTTTTAAAAGTTTTGTATGTGGAAATTCACTTCCCACATCAGTGTGCTGCGTGCGAACTCGTTATTATTTATTAAGTCGCAAAGCAAATGATCAGAGACCCGCAACGACTGAAATCCCTCTATCCCTATCCTGTTGTAGGACAAATGGTCTTGTCGACCAGCAGCGACTGGGAGAAGTGTCGCTGGCTCCTCGCTGGAACTGCGCTGGGTAGTGCCGTGTGCAAAAGCAGATGATCGGCTTGGGGTTGGCTGCAACATCGACTGCCGCCGCCGCCATGACACAACTGGTTGTCAAACATCATCCTTATTGCTAAACTGTATTATATTACAACGATTCATGGTAAAATGTATTGTTATTATTCTAAAAATAATCTTACTGTAATGTTTATAATCTTTAAAATAAATTTACATGAAATAAAGTATTGGAAAATGTCTACACTGTGTATTACATTGTTATTTGCATAGCCTAACCTCACACGGTAAGGTGCCTTTGTTCAAACATCTATTTAATGAAATATTATTTAAAACGATTTACAACCAACTTATAACTATAAAAAAATAACAATAATGGTATACTTCACAAATACTAGTAATTATTAATTATTAATTTCTACAAACTATTATGGTAATTAATTAATTTTAGTATTAATATTTACAATCTAGACTAGGCCTACTCATAGTACACAACACTTCAATATTTACAATTTAGGCTACGATAAAGTTAAATGGACTACGTCTAAAATGATACATTACAAGTTTTTGTTGTTATTTAAATTTAATATCTGTAATTTTGTATTGTTCGCCATTTTAAAACGATTTATGATACTTTATACATTCTTTGCTCGATGACATCTTACAAATTATACATTTGCAAAGAATGTATTTATATTCTAAGGGGATTTGGCATTAAAAAGTTAAACTAAAAATGTAAACAGGAAAACTAAGCGTTTAAGGGCCTTTACAAGAACATTAAGCTTCACTTTCGCATATAATCATAACCTAACTTATTGAAAATTTTTTTTGAAAACGCCTGTATTTTACGTAAGTATACCTCTTGAGTGTGTATGATCTTACGCAAGTGCTAACAATTTATTGTTTGGAATGCCGATTATGACATTTTATTTTCCTTCATACCGGTTTCTACCCCCATTTTCCCTAATGACAATACCGTGCTAGGGAAGGGGATTATAATGAAAGTCGCACCACCGGAGACCGCCATAACGTCAACTGTTTGTCGTCCAGATTGTTGTTTATAGAGCCAGATTGGTCTTGGAACGTCAATATTTCTGTAGCGGATTGCTTTTGAACTTTAATATAGGAGAATTAGCTTGACTGACTGTTTTAATTTGTAACTAACATAGCACAAAATAGAACAAAACGATTCACAGGATTCTTATTTATCATGAAGGACAACAGTTAATCATACTAAAACATGGCACGAATTAAGTTCTAGATTGATTTTTACTAGAAGAAATATAAAAAAAGTTTTTATGTTGATCAGGTTAGTGATGAGGTGGGACTGTTAGGAATCGATTTCCATGTATAATCTTGTTACTTTGTCAATCTGTTGTGTAAATATATATCTTTACACTATCGGATAATAATCTGGTTATATCTGTCATAGAGACACTGATGAGTCGTTACGATCAACACTCCACCTTATGTTTCTTCCTGCCCCATACAGTACTGCGGTGATATCTGTCTCATCTTTAAAGAACAAAAACTAACGAAATTCTGTTTATTTCATATCGTTCACAAGAAATTAATTAAGTCAGAGAAATTCCTTGTTGTTCATCATCATTATGGTTTGAGGTGGAAATATTATGCTAACTCCCTAGCAAAGATATATTTTGTAAAGGATTTGTATGCCAACATTTATAAGTAGAAGAGTCTCATAATGTATTTGTCAGTAATTAATATGGGCAAATTTTCCTTAATTTATTTTTAGTATAAATATACTCAGCATTACTTAATCATTATACTCAATAGTGGTCAAGTATTTATAGTCTTTTAATTATTTACGTACTTACTAACGCTCTTGGTGTATAATTACAACTGTAAACCTCTATTTCGAAAACAATTTATATTAAAATAACTTTTACGGATTATAAATAATTTAAAACATGGTCTAATATGCAACCACATAGTAACAAGTTTTCACCCATCTACGTATTATAACGGGTCGCCACCGTGACGCGACGCAATGCCGTCATTAAAACTTGTTGAACAAAGTCAACACGTCATCATAACAACGTTAGGTATTAAACAAGTTTCAACAATTACATCATACAGCTTTAAAACTTATGGGAAAGCTTTACTTAAATTTGGTTTTCAGTTATTAAGCATGATAGGACATTTTCTCTTAACTAAAAAAATACGTGTACAGTATTTATTTTTTATCCACTGATCCATTGCAAACATGCCATAAATTAATTTACATTTGATGGCTTGGACTTAAAATAGAAAAATACATGCCACTTTACTAGCAAATTATATAATAACAGAAGTTACAAGTTTTTCACTAAGAATGTTCATGAAACAAACTTCATTCAATTTTAGCGAATTTCCCCTATAGGGAAGAAGCTATTACCGTAGGTCTCATAGTAAGACTTAAGCCCGAGACCATAATAACTTTTCATTTGAGGTCCCCAGATGCCAAAAACACTATTTGTTCAAATTTTTATATATGCATACATATATATATATATATATATATATATATATATATATATATATATATATATGTCCGTAAGCACGATAACTCTCGTAAAAAAGGTCCGATCTTAATGAAATTTGGTACAAATGTGTAAAGCACCATTTATTTGAACGAGTTCGAAAACCAGACATATCGCACAATCCGAAGGGGGGGTTTTGTACCCCAAAAATGGGTTTTTTGGCGTTTCCACATGTAATTTTTATTTAAATATCATGTTATTTTCTACCATTGAATCCAGCATAAAAAAACAAACAATTAGGTATTTTTTTCATTGTTTTACGTCAATTGGTTCTTGAGATATTGAAAGTGCTAAACTCAGTACGTTGTCTAATGTTATTCTTATGGAGAAAAAGACAAATTGTATATCTCTTTTATTTATGAACATAAACTGACAAAATTTGGTATATGGCTTCATCTGGTTGGGGTTTATCGTTGTTTCCACAAAATACAAAATTTTCACGTATGGTTCCAGTAGCAGCAAACCTAGGTAATCGGTCCCCATGTTATTCTTATGGAGGATAATTAAAATATTATATATCGCTTACTTATAAATGTATATGAATGAAACTTGGTATGTGACTTTACTTAGATGAGTTCTAATGATATTTGCATAAAACCCATTATTTTGTGTTTCTTGTTGCAGCAAACCTGCTTACTCATCCCCAATGTTATTCTTATAGAGAATAATTCATATTTTTAATATCGCTTGTTTGTTGGGTTATTTATGTCATTGGAAATTCGCTGAGTATACAGGTTTGTTGCGACGGGGGTATTTGAAATTCAAGCTGCATAAATACAAAACTAAAATTCACCAGACCAACTGGCTTCCGCGAGTTGGGTTGCTCTAACCACTACGCTACCCTACCATATTTTTAGTGTTACGTCATAACGATAATACTGAATAACAAAGGAAGGTACAGCAGCTGATATGTTTGTTTAGACGGTTTGTCAAACTGTGATATTACCGAATAATCTGCGTTTTTGGCATTCACAAACCGCAATAATGCGAGTTTGCAATCCTTGAGAAAATTCCTTAGCAATTACAGTAAACTAACAAACGGCAATATAACTAATTTGTTAACACATTACTGTACTAATTAATTTTTTAAGTTAAAATTCCGACATTAGCAAGAAAACCCTTTTCATAAATCCTGGAATGAATTATAATTAAAAATAGATGGTTACGGTTCAGTTAATCAGGCGGAAACTTAATATTACGAAAGGCTGATGGAGGGTTAAAAGCTAATGGATTTTGGGCAGTTCATTATAAAATTCACTCTACCATAACACGGAAACTTAAACCTCGAGTTTTAGGAAAGATGGTTAAATAATTATTCTGTAATATTTTGTCCACCGGACCTTGTCTTCCCTGATACATACTCATTCTTAGACCGTCAATTAACAAAACTAACATCTACGTATAAATTTGTTGATTCGAACTTATATTTTTCGTCTCATGTTTATTGTTAATTTTCAAAATATGGCCAAACCAGATTAGACTAGGTAGATTTATAATTGTTATTTATAAAATTAATAATTTTATAAAATAGTCAGCAATAAAGGCTTACCCAACATGTATATATAGGAATAATACATGAGATCAGCAAAAACACCTTTAGCAAAGACTTTATAAATAACATTTAATTGTTAACTTCTCAAAGTGATTATTTATTCTTTAAATTAGGTTATTGAGGCAGTTTAATATTTTGGATAAGTCGTGTCTGGGAGGCAGTAACATGAGGTGAGAACACAGTTTGAGGAAAATATCAATCTTAAATTAGATTATTTTATGGACTTTTGTTTGACAAAATCCTAGACTGTGTCTTATCTACTGATCTACTGGCACGGTCGTGTCACGTCGTCAATTCCACCACATAACCACGTGCCTATAATAACACGAATTAGAATTAAATGTGTTTAGAATACTTGGTAGCAGGATAAATACATTTGTTTATAGTGATCCCTGTAATGTTTTTAGATAAACGCTAAAACCAGATTGTGAAATATAACTAATGTCGGCGAGAGGAAAGAAGACCCCTCGTCGGCGTTACATGATTATAGTTCTATGATTATTATAACTGAAAACACAATACAAGTAAGTTTTTTTTACGGTATCGTGGTGTCAGGAGGGACTTCCGATACCGTTAGATTAACCTAACCTAACCTAACCTAATGGTAACAATGAATGCCACGTAAAGCGCTAGCGTAGTGGCCATATGGTAGCGCCTGCAATTTGTGTGTAGGCGATATTGTAGGGAGTTTCTTTACTCTCGCCAACAGTATTAAGCCTTGTCCACTTTAGAAATCACAATAAAGTAGACCAAAATAATTTCTTCAACACCATAACCATGATCGTGAAGGCTTCAGAAGGCGTTCTAAGTGATGATTACGTTATCTGAGTCTACGGTGATATCTGTAAGTGGCAATTTAAATATCCTAAAGTGGAGTTTGAAGTTTTCATAGAACTTAAATTAAAAGGTGTCATTTCAAGATTGGAATTGTGAGAGACAGGCCGAGATTAGATGCAAAGGGAGTCATTGCCGCGGTAGGGAAGAGCTCTTTATCGTGGAATCAGGACATTCAATTTCCTTCGACGTTCTTTTAGGTATTCCTCTTTGTTGCAATCTCTTGAATCAGTCTTCGCCGGTAAAGTCTGAGAAAATTTAAACTGATATAAGTTTTTAATCTATTATCACATGATCATTGGATAATCGATTACTTTTATGGATAAAAAGTTGTATATAACTGTAATAGTTTAAAATGAAACACTGTTCTTGTAAAATAAATCAATCTTTCAAATAAGCTACTCATTGTTGGTGAAAATATAATTCGTTATGTGTTCGGAGCATGTATGAAGTTATGCTTAGTAATATCTGTCAACTTACGTGCGTCATATTCTAAAAGAGTTTTGAATTAAAAATAGAATCCCTCTATCTTTTCCAAATTAAAACCTACATTAGAGTACCCAATTTCACCTCTCCATTAAATTGGTACGTTAAATATTTAGTGATGAGTAATATATGACTTTGGATCATCTGACCAGTTAAATATCTCCCACGTTTAATATTAGGACTTCATCAGCATTTGGGGAGGAGCCCTATTTTATAAAAACCTAGTTTAAAAGAAACTTTTAGAGAAAAATTACTTTCCATTTGTACTGTATAAGTGTGAACAATGTAGTATTTTTAAAAGGAAAAACACCGAACAAAAGTCTAGAAACTCTTTTAATATTATGATGGAGTTAATAACTAAACTACGTATTTCTTTTTTATCTACTACCACAATATAAAACTCCGAGAGATACAGTTATTTTACTGTTATAACTAAAAGAGACCACCACTTGTAGTGTAATTTCATTGTTTTAACCCCTCCCACTACCACCCTGCCATACACATTGAATTATTCAATAAATTACAATTTAACCTAGAAGCGTCTGTTGGAAGAAACTAAATGATAAAACAACACAACGCTTCTACGTTTGGAATAATAAATTGTAAAATTTACATAAATTATTTTGTTAGTTATGAGTAAATAAATCTGTGTTCTCGTGACGAGAGCGTCAAATCCACATTGACAGCTCAGAGCCAAACAGAATTCAAAAACAGTTCACAATGGCGTCAACGAGCATTGCTAATCCAGCATCTCAACAATGTTGTTCTTTGTGAAGTTTTGTAATCAAAACCGTTTATGCTGTGAGAGGCTTGATGAATTAATTAAGTTGACAAGTTTACCATAGTAACCATCAACATAAATGTAAGTGAATAAATTTTACTATCCATAAATAAGCACGGTGCTAAAAAACTGATATTTTGTTTTTTTTGGTACTGCGTGGCCCAACTAATTTATTATTATTTTTCTCCTCGATGGTAAGAGTCAAAATATTGATTTGTTCGGCCGAATAAAAGAAAGTAAATTGTTTTACAATACATTGTGTCAATTTTTTATATAATAAATATATATGATTGTGTCCGTGGGCACGATGTGTTCGTGGACACACTCATATATATATATAACACATCACGAGATGATATATATATATATACGAGAGTTATCAAGCCCACGGACACACTCATATATATATATATATATATATATATATATATATTTACGCGCGAGAACTCTCGTAAAAATGGTCCGATGTTGATGAAATTTGGTACAAACATGTAAAACAACATTTATGGCTATAAGTTGGAAAACCTGCCAGACTGCTCCATCCTAAGAGGTATTTGGGGGGGGGGGTTTGTACCCCAAAAATGGGTTTTTTGAGTTTTTACATAATATAATATCTTATTAAATCAAACTTTACTTTTCACCATTAAATTCAGCTTCAAAAAACCAACAATTTGGTGTTTTTATAATTTCTCTACGTCAATTGGTTACAGAGATATTAAAAGTGCTAAACATTGGATAACAGTACGTTGTCCAATGTTATTCTTATGGAGGATAACAAAAATTCTATAACACGCTTATTTATCAACTTATCCTGACGAAACTTGGTATATTGCTTCATATCGTTGTAGTCTATTGATATTTGCACAACAAACTATTTATTAGTTGACAGTTTCCGTAGCAGCAAACCTATATATATACAGTTTTGAATGGATGGTGTTTTTGGCATCTGGGGACCTCAAAAAGAAAAGTTATCATGGTCGCGGGCCTAGGTCGTACCATGCCGATTACGGTAATAGCTTCTTCCCTATAGGGGAAATTCGCTTAATCACACATTTAACAAAATCATAGAAAGAAAAATGTTAAAGTCTTTATTATTTAATGTCTGAAATATGTTTGACTCTCTGAAACTGTCAGAACAGATCACCCGGCTAAGAGGTTGTAACTTCAAAGAAGAAAGTTTTAATGAAAAAGTAAACAAGACTTTTAAAATTGAATAAGCTCAATTTATGTTTTGTTTATCTCTTATAACTTATTTCTTGCTCAGTGGTTACTTATTTAGTTTTCGTTGTATATTTTATAAGTCAAAGTTACAAACGTATAACATTACAATGTATTTGTATTGGTTTCTGACAATGTTTAAATCATCAATTAGTTGGAAAAATATAGTTACATCATTGCCCGACAAAACGCATATTGTTAACATCATCCAAGTCAACCTGACTTCCATTGCTGTGGACTGATTTCCGGTTTGGCGCAGCTGACGACTTAATCCGCACGTCAGTCTTCCTTCTCTTAATCCCTAATTAACTATCATAGTAAACAACTTCAATATCTCCTTAACCAAATGACCACAACTTATAATTCGTTTACGATCAGTCGCAGTAGACGATATTTTATGTTTTTATGAAAAGCTAAACTCAAGGTTTTATTTTGTTATTAAAATAATTTCTTTAAAAGCAAACAAAATATAATTTCATGACTTTATCATTTAGTTTAGTAATAGTATTTGAATTACATCTAACTTAAACATATAGCACAAGAATTTTATAGTCTGTTTGATTTAAAAAAATAATTTCGAAACTCTGTTTGTTATAAAAATGCTAATTACCGGTCTATATGTATATGTGGGCTTATCAATTTGTTATTACGTCATCACAATGAGTCATGCGCATTGTAAATACTGGCAATTAATCATGGTATTAATTACGTTATTTCTGTCTAACACTGCTTCCCATTGTCAGTGGTTAAAGATATTTACTGTATTTTTTATCTAATTCTGACTTCACTAGATATAGGATTACATTTTAAATGGGAATAAAACCATGTTTCAATTCTGTACAATTTTAAATGCATCAGATAGTTGAATTATTTATCTTTTCCCCAAGAACTAAACTATTCATTATTTTGTACACCCACATTTTAGATATTTTAATAAAATAAATTCATTAATAGAATTCTGTAATAAAATTGAATACAGATTGCTTCACAATGTTTTTTCATTTCAATTTGTTTAGTCTGCCGCGACTTATTTTTTCCAAGCAGTGCATTAAAATATTTTGAAGATTCGATAAAAAAAATAATAATTGTATTTAGAAATCGATTGAAAATGAAAAAATTTTCCTGTAACGCAAATATCCTAGAAAAATATATATGTTTTTCAATGATTAGTTAACTTCAATTTGGGGGGAACTTCAAAGCAGAAACATGCAAAAATTTCATCTCATTTAGCAAAGTCATCAATTTTCTTCATTGAGTTTTAAATTAACATTTCTGTTTCCAACTGACTGACACCCAATATTGTTTTAGCGAATTTACCCTATAGGGAAGAAGCTATTACCGTGGGTAAGACTTAAGCCCGAGACCATGACAACTTTTTGTTTTGAAGACCCCAGAAGCCAAAAACACTATTTGTTCAAATTTGTATATATATATATATATATATATATGTGTGTGTGTGTGTGTGTGTGTGTGTGTGTGTGTGTGTGTGTGTGTCCGTTACCTCGATAACTTTTGAAATAAACGTCCGATTTTGATTAAATTTGGCAAAAATGTGTAGTGGAACATTTATGACTTCAAGGTCGAAAACCAGATCGATTGGACTATGGGAAGGGGGTTTAATGGTGGTTTTAAATTTTCATAAAATCATTTTTTTTTAATTTTTCCCCCTAAAATTCTAAAAACACTCAATTTTGGTTATAGCCATTTTATAGAGCTTAAAAAAATAATTTAGTATTTTGAATCATCAACCTAGGTTAAGTGGTTTTGGAGAAAAGTAAAAAAACGTGTCCATAAAATGCCCTATGTTAAGGGAAAAAGGATTTTGGATTTACCTCAGATAATTTTATTAAAAACTTCACATTTCTTTTTACCAATAAATTTAGCTCTAAAACAATCATTTTGGTGTTTTAATTGTTGTTATATGCCCAACCGTTGCAGAGATAATCAAAGTGTATTCTAAACTAAACACAATGCGTTGTCCAATGTTATCCTTATGGAGAATAAATCAAATTTGATTCCTTGATTATTTATGAATGTATATTAATGAAACTTGGTATATGGCTTCAAATAGTTGTGGTATATTGATATTTGTATAAACACGTTTTTTGTTGATTTCCCCGTAGCAGCAACCTGCATACTCTGACCCCATGTTATTCATATGGGGAATAAGTCAAGTTTTATAACCCCCTTAGTTATGAACCTAAGTTAATACAACCTGGTATGTAGCTTCACCTAGTTGAGCTATATTGATAATTGAAAAAGACACATTTCTTATCTTCCTCGTTGCAGAAAACCTGTGGCCTCAGCCCTAATGATATTCTTAAGGAGAATAAATAAAATGCTATATATCACTTATTTATGAATGTATTTTTGTGAAAATTGGTAAGTTGCTCTATGTAGTAGTGAAACACATACATATGCACTGAAAATTCGCTGAGTACGCAGGTTTGCTGCGACGGGGGTATTTAATTTTTATTGGCTTTTCTTACTAAAGCAATTCTTTCAGGCTGTGAAATTTTATTCCTAGGAAAATAGCATCATTGTAAACTCTTATCTGATTTACCCTTCAAAAAAGCTTAATATGTGCCGTGCATTCGTCGACTTATCTTTTGCTTTTCACATTTTATTTTCGTATCGTTTATGTTGATAATACAATAATGAGTGCACGTGTGTATCGTAAACCTTTTATCTTTTTACAACCAATTATCCTACATAGGGAATTTAGCCTGACGAGACTGATAAAACTGTTATTGTTGAATATCCTGAATTACCCCAAGGTTCTTTTTAACACAACCCAATTTACAAGTACCAATCGATACAGGTTCATAAATTTGTATACCAACTTTTGTTTACTTCATTCTCCTTCTTCTGATTTGCACTGTTGTAATAATGTTTTTTGCCGTTATTTTGAGGTTATTACATTCATCTATTATATTATTAATATGTTTGTTTTTATTTACTGAAAAGAATTGACTGTTACATAAAAGATCAATCCGTTCAAGTAACTTGTCTGTAGAAATAAATTTCAATTATAGTTGTAGCAAATTCCAAAACCAATAAAAATATGTTATGTTGTATCAAATTTATTATAGTCTTTACTGTTAAAACTTTGGTAAATCTTTGATACGTTTTTCTAAAAGGGATAGCTGTTTTTTTGTGTTATGAGTTAGTTTATCAGCACTAGCTCTAGTAAATGATTCATTAATCTAATCTGACTTAAAGTAAAATCATTTATGGCTAAAAATAATAGCACACAAAGTTATTATATAATTAACAAATCAAAAAGTTTTAAAGAAATGCTGAAAATAGTATAGTAGAAATGGAAGTAATCTATCATCCGTGTGATCTGTGTTTACGGAATGCACATGTATACATCCCAGTATTCGCTCAGAGCTTGGTAGCAGTCCCCCGACTGTTTACTGTTGGCGTTGCACACGCACTTGAGCCACTGCTGGAATGCTGCTTTGTCTTTGTTCAGTTTCAGAAACTGGTCCAGAACCTGTCGGGCCTCGCAGAACCCTCTGGCCCCCAGTCTCTCGCCCAACACCACACCGATGCCGGGCACCTGTGTCACGGGCTTGTCTCCTATCGGCTCCACCACGAACCTGCGATGCTTCTTTGTCGTGCATTCTACGTTGAAAAACCAGCAGTCCATCACGTTCCAAAGGTCTGATCGGGTCAATACCTGTATCTCAACGTTACGCCATGATTTAATGATTACTGAGAGGCGAGAGTATTGATGCCTTTATATTGCCTGCAGCTCTGTTACTGTGCTCTTGTGCGTGGGGCTTAATATGTCTACATAACAGCTTTAAATTTACATATTCATGCTTAAATGTTCAGGTTTACTTGCACTTGATCTAGATTTAACGTGTTGGTTACATGGCTTATTGAATGTATTTCTACCTCAACTCAATGTTTGCAAACGTTGCTATGATACAAACCGCTAATGTATCCCGTACGCACGAGTGCGCAGTAAAATGTTCGTTTGATAAATATAACCATTGAAAACAAATTTAGTTATTAAAATTAGTGAATGGGAACACAAAGCAAATTTGGTGAACCGAATGTTTTACAACACAAGCAGATTATTTGACAATCCTATTGAAAGCTCTCAGAAGAATATTTCATAATGCTGTGGACTGTTCCGAGCCGAGTAATTGGTAATATTATCAACAGCTCCAAACCAAGTTGACTACAACCTTGTTGGCAGAAAGAGGCCGAGCTTCCACTAATCCTATTTAGAGCTACAAGCCGAGTACTCCACACTGCTCTTGTCAAATGCAAGCCAACTTCTCCTACTCTTGTTGACAGCTAAAAGCCAACTACTCCATCCAGCTGTCAACATCTGCAAGCTAAGTACTCTCAACTACTGTTTATAAGTTGCTCGCAGAACACTCCATACTGACGTAGGTGCTCCAAGCCGTGAACTACACACAAGCTTGACAGCACAAGGAAAAATACACTACAATAGATGTCTCCGCTTCTACGAACATTATTCTTACTTTAAAAGAAATTGTAGACGTTTTGAAGTTTGTTATTTAAAGCTGGTTTTCGGACGCCTAGAAGCATGGCCGAATGGTGGAGGTGTCTCGAACTACGGTTATTGGTCCAAGAGACTCTGAAAATATGTTTTTTTATACCAAAATTGCCTTTCAACCAGAAATAAAACGATTTCCATCCGCAATACAAAAGCATGATGAATTTAAAACATCTGCTTTTATTACATTTGAGTATGTTATGTTCCTAGTATTATCACTATGCCTGTTGGCAGATTTAATCTGATAAACATAATTTCGATTCTGAGAAGACGATTTCCGAAAAGTAACTTTAAAAAGTGTGTTTGTTACCACTAATATTCCTCTACAATAGCAAACGAGAAATTCAGCTTGTCGTAAACATAGCAAACATTCCTGCAGCGAGCATCAGGTGGTCGTTTTACATTCGCACACTCTCTGTGTAAATATTTTACCGTTTTAATAGTAATTTTCTACGTACCTTAAAAAAAATACCCCCTTCACAGCAAACCTGCGTACTCAGCAAATTTCCAATGCATATATGTGGGGCTCACTACTACCTAGAGCCAAGTTTCACGAAAATACATTTATTAATAAGATATATCGCATTTTATTTATTCTCCATAAGAATAACATTAGAATTGAGTACGCTGATTTGCTGCAACGAGGAAGATAAGAATCTTTTTTGCAATTATCAATGTAACTTGACCAAGTGAAGCTACTATAGCGTTTTAAATGCCATTAAAAACACTATAGTTTAATTGAATATTTGTGACATGTAAAAAAGGAAATAGTTTATATAATATAAAAGAAGTGTTGTGAATAATTGCTGACGATTGCAAATAAGAATTGCTGGTGCTACTTGGTTTTGCAAGTCTGGGTAAACTCGCGATTTTCATGTCCGGGGATGTCGGAAAGAAGTTGGAGACAATGGTTTGAATTTTGTTTCTTGGCCTGAGGGGACAGGAGCCGTGTCACGTGACGGCCGGCGTCCTCGGCTTCCAGAACTTTCGGTCCAAAGCTTATAAATTCACGCTCGCCGGGAGACTGCGGCTTTTTACATACATTTCTGGTGTTGGAAGTTTGTCCCTAGTCTACCCTACGAGACGTGAATTTCTTCAGGTTGGAAGGTACAAAAAGTTGTTTCAGCGAATTTCCCCTATAGGGAAGAAGCTATTACCGTAGTCGGCATGGTAAGACCTAGGCCCGGGACCATGATAACTTTTAGTTTTGAGGTCCCCAGACCCCAAAAACACCATTCGTTCGAAACTGTATATATATATATATATATATATATATATATATATATATATATATATATATATATGTCCGTGAGCACGATAACTCTCGTAAAAATTATCTGATTTTGATGAAATTTGGTATAAACGTGGAAAGCAACATTTATGACTTTAAGTTCGAAAACCAGCCAGATCGCTCTATCCGAAGGGGTATTTTGGGTGGGTTTTGTACCCCAAAAATTGGTTTTACGAATTTTTTACAGATAAGTTTGGAAATAGTCAAATTTTAGTTTTTCCCATTGGATTCAGCTTAAAAAAACACACAATTTGGTATTTTGATCATTTATCTACGCCAATTGGGTACCGAGATATTGAAAGTGCTAAACACAGTACGTTGTCTAATGTTATTCTTATAGAGGAAAATAAAATTTTTATATCTCGCTTATTTGTGAACGTATACTGACGAAACTTGGTATACGGCTTCATCTGGTTGTGGACCATTGATATTTGCTCAAAAAAACTATTTTTTACCAAAGGCTCCCGTAGCAGCAAACCTGCGTACTCAGCCCCATGTCATTCTTATGGAGAATAAGTAACGTGTTATCTCCCTTTATTATGAAAATAAATTAATGAAATTTGGTATGTGGCTTTACCTACATGAGTTATATTGATATTTTTATAAAACCCCATTTTTTATGTTCCTTGCTTCAGCAAACCTGCATACTCAGCCGCCATGTTATTCTTATGGAGAATAATTAAAATGTCATAAATCGTTTATTTATGAATGTATATTGATGAAACTTGATATATGACTTTATGTGGTATTAAGATACATCATATATATGCATTGGAAATTCGCTGAGTACGCAGGTTTGCTGCTACGGGGGTATTTAAATTTAAAGTCATAATTCAAATCATTGCTCCATTTCTCGATCATTTTGTTGTTTTTCAAAAAAGGGGATCAGTCTCTAAAACAATTATTTATTTTTCAGGGTTCAAAGCATTTCTATTATTGGGTTGAAGATGGACAA
Source organism: Allygus modestus (assembly GCA_963675035.1). NCBI lineage: Eukaryota > Metazoa > Arthropoda > Insecta > Hemiptera > Cicadellidae > Allygus > Allygus modestus. The sequence continues at coordinate 43,863,783 of OY776116.1, forward strand.
AGACAGACTGATAAAGTACAGAAAGAAGATTTATATTATAAAAGTTCAGTAAATATAAAAAAGAATCGAACAGTTTACTTTGTTATTAAAATATTGAAAAAGATAAGCAAAACAAAGTTTTATTTAATTTTGAATATTAATCGTTTAATCTGGAAGTTTTAATATTTTACTTTACAACAAAGACTTTTACATTGTATATTTCAATAAATAATAATAGCAACATTTTATTTAAATAATAGCCTAGCAAAATTATGCATGTAATGAAGTGACCTTATAAATATTAATAGTTACCTATTATTTTAACACAGTTTAATACTCCGTCGGCACCACTTCCGGGTTGGATTATCGAAACATCATGGCATATTTATTAATGTAGATTGCTAGACTTTCTCAAACCTCGATAGTTGAAGTTATATGTTAGACTCGGTGATATAGACAATATCACGGCCATCGCCTTGTAACAAGGTCGACACTCAGTGCCGTATATGTGGGGGGACTGCAGAGCCCTGTTATTGTGATTGAGCACAACTGGTGACAATACAGAGAGATGATTTCCCGGAGGAAGAACCACTCACGCCGTGAGCTATACACACAGTCATGACCATCGTTACCATCTTTTAGTTACGTTCACCCCTTTCTAATAGTTATACAACTACCCTTTTTAATTACTTAACACTAATTAACCAAACTAACGATTTTTTGCCGCTATTTATCAGAGAAGGAGAAATTTTGAGTGTTTTGATCCATTGAAATGAGTACACAGTTTTGGATGCTTCATGAAAGCCCACTCCTTTTGGCTAATATCACATGTTTGCAACAGCTGATTTATATAAACCTCCTCTGTAGGCGATAATGTGTTCACCATGAGGTTTGTATAATTCAATTGTTACAAACAAGGAGTTCTCTTGGTAATCCTGGAGGCAACACTGATAAACGAAATTGCGAGCTGTTCTTTGAAAATTTTGGTGAGGCAAAGAACTACTTGCTGAAATCGAACGAGTCGACGAAGTAACTCAAACCAACACCTACTCATGATTTGAACATTAATAAACTTGTATTTGTTTATTTGCTCATAATTTATCATATTTCATGACAATAGTAGACGCATAGATCAAACAAAATTAACACATTTGTTCCAACAAACGAAACGATTTGACATCTCCTAGGTTTGGATTATATTGAGCTGTTTTCATCATAAACTTGGACCTATGACTATAAAATGTAGGCATATACACTTAGGCTACTTGTCGTTTTAGAAGTTTCATGTACGGACTTGGGCCAACCCATGTTTACAGCATTTAATTTCATGATAGCCTAGGCTATTGAAACAATATATTGAAATCTCATTTTTTTCATCTAAATAACTGGGCCTGACGATTTATTGTTAATCCTTAAGGATATTTTGACTTGGCCTATAGAAATTGTTAACATTAGTTCATATAGGAAACTCGCTGTTCTCTTAAAAGTTAAATTAACCACACAGCTAAAGTCACTGCTTAGCCCAAAATTCTCTGTTTGTTCTATGATAATGCACCCATGCCAATCCTAACAACAAACCATGCCTGAAATCTTCAATTTATTTTAAAAATAATAGTTATTTGTGCAACTAGTGAGCAAAGTGAGCAATTGCCTCACTCGAGAGAAATCCTTACTCACGAGCCGTAGGCGAGTGAGGAATGGTTTCTCGAGTGAGGCGATTGCACTTTGCACTCGAGTTGCACATTATATTTTTCCTACAGTAGTTACCATAAAACAAATAAATTGGTAAAGAAACGTAACATATTTTTCCTTTTTCATATTTATGTTTTGATTTCTCTGGAAGAAGATTTAGAGACACATTCCTCGCCACATTTTTTAATTCTTCTGGAGTACAAGATTCTTCTGGTAAACTATTATTACTAAAATCGTCATTAACGTCCATTTTGCGACAGCAAAACCACCTTCAATTTTACAAATGGAAAATCAATGAAATGGTGGCTTCTGCCGTGACCGGAAGTGTTGTGACAAATACAACAGTACAACAGCTGACCAGCTGATTTACAGCCAGTGCTGCCAACGTATTTCGCGCGCATACGACCTTGTCTGCATGTTACGCGCTCACTATTTCGTGCCTTCACGTTGCAAATCTGGAGTGAGACAAAGTAATTAGAGTGAGACAATGTTAAAATTGTCTCACTGATGAGCATATTGGCCACTTTGCTTTCTCAAATCAGTGAGAGAACATGTACATTGTTAGGTAACTGTAGGAAAATAAATTTTCGTACTTATACAACATTTACTTTGATAAAAACAAGTGATAAATGTATGTATGTTTTTCTACGGACAAAATGTGAGGTCGGCGGCGGGATCCGAACCTGCGACCTTTCGCTTCAAGAGCCAGTGCGATACCTCTTAGCTACCGCGATAATTGATTGTTAGAGAAGTGACTAAAACTATAGCTATATAGACATAAAATCCGGATTCTGGCGGCAGTTAAATGATAACGGAATGTATTCTGATGTTACTCAATTCAGATATTGAATTTTTTATGAGACTCGATTTAAGTTTGATCATGTGTTTCAATTATCCTTATACACGAGGAATGAGCGTACACCTAGTATTTATAAAGTGTATTTATAAATTTACACAGGATTTGAACTTTGACTCCCCATGGGGTGATAGCTAAGAAACGATCAGCCACTGTAAACGTACAGGTTGGTCTTGGATCAATATAGTCTTCTGAGCTCCTTAATTCTCCTACTTTTTATTTTTACTGTTTGAGGTCTAAAATATATGTTTAGTTTGACTTTATTTTGTTAAAAAAAACAAAAAAAACATGTATTTGTAATTATTTTGCACAACGAAAAACCACCATACGGAGTTAGGTTAGGTTAGGTTACTAAATTTTGTTGTGAACTGCAGCCTAATTTTTGTTATCTTTTACACATAAATCCATTTGTTGAACTCCATTTTAACATTGTATCGAAATTTTTTTATTAATTTTATCTTCTTTACTTTTAGTTGAGGAGAGCACTGTATTTTTTTGCTTTTACACCACGAAACAACTATATCGTAGTCAGGAGTACGTTCGATAAAACGAACAAGCACCGATTTTACCGGTTGGTAACATTTTTCGAAATCGAGCCGATATTGAACCGTTTCTTTGGTTAACGAACTACAATAGTTGAGTTTGATTTAAACTTGTGTTAACTGAGGTATGCAAGTGAGTGAAGCGAACTCCGAAAGAGGGTTTGGGGGCGAAGTCTTCAACGGCGATAAGCCTAGTTTGTAATAAGCTGAGAACTAGGCTATAAGAAAAAAATGTCTTTTCGGGTGACTGTTCGTATTTCCTGAATCTCGGAAGAAAATCAGTCAAAAAGTTATCCCAAATTAGGGTTTGAAAAATAGTAAAAAAGGAATATAAATTAATAATTCTTTTTGCAATTTTATAATATAAAGCAGTTATTGTTAGAGTCAATTGCCTTATTTTAGCACCAGCAATACTTTTCTATTTCCATGGGTGTTATTATTAATAACACTCAAGACATCACAGACAATATAGCCTACAAAGGTACCTCAAAACGCTATACCGCCTGGTGGCACGAACAGAATATAAAACCCGAGATTGAATATGTAAAAGGCTCAATAATAGAGAACACCAGACGCGTGGTGAATCTGGCCCGGCGTCAATGTGAAATATGGCCGACAGTTGATGAGGGGATGGTTTAAAATGTTCATAATTCTTGTAAATTATGTTTTAGTTCTTAGAACTAAATGTGGCATGAGCGAGTAGAGAACTCATTTATAGGTAAAATACATTGAAATCTGTAAATATGAATGTTTATATATGATAAAACGATGTATAAATGCAATGTTAATGTTTATAACTTATAAGATTGGATATTAAACGTTATGTAATGCTATAAAATAATTAGAAATTGTCCCTTGAGAATAGTAATCTAATTAACAAATTATAGATTCGAGTGCACTTAAATGTCACCAAACTACAGTACTGCAACGTTTATTACTGCAATCAACTAGAGCCAATCACTAAAAGCGTTAATTGCCCCGATGAAGAAAATTTGATTGCTATGCAAATGTGCTTTGAATTGACAGTGCGACTATTGTAGAGAACTAACCAAATGTAGTTATAACCCTGCCGTCATAAAATGTGGCTTTCAACTCTCCCTCATTCAATAACCTGCACTTTGCATTCTCGCATGTTAATATGACTAATCTTAAACATAAAGGTATATTTGCTTTACTTGCTATGCTCTTGGTTACTAAATTATAGAAACTTACAATCCTAAATACATTAAAATAATCATAAGTATAGGGATTTTCAGGAACTTTTTTCGTTTCTGAATTATAAATGGAAAGGTTCAAGTAATAAAATACTTTTTTATCAATCGTGAGGAACAAATGATGTATTTCTATGTAGGAACCAGTTTAAAATCCTTTATATCAAATAAATACACAACTAGCAATGAGTTATGTATGAACCATTCTAGGGCCGAGCAGCCGTTAGGAATCTACCCGGGTCACGTGATAAATGTATTGGAGGAGCGATGCGGGTTTACTGCATTTAAATATCCGACACCAGCTCTGTGGCCAACACCATGACTGTGAGAGCTTCAACGAGATTGAAAGATGGCGTTAGGTTATTTTACATTTCCTGACACCGCCTCCGAACTTGCGTAATTTTAATTTCTGATACACTTGCCAGACTTCTTCAAATTTCTTTACATCGTTATAATATACTTTTTACTTAATAGTAAAATATAATAGTAGATATTCTGAATTATCAATCAGTTGTTATTTTATTTTAATTTTATTCTAAAGTAAAAACAGTTTGATGTTAAACTGTTGTAGCTGTTTCTGGGCATATCTGTGTATTATTGTGCAGTTATTCATCTTCTTTGCCCTTCTCCTTGATTAGTTATACATTTTAAACTGAAAACACATCAATCGATAATTAAATATCAAGAACCTAGCAACGAATCCTTTGTATTCAAAATACCTCGTAGAAAATATCTCAGTTTAAAATTCAATTAAAGTTATAGATAAAGTATTGTTAAACAATGTTTATATTAATAATCATAGTTCTATAACATGAGTTTAAACTACTTTAAACTCCATAATATACCAAACAAATGGCCTGGATTATGAAAAGTCTTTGCTAACTATAATTTTTTAATTTGTTTGTAGTGTTAATATTGAAATTGGTTAGTTGTTTTATTTTGTTTCAAATACTTTATACAGTATATGTATTACCATTTAAAGTTGAAATACATTGAGCACCCCTATGAGGCATGAGTTTTTCGTGTAATATAATTGTTTTGAGGTCTTGGAGGTTTTTGGAATATATATTTTTAAATAAAAGAAACCCCACGTAGAAGATAATGGACGATTGGAGAGGTGGACGGTCTCAATTAACTTCATTACAATTGGGCCTACATCTGGAGCAGGGGTTTGTGATTCGGACAACACATTAAACTGCAAGTCCCCAATTGTCTTTGGTCATTGGGTTATTGATCAAGGGTCCTGACTAAATAAACAGTCGGCCTTAGTCAACAACAAGGCTTGTCTGGCATCTCACTCATCTTACACTCATAATTAGTTAATTATGAGATTGATCGTCTTCGTTCAGCGTTTTTTGGTTCAAGGGGTCACGGGTTCAAATCCCGAAGTGTCCGTATAAATTTAGGGTTTTGGACTGCTTAAAAACATGGAAATTTGTTCTGATAAAAAACTTCTGCTTTAAAATTAAATATATACTAGTGGCTTTAAGGAGCCAAAGCCCCCATAACCTTGCTCTTACTCTACCTCATTAGATTTCTTATACTCATTTCATACTGAGGAAAATAAAACAATATATATTTAGCAACACATGCCAATTCGTAATCAAAGTAGACACCTAATCACATGTTTTTATGCAAACAAAGCGGTCGTTTTTAAATCACCATGCTTTTATTATTGGGGATGTTTACGTTATTTCTAGTTTGCTGGTAAAATTTTAGAAATACTGCTATTTTTCCCGAGTCCCTGGGATCAAGACCTTAAATTTGAGCCATCTCCTATCATTGCAATTCGCCAAAGTCATCCAATTTTGACTTAAAACTTTTGCTTACAGAATTATATATAAAGATATTTGCGCTCGTTGGAGCAAATGCAAAGAACTTAGTATAATTTACGGTGTGCTGTTTCATTGACAGTGAAACATTGTGACTGTTACAAAAAGACTCCAATTATATTTTGTCTGATATAAAAAAATATGGATATTAAAAAAGTCAGGGAAATTGTCGGAAAATCACAGGAAAAATTAACAGTTTTTAAAAGGATGAAACAATTTGAAAACTAAACAGAGACCAATATTTTAATATTCTCTTCTCTTAAGTTATGTACAGACCTTATCTTTCCAGCTTAAAAATAAGATTCTCATGATTTTTATGGTTTTTCTTGACTATTCAGTTCCACCCAAGTCCTAAAATTACTATTATTATTTATAAAAAAACATGTTGCCTATTACGTTAATTAAATAATTAAAACTTAGATTATCTAAAATGTTGACATATTTGCTTTTGAATTTAAATACCTAATCTGAAGTTAGTTTCAAGATTTTCAATTGATAACGATGACAAATTTTAAAACACCTAAGTTTGATTGAAAAATCGAAGGGCAGATTTGGAAAAAATTGTTTTGGTTGAAATGTTTTAAGGCCCTTTCAAATATTACTTCAGCATTTGCAACTTTACATTATTCAGCTAAAATCAAAACAAATTTTATATTTTTCGGTAAAACTATGAACTGTTAAGTTGATTTTACTCAGTTATACTAAAAAATAAACTCGGGTGGTTGTGATTTTTTAAATAATTTAGCCGAGGTTAAAACATTCGATATTAGTTGAGTACCAATGAGTACCCAGAGTACGGTTGATCGCCCTAACTAACTTAAAATATTATGTAAATATATGCAAAGTTTTAATGTGTGGCAAACAACTAAAATTATAGAATTAATGTGGTGATTTGAGCAAAGTTATGAAGCCCGTTTGTGCTTTACCGGTATATTGACTGTTTTCTCCTTGTCGCCTTTGGTTTCCCTAAAGGTTTGTAAAAGCAAAATATATAATAACTATTTGTGGGGCTTTTTGCCACCTTTTGTTCAATTCACTCGACTGTGTGGCGTCTTTAATAAAGTGCTGTAATGACCAACAAAATAAATATTTACAATAATTGGGAGTAAGTTTATACATTTTATATAACTATTACTTTTCAAGTTTTTTGTACAGTTTTTATTGCATGCATAATCTAAAGATGCCTTATTTCTATTTAATAATAAAGTGTAGATGAAAAAGAATGTCATATATTGTTGGAAGAGAATTGTTACAGTAAAACCAACATTAATCTTCTTTTTTAATTCACTAAACAGTTGTGATGAGTCCTATTCATACGGAAACAAATACCCGTAGGTTTTGACAATAGAAGGTAAGTAAGCCAAAAATAATGCCATTGTGATCAGAATTCATCGCCAATAGCTGAACATACGCCGTGCACCGTTCGATAACCAACCTGGCGAAAAATTAATAATCATGCAAATCAACTAAGAATAACCATTTATCGCACTAATTACAGTTTTGGAATGACTTGCTAAAATGCACAACCACGTCGTGATGTGATGAAACTTTCTATCCTTTCAAATCCGGTTTCAGCTTAGTGTACAAAAATAACTGGGATTGGATTTTTTTTATAAAAAAAGCTAATAGGGCTAATAGGGTTAAAGCAACGTTGTTGCTTACCAAGTTATTAAAACAGCAAGTAACGTAGTTGCTTACTGTACTCTCTAATTATATTATAAAATCTTGTTTCGCGTATTTAAAAGTTATTAAGAACGTAAAGTTGACTAGCCGCATACTTGGGTAAAAAAGTGGTAAATGATATTAAGTAATACAATTTCAAATATTTTAAACCCATTCGTATAAAACACATCACTTTTATGTACACATTTATAATATAACAAGTTGTTCCAAAAACATCAACATCAGATCCTCTTTAACATTTAGAGTTTGTTAACTATTACTTTACGTTTCGTCGTTTTAATGGATCTAAAATCCATCAAGTTCAAATGAAACCAACAATAACAATTTACTTCCTAAACAATTCCCCTAAGTTGTTCTCCACTTTCTGTTGGTTCAGTTCGACTCGGACATACAATGTCCTATTCATATTGTTTCAAAACTCAAACTCAGACCGCAACATTGTTATCAATGCAATTGTTATTGTTATTGAACTCCTGATCAGTTCTCATTGTTATCAGTAATGAAGTTCAAATCTGAAAGTAAACAAAATAAATACAGTCATAAACCTCCAAACTGTTAAGGCAATTTTGTAACTGTAAATTATTGAATTAATTAAACAACTTAACTTTTATGCTGTAAATTAATCACACATTTCGATAAACTCTTCAATGTATCACTTTCTAAGCAAATAATCGATATGAACTGTTTTACAAATGAACTTTGAACAAGAAGGATTCAACCCAGTTCTCAGTGGCTTTCAATTAATGATATAGAGCCCTACAGCTAAAATTCCATTATACCTATTAATGTGTTGGTTCCAGGATGAATCCCAAACTATAAACGAAATGATTTAAACATTAGTAGTGGAGAAACAGCAAAGAGGCCCCACAATCGGCGCTTTTTTCCCATGTTATTCTTATGGGGATCAGTTTTTGCACCGACGCCCGATCCTACCCTACACAAATTTTCTTTTTGGCCCCTGCCTTATTTTCCCCCATTTAAAATTTGCATTAATTTTAATACATCCTTTGCAGAAATCCACGAATTCAAAAATAACTCCACACTAAATAAACAACACATGTAAACAACTTAGAAGTTATTGTATAGTAGTGGTGAAACCAGAAAGAGGCCCCACAATCGGCGCTTTTTCCCCATGTTATTCTTATGGGGAGCCGTTTTTGCACCGACGCCAGCTCCCGCCTATAGAGCTCCCGCCCCGCTGGCCTATATTAAATATACCCTTGCCTATATTAAATATATTGTCCCCATCCCCATCCCTCCTCTATATTTTTAAAAATTAATTTTCAAATTCAGGCTAAAAACTATCTTTGGTGTTTACTGTCCGATTTGTCTGCAATTTGGATATGTTATTGTCCTAGGCAAGTGTTTTAATAAATTTCACTTACATTTCCCAAATTCACTATTACGGTTGAATTAAAAAAAAATACTGCCAACTATTTACTGACTTTTGCACCCTAATTTCCGTTTTGACTCTTGCCATATTTTGACCCTAAAATTCATTTTAATACATCCTTTGCAGAAATCCACGAGTTCTGGCTACTTGGGAACCCGAGCCATTTGACATATAATAAATCACCCTTCCTCCTAATTACCTTCTCTACCAAATACATGTCTTTATATTTAGTCTTTAACAATTCTTCTGTATAAAATCCTCCTTTGATTATATTGCCATTCTCATCTTTCAAAATATAAGTCACAGGCTTTGTTTTCTTAACTTCTGCTATTGTAAAAAGCTCTCCCGTCCAGTTAGGGGTATATCCTTTACTAAATACATGTTTATATTTAGATATCCTTACACTATCCCCCACCTTATATTTTGGCTTTTTAACTTGTACTTTAGATGCTAACCTTTCGTGTACGTCTTTAGAGTTCTTAGCACTTACTTGGTTAGGTTTCATGCCTATGGATCTATGTACTTTATTATTATATATCCTTATTAACTTTGGAAGTAAATCCAACCACTTGTAACTCCCTTGTGCACTAAACTCTCTATACAACCAATTCTTTAAAGTTCTCTGGAACCTTTCCACAATAGCTGCCTTAGTTGTAGAGTAAGTGTGGTAGTGATTAATATTTAGAATTTTCATTAGTTTGGTAAAATGTTCATTAAAAAATTCTTTTCCATTATCAGATTGAATATTTTTAACTCCCTTTGGGAGAATAGTTTTTATAGCTTCTGTGACTACTAATCCAGTTTTATTCTTTAGTGGAGCAGCATAAGCTTTTTTAGAAAATGTGTCTATTAAAGTTAAAATATATTTATTCCCAGAATTCTCTCTAGCATAATTCCGCATATCTATTAAATCTATTTGAACTGTTTCGTTTATACCCAACACCTTAAAAGACCTTCTAACAAAGTTCTTTCTCGCGGGCTTATGCAATTCGTAAGCAATTTTTTCCATTTTTTATTCTTTATTTTTAATGTTAACGTATCTGCCAGTCTCTGTCGTTTCAAAAACACCTCCATTGCTACCAACTAACATACCATCACTCATTCTTTGATATACATAGTTTTTTGGCAAATATGCCCCTCCATCTAAAGTCTTAAATCCGCTTAAAGATGTAGGGTCTGCAACCAACAATTTAGGATTGTACATCATCAAATCGATTTCATTATTGTCTTGCATAAATTTATTAGTTTTATTGTTAAACCTTAATGCGTGTGATTTTAAACAAATATCAAATTTAATATTGTCTTGTCTAAAAGTTTTATTATTATCGTCATACCTCAAAACCTGCGACATTAAACAAACATCACTCCTATCTTTGCCTTCAGGTACATTTTTTATTAATTTGTCCTCTGCATCCCACATATCGCCATCTAATGTTAATACATTATAATATTTATCCCCCTGTTTTATTATGCTTTTCTCACCCTTTGTTAATATTTGATTAACAACAGCCACATCATTTGGCAATGTCCCAGGTAAAATGTTTGTTAATTGCTTATTTTTACCATCAAATTTAAGACCGTCTAAAGTCACAGTCTGATGTTTTGTAACACAATCGTTCTCATCAACAGCGGGTTTAACACGAACTAGCCTTTTATTATTAAAATCCCAAAAGTTTAGATCCATTTTTGGTACTTGAGAGACGTTTACAACATCATCGCTTTCTTTACCAGCCAACAAATTACTTATTTTTCGCTTTTTGGCATTCCAAACATTTCCCTCCGATTCCAAAAATTCATAATTATTTTTGTCTTGTACAAAGACACCATCTTTTCTTATTAAAGTTTGCTCTAATGTGGGCACATCGGTTGAGCTTTCACCTCGTTTAACATTAGTAATTTTGCGTTTATTAGCGTTCCAATTATTATTCTTGGATTCTAAAAACTTATATTTAGTATTACCTTGTACAAAAACATCACCTTTCCTGGTTAACGTCTGCCCCAAAGTCGATACATCGTCAGTAAACTCCCCACCTTTAACATTACTAATTTTATAATTTAAAGCATTCCAACAATCATCTTTTAGATTTAAAGTAGTTTCTTTAAAACTTCTAGCTTCTGGTTTACTATACGGGTTATATACGCGATAAAATTTATCTATCATATTTTTATTTAATAAACAATTCCACTTTCCCTCAATTCTTCTATGATAGAATCTATCTCATTATCCACTCCAGAATTTCCCGCCAATCGGCTTAACCAAAGCAGTCTTAACCTATCTACAAGCTCATTAGGATCGTCCCAATAAACATAGTCTATTTTATTACCAGTTACCTGCCTTAAACCTTCACCAACAGTCTTAAACAGGGGTTTAATTATATTAAGATATTTAGTGTGTTTATTACTTGACATCGCCGCACCTGTTTTATAACCCTTTAAATGTGCATTTGTAGCTTCCAAAATCTCTTTATAATTTTGCAAATCAGCCTGACTATAGTTTACGGGTTCTTTTAAAGTTAACAATTCCCACAATCCCTTTGTCCCTTTATAAATTTTTTCTCCAACTGTAACATCATCATTGGCAATTTGAACTTCCTGATTCCCAATAAAAAATTTATTTCCTTCTCGCCTAATACCATATGTGGTGTCTGTCATACTACTTCTACTAAGGTAATTTCCTAAATAGTCTGATGCTAAAAGACCAAAATCTAATTTGTGCGGTGTTATTTGTGTTATTCTTGGTATTCTAGACGGGGTCTTTTCTAAAATCATTGGGAGAACTGGCCTCTCTGTTTTTGTGGCTAAATTTTTTAATTCTTGCAAAGGCTCTATTAACGGTTGGAATGTTTGGAACCTCTCTTCAGCCTCTAGAAATTTACCACGTTTTAACGCCCTATATTTTTCTCTTATTTGTTTTGCAGACTCTACCAATTCTTGTTGAATATTTGTTTTCATTTTATTTACATTTTATTTATCTCATTTGTCAAAGGATTATACTCAAACACCTTATCGTGTATTATTAGGCAATATGCAGATGTGTTTGAAGGGACGTTTTCTGCAGTTTCAATTTCTAATTTAATATCTACAACCCCCTCTTTGATTGATTCATTCTGCCTAGAACAATCTATTACAATTAGAGGATATTTCTTTATAAAGTCAGCTCTGTTAAACATAGGATCGGGGACGGTGTTGTAGTAACTCTCCCTAAACCTCACAAACATCTCATAAGCTTTAGAGGCATCTCCATTTTCAAAGTCGAGATTTAAATCGCTATAAGGATAATATTCAGAGTTTAAAAACACTTTGAGATTTTTCAATTTACAGTGATCAAATTCATCAGTTCTTTTTCGTGCACTGTTGTCCCTACCTGTTTGGAAACCAAATATAACATACCTGGGCTTCTCCAAACTCGAAGACGTCTTAACTGACCATGTGTGTCTCTTGGTTTCGGGGTATGATGGGAGTTCGTGTAGCTCCAAACTTCTAAATGCAATTTGCAAATTTTTATTTTGCAATAACATCTTTTGTAATTGAAGCTTCTCCCCATCAGATGGTACCACGTGCGGCATCACCCACTGAATCGATTTAAGTGTAATTTTAGGAATAGGATCAACACCAGTTGGAGCATTAGATGTTGTTAATATACAATTTAAGTCGTTTTTGGATCTTTTCAACACCAATTCTTGTTTAACATTTACTAAAACCTTATTAAAATCCTCAAACACACCCATTAACAGCTCTAACGGGACACAAGTACTAAACTTGCCGCTTTTATGGAACTCCTTTAAATTTTCATCAGAATCAAATGCTGCATTTGACAATTTAGTTGTTTTATTGTAAGAGCACAATATTTTCATAAGACTGGAAATTCCCGGATTTCTTACAATATCTATTTCTTTACCAGCAACTTCGTATCTAATTTCGTCAAATAAGAATGCAAATGCATTATTTATAAAATGTCCTTTATCATGATTCTCTATTTCTCCTTTAATATACAAATAACTCCTACATGGGAGTGTTAGTAAATCTTGATTATTTATGCATATTCGAATTTCATCGGAATTATTTATTGCTAAAGTGTTGTGTGGAACATAGGAGTGATTTGTAATTTTAACCAGGCTATCATCGTATTGGAATTTTCCTGCAACGTCTAGAAAATCTTCCATTTTTATTAATAGAAAATTTTAACTTCAACCCAATTGATCGCAGAAACCTGGCATTTTGCACACTCAGCCCGTTCTTGTAAATTCTCATATCTTTTTTATATGACAAGTAATTGTAGTTTCTTCTTTATTAAAGTCAATTGGCTTGTCGTGTTGATCTGCAAATGTAATGCTAACAACATCTAAACTTCTCTTATTTACAGGGAAGTATATAATATTTCTGGGGACCTCAATAATCTTGTAGCCCGGAGGAGCTTCTGGGTAAAAACTGTGTATGGTGTGTGATTTGTCACCATTTAAATAAGACCCATTCGCAATATTACATTTTACTCTAATCACATTTACATTATTTATGTTGATTTTATTTACGGATTTAAACGCAATATCTGGAGTAGAAAATCCTTTAAATCCCAATAATTCAGACCCTAAACACGGTTTTGTAAAATCAAACACATGGCCAGAATGTAATGTGGCTTTCATAGTTTTATTATCGGCTATAAGTACAAAATCTGGGAGTTGCTTTTGAATTTCCTTCGCAAGCTCAAACACTTCGTATGTACCTTCAGCAATTTCAATTACATTTGGAGCTTTGTGATCGTAATAATACACATCCTCACCCTCGTCTATAGTTAATTTTGTGTCTTTAAGTTTATTTAATTTTGGAACTAGGCCTTTGTAAAATATAAGTTTGACTTTTGTATTAATTAATGCCACTTTATTTTGTATAATAACTTCAACTTTACCATCTAATGCCCGGTTTAATTCGTCAATTGTAACCTCCCCTTTTGGGGTTGTAATTTTGTGCATTTTGTAATATGTCAAAGTATTTAGAGGTTTTTTAACATTAAATATAGAATTATAACTTTGAAAATCTACCAGCCCAATTACATAATCACCATTTAATTCTATAGGAGGAAAGAACACCGACTTCAACTCTGGCTCTGTACCTGTGAATGTTATAGTAAATGAATCCATTTTTATAAACTAAAATTTTTCAGAAATGATAAACATAAAATTCCACAAATGGAACTGTTTAAATCTTGTATTTGATCAGTTGTATAGTAAATTTTAGATGGTACAAAATATTCAATTACCTCTTTTGGAGGCTGTATTCCGAAAGGGTCAAAATATATTACAACATCTTTATTTTTACGATATGCTGTCCAATGTGTGCCCCTGTCACTGTCTAAATTAATAATTCCACATTCTCTTACTTTTGGTCTCAGTTTTCTTAGCTCGTTTTTTAGGTACACCCCCCGAAAGTGAGGCACGTCTCTTGCTGCCTCTAACAGCTGAAAGTTGTCCATCTTTTTTATTAAATTTTAATCCCATTCCCATTTTTGCCTTAGCCTTCATCAAATTTGTCACTGCATAAGCTGCTGCTTTTTCGGCCAGACTGGCGTCCTTTGCCGAAACCCTAGTCCAAGCCTGGTCCGCTAATCTCATATCTGCCTTGTTCCGGGCGGCTGTATCAGGATTATTCATGTAGAATATGTCGTGCTCTTTACAATAAGAGTCTAGCTTATTTTTTGGAGGTACATTTCTGGCTAAATTTTCACGCACGTTAGTTCCGGGCCCGCACCATTTATAATTTCCAGGTAGGTGGAGTGGGAAAGGAAGGTTGTTTATAAGGGTATTTAACAAGCCACGGCCTCTATATGGCTTTAAGAATAATCCCTTACCCTTCTTACACTTTCTCTTTGCCATTTTTATTATATAAAAAATTATTTAACACATAAAGAAAATACACCATTATATAAAAAATGTCATTTATTCAACAAAAGAACAAATTTAAAATTGCACATAAAGAAAATACACCAAAGAAGTTGGGCCTATTTCCTAATAATATTCGCTGTCTTATAATAGGGCCCAGTGGTTCGGGGAAGACTGTTGTAATTTATAACTTAATTGTAAAAAAACAAGGATTAAAGTTTACAAATTTATATATAATATCCAAATCTTTAGAACAAGAAAAATATAAAAAAATAATTGAAATATTCCGTCTGTGTGATGAAGTTAAATTACACACATATTCAAACTGTGAAATCACACCAAATGATGTAGAATCACACTCAATAGTTGTATTTGACGACATAAATAGTCCAAATATCACACAATTTTTCTCAATGGGCAGACACAAAAATATTAGCAGTTTTTACTTGTGTCAATCTTACAGTAAAGTAAACAAACATTTACGTGACAATGTTAATTTCCTAATATTATTTAAACAAGACGATTTAAATTTAAAACATGTGTATAACAATCATGTGGGAAATGATTTTTCATTTAACCAATTTAGAAATCTCTGCCATCAGTGCTGGGATAGGTCTAAATATGGCTTTATTGTAATAGACAAGGAAAAGCCAAAGAATAATGGCAAATACAGATTTATGTTTGACCAATTTTATAGTGACCAAGGGCAAGGGTGTTGATGCCATCTAGAATAAACCTCTTGTCGTCATCAAAAGAGAGTACCTTTTTGTTCATCGTTAATGTTTGCAGATGGTGGTTTGTGGATTTAATTCTTGTAACATTCTCGTAGTAATCTTCTCCGGTTGCAAGACAGTGTAAGTAGTGTTGGTGTCTTAAGAGATGTTTAACTGTAGCGCCGTCAGCTCCTTTTGCCTTTTTAACCTCTAGCTCATTTTGCTTTTCTTTTTCGTATAACCACTGTAGAGGAATGAAAGAGTATAATTTTGGCCTTAAACCACAATATTCATACATAATTTGACCATTTAATTCGTCTTTAAACTTGCCCGTAACTTTTTTGTTTTTATCAGAGTATAAGAAATGGTCTTTACTGTATGCAGAGGTGTCAAAACGGTCCAAGTCGCTTTGTATTTCCTTGTAAAAGTCCTCTGTTACTATAGAATAAAGAAGGCTGTCTGTGTCTGTCATTAAGAACTTTTTATTCTTAAATTTTGACATATAATTATAGTGGAAATCATACATTATTACTTTGCTGATATCCAAAATGGTCATTCCTAAATATATTGGTTTATCAAACTTTACAATTAATTTATTTAAATGCACAGCGTGCAAGTTGTTATCGAACTTTTTGCTGCAGTCAAATCTTGGCTTTGTAACATACTTTGTTAACATAGACTCGTCTACAAGATGTATATCACGAAACTTGCGTTGGTTCATAATTGTTCGACCAAAGAGACTGTTATTTAACAGTTTGTAAAAGTCTTTTTCAAAATCATGTTCAGCTTTTTGTCGCTTTTCAATATTAAAATTAATATAGGGCGCGAGCCATTTTGATTGTCTGAATTTTAAGATTCTGTGGTATTTTGTAACTACCAAACCCAGTTCTTCGTATTTTTTTAGTGCTTTATAATGTAGAATATATTAGGTTTTGTCATTTAAATTTGGTATTAATTTTCCATTCATTTTTTCTGGTGCGAGCGGGTAGTCGTTGTGCAAATCGTGTAAACTTTTATCGTATTTTAAATCAACTTCCAAAATAAATCCAAAGTTTTCATTTTTATTGGCTTTATAATCTTTCTCGTTTGTCCATCTAAAGCCATCAACGGGCAACGACTCGCACATTGCTGTAGAGTATAGCGAGTTGCAGTCTAAGTATACAAGATAGGTGCTTTCTTGATTTGGGTCATAATGTTCGCCCATGTACTTATTATTGGCTTTGGCGTAGCGTGTGGAAATCATGCTTACACCGCCTCTAATGGCGTGTTCTATAAACAAATGCATGTCAATGTCGCTAAATAACTGTAATTTTATGCCGGTCATTCTAAGACACGCCTCCCATGTTAGTCCGGGCAGCGAGTACATGTGGACAGGGTCGAGTTTATAATCCTTTAAACTCAAGTCCCTAAATGTCTCAAACACATCAGCCAATAACAACACATCTGTTTTAAGGTATAAATCGTGATATTCTTTTAAATTCTTTATATTAAAATGATTCCATACGTTTTTAGCATGTTCATATTGTGCAGGAGATATACATTCTTTAGTTAGGCTGCTGTAAAATGCCTCTATGGGTGGTAGGGGCTCTAAAAACTTTTCTGGTCCTGTCATGTATTCGTATGGAAATTCGCCCTTGCGTTGTAGTAGTGGATTGTCTATAAATCTAAATGTATTTAAATTGGAAGCTAATTTGCTTAAGGGAAGAGACAGAAAGTTGTAGGAATCCAAAAATACCAAATCATCAACAGAGAACGATATATATTTTTCCATGTCCTTGGCTATGCAATTCAATTTGCGATTGAGTTTTCCCAAGTGTTGCATTATTAAATGACCGTCATAGTTTTTAAGGTTGTGGAAGAATACTGGAATTTTCTTGGTTACTTTATAGTTTAAATTGCAAGCGTTGTGGGAGGGTCCTCGGAATTTGCCTGTTAGATGGCAATGGTCGCGCACTTTATCACCCAGTAACAGCTGTTGGCATATGTGACAGTATTTAGAGTTTTTGAAGGATGCCTCTTGCTCTGCAGTCATTACAAGGGGAACATATACTTCCATCTGACTTTTAATAAAGTCATAAGTTTTAAATAACTTTTCGAAAAATACATCCATCACATTTTCACCGCTGTATAACTCTTCGTAAATAATTTTAGAGTCTCTCACCACAACATAAGCAAATCCAGAAGGAGTGTGTTTGCCGCAGTTTATAAAACATTCGAAATCTGCATAAATCACAAAGGGAGCTTTAAGTTGATATTTGTAATTCGTAAATTGTAGTGTATCTTTTTCAGACATTTGTACTCTTTGAGCATCAAAGGGTTTACAGTGTGTTGTGTGACGTTCCAATATATCTTTGGTGCCAAAATGTTGCAAACAGAACTTGCAAAAATATTTCTTATGGTCATATTTTGTAGACCGCAACATTAACTTGTCAAAATCACGAATTAAACAGTAATGTGATTTCTGACCGTGTTTTAGAAGCAGCAGATTGACGTGAGTATTGCCGTTTAGTTTAGTTGTTCTCAGTGGATATATTGTTTTTCCTTCAATTCCATATACATTAACACTTATGTTATTTTGTTTTTCAAATTTATCAATGTCAGATATTTTTACTGGATATTTTATATTTGTCATATTTAACTGGCCCTCATAGGGTTCGTAGTAAAATACTCGATTTGCATGTTTACTATTCCTTGGTCTTAAGCTTGCTAAAACACTCCAGGTGAAACATTTATTATCGGTGTTTTTAATATTTAAAACAGCATGTTTTGATTTTATATTTTCTGGCGTGGGAATGTATGATTTGGGAGTTAGGGGCTTATATTTGTAAACATGCAACTGCCAGTATTTGGTGCGGTCATATATCCATCAACTGCCTTGAGCTTGATACTTGTGCATGGAGGTATCGATTTTTAAAAGTGAATTTTCAATTTGAGTCTTTAGCTGTGCTTTTTCAATTGATAAATTAGTTAAACTTCGAAAATCAGCAATACATTCTTTGTCAATGATTAAATCACCATTATTGTCCACTGAGTGTTTGATGAATTTTACTCTCCTAATAAGAATCCATTTGATGGGTAGAGGACAAGATTGGAGAGTGTCTAATATATCCGCGGACTCACCTTGAAACTTAAACACATTATAGGGTCGCTTGTCACATCGTAGGTGGTGGCGGGGTTTGTTCCGGGTGATGACTCTCTTACACACATTACAAGTATTGTGGTTCTCTAGCATATGCATTTTAAAATTGCTGTTGTCAAATATTTGATGACATATTTTACAAATTTTAGGAATAACTTTGTGAACAAGTCGATAATGGCGTAATAAATTGCTTCTGTTGGAGTAAGACGTGGAGCACTGTGCACAGGTCAACATTTTTTGTTGGAATGAGGGTGGTGGTTTTGGGGCTTCTATATATATCCTTGGTTGAAAATTTTAAAATTTTATCTTTTTTAAATAATAAAAACATATTTTTTAACTCTAAAATAAGACATTTTTGCAGTTTAATTACTGCAAAAATTAAAAAAATTTCCAATTTGGTGGTGCAATATTATTTTTTTCATACACATTTTAGGTATTAATACACATTTGGAAATGGTGAATTTGGGAAATGTAAGTGAAATTTATTAAAACACTTGCCTAGGACAATAACATATCCAAATTGCAGACAAATCGGACAGTAAACACCAAAGATAGTTTTTTAGCCTGAATTTGAAAATTAATTTTTAAAAATATAGAGGAGGGATGGGGATGGGGACAATATATTTAATATAGGCAAGGGTATATTTAATATAGGCCAGCAGGCGGGAGCTCTATAGGCGGGATCGGGTGTCGGTCCAAAAACTGATCCCCATAAGAATAACATGGGGAAAAAGCGCCGGAAGTGATGCTAAACCGGTGTTTATCCACTACTATACAATAACTTCTAAGTTGTTTACATGTGTTGTTTATTTAGTGTGGAGTTATTTTTGAATTCGTGGATTTCTGCAAAGGATGTATTAAAATTAATGCAAATTTTAAATGGGGGAAAATAAGGCAGGGGCCAAAAAGAAAATTTGTGTGGGGTAGGATCGGGCGTCGGTGCAAAAACTGATCCCCATAAGAATAACATGGGAAAAAAGCGCCGATTGTGGGGCCTCTTTGCTGTTTCTCCACTACTAACATTTGCTTTCTGTATGAAATAAAATTGGAAATAATCATTTTAGTGAATTTCCCCTATAGGGAAGAAGCTATTACCGTAGTATGCAAGGTAAGACCTAGGCCCGGGGCCATGATAACTTTTCGTTTTGAGGTCCCTAGATGCCAAAAAACACCATCCGTTCAAAACTGTCCGGTCCGATTTTGATTAAATTTGGTACAAACATGTAAACCAAAATTTATGAGTTTAAGTTCGAAAACCAGCCATATCGCTCAATCCTAAGGGATATTTTTTAAAAATTGGTGTTTTGACTGTTGCTCTAAGTCAATTTGTTACAGAGATATTAAAAGTGCTAAACACAGTACGTTGTCCCATGTTATTCTTATGGAGGATAAAAAAAGTTGTATTTATTCAACTCATTTATTTATCAACTTATCCTGACGACACTTGGTATATTGCTTCATATCGTTGTGGTATATTGATATTTGCACAAAAACGATTTTTTTGTTGATAGTTTCCGTAGCAGCAAACCTACGTACTCAGCCCCCATGTTATTCTTATGTAGAATAAGTAAAAGGTTATCTCCGTTAATTATGAACATAAATTAATAAAACTTGGTGTGTACATTACCTAGTTGAGTTATATTGATATTTGTATTAAAACCCATTTTTTGTGTTACCTGTTTCAGTAAACCTGCATACTCAGCCGCCACGTTATTCTTATGTCTAGAGTAATTAAAATGTCATAAATCGGTTATTTATGAATGTATATTGATGAAACTTGGCATGTGGCTTTATGTGATATTAAGATACATAATATGCATTGGAAATTCGCAGGTTTGCTACAACGGGGGTGTTCTAATATAGTAACAGCCATTGATGGAAGTCTAGGTAGGGGAGAGCGGGGTAATACCGTGCGGCGGGGCAATACCGTTCACCGTGTTTTAAATCCGCTAAAAGGAGTAATGAGCGCTAGGAAGTGCTGCTGCGTATCGGAAAGAATGCGAAACAGATAGACAGCCGGGGAGATTCCAGCTTTACGCATGTGTCTGTGACGGATGTTTATGTCATTTTATTAACTTTTCTTATAATATCAACTACTAACTAGAAATGTGTTAAGTGGAATATGTTATAAATGACTTTATTTAAACCAAATAGTTTGGATAGCTCATTTCCTGGGCTAAATTTTACTATCAAACACTAGCATTTAAACTTCTTTGCTTTTGTTGTTTGAAAATGTGGCGCTATGTCGTCACGGGGCAATACCGCGCAATGTGTACGGTATTGTTCCATGTTGAACAATATTGCCCCATACTGTGTTATAACTTATTAATACCTTTATAAAACAGCAGGGCAACATGAAAATGAACTGTTATATGTTTAAAATTCGGAGTGTAGTGGGCGTGACACAGCCGAAAATTGTATTTGTGACTATTGTCAATCACAATAGACTCGATCAGGCAAAAGCCAAGAAAAGGAATCTTTTCTGTAGTTTTGTAAAGCTAATTCTCTACATCGTACTAATTTCAATGCTGAAATAAAATGTGTGAGTAAATTTTGATTAATTATTTTCTTTTACACAATCTTTGTCATTAACAATGTTGCACGGTATTGTCCCAGCCCTTGGGGCAATACCGTGCAATGTTACAATTTCATAAAATGGGTTTACAATTGAAAACGGCTCAATATTTCAAATATGGAGCCTAGCTTCAGTAGAGAATTACATTTTTCACAAAATAAGATGATTTCCAGCTTTATTTGAATTTCCAAATTAAAGATAAAAAATAATTAAGCGTAAGTGCACGGTATTGCCCCGATCTCCCCCAATAATGTTGGTAAATATGTTTAATATTCAGAATTCATAAACTAAGCTACCCGTGTGGTTCGTTAAATTTTCCAGTTCGGAACAATTTGGTATTATTTATTAGCATTGAACACATTATTCAAAACTCAACATTAAAAGATCAGACGTATGAAATAAAATTCTCATTTATTTGAAACTACTACTGGAGTGGATGTGCCAAGACAGAACAATCTAGGTCTGTTATCTGCAGCATCTTGACTATGGACGTGATGTACCCCTGAGCCATTCCGTAGTCAATCTTTCATGGCCAAAGCTTGCGACTCCTTGGGTGGATAATCCATTGTAACACAGTCGTGAGTGAAGCAAATTTAATTTTTTACAAGGTAACTTTTGAATTTCTGGTTACCAAAGTGTAATTTTCAAATCGATGTTTTTTGTTATAACTTATGTTTATGTAAGTTACTTAATAATACATGTTACCTAGGTTTTCCAATCAAAAATCTGAGAGATCAGATTTAATTATTTAAAAATTCATCCAAGAGTAACACATTTTTTTAGAAAATGAATCGTTAATATGTTATTTTACGAAAATTGGAAAATCTAGTAGGATTCACGTAAATTGGTAATACTGTATAAGAACAAAATTAAAAACAAGGCATTTATAGAATTTTTTGTGATCCAAGTTTCCTCTTTTCAGCAACTAGATTTTATCTTGAACTTTACAATGAAATTTTATGTAACAGAGACCATGGAATATCAATTAGTTTTTGCTGTAAATTTGAAGAAAGGGTAATTAAATAATCAAAAACATATACTTTGCATATTCTAATAACTTTAATTCGCAAATATAATCATTTAAATAAGTCAAAACTAGTCGTCCCGTGCGGAATTCCGAACTGTGAACCAAATCTTGTCAGCCGATCAGATGTTCTTTTGTTTACTTCGCTCCTGTCAAAACAAACTATTCCCATTAATTTACCTTTCATATTATTCAAATTCCCGAGAAGCGGTACATTTTTAGACCATGGGTCTATTTTTCCTCAATAGCCGGCTCGATAAGCTTTAAAATGAGGGGTAAATCATGGAATTTGATAAAGGAATAAGGAAGATCTCGCGGGCTGACAGAAAAACAGGCTAGAGAAATAATATGTAAGATATTATATCTCAATATAAAGTATTTCACGGATTTTGCTGTTTTAGAGGGTATTGCTGTCTACGGTTGTAGCAGGTTAGAATGGGTTTGTTTAAAGCCACAAGAACATTACCCAGAGGCGGATAGGATAGTCCTCAGCCCGAGATGAGTTAACCTCGAGCCAGCTTCAACGACAATTAAACGGCTCTGTGAAACCACTCTGTGAATCGGCATGTTAAAACATTGCTTAGCAGGTTCTAGACCGGCCCACACACCTGATAGAAAACTTCTAATACCATTTACCAGTAAATGGTACATAATCTTCACAACAAGTTTAATACAGTAGTTTATTTCAATAAACTAGAGCTTCAGATTTATACAACCTCCTCTCTAATTCTCAATTTACACTTTAAAAACATACATATTTTCTACCTATTCTTATTCTATTTCTTCACTTACTTTTGAAAAATGAAATATCATTACCTACCCTCAGGAAGGATAAAAATGTTGTTTGTAAGCTCATTTTTAACTGTCAATTTTAACATTGGTTTTTAAGTATTTAAAATCATAACAGCTGATCAAAAACAACCTGTGAGTAGTCAACGTAACACTCACGTGAAAAAGTATCATATTATTTTTCTCCACATTGATAAGTAATTAAATTATAAAAAGACGGAGTAGCGATAAGAAGAGGAGGGTCCGAACCTCCGAATTAAGTTATCACCTGCGCTAATGCGCCAGTCAGTCGTCACGTGGACCACAGCATTGGTTGACATGAAACAGATTGTTGGGCGTTTGGCTGGGCGTTAAAGTAATTGACATAAATCAAGTTTCTTTGTTTTTTTAATTAAATTAACTCTTGAAATCTCATTACTATATTGCTTGATGTATTATATTGCAAGTACAGCCTAATATTTATTCCACAACCTGGAAATAGATTTTTTTCCTATTTGAGGTATCATATACATCTTTATAATCAAGTCAAATTAAAAATATCTTTATTAAAATACACATATTAACTTGTAAAATGTACAAATATACAGGGTGTCACAAAAATGCTTAGCGTGCTAAACAGAACCGGGTTCTACATACAAAAATAACTCGAAAATGTACAGTAACATTTTTTCGATTTCGGCTTAGTTTATTCGTAATCCGCCATTTTGTATTTTTTTTAAAATAATTATAGTTCAAAAACCCTTAGACATAGTTTTATGAAACTTGGTATTAACTTTAAGTTTTTTGTTATTAACATTTTCCAAAAATACTGTTTATGAAAATTATCAAATTTTAAAATGGCGGTCATTTACAAATTTCAAAGTCAGATTCCATGAAAACTAGCAACTAAAAGAAAATTGTACCAGATATCACATTTAAAGCACTTTTTAATCCAGATCCAACGACACTTTGATTTTTAAAATCGGTTAATAAATAACGAAGCTTTGATAATTTTTTAATTATAAATTTCAAAATGGCGGCCATTTTATTATTTCAAAGTCAAATTTCATGAAAACTAGCAACTAAAACAAATTTTTGCAAGACATCAAATTTAAAGCAGTTGTAATTTTACACCTTGTAAAACTTGGTTTTAGTTGCTAGTTTTCGTGAAATTTGACTTTGGCATTTTAAAATGGCCGCCATTTTGACATTTATTTCTAAAATTTATCAAAACATCGTTATTTATTAACCGATGTTTAAAATCAAAGTGTCATTGGATTTGGATTAAAACGTGCTTTAAATGTGATATGTAGTCAAATTTTGTTTTAGTTGCTAGTTTTCATGGTATTTGACTTTGAGATTTTTAAATGACCGCCATTTTGAAATTTGATAATTTGTATAAAAAATTTTTTTTGAAAAATGTTATTTACAAAAACTTAAAGCTAATACCAAGTTTCATAAAAATATCTCAAAGGGTTTTTGAATTATTAATTATTTTCAAAAAAATACAAAATGGCGGATTACGGATAAGCTAAGCCGAAAACAAAAAATTGTTACTGTACATTTTTGACTTATTTTTGTATCTAGATTCCGGTTCTGCATAGCACTCTAAGCATTTTTGTGACACCCTGTATATTACTAAGGTATTTTTAATACCTCAGATTAACACACATGCGAGTGTACAAATACACACAAAGTGACACTACAAATATAGCCAGTGTACAATACAAATATATAAACGTCGTAAGAGAACATTCTGCGTTGAGTTAGAAAAGGCTCTTTTAAAAAAAGGTAGAGCTGGTTTTAATTTTTAAAGTTCACGTTTACTTTTCAATTATAACTTTCGTACTGTCAGTGTCACTTGTAACCTGTCAGCCAGATCTTCTGCTCTGACTTGTTGAAAGATGTTAAAATATTCCAGTTGCTACAAAGGCTAACGGTACCTCAAACCATAACAACATAATACCATAATAACATAACCTTTTAGACGGATGTATAAAATTGTTGTAATAGGTTAGTTAGAAAATAACGCATGTTTAACTAATGTAATAACTGAGAAACGTATTGACATGATGTGAACGTATTCAACTTATCTTTGTTCTAAGTGAGTAACCTTCATTATGAATTCTGGAATAGATTTTACTTATTTCACATGCTAAACCGTACTTTTAGTATGAAATAAACATTGTTTTAACATTCAAGATCAGTCTGAAAACAGTTTTTATTAAATCCAACCGTTTATATAAAACGAAATGTTTTAGTTTTTAAAACTAAAATTACAAATCCTCTTCAGATTTTGATTTTAAAGTTATCAGAGAGTTTTAAACTAAACACAATTATTATACAGGGTGTCACAAAAATGCGTAGCACGCTATTCAGAACCATATTCTACATACTAAAACAAGTTGAAAATGTAGAGTAAAATTTGTTCGATTTCGGCTTAGTTCAGGCGTAATCCGCCATTTTGTATTTTTTTGAAAATAATTAATAATTCCAAAACCCTTCGAGATATTTTTTTGAAACTTGGTATAAACATTGAGTTTCTGGTTTTTAACATTTTCCAAAAATAACTTTTATTAAACTTATCAAATTTCAAATGGCGGCTATTTAAATATTTTAAAGTCAAATTCCATGAAAACTAGCAACTGAAACAAAATTTTACAAGACATACAATTTAAAGCACTTTGTATTCCAAATCCAATGACGTTTTTACTGTAAAAATCGGTTAATAAACAAAAAGTTATGGCAATATTTTATAACAAATTTCAAAATGGCGGCCATATAACATTTTCAAAGTCAAATTCCCTAGTGCATTTGACCAAGTCCTTTAAATTTTATATCTTGTAAAATTTTGTTTTAGTTGCTAGTTTTCCAGGAATTTGACTTTGAAATTTGTATATGGCCGCCATTTTGAAATTTATTATAAAAAATCACCATAACTTTTTTATTTATTAACCGATTTTTACAGTAAAAATGTCATTAGATTTGGATTACAAAGTGCTTTAAATTTTATGTCTTGTAAAATTTTGTTTTAGTTGCTATTTTTCATGGAATTTGACTTTGAAATATTTAAATGACCGCCATTTTGATATTTGATAAGTTAAATAAAAATTGTTTTTGGAAAATGTTAAAAACCAGAAACTTAAAGTTTATACCAAGTTTCAAAAAAATATCTCGAAGGGTTTTTGAATTATTAATTATTTTCAAAAAAATACAAAATGGCGGATTACGACTAAACTAATCCGAAATCGCAAAAATGTTACTGTACATTTTCGACTTGTTTTTGTATGTAGAATCCGGTTCTGCATAGCGCGCTACGCATTTTTGTGACACCCTGTATTTTAAAGGTAAAATACAAAGTTTCAGAGTTTTAGCCCAGTTAATTACAATTATCTGACTATAATACAATGAAAGAAAGGTGGTGTTTTAAGAATATACTTATCTCAGTTCCATTTTAACACAAAAATACCATAACCAGTTGAGCCCAATGTCGTTAAATGTATTTATTTTAGATATTGATTCTTTTAATGTTAATCGTGGCAACATTCATCAAGCTTTCAAAACATCTGAGTTTGTATGACTATATCGTCCCAGCGAGAAAGGACGGGAAAACAATACATATCCTTGTATAATATAGACCGGTGACGGTTAATTTAAACAATACTTTTTAGTCATATGATTGCATTAACACTTTCTATTGAGAAAAGTGTATTACGTGTCTAAACAATATTTTGAGAGATTGTAACTTTTACGAATGAAAACCCAAATGACATTTCTTCTGCATAATGTTCTTTTTACTATGGTTTATACAGGTTGTCCTCCCGTTGAATACGGTACGACTGAGTTTACAGCATGTACAGAAATAAACGAGTTCGCACGCAGCACGCTGCCGTGAGGGAAGTGAATTTCCACATAAAAACTTTTAAAACTCAAAATCAGTGAAACACATACATTTATTCCAATTTTTATTATAATTTGAAAACTGTGATTTTTGGCTGTTCTGATGCTCCTGGTTTCATTTACCTGCAAAGCTGGGAATACAATTTTGCGCATTATAATGTTAGGAGAAGGCCCAGACAGGCTTGAAAGTAGACATGAGGTTGCTGGGGATGATAAAAGTACACTAACAAAGGAATAACAGGCTTTTCTAGTGTTAAACCCCCATAAGACAACGTACTGTGTTTAGTCGAACCACATTTTCTTTAATAACTCAATAAATAAGGATGCTAGAATGACGAGAAAGGGCTTAAAACTTTCGCCTCACTAATTCCCATCTTTTTACATGCATTAATTGTACATACGGGGCTTTTCTGACCCTTTTTGGACCCAAAAACTCGAAATTTGAAAGACTAATTCCCAAAAACAGTTTTCAGTTTTCCGATTGTTTTGCCCAACGAACTTGTCCAACTGATTACAGAAAGGAACGTCCTTACCAAATTTGAAGTAAATCGGACAAAAATGCGACTGCTAGAGTGCAAACACATACATATATATATACATATATATATATATATATATATATATATATACAATTTTGAACGACCCCCCAAAACGTGTTCAGGGGGTCACGTTAGGAACTTCTATGGTGGTTCCGGGCTTAAGTTTCACCGAGCGGGTCATGCTAATAGTTCACTTTCCAAAGGAAATTCACTAATAATTGTACTAGACGCGGAACCGTAGGTTCGATCCCGACCGACTGTACTGATAACTTTCACGAGCGGTCACCACTGGCCTGCCCATGTGACTGTTTACCGTTACGGTCTCTTGCAGTAGTATGATCGCCGCACAGGCCTATTGGCCATTGCAATGGGCAGTTGAAGTTTTTTTTTTAATATTAGTTTGACGTGACGTGATAATAGTTTCACTATATTACTTATATGGTAAGACAAAGTTGGAAAAGGCAAAGACAAAGAGCAAAACAGACATTGTTAAATCCGGGTTAAAAAGTGGTCGTGTTTGACATTTGACGACTATGTCGCTGCCCGACTTTGGCGCGGACTTTAATTGGGGCCTAAGTTATACAATTTAATCCGGTATTCCAACTTTTAAAGAACCTAGTTATATAAATTAAAAAGTAAATTTAAATTCTGGTAACTTCTGCGAAACCCTAAAATTGGAATTAGTTGCCAAACTGTTTATTTAACACAAACCTGAAGCTGTTATGTTGAAATAACGCAGGTAGAGAAAGTTTGTTAGTGTGGCTGTAGCTGTATCGACGCGACAAAACACTTGCATGACAGTTACGCCGTCGCCTCGACTGAGTTTAACAAGTTTTAATGACTGGGACACTAAGCTTTAATACATTTATGGCTTAGTTAACGTTATCTGAAGACATAAACAAGTTATTACATAAACTGTTCCAATGTAAGCTTTTGAGATTTTGAGTTTAGAGTTTATTAAGAAAACATTAAACTGCATCTGCTATGAGCGACTAAAAAACATTTTTACATTTTCATTTCTAAAGTTGTATCCTAAAAAATTATATTCGTACTGGTAACTTTTGTTAGTTGTAAGACCGAAGTTATTGTAGTTGTAAACGTTTTTTTTAGAAATGAGGTTAGTCTATTACAGACAAAGTATGTACACACACACAAACACACACACACACACACACACACACACACACACACACACACACACACACACACACACACACACACACACACACACATACACACACACACACACACACACACACACACACACACACACACACACACACACACACATGTATAATGACTAGGTATTCTATAAAATTCAAAAGTTTCTTGGGCAAAATAAAGTTTAAAACAAACATGTTTTTTAACGGAATATATGGTTTTAACAATTTTGTTTATAATTAATATATGGGTGTCCTAACCAAACCTAGCCCTTTAGGTGAAATGAAAATAATAGCTTCTTTTCTATAGGGGAAATTCGCTAAAATTAAAATTTCTTTAAATACCCCCCCGTCGCAGGAAACCTGCGTACTCAGCGAATTTCCAATGCATATATATATGTGTCTCACTACTACATAGAGCCACTTACCAAGTTTCACAATAATACATTCGCAAATAAGTGATATATATAGTGTTTTATTTATTCTCCATAAGGATAGCATTGGACAACGTACTGTGTTTAGCACTTTGAATATCTCTTCAACGGTTGAACGTAGAACAACAATTAAAACACCAAAATGATTGTTTTGTAGAGCTAAACTTATTGGTGAAAAATGTCAATTTTTTTAGTAAAATTATCTGAGGAAAATCCAAAAACCATTTTCCCATACGATTAACATGGGAAATTTTATAGACGCGTTTTTGAATTTTCTCCACAACCTCTTAACATATTCTCCACAACCACTTAACCTAGGTTGATGATTAAAAATACTAAATTACTTGTTTTTTGAAGCTTTATAAAATAGTTCTCCACCAAAATTCAGTGTTTTAAAAATTTTAAGGTAAAAATAAAAAAAAAACTGATATTTGGAAAATTGTAAACCCCCTTCCCTTGGTCTGATCGATCTAGTTTTCGAACTTAAAGTAATAAATGTTACTCTACATATTCGATGCCAAATTTCATAAAAATTGGGAGTTTCTTTCAAAAGTTATCGAGGTAACGGGCACACACACACACACACACACACACACACACACACACACACTCACATATATATATATATATATATATATATATATATATTATTAATAAGAAATAAAGGAATAAACCTTGAGTACCCTTATAAACATTCTTATTAATATTATATTAGTAGCCCTATATATCAATTATAGTATCAATTTGAACGAATAGTGTTTTTGGAATCAGGGGACCTCAAAACTAAAAGTTATCATGGTCTTTGCCTTAAGTCTTACCATGCCACCTACTACGGTTAATAGCTTCTCCCCTATAGGAGAAATTCGATAAAAGATGCAATATACTATTAAAACAAACTTCAAAGGCAGTTATGTTCAAAGTTCTAGTGTTACATTCCCTAGGATATTTATTGAGAAAGACTCACCAACCGGATTCTGGTCTTTCAGCCAATACAGAAAGTAAGCACTTTATAAAAAATGATTTACACTGCCAGCAGGCCAGTTGAGAGGGGAAGGCAGGTAAGGGTGGATCCGGGGGGCCCGGCCAGGGGAAATATTACTGATAGTGGCAAATTTTAACAGTATTATTGTTTATGAATTTGATAGCAATAAGAAATCTGTAAATAATACGTTCATAGATTAAGATTATATGAGGGGGCCTAAATTACATGTTCAGATGTGGGGGCCCATGTTGAGGTCTAGCCGGGAGTCCCGCCATAGCTCTCTACGGCCCTGACTGCCGGTAATATATGCACATCATATTCGGGCAATACATTACTGAGCCAAAGGTTGATATGCCACAAAATCTACCTATTTTGATGGAAGAACATAAGTATTCAATTATTACAAATATTTTTAATTAATTTGAATAGGCTAATATATACAAAAAATGTTCTCGTATAAACGCTAAAGAAAAGAAAATGTTATAATAATTGTTTTTAAAGTTTAGTACTTTTTTCGCTAAGTTTGTAGGTTTTTTGACATGTTAAATGTCAAACTAATTATAAGTTAAGTTTTAATTCAAGTTTATTGAAATTAACGTAATTAGATTGCTTGAAAATTGCAGTTTGTACGGTAGTAGCAAGTTAGTCCCACCTACAATTTCCAAATTCAATATTACTGTCAATTTAAAAAAAATTTGAAAAATATACTACCAATTGCCAACTTCATTATTTATTGACAGATTTGATTTATTTTCGGATATGTTATAGCCCCCAACTATTATATCTAAAATTACCATATATAATTTCCATTAACCCTATAATACAATCGATATGTTGTTTGTTTATTTTGCCACAATCAACCTAAAAACTAACTTTGGTATTTGTCGTCCGATTTGTTTGCAACTTAAATATATTACTGGCTTAGTACACAAGTAAATACAACCTATAATTTAGAAATTTAATTAAAACGATATTTTGTAAATTACCGTCAATTGTCAACTCCTATATTTACTGTTCGACTTGTTATAGCCCCCCCCTTATATCTAAAATTACCGTATATTATATCCTCTTTAATGCAGTTTTGTCGTAATCAAACTAACTTCGGATTTGTCTGAAATATGTTACTGTCCTAGTCCATTGAATTAGTAAATACCCCATTTCCAAATTCAATATTATGGTTAGATTAAAAAAATAATAAATGCAAGCTTATTTACCATCCGGCTGTTATAATTGCCACATTTCCAATACAAGTTGGGGCCAACTCAACTACCTCTCTTTGTAATAATATAATAAGCAATATATTATATATCCACAAAATGTTTATACGCTATAACCTTCCCAATTCTTATTTATCTCTATAAACACAGTTTTTCAGACACCTTTAACATAGTATGCACCCCTCTGTCCATCCTTTTCTGCCAACACCCCTACAAACTTGATTCTTTTGTTTACTACAAACGCATACACTATGTAATGCCCATAATGCTCTAGATCCTCCCAACGTCGCAGGAAGTAATCTTTTAATTTATCCTCTCATTCCTCTTTAGCCAACTATGCTTTGTATTCCTCTTTAACTGCAACAGTATTTTCCACATATTCCAATTTACGTTTATTACTGTCGATGTCTTCTAATTCCAATTTCCTCTTTTTGGAACACCTCTCTAAGAAAGGGTTGCAAAGTGGGCTCTATTTCTTTAATAGTGTATGGGTACAGTTTATTGGCCCGGCTTCTTAAAATGTAATATAGTAAGGTTAGGACTTTCCACTAAGTCTAATTCTTCTAAATTGATGTGTTTAGGTATAGCGGAGAAAGGTGTATTTGATTTTGTAAAATATGTGACCCCAGATTTTATGTAACACTTATGCTTTACACTTATAGCATCAGGAAATTCCTCTATTACCTCCACATAGTTAGTTGGTAAACAGTTAAAGCTAAATGCAGATAGAGCATACTTTATTAACTTTTCCCTTTGTGTACTATCTTTTGGCAGTTTTAGTAGTACTCGAGTTATCTTCTTCGTATTACTATCACCCCAATTTGCGTATTGTAATAAATCGTTAAACACTAAACAACAACTGTTTTGTAATTGATTGGCAACTTTCATCCACATCTTATGCAGATGTACAGCACAGAATGGAGCATTTTGGAAGTACCTTTTGTTGTCTTCTATTAGGCTTAAACAATCTCTTAAAGGTTCAAACCCCTTACCAAAACCTCTACAATAGTTATAGATTCTTGCCTCTAACCTTGTTATTCAATTCTCTCTAGCTAGTTTAGACGAGAACGTTTCTTTTAGTCTCGCATCTGGACAGTTTACAAAGTTTATTATATGTTTTCCTATACTTTTAACTACTCCAGGGCTTGTAATCTGGCATATAAATTTATTATATATTTTTACCCTGCTATTTACATTAAACCATGTTAAACAGTCTTTACTAACATGGAAATTATCAACAATAACATTTTATCCATTCTTGTACTCCCCTTGTTAGCAAAAGTCAAAGTTTTCTGTAAGATATTGGCACATTTCCTCTTTATTAAATATTCCAGCCAAATCTAGTGTTATATTGAAATCCATAAGATAGAACATTTATTTTTCCAGATCTTGCAGTATCTTTGGAAGGTCTTCCAACAAATCCTTAATTTTAACATTTGCAAGCTCTATTTTATAGGGAATTGCTATAGGATCATCGTACTTAATTTTGTTTAATTTGGTCAATATCTTTCTTTATTATTTGTAACACACCCTCGCTTTGGACCCCAGAGGACCTCTCCAAAGAGAATGGTCGTAGGCCACAACACCATGTCGAGCTAAAGAGAACTTTTTAAATTTTCCTCGTAAGCTATTAAACGAGCCACATATTTCCTTCTTAACTTTAAATTTATTCCGAACGTCCCCATCACAATCAGTAACATTGTTTATCTTCACTAACATTATGTTATCATAAAACGCATCCGTTATGGATGTTAAGTTATTTTATTTTGGTTCACCCTCGCAATATTACCTATGTTTGAAAGAAGGTTATTATTACGGAGATTTTCTAATAAAAACCATATACCAAATCTTTCGTTAGTAGGTTTAATTATATTTCCCAATAAATGGCTAACAGAGTACATTTTTTTTACATAGAAAAAAGTAGTGGAAAAATGTAAACAGGACAGATATAATCAGACTATAATATAGGCATTTAGAGGTTTCCAACATACTCGATGTATAGGAGTTGTAGAGTAAATATATGGATATTGTATACAAACAAAGACATAGGCGAGTGGTAAGTATAACATTTAAGTGGACACCTAGACAGTTCGTCCCATATGTATGCAAATATGTTATACAATGATGAAATACCTTATTAATATAATTACAAATTCGACTAAATAAGTCTATAGTCTCAATATAATTAACATATTATAAGCTAACGGTGCAATGAGAGAACTGAGTTCTCTCATTGGACTGATGATGACTGGTGTAACTGGTCAAAATCGATAGCCGAGTACCATCTTTTATATATGTTTACCGTCTGTATGTGAATCAGTCTAAGTGTAAATATATCTTAAGTGTTGAAGACGTCTCTTATTACATCCCGTATTGGAAAAACGTATTTAATATAGGCAAGGGTCGGGTACTAGTATAGGCCAAAAAGGAAAATTGTGTAGGGCGGGAGCCGGCAAATGTGCAAAATCGGCTCCCCATAAGAATAACATGGGAAAAAAGTGCCGAAAGTGACTCCATGCCGGTAGTTTACCTCTACTGAACTAAGCTACCTTGGATTGTAGAATCATTGGATAATACAAAGTTAAAATGCATTTTGAGGTTATTTTGTAGGAAGTATAATTTTTAAGCAAGTAATTTAATTTAAAACGACTCTACTATAAATAGATCAAGTGTTAAGTCTAAACAGAGAATGTGATTTAATGGTAAAGAAAAAAATTCAATAACATTAGGTAATACATAAAATATACATATTGTTGCTGCTTACCATAATTCTTAGCTCTATAAATACTCAAATTAAATGTTCTCATTTTAAAAGTTAAAAAGTAATATTTACAATTAATTACCAACTCAGATAACCGAGAATGTGTACATGGCTACTTCTCCTTTGAAATTAATATCCTCACACATTACACATTGAAGAAAGAATCAAAACAACAATGATTGGAAGAGTCGTAAAATACGTACAGAACCTGGCTGCGTCGTAAAAATCAAAATGTGAAACCCATGTTATCTCTAGACTTGAGATGATTTGAAGCGAAATACATAATGGTTTTTTCCTAAAAAGTTATAAATAACATATTTATCTTTTTAGTGAATTGCCTTTGGAAAGTGAACTATTAGCATGACCGGCACGGTAAAACTTAAGCCCGGGACCACCATAGAAGTTCCTAACGTGACCCCCTGAACACGTTTTGGGGGGTCGTTCAAAATTTTATATATATATGTCTATGTCTACGTTCCTTTCTGTAATCAGTTGAACAAGTTCGTTGGGCAAAACAATCGGAAAACTCTAAACTGCTTTTTTTGGGATTAATCTTTCAAATTTCGAGTTTTTGGGCCCAAAAAGGGTCAGAAAAGCCCCGGATGTAAAATTAATGCATGTAAAAAGTTGGGAATTAGTGAGGTGAAACTTTAAGCCCTCTCTCGTCATTCTAGCATAAATATTTACCGACTTATTAAAGAAAATGTGTTTCGACTAAACACAGTACGTTGTCTTATGGGGGTTTTCCACTAGAAAAGCCTGTTATTCCTTTGTTAGAGTACTTTTATCATCCCCAGCAACCTCACGCCTACTTCCAAGCCTGACTAGACCTTTTCCTAACATTATAATGCGCAAAATTGTATTCCCAGCTTTGTAGGTAAATGAAACTAGGAGCATCAGAACAGCCAAAAAATCAATGATTTCAGATTTCAATAAAAATTAGAATACATGTATATTTTTACACTGATTTTGAGTTTTGAAAGTTGTTATGTGGAAATTCACTTCCCTCACGTCAGCGTGCTGCGTGCGAACTCGTTTTATGTTACCAGAGTTACGAACATATTATTTATTCATGATGTATGCCTCCTGAATCGAGATGATTAAATATAAAAGGTTACTAACCTAAATCCGTTGATCCGAAGATGATACCGTCGCCCGGAAGATAAACCAGTTCGGTAATTCGCGTCCGGCCGGAACGATAAATTTTCGTGTAAATGTTTGTATTTTTTCGTGTCTCGTACTGTTTTAAATGTGTTGTGTTATTTAAAACTATGACGACCTTCATCATGAAGTAAAGTTGACATCAAGGGTTTGATAATGGCCTTTTAAGGTCGAATCTCGAGTCACCATCGTGTGAACAAAGAATCGGCGACGGATTTAGGTTAGTAACCTGTTATAATCATATTATTTAGGTATAGTAAAACGTATAAAGGTACTAATTATTCTTGATGTTATATAAACAATAATACAGTTGCATTGACTCTACGGAGTAAGTAATGTGAACAACAGTGTTATTTAAATCACCTGACTTATGTAATTTGAAAAAAATTAAAATGTTTACATCCCCCACTATTTTAACAAGATAATCTTAAAATACTATCTTGTATTTGTTATCAATGTAGTTAGTTCTCGATATATTCTTACATTCTATTTGATCAAGTATTAAGGCTCACTCTAAACAATCGTGTTCATTATATTTTTGTTTCAGCAAGGATAGACACATTTCTTCAGGGCTTAGTGTGTTCTTTTGCTTCAATTTTATGGCAGAGTGGATATCATAATGAACAGCACATTATCCATTAGCTTTTAATCCTTAACCAACCAACCCCACAATCCAGTGTATCCACCTGCTCTCAAAGGCCCGCAACTGTCTGTTGTTCATAATTAATTACGCGTGATAACGCTATAGGAACTTATTATTCACAAAAGAACACTAAGGCTTTTACCAGTTTTTATAGGAAAGGTTTTATTTAGCTGCAAAGAAGAAATCGTTGAGTTAAATAATGACTTTATGACTAGGAACAATTATTTCTTAAATAAGTTCTCCTATTTACACATTTATTGTAATATTTGTTTTTATTTAAACTGTAGTACACTGTATTTACACTACACACTATGATCAGACTTATGAATAATGCATTTTGTATTTTATTTTAAATTTACAACAATTAATTTTGAGGAGAAAATTAAAGAGGTATTGCCTAATTCTATTCTAAGGAGAACACATTTATTAATCTTGCTTATTTTCATCGTTAATTTTAGCAAAAATAGCTGTAGATGAAAATTCAAACCTGAAAATAAAAAAAATTTAACCCGGCTGAGGTCGCATGGAGTAGAAAGCCCGAGGAGTCGTACACGGTCCTTTGACCAGATTAAAAAAACAGCAATTTTTAAATTCAATTTTATTTTAATCCAATCCCAAAAATATTATAATCTATACAACTTACAACCTTATTAAACGACATTTAATATATCCTAAACTTAAACACCTTCGAAAAAAATTAGTCAGAATAGCCATGAGGCTTAAGGCGTGTGGACAAAGTCAAAGGTTATAGGTTCAAAACCCGATCTGATCACAATATTTTTGCAACTAAAATCCCTTAAAAAATGTGTATTATTTGTTTACCAAGCAATTTAATTAGAAAAATTATATTTTGTAGAATAAAATAACCATTTAAATAAAAGATTATATTTCTAGCCCAGATCTGGCTCAGTTCTGGCCCAGATCTGGCTCAGTTCTAGCCCAGATCTGGCTCAGTTCTGGCCCAGTTCTGGCCAATTCTGGAAGTGCCCAGATCTCGGCCAGAAAACTATTTTGTTCTTTAGGGGTAGTAAACAGAGTGCACCCAAACTCTCTACGAAAACTTCTGAAACTTGTTCCAGGGTCAACACAAACAAAAAATGTTATATAAACATAGGGCATATCTCGCTCCGTTACCCATTTGTGTGCCTGTGTGTTTTTAGCCAGTATAGAATACCTTAAGAACCGCTTGAGGCACTAACTTCTGATACGTGCATTATATTAGTTTACGGCAAATTTGGTATTTAATTGGACATTTATAGCTGTAACCGTTTCAAAGAAGCGGGTATTACATCTAATAAGACCCATTTTGGAATAGAATTGATAATAACTATAGAATAATTAATAACTGAGTTGATGTGATTTTTATTATTTAAAACATGATTTTTCAGCCCAGAAATGGTAAAAAAGCATGTTTAGCATCCTATAGTTAAAATCTTTATATTATTACTTTTAGTAAAATATGACACAAGCTTTTACAGTTATTTGTTACTTATTAGCTTTGTGTTTAGAAGTAAAAAATCCAATATACTTTATTTTTGTAGACTAAACCGAATCTGCATATTGAAAGGATAGAAAGTTTCATCACATCACAACGTGGTTGTGCATTTTAGCAAGTCATTCCAAAACCGTAATTAGTGATATAAATGCTAATTCTTGGTTGATTTGCAAGATTATTAATTTTTCGGCAGGTCGGTTAACGAACGGCGTATGTTCAGCTATTGGCGATGAATTCTGATCACAATGACATTATTTTTGGCTTACTTACCTTCTATTATCAACACCTAGGGGTATTTGTTTCCATATGAAGAGCTCATCAGAACAGTTTAGTGAATTAAAAAAGATGATTAATGTTGGTTTTACTGTAACGATTCTCTCCCAACAATGTATGACACTTTTTTCATCTACATTTGATTATTAAACGAGTTCGCACGCAGCACGCTGACGTGAGGGAAGTGAATTTCCACTTAAAAACGTTTAAAACTCAAAATCAGTGTAAAAACATTAATTTATTCCAATTTTTATTAAAATCTAAAAACATTGATTTTTGGCTGTTCTGATACTCCTGGTTTCATTTACCTGGAATGCTGAGAATACAATTTTGCGCATTATAAGGTTAGGAGAAGGTCCAGTCAGACTTGAAAGTAGGCGTAAGGTAGGTTGCTGGGGATGATAAAAGTACACCAACAAATGAATAACAGGCTTTTCTAATGTAAAACCCCACAAGACAACGTACTGTGTTTTGTCAATACACGTTTTCTTCAATAACTTGGTAAATAGTTGTGCTAGAATGACGGGAGAGGGCTTAAAAGTTTCGCCTCACTAATTCCCATCTTTTTACATGCATTAATTGTACATCCGGTATTTTTTGGCCCTTTTTGGGCCCAAAAACTAAAGATTTTAAAGATTAATCCCCAAAAAAGAGGTTTAGAGTTTTCCGATTGGTTTGCCCAATGAACTTGTCCAACTGATTATTGAAAGGAACGTCCCTACAAAATTTGAAGTAAATCGGGCAAAAAATGCGACCGCTATAGTGCAAACATACACACACACACACACACACACACACACACACACACACACACACACACACACACACACACACACACACACACATATATATATATATATATATACAATTATTACAATTTTGAACGACCCCCCAAAACGTGTTCAGGGGGTCACGTTAGGAACTTGTATGGTGGTCCCGGGCTTAAGTTTCACCGTGTGGGTCATGCAAATAGTTCACTTTCCATTGGAAATTCACTAATAAAGGTAAGGTTTCTTTAGATTATGCATGCAATATAAAACTGGTCTCAATACCTATAAGAAAGCAATAGAAATATTTATTTCAGGAACTTTCTCCTAATTACTGCATATACCTATTTTAATAACCATTACGCCACTGTATTACAGTCGCCATACAGTCGAGTAAAATGAAAAAAGTGGCAAAAAACCCCTCAAATAGTCTTAGTATAATACTATGTTTGTACAAAACATTAAGGAAACCACAGTTGGTAAGGAGAAATCAATTAAAATACCGGTAAAGCACCAACCGTCTTCATATTTTAGCTCAAATTACCATATTCATTCAATAATTTTAATTGACTGCCACACATTAAAACTTTGTATTTATTTACATAATATTTTAAGTTAGTTAGGGCGAGCAACCGTACTCTGTACTCATTGGTACTCGACTAACATAGATTTTGTATCCTCGGCTAAATTATTCAACAGTCCACCTTTAGCCGAGTTTGAATTTTAGTGTAACTGAGTAAAATTAATTTAACAGTTAAAAGTTTTAGGAAAACCATATAAAATAACTTTTAGTCATGTATTTAGCTGAATTATGTAAAGTTCTATGTGTTAAAGACCTATTTGAAAGGGCCTTATACATTTCAACCAAAACAACCTTTCCCGAATATGCCCCTCGATTTTTACCACCATTCCAATCAAACTTGGGTGTTTTAAAATTTGTCATCGAATCAATTGAAAATCTTGAAACTAACTCCGGATTAGGTATTTAAATTCGAAAGCACAATACTAATAGGTTAGATAATTTATATATATATATAAATTATATTATTATATATATTATATAATATATATTATATATAATATTATATTATTTATATATATAATATATATATATATAATATATCAGCTTAACGCATTACGTAAAAATATATTAGTGTATAACAAAGACAAGTACGTAGAGGAAGTCTAGCAATTATAATCACGCAAGCACGAAGGCGGTGTCACGAAATGTAAAATAACCTATCACCATCTTACAATCTCGTTGAAGCTCCAAGAGTAATTCCTAATGGCCATAGAGCTGGTCTCGGGTATTCAAATGCTGTAAACCCGCATCGCTCCTCCAGTACATTTATCACGTGACCCGGGTGGATTCCTAACGGCTGCTCGGCCCTAGATTTGTTCATAACTCATTGCTAGCTGTGTATTTGTTTGACATAAATTATTGTAAACTGGTTCCTAGTTAGACTGGAACCTACATAATTTGTTATACGTGATCGATAAAATATTATTTTATAACTTGAACCTTTCCATTTATAATTCAGAAACGAAAACAATGTTCTTTGAAATCCCTATACTTATGGTTTTTTAGGGAAAGGTTGCCAAGATCGTACCTTTTCTTACGTTTTTGTTTTTATTTTTGCCAAATCATCGTCAATTACATTTGTAATGATTTAATGATAAATTAGACTTATTAGGCAACCTAGACTTTTTTTCCAATATCATATCAAGTTATTTAGTATTAAAAAAATGCAATTCTGTACAAGCTTGCCAGTGGTACGATTTAAAGAACTAGTTTCCTAAATCGTACCATAGGTTTCCTTCATCGTACTTAATAATAATCACATTGATGATTTTGAAGTATAAATTATTATTATTTTCAAACAGTATTGCAGGGACATAGTTGGTTTTTATTACGACATTAAATATAATACAATATTATATATTATTCTATATTTAATATTGCAATAAAAACCAACAATTTTTTATATATACAATATTACCGGCACGATCAAAGAAACTGAGTGAGGTACGACTTAAACAACCAGCACTCACAATGAATGGTCTGCAATTCCTAACCTAAAAACCAATATTTATCGTAAAACTATTTGATTTCATAAACTAGATTAAGTGTATTATGTCAATTTGTTCGTTAAATTAGAATGCACATATCTATAAAGAAAATGTGAGCTTAGGTAGACTGGAGACAAATTACGTCGAAATGTACAGAAACAAACTGTGGTCAATAGAATAAACAAGACTGACGCAAACACGCACAACTATTCTGTGTCACTCTAGAAACTCCTTCTTATAACAAAAAATACCACCAGGGTGCTCTAGCGTCGCTATGAAGTAGTAAAACAGAGGTTGTACGATAAAGGAGGCCGTACGATCTAGGCACCTTTCCCCTATGTGTTTAGGTTTGTAAGTTTCTATAATTTAGTAACCAAGAGCATGGTAAGCAAAACAACTAAACCTTAATATTGTGTAATATTAGTTATATTAATACACCCGTCGCAGCAAACCGGCATACTCAGTGAATTTCCAATGAATATATAACATAACACTTAACAGGATTCATAAGAAATGTATTCACAAACAAGCGATACTTAAAATATTAATTATTCTCCATAAGAATAACATTGGGGATGAGTACGCAGGTTTGCTGCAACAAGGCACGCAAAATAATGGGTTTTTATCAAATATCAATAGAACTCATCTTAGTGAAGTCACATACCAAGTTTCATCCATATACATTCATAAATAAGCGATATATAACATTTTAAGTATTTTCCATAAGAATAACATGGGGACCAAGTACCTAGGTTTGCTGCTACAGGAACCATAGGTAAAACATTGTTTTTTTGTGCAAACAACAATAAACCATAACCAGATCAAGCCATATACCAAATTTTGCCAGTTTATGTTCATAAATAAGCGAGATATGCAATTTTTCTTTTCCTCCATAAGAATAACATTAGACAAGTACTGTGTTTAGTACTTTCAATATCTCGGTAACTAATTGACGTAGAGCAATGATCAAAATACCAAATTGTTTGTTTTTTAAAGCTAGATTCAATGGTATAAATTCAAATTTGATTTAAATTAAAATTACAAGTGAAAACCCCAAAAAACACATTTTTGGGGTACAAAACCCCCCTTCGGATAGTGCGATTCATCTGGTTTTCGAACTTGTTCAAATAAATGGTACTTTACACATTTGTACCAAATTTCATTAAGATCGGACCTTTTTTACGAGAGTTATCGTGCTTACGGACACATATATATAAATATATATATAAATATATATATATATATATATATATATATATATACACACATATATAACAATTTGAACGAATGGTGTTTTTGGCATCTGGGGACCTCAAAATGAAAAGTTATCATGGTCTCGGGCTTAAGTCTTACCATGAGACCTACGGTAATAGCTTCTTCCCTATAGGGGAAATTCGCTAAAATGCAACAAATTCAAAAGTGCAGGTTATTGAATAAGGAAGAGTTGAAAGCCACATTTTATGACGGCAGGGTTGAGGCTGATAACTGCATTTGGTTAGTTCTCTACAATAGTCGCACCGTCAATTCAAAGCAAATTTGCATAGCAATCAAATTTTCTTCAACGGGACAATTAACGCTTTTAGTAATTGGCTCCAGTTGATTGCAGTAATAAACGCTGCAGTGCTGTAGTGTGATGACAACTAAGTACACTCGAGTCTCTAATTTGTTCATTAGTTTTTAGATTACTACTCCCAAGTGACCATTTTTAAGTTTTTTATAACCATATATAACGTCTTATATCCAAAAGTATAAACTTAAGTTTTAAACATTAAAATTTACTTATTTCTGTTCAATGTATTTAACCTATAAATGAGTTTTCTACTGACTCATGCCACGCACATGTTCAAGAACTAAAACGTAATAAACATGAATGATGAACCTTTTAAACCATCCCCTCAACAACTATCGTCCATATTTCACATTGACACCGGGGCAGATTCACCACGCGTCTGGTGTTCTCTATTATTGAGCCTTTTACATATTCAATCTCGGGTTTTATATTCAGTTCGTGCCACCAGACGGGATAGGCTATATTTTCTGTAATGCCTTGAGTGTTATTAATGTTAGAAAAGAATTGCTGGTGCTAAAATAAGGCAATTGACTCTAACAATAATTACTTTATATTACCTTGTAAACTGAATTATTAATTTATTTCCCTTTTTTCCGGTTTTCCAAACCCTTATTTGAATTAAATTTTTGACTGATTTTCTGACAGGTCGTGTGGGTTTCAGATAATACGAACAGTCACCCGAAAAGATTTTTTTATTCGCAGCCTATTTCTCAGTTTCTTATAAACTAGGCTTATCTCCGTTGGATACTTCGTCCCAAACCCCCTTTTGGAGTTCGCTTCGCTCACTTGCATTCCTTAGTTAACACAAGTTTTAAGCAAACTCAACTATTGTAGTTCGTTAAAAAAAAAAAAAAAAACTGCACATCAATGAGCTTTGGTGAGCATATTATCGCCTACAGACACATGCGGTCCAATAACTGTGCGATATCGAAACATTTTACCAACCGATAAAACCGGTGCTTGTTCGTTTTATTGAACGAACGTTGTACGAAAGTTGTTTCATGGTGTAAAAGCAAAAA
This sequence comes from Allygus modestus, assembly GCA_963675035.1. Taxonomy (NCBI): domain Eukaryota; kingdom Metazoa; phylum Arthropoda; class Insecta; order Hemiptera; family Cicadellidae; genus Allygus; species Allygus modestus. Next base: position 43,907,054 of record OY776116.1, read on the forward strand.
CAAATATAGTACTCACCTCGATTCAAAGCCAAGCAGACAAAAGATAAATAAAAAGTTTTGGATTCAATGTTAAAATGGAATTCTTCAAATGGATTTACGTGTAAAAATATCAAAAATCAGGCTGCAATTCACAACAAAATTGTAGTAACCTAACCTAACCTAACTCCGCAGAGCGCTCAAAGGTGGCTGTTCTTTGTTTACAGTACAGTAATTACAAATAAATGGATTTATAAAATCAAAATAAAGTCAATTAAACAGAAATCTTAGACCTCAAAAAATAAACATCAAAAGTAGGATTTGAACCCGAGACCGCATGATCGTGAATCTGACAACATATCCACTGGACGGCTACCGTAGCATGAAAGGATTTCTATTGGTAATACTGGAGGCAACACTGGTGAAAAACAATTGCGAGCCGTTCTTTTCCAAGTTTTGGTAAGGCAAAGAACTGCTCGGTGAAATCGAACGAGTCAAAAAAAGAATCAAACAAATAGTTATTCATGATCGAAGTGGTTTGTGGTCCGTCTGGCTGCTCTTTTTTTGAGGTTTTACGCAGAAACGCTTTCGGTGTAAAACCATTCTCAACTGCTACCGAGACAAACCACAAATCACTTCGATCATGTGATATCGGCGCCCGGACTCCATCACCCTTGTTAGTTATTCATAATTTGACAATTAATAAAATTGTATTTATTTATTTGCTCATAATTTATCATATTTCACGGCAAGAGCAGATACATAAATCAAACGAAAAAATGAATCTGTTCCAACTTTTATTACTCTTATTCCAGTGATTTGCATGAGTAGATTCGCTTATAGGAATAAAACAACCAATGAGGATAGTTCAAAGAACGATAAATATTCCTCACCAGTGTACCAACCTGACAAAAACCTTTAAGCCTTCAGTTACTAATAAACCTCCTTGGTAGCATGTCGAACTTCCTGAAATTTACAATAATTCAAGCAGTGAGCAACGACTATAAATTCATTCGATAGAACAATCAGTTGATGACATTCTCCGATGTCGTTACACACGATATTAACTATATTGAACCTTCCGTGAGGTGATAATGTGTTTACATCTATATAATAGCTGATTTATACAGACCTCTTGGTGAGCACTTTATCGCCTTGTAGAAGGTTTATATAACAAACATTTGTTATTTGCTGTTATTAGCTGTTACAAAAACGTGGTACTAGCCAAAGGGACTGTGCTTTCATAAAGCATCCAAGACTTTGAACACATTTAAATGGGTCAAAACACTCAAAATTACTTCTTCCCGGATGAATAGCGGCTAAGTAATTAGAAAGGTTAGTGGTATCAGTATTATAAGTGGTGAACGTTTCTAAAAGATGGTCACGATGGTCATGATGGAGTGTACAACTCTCGGCGTAAGTGGTTCCTCCTCCGGGAAATCATCTCTCTGTATTGTCACCAGTTGTGCTCAATCACAATAACAGGGCTCTGCAGTCCCACATATACTGAGTGTCGACCTTGTTACAAGGCGATGTTCGTGATATTGTCAATATCACCGAGTCTAACATATAACTTCAATTATCGAGGTTTGAGAAAGTCTAGCTAGATACATATTATAAATATGCCATTGTGTTATATTATGGGGATAATCCAACCCGGAAGTGGTACCAACGGAGTATTAAACCACTGGTCGTGTCTCTGTAATCAGTTAAAGTATTCATTAAAAACATAATAATAATTATAACGATTTTTACCACAAGCGTACTTTTGCTAGGCTAATATTTAAACAATAGAAACATCAGTAAACACAAATACCCCCGTCGCAGCAAACCTGCGTACTCAGCGAATTTCCAATGCATATATAAATGTGACTCACTACTACATAGAGCTATTTACCAAGTTTCACAATAATACATCCATAAATAAGTGATATATAACATTTTATTTATTCTCCATAAGAATAACATTAGGGTTGAGGACGCAGGTTTGCTGCAACGAGGAAGATAAGTAATGTGTTTTTTTTTAAATTATCGATACAACTGAACCAGGTGAAGCTACATACCAAGTTCTCTTAATGTAGGTTCATAATTAAGGGAGATATACAACTTTACTTATTCTCCACATGAATAACATGGGGCCGAGTATGCAGGTTTGCTGCCACGGGGACTATCAACAAAAAACTTGTTTTTTGTGGTAATATCAATATACCACAAGTAGTTGAAGCCACATACCAGTTTCATTAACATACATTCATAAATAATCGAGATATAGAATTTTATTTATTCTCCATAAGGATAACATTGGACAACGTACTGTGTTTACCACTTTGAATATCTCTGCAACGGTTGGACGTAGAACAACGATTAAAACACCAAAATATTTGTTTTGTTGAGCTAAACACATTAATAAACAGAAATGTGAAGTTTTTAGTAAAACTATCTGAGAACAATCTAAAAACCTTTTTCCCATAAGATTAACATGGGACACGTTCTTTTGGATTTTCTCCGCAACCACTTAACCTAGGTTAATGATTCAAAATACTAAATTATTTGTTTTTTAAGCTCTATAAAATGGCTATAATCAAAATTGAGTGTTTTTAACATTTTGGGGTAAAATATTCATAAAACCGATTTTTGGAAAATTATAAACTCCCATAAAACCCCCTTCCCATAGTGCTATCGATCTGGTTTTCGAACTTAAAGTCATAAATGCTACTATCCACATTTGTGCCAAATTTCATCAAAATCGGGTGTTTATTTCAAAAGTTATCGCGATAACGGACACACACACATATATATAAATTTGAACGAATAGTGTTTTTGGAATCTGGGGACCTCAAAACGAAAAGTTATCATGGTCTCGGGCTTAAGTCTTACCATACCACCTACGGTAATAGCTTCTTCCCTATAGGGAAATTCGCTAAAACGAATTGCTCAAAATAATCACATTATCTGGTAATTTATTTTTAAACTGCTTTTTTAAATGACGTAGGAGAGCCCGGGAAATACAGTTTGTTTAAAATATGTGGAATATGTCTATTTAAACGTAAAAACATTTACACAAAGAGTGTGCGAATGTAAAACGACCACCTGATGCTCGCAACAGGAATGTTCGCTATGGTTACAACAAGCTGCATTCCTGGTCTGCTATTGTAGAGGAATGCTAGTGGTAACAAACATACTTTGTTAAGTTACTTTTTTAAAATCGCCTTCTAAAAATTGAAATTATGTTCATCGGATTAAATCTACCAGCAGGCTTAGTGATACATAACATATTAGGAACCGATAGGAGACAAGCCCGTGACACAGCTGCCCGGCATCGGTGTGGTGTTGGGCGAGAGACTGGGGGCCAGAGGGTTCTGCGAGGCCCGACAGGTTCTGGACCAGTTTCTGAAACTGAACAAAGACAAAGCAGCGTTCCAGCAGTGGCTCAAGTGCGTGTGCAACGCCAACAGTAAACAGTCGGGGGGCTGCTACCAAGCTCTGAGCGAATACTGGGATTATATATATGCATTCCGTAAACACTGATCACACAAACGATAGATTATTTTCATTTTTACTAGAACTGTTCCAGCATTTCTTTAAAACTTTTTGATTTTTAATGATAATACCTTTGTGTGCTCGGGTTTTAGCCATAACTGATTTCATAATTTTATTGACTACCACTTGTAAAAGGTCTATATTTCGAGAGGTAAGTAACGAGCTTTATTACATACAAGGGAGGTAATGACACATAGCCTTTGGGGGACCTAATTTCTGTTTAGGTACTTTGTTTACTTATTAACTTGCACTTAAGACTTACTTATTATCTTTGTTTTGTTAGGTGAAGACTCTATGTTGAATCATTTGTTGTTTATTAATTTGTTATTATTTATGTAATAAGTGAACTCAATGTTATGTTATGTACTTGAATAGAAATAAATACTTTCTTTCTTTCTTACATAGCGTTACGTTTACATTTCCGGCAGAGCTCAATCTAATTCCCAGTTGCTAAACTAATTCATAACACAAAAAGCAGCGAGTCCTTTTAGAAAAAATACTATTAATAAATAAAGAAAGTCTATATATTTTAGATAACAAAACAAAATTTTATTGGTTTTGGCATTTGCTACTACTATAATTGAAATTCAGGGCAGAGTAGGTACTTGAACAGATTATAAACAGATTGAATTTTTATGTAGCAGTCAAATTTTTCAGTAAATAAAAAACAACATATGTATGATATAATAAATGATTGTAATAACCTCAAAACTGCAAAACAACATTATTACAACAGTGCAAAGCAGAAGAAGGAGAATGAAGTAAAAAAAGTTGGGATGCCAATTTATGAACTTGTTCTTCGTACTTGTAAATTGGGTTGTGTTAGAAAAGCACATTGGGTAACGTAAGGATATTCAACAATAACAGTTCTATCAATCTCAAGGCAGGATAAATTCCTAATTGGTTGTGAAAAGGTAAAAGCTTTACGATACATACGTGCAATCATTCTTGTTTTATCAACATAATAATAAATTATACGATACGAAAATGAAATATGAATAGCAACTAATAAGTCGACGAATGTACAGCACATATTATTCTTTTTTGAAGGGTAAAAAGGATAACAGTTTACAACGATGATACTTTTCCTAGGAATCAAATTGATCACCCTGAAAGCATGGCTCTAGTGAGAAAAACCAATAAAAATTCAAAACAATATTGGGTGTGTCAATTAGCTAGAAAAAGAAGAGTTAATTAACTCAATGAAGAGAATTGATGACTATGCTAATCAACATGAAATTAACAATGTTTCTGCTTTGAAGTTCTTCCCAAATTGAAGTTAACTCATCATTATTAAAAAAAAAAACTATTTTTTCCTGGGATATTTACTCTGCCGGAAAATGCAGGGATGCTTTGCTATTTATTATTTAATTACAAAAAGATTTTGAAATACAATTATTAGTTTTTAAAATGTAATCTTCAATTCATTTCAATGTACTGCTTGGATGAAATAAGTCATGACTGTCTAAACAAATAATTTTAAAAACAATCTGTATTCAATTTTATCACAGAATTTTTTAAATTAATTTGTTTATAAACATACTTATCATGTGTGTGGGACTGTACATAAAGTAAAGTTTAGTTCATAGAAAAAAATTACTAATACCTGCAAATATCTGATGCATTTAGAATTGTAAAAACTCGAAACATGGTTTAATTCCCATTTAAAATGTAATCCTATACCTCGAGAAGTCAGAATTAGATGAAAAATACAGTAAATAGCTTTGACCGTTGACAATGAGAAGCAGTCCAGCCAGATATAACGTTATTAATATTATAATTAATTGCCAGTATTTAAAATACGTATAACTCATTGTTATGACGTAATGAAAATTGATAAGCCCACATATAGACCGGTAATTAGCATTTTAATATCAACCATGAGTTTCGAAATTAATTTATTAATCAAATAGACGATGACATTTTTATACTGTACGATTAAGTTAGACATAATTCAAATAATAAATGAAAAAGTCATCGAATTATATTTGTTTCTTCTTTTAAAGAAATTATTTTAATAACAAAATACATGTTTGACTTAAAGTTTTACAGCGAGCCAAATACTATCCTCTAATGCAACTGATCGTAAACGAGTTTTAAGTTGTGGTCAAGGAGATTTGAAGTAGTTTTGTATGATAATTAATTGGGGATCAGGAGAAGGAAGACTGACGTGCAGTTTAAGTTGTCAGCTGCGCCAAACCGGAAATCAGTCCACAGCAGCGGAAGCCACGTGTTGGATGATGTTAACAACATGCTTCTTGTTGGGCATTTATGAAAATATTTTCCCAACTAATTAATGATTTAAACATTGTCAGACACCAATACAAATACATTGTAATGTTATAGGTTTATAACTTTGACTTATCTATATTATTAAAAGAATTTCTTGATTTTTTCGGCGATTTTCGACCCCTAAAACAATTATTTTCTATACATATTTGGTACCAATCGGAAGGTCTTAACCTTAGTAACCTTAGATGTGCCTTTTGGGGTTCCCATAAACTGTCAAGCACGGGGCTTTGCCTCACGAGCTTTCAAAGTTTCAAAGTTATTATGGAGTTATAATTGTATTTAGTTATTCAGCTGATTGTAATGTAAATTATCATATATCCTTTTATATAATACGTGAAGTCATCATTTGTCAATGCAACTCCTCCTTCATTTCTTTACTAATTTTAATGTTTGAAGTATCAACAAATTCTACTCAGTTTGTAGTTTTGCAATAATTTTGGATATTTATATTCTCAAGGGCATGGGCTGCCCTCAAATTTCGTCTTTTGAACATAAGATTAACATGGGGAATACAATTTTATTTGAATGCCAGTTGTTAACACATTAGGGACAGGGTATTAGCAATACCAGATGTTACAAGTAAGGAATGCATTTATCTATATAAATAAAATAACTTCCTTTCTACATCGATTTGAGCAGGGAAGTGTTATATGCAGCGGATATATTTAACTTTTATTTATCTGTCTGTTTATTTATGAAACAGGTTTGTGCCGCGTTTCAAAAAAAAAAAAAAAATACTGAACCGAATGAAATAAAACATTTTGCCCATTTTCGTGTTGAGCAAGAAACATTTAGGCTTCTGCAAATCATTCCGTACGTCACTAGGGCTTTGCTCATTGGTCCGTCACTGCTCCAAAAAACGATCTTATGGGTAAAGGTTACTCAAACTTTCACTGAAGAATGCACCATATTTGTTTTAAAGAGCACTAGCTGACGTACCCGTTCTTCGCACAGGGGTTTTCTTTACCCGTTCTTTAGTCAATGCAATTTGCATTTTAGTTAGCTTGAAACAGCTGATCTTGCTTCTGCTCTTTAAGCTGTCAAACGGAAGTATCCACAGCTGATCGCATTACAGTTTCTGAATGTTTACTTTATTCTGAAATGTAAACATTGAAACTTAGGACGTTCACGGGGCGTAGCCCGAGGGGATTTTAAGGAAGTGAATAGGCCTATGTGTTGCATGGGTTCAAGATCTACCTATGTGTAAAGTTTCAGCCCAGTCGGTTCAGTAGTTTTTGCGTTCACCCGAAACATCAGACAGACAGACAGAAACCATCTCTTCTTTATAATATTATAGATTTAGTCAGTTAATTTAACTTTTATCACGAAATTTATAAAACAAGTGCTTTACTAACTACTCCTCCACAACGGGATGCTAAACAATATAAAATAATGGCACGGCAACGAAACATTGGTTAGGGGGAACACATAAGCCCTTGCAACATGGTATTTAAAGCTCAGTTTATTTAGGTAGTCATTGTGATTATAATGCTGAATTTGTAATGTGTTTTATGCCCATCATGCACAAACTACAAGAGTTACTGAGAGATATTTGGAAGAATACAGGTCCATTCCAAAAAGCAGTCATGTGCTTATTCCCGTTCCAACGAGGCTCGGCCCTATTAATGACCTTCTAAGTTTTCATGGTAGTCACATACTTACTAGACCGATTGGAAAAATAATTGGTAGTAAGACAGCAGGCAACGGGAATGTACCATAAACAGAAGTAGGCCTATACTTTCCGTCCCTTATGCCCTTTGCTCCTTTGGCCTTTAACATTTTAAATTAAACAACACTGGACCAATTGAACATGCATTTGTTAGGAAGATAGTTAATATATCAGAATAAAACCACGACCTTTGCCTACCCCTGTTCTAAAACTACTTTAGGACCCTAAACATGTTAGAGCTATCAAATGTGTGGTTAAAGCAATGAGTTCTAATTAGGCCTCATCCCCGGAAAAATATAGTTGTGTATACAAAATTCTAAAAAAAAAACAACATTGGGTTAGGGTTAAGATACTAAATAAATACCCCCGTCGCAGCAAACCTGCATACTCAGCGAATTTCCAATGGAGATATAAATGTCTTAATACTACATAAAGTCACTTACCAAGTTTCATAAAAATATATTCACAAATAAGCAATATATATAATTTTATTTATTCACCATAAGAATAACATTGGGGCTGAGTACGCTGGTTTGCTGCATCAAGGAACACAACAAATGGATTTTTATGCTAATATCAATATAACTCAACTAGGTGAAGTAATATACCAGTTTTTATTCATTTATTTTCTTAATTAAGGGAGACATAGCATTTAATTATTATCCATAAGAATAACATGGGGCTGAGTACGCAGGTTTGCTGCTGAAGAGCCTTTGACAACAAGTTTTTTTGAGAAAATACCAATGCACCACAACTAGATGAAGCCGTATACCAAGTTTCATCAGTGTACGTTCATAAATAAGCGAGATATACAATTTTTCTGTTCCTCCATAAGAATAACATTAGACAACGTACTGTGTTTAGCACTTTCAATATCTCGGTAACCAATTGACGTAGAGGAATGATCAAAATACCAAATTGTGTGTTTTTTTAAGCTGAATACAATGGTGAAAACTAAAATTTGACTATTTCCAAAATTGTATGTAAACAATTCAAAAACCCATTTTTGGGGTACAAAATCCCCCAAAAATACCCCTTCGGATAAGGCGATCTGGCTGGTTTTCGAACTTAAAGTCATAAATCTTGCTTTACACGTGTCTACCAAATTTCATCAAAATCGGATAATTTTTACGAGAGTTATCGTGCTCACGGACAAATATATATATATATATATATATATATCTACAGTTTCGAACGAATGGTGTTTTTGGGGTCTGGGGACCTCAAAACGAAAAGTTATCATGGTCCCGGGCTTAGGTCTTACCATGCCGACTACGGTAATAGCTTCTTCCCTATAGGGGAAATTCGCTAAAACAAAAGAATCTCAATAGATGTTCAAAAACAACCAGTCAATTGTAAAAATAACACTAACTTGGTAAAGTATCAGCATGTGATTTTTGTGGGAGTAGTGATAAGAAACATTGTGTGTATATAAATGTAATGTATAGATTATTAGGTTATGTATACATTTTTAGAATCATAAAATAATTAAGATAGAATAATTGAATATAAAGCGGACATGTCCAAAATAAAACGAAACAAGCAAATGAACAAAGTAAATATGCTCGCCTTGGAGAGGAGACGTGAAAATAGGCATTTTGAACAAACTGACTGGCTTTTCAAGCAAAGCTCAATCCCCCAGGTGCTGAAGTGATTTAACAAATGTATCTAACTTTTAAAATATAACATTGCACTATGATCGCGAGAGAAGCAGTGACGGGCTACTAGTAAAGTATCTAACGAAAACTAAATAAGTAACCACTGAGCAAGAAATAAGTTATTAGAAATAAACGAAACATAAATTGAGCTTATTCAATTTTAAAAGTCTTGTGTACTCTTCCATTAAAACTTTCTTCTTTGAAGTTACAACCTTTTAGCCGGATGATCTTTTCTGACAGTTTCAGAGAGTCAAACATATTTCAGACATTAAATAATAAAGTCTTGAACATTTTCCTTTCTATGATTGTGTTAAATGTGCGCTTTTTTGCTTATTCACTGCTATGAGAAAAATAATAATCTAGAATCTAAGTTAAGTTGACCAAGTTAAGTTTTATTCACTACATCGTACGCCAAAAAATATATATTTCCTTGTAGCAATGAGGGCGATTAAGCAGTATTAAAATAACTATTAAAGTGTTGACAGATTTGTTAATAAATCTGTTATGAGATATGTAAACACAATTACACTAGAGTATGCCCGAACACATAATTTTAATTTAAAATAACAAAAGCCCTACTGATTCATTGAGAAGAAACTAATCATATCTATTAGCAATTTATCTATTTTTATTTTTGAGTAAGGCTTTTCAAGCTGCAGTGGATGTATGATTTGTATACAGACATACGTCTCTCAAATAAAATACTGTTAAATGTTGATTAATGAACTGTCGCTCTTCTACTTAACTTAGAGGCCTAATATTAGGCACACAGTATTCAGACATTACAATTAGTATTTAGCAGCAGACATACGCCCACATTATATTACTTAAATTCCCGAAAAAATTAAAGACTTTGAATTTTTGTAAATTTGTTTGTGTTTTTTGGGTATATTTTTTATGTAGCTCTCTACCCAGAGTAAAAACCCTTAACAAGTAATGCTATGTTTGTTTCAGAAGGCTTGTAGTTACCCAAATACACAGCAATTTAGATTATTAACTTTGTTTTTTTCCTTATAAGGTTTTAAATACGTCATGTAAAGGCTACATTACAAAATCCTGGGCTGGGTATTAATTTTTTCCAAGCACTTAGATAATAAATGAAGGATTAAAATTTAACATACAATACATCTAAATATCAAGTGATATTCAGCAACAGGCACATGATCAGTTTTAACAATTTAAACCCCTAAAAAAATCAAAGTCTTTGATTTTTGGTTGAATTTAGGTCTGTAATAGCATTTGGCCCAAGATAGATCCTTGAGAGACTCCATAGTTATATTGTTGAAGATTAAAAATCATTCCTTTTATAATACAATTATAACCTCTATACCGGTTTTAGCAAATTTCCCCTATAGGGAAGAAGCTATTACCGTAGTCGGCATGGTAAGACCTAGGCCCGGGACCATGATAACTTTTCGTTTTGAGGTCCCCAGACCCCAAAAACACCATTCGTTCGAAACTGTATATATATATATATATATATATATATGTGTGTCCGTGAGCACGATAACTCTCGTAAAAATTATCCGATTTTGATGAAATTTGGTATAAACGTGTAAAGCAACATTTATGACTTTAAGTTCGAAAACCAGCCAGATCGCTTTATCCGAAGGGGTATTTTGGGGGGGTTTTGTACCCCAAAAATGGGTTTTACGAATTTTTTACATATAATTTTGGAAATAGTCAAATTTTAGTTTTTTCCATTGGATTCAGCTTAAAAAAAACACAATTTGGTATTTTGATCATTTCTCTACGTCAATTGGTTACCGAGATATTGAAAGTGCTAAACACAGTACGTTGTCTAATGTTATTCTTATGGAGGAAAAGACAAATTTTATATCTTGCTTAATTATGAACGTATACTGACGAAACTTGGTATACGGCTTCATCTAGTTGTGGACCATTGATATTTGCTCAAAAAAACAATTTTTTGCCAAAGGCTCCCGTAGCAGCAAACCTGCGTACTCAGCCCCATGTTATTCTTAGGGAGAATAAGTAACGTGTTATCTCCCTTAATTATGAAAATAAATTAATGAAATTTGGTATATGGCTTTACCTACATGAGTTATATTAATATTTCTATAAAACCCCATTTTTTGTGTTCCTTGCTTCAGCAAACCTGCATATTCAGCTGCCATGTTATTCTTATGGAGAATAATTAAAATGTCATAAATCGTTTATTTATGAATGTATAATGATGAAACTTGGTATGTGGCTTTATGTGGTATTAAGATACATATATATGCATTGGAAATTCGCTGAGTAGGCAGGTTTGCTGCTACGGGGGTATTCGATTTTTTCACGTATTCATAGTAGGCTATAAGTAGTAGTAATATGCCTGTTTTTTGGGCCACTTAATACGACACCACTTCCACTTGAGCTAAGAACTTGAGCTTTGGCATCATCAACCTGAGGCCGAACAGCAACCTGGAGGGAAGCCCCCCACAGGGGTCTTTGGGCGGAGCCCCCAGCGAAGCGAGTCATTTGTATACAGACATACGTCTCAAATAAAATACTGTTAAATGTTGGTTTTGTAAAAAAATGACACAATGTATTGTAAAACAATTTACTATCTTTTATTCGGCCGAACAAATAAATATTTTGACTCTTACCATGGAGGAGGAAAATAATAAAACATTAGTTGAGCCACGCAGTACCAAATAAGTATTTAAGCACCGCGCTTATTATGGATAGTATAGTTGATTCACGTACATTTATTTTGATAGTTACCATGGTAAACTTGTCAACTTAATTAATTCAACAAGCCTCACACAGCATGAACGGTTTTGATTACAAAACTTCCCAAAAAACAACATTGTTGAGATGTTGGATTAGCAATGCTCATTGATGCCGTTGTGAACTATTTTTGAATTCTGTTTGACACTGAGCTGTCAATGGGGATTTGACGCTCTCGCCACGAAGACTCTGATTTATTTACTCATAATTAACAAAATAATTTATGTAATTTTTACTATTTATTATTCCAAACGTAGAAGCGTTGTGTTGTAATTATTATTTAGCTTCTTGCATCAGACGCGTCTGGTTTAAATGTTCATTTATTGAATAATTCAATGCCTACGGCAGGGTGGTAGGGGGAGGATTTGAAGCAATGAAATTACATGACACCTTTTGGACCCTTTTAGGTAGAGCGGTATAGTTACTGTATTTTGTGATTTTAATAATCTGGTAATTAATAAAATAGAATAACGTAGTCTTGGTATTAAATCTGCCATAATATTGTTGAAGGTTTTAAATTTTTGTACGGTGATTTTTCACCATCTAAATTTACTATATTGTTCACTTATATATACAAATAGAAAGCACGTTTTCTATTCAACTATCTTTTTGACTAGGTGATTTATACAATACCAACCTTGAGGTGAAATTAGTTACACACTAATTCTATAGGTATAACATTTGTAAGCGTAGAGGTTTTTATTTTATTTTTAACTAAATGCTCTTTTACAGGACTAGGCACGTAAGTTGACAGTTTTTATTCAGTATTAAATATTACTATGTGAGACGGGACTTGTCACACACTCCAACGACAATGGAAACTACATTTTTACCAACAATGAGTATCTTATTCGAACGATATATTTATAATAAGAAGAACAGTGTTAAATTTTAAATTGCATACAGTTCTATATAGCGATTTGTTCAACAGCTAACGATTATTCAGCAATCGAGTCAACATTTTCTCGGTTAAAATTTTCTCAAAATTTACCGGCGAAGACTCAGTCAAGAGATCTCAACAAAGAGGAATACCATAAAGAACGTCGAAGGAAATTGAATGTCCTGATTCCACGATAAAGAGCTCTTCCCTACCGCGGCATTGACTCTTTGTGCATCTAATCTCGGCCTGTCTCTCCCAGTTACAGTTATGGAATGACACCTTTTAGTTTAAAGTTCTATGAAACTTCAAACTCCACTCTAGAATATTTAAATTGTCACTTATAGATAACAATGTAGACTAAGATAACGGAGTCATCACTTAGAATGCACTCTGAAGCATCCGCGATCATGGTTATGGTGTCGCAGAAATCATTTTGGTCTACTTTCTTTTGATTTCCTAAAGTGGAAAAGACTAATCGATTTCTGCCACGATCTGGCATTAGCATTTATTTAAAAACATTGCAGGGATCATTATAAATAAATATATTTATCGTGCTCCCAAGTATTTTGAACACATTTAATTCTATTTCGTGTCAATTGCACGTGGTTGTGGTGGAATTGGCCACGACGTGACTCGACTGTGCAAGTAGATCAGTAGATAAGAATCAGTCCAGTAGATAGATTTGTCAAACAAAAGTCCACAAAATAATATAATTTAAGATTTTGATATTTTCCTCAAGCTGAGTTCTCACCTGATGTAACTGCCTCCCAGACACGACTTATTTATTCCATCCAAAACATTAAACTACATTTAGGGCCTAATTTCAAGAATAAATAATAATTTGGTAAGTTAGCAGTGAAATGTTATTTAGAAAGTAGATGCTAAAATGCTATTTTAAGGTTCTTTGTTGAGCATATGTATTATTCCTATGTTCAGAGGAAAGTGTTAATTAAAGGCTGTCCCACACTTCTCGTGAACACGCCTGAACATTCGGCCGAACATTCTACCGAACGTTCACGGAAGATTTCCCTGTTTGAAGCCCCCACACTTCTCGCGAACACCCACCGAACATTCGGGCGAATGTTCGGGCGAACATTCCCTCGAAAATATTTAATTCATTTTATCAGCTGTTGGCGCATTGTCCGTCGTGTCCAACGAGCATTGTCGTGGCAAAATGGACGATTCTACAGTTAATGTCACTGTTGTTGCGTCTACAGTCGTGATGTATTTAATTATAAAAGGTGTAACATTTAGTCGTGTAGAAGAAACCAACAAAAATATGAGAAGCCTATTTTGCCCGAAGTAAAAAAATTAAATAAAAATAAAAATACATCATATATACTAGCTGATACCAGTATTTTGCACATCTGATAACAATTCCTACTGCAACTACATATGTTAAGTACTTACCTGATTCATTAAACCTACTGCCCATAAGAGTAACATTGTAACTTTAAGGGCGAATGAGGCGGAGCCCTAAGGGATTGCCAAGATGGGACGTTGAAATGGAACAGACATACAGACAGACACCACCTTTCTTTTATACATATATAGGATAGGATAATTAATAATTACAAAAACTGTTAACAAACATTGGAAATTGTTTTATTATTAGGCATAGCAATTTAAATATTAAGTTTATCAAATTGTCCATTATTGAGGTTGGCGTCAATCTGCTGCTACGAAAACGGAAGTACTTGTATGAACTGAATGATTCGAAACAACACACTGCCTCGACACACTGACGCATAGTGCAGCTGAGTTGAAGAAGGTACGCAAGCCCTGAATCCAGCAGAATCCGTCGACAGTATACTAATAAATGTCAACCCCCTGCGCCTTAAAACAAAACTTTAATTTACACAAATAACAGTAAAATAACTTATTTATGGCTATAATCATTCAACTGACATACGCATGGTATGTCAGTACAACTAGAACTTTACGTTTAATTATAGATTATTCATAATCAATGCGACCACTTAAGTGATATTTAATACTTACTTGAAAGCAAAAGAAATAAATTCGGTACGCATACAAATAAAAACGCATGTTTTATAGTATTGTCTCAGTAGAACAAGATCATTGACTATCAACGACGCATTGATGCAATAATGCATGTTCGCGAACAGTGTGGGAGCCTCCCGAATATTCGTCGGAATGTTCAGCCGAACATTCGCCCGAATGTTCACTGAACGTTCCCTGAACATTCGGTCCCGTATTCAAAGTTTGCTCAGCTCCCACACTTCTAGTGAATACTCCGAACATTCGGAGTTCGGCCGAATCTTCGGGCGTGTTCGTGAGAAGTGTGGGTCCGCCTTAAGCCTTATTGCTGAATATAATAGCGGACAGTTAAGTTGTAAGTTGGGATGTAGCCAATAGCATGATTGTACTATATCACTGTTACCATTATGCCATAAAGCAATATCACTCGAATGTTATTCCGATAAGCTAGTGTGGAGTTTTGGCAATGTAACACGTCTACTATTGGCTGATCCTGGTTGACAGCCTGGCAACCACGCCCTCGACTGGCAATTTTATTGCCCGCTATTATAATATATTAAATTATTAATTTTATAAATAACAATTATTATAAATGTGCTAATCTGGTTTAGTCATATTTAAAAAATTAAAATAATAAAATAAATGTGAGACGAAAAATATGAGTACGAATCAACAAAGTAATACGTAGATGTTAGTTTTGTTAATTGACGGCCTAACGGAATACGTGAATCAAGGGAGACGAAGATTCGGTGACACTGCTTAAATTTCGAAAGAATAAAGGTCCAGTAAACAAACGATTACAGAATTATTATTTAACCGTCTTCCTTAAAACTCTAAGTTTATGTTTCCATGTTATGGTAGAGTGGATTTTATTATGAACAGCCGAAAATTCATTAGCTTTTAACCCTCCATCAGACCTACATAATACAAAGTTTCCACCAGATTAACTGATTTATAATCGTCTGTTTTTCATTATAAATCATTGAGGATTTATGAAAAGGTTTTTTTGTAAAAGCATTAATTTTAAATTACAAAAATGAATTAGTAAAATAATTTGTTATAATAATAAATTATATTGCCGTTTGTTAGTTTACAGTAATTACTGACACATCTTTACTTTTAAATAGCATGAATAAAATAACACATTTTCCCAAAGAATACAAACTAACTTTATTGCCAGATGTGAATGCAAAAACGCTAATTATTCTATAATAAAACGGTTGTTTGACAAACCGTCAAAACAAACATACCATCTGCTGCTCCGCCCTTTTTTATTCAGTATTATGGCTATAATGTAACAAAAAAATATGGCTCGGTAGCGTAGTGGCTAGAGTACCCACCTCGTGGATGCCAGTCGGGCACTGAGCTGGAGAAAGTGAAGATACACATAACTGGACTCACATAACTGGATACAGCTAGCAATTGACACTTGGTTGTTAATTGATGGTACATTCTACGAACATATTTACGTTAGTAATAAAAGATCAGGGTTTGAACCATTATCTATTAAAACGTAAAATTGTCGTTGACGTTGTTTCCAAAAAAATAAAACAAAAGTGGCAATGTGTCCTTGTTATAAAATCCTCATAAAACACAACATAACAACACTACATAGCACACACATGGTAAACATTTTGGGGACGTTCGTTTGAAACCTGACTCCCCGGAAGTCAATTTTATGGCTTACATTTGGCTCATATTTTATACAGTTTTAAGTCCCATCCTAGACTAAGACTATTAAAGCAACTCGATTGTACATGCATTAGTTAAGGTTTGGCTCTTATACTGTCAAGACCGTAGCTCCGTAAATGAAAACTCAAACACAAATTGAGTTCTAAAGTGTAGAAGTTTAAATATTTTAAACTTCAATGGTTTTTGCTCAACACTGTATGCGTATAATTAATACAGTTACTATGATTAAAACTAGTGCATGTGCTATAGAGTTTTTCAGCCTCGATTATTCAACGTCAGAACGGCTGCAGTCTACTAAAAGCGTAGACATTCTGTCTTCATATTTAGAGAAGTGGTGGTGGCAAGTGGACTACTGAAGTAAACCTTCCTCATATTCCTGTAAAACTGTGACATGTTCCTTCTTGACGCCTCAATTGGACAAGACAATTAAAGCAACACGATTGGTACAATACTGCAGCATGAGTCTTGGAGTTAAAAGTAAATAAAGTATAAAATAATCAAATGAACAAAGTAACTTTACTGTGTACATATTGACGAGTCCAAATATTGGCTGGGTCCAAATCGAGGCAACTATCGATAACGTTACAGCGTTTTACTGTGTCTTCTGACGAGGTTGAACGCTGATTATTTTACTAGGTGAAATAATGCTAACACTATTGGTACACTTAAATGGGTTAGGAAGGAATAAAATCACATCCTAGAAGTTCATTATAATCATCACTGACATTAAAATGTTAATGTATTACTGTATTCTTGTTAAATACATGGTAAAAACATGCTCCAAAAATTGTATTATTGCTAACCTAACAGGTATCGTCTATGCTGAATTTTAATCTTCTATTTTAGTGGCTTGAATTTCAAAACTCGAATTGAGTTTATTTAATGAAAATTCTTAGTTATAAACTTGCGACATTTGTTATTATTTAATTTGTTAGCTTAAGTATAATGCATTTTTTATCGTATGTCCAAGCCATAATATGTAAAAGGATTTAGATCATGAAGCAATGGATCTACCAATGGTTGCAAAATAAATACAATACTTTTCTTTTAATAGTAAAATGCCCTATCGTGCTTAATAATTGAAAATAAAATATAATTAAAGCTTTCCCATAAGTTTAAAAGCTGTATGATGTAATTATTGAAACTTGTTATTACCCAACGTTGTTATGATGACGTGTTGACTTTTTTGAACAAGTTTTAATGACGACATGGCACCGCGTCACGGCGGCGACCCGTTATAATAAGTAGGTGGTGAAAACTTGATACTTTGCAGTTGCATACTGGACCGTATTTTAAATAATTTATAATCCGTAAAAGTTATTTCAATAATTTCTTTCGAAATAGAGGTTTGCAATTGGAGTTATAAACCAAGAGCGTTAGTAAATACATAAATAATTAAAAGGCTATAAATACTTGACCATTACTGAGTATAATTATTAAGTAATTCTGAGTATATTTATACTAAAAATAAATTAAGCAAAATGTGCCCATGTTAATTTCTGGCAAATACATAATGAGACTCTTCTGCTCATATAATTTTGGTAGGGAGTTTGCATAATCTTTCTACTTCGAACCATAATGAAGATGAACAACAAGGAATTCCTCTGACTTAACCAATCTTTTGTGAACGACACAAAATAAATCGAATTTCGCTTGCTTTTGTTCTTTAAGGCTAAGACTGATATCACCGCAGTCCTGTATGGGGCAGGAAGAAACATAAGGTGGAGTGTTGATCGTAACAACTCATCAGTTGTCTCTATGACAGATATAACCAGATTATTATCCGAGAGAGTAAAGCTATATATTTACACAAAGGATTGACAATATAACAATATTATGTAAGGGAATCGATTTAAAACAGTCACTAACATGGTCAATAAAAACGTTTATTTCATATTTCTAGTAAATATCAATCTAGAATTGTTTTGTGCCATGTTTTAGATTGATGAATTGGCGACCTTCATGATAAATAAAAAGTGCCATGAATCTTTTTGTACCACTACTATGTGCTAAATTAGTTACAAATTAAATCAGTCAGTCAAGCTAATTCTTCTATATTAAAGTTCAAACGCAATCCGCTACAGAAATATTGACGTTCCAAGACCAATCTAGCTCTATCAACAACAATCTGGACGACAAACAGTTGACGTTATGGCGGTCGCCGGTGGTGCGACTTTCATTACAACCCCCTTCCTTAGCACGGTATTGTCTTATGGAAAATGGGGGTAGAAACCGCTATGGAGGAAAATAAAATGTCAAAATCGGCATTTCAACCAATAAATCATGAGTACTTACTTAAGGCCAAACTTTAAATGAGGTGTATTTCGGGAGTTTATTTTGTTATATATAACGACTCAATAATTAATTATAATAATAAAAGAAAATAATTATAATCAAAAATAACTATAACTCTTATAATAATATAATTATAATAAAAGTGATATAGTTATTTATGTAAACGTGAAGCGTACTGTTCATATAGAGGAATGCCCTTAAATTATTATTTGTTCAGTTTTCCAATTTACATTATTTGTAACTTTCTAATCCAAAATCCCCTTAAATATTCTTTGCACATGTGTTATACTTATGATGATATCGAGTAAAAATTAATAACATATCACAATTCCTTTTAAAATGGCGGGCGACAGAAATTTTAAATTCTAAATAATAACAAAAACTGTTAATTAATCCACAAAAATACAAAAAATGACGTTGTTTTGCGTTATTTTTTTATATATAATCAGTTGAGTAATAATGGATCAGTATCTTTTGCAGTGATAAAACGTGTCTGTACCAATACTGTATCGCAGACAACAAATAGGATAACAATAGGTCATCATTTCTAATAGCTCTACTCTATTATTTTTCATACCATTTATTAAAAACAGACTTAGTTGTATAATAAAATAGGGGTTTCATTGTATATTTTTAGTAAAAATAATAGTTTCAATGGTATTTAAATTTTAAGAATTTTGATGTGTCCATTATGAAAAGAGAAACGATTCCTTTTTACCCAAATACTGTTTAAAGTTCCATAACATATGATTTTAATCTTAACAATTCGTGTATTCTATGATATTTTTTCAATTTATAATGTAAATATATATTTTAAACTCAAAACATTATCTAAGTTATTTAAACAATTTTGTTGTACAACTGAATGCATTTGGCATTTTAATTTAAGTAAATAGTTAATTGATATTCTAGAAATATGTCAAGAAACATAAAACACCATGTGTGGATTGTGATTTATTTAATAAACATTTTAAGTAGATAAACAAATGTGGATATAATGAAGGTCGAGTATAAAAATGATATGTCATGTTAATTTTCCAAACGTAATTAGTGT
Source organism: Allygus modestus (assembly GCA_963675035.1). Classification (NCBI taxonomy): domain Eukaryota; kingdom Metazoa; phylum Arthropoda; class Insecta; order Hemiptera; family Cicadellidae; genus Allygus; species Allygus modestus. The sequence goes on from OY776116.1 coordinate 43,926,847, forward strand.
CTCGTCATTTAAGTAACGAAGGCCATGTGATGTAAATCCATTGTGAGGACTTATATTTAATTACATGACTCGTATATTACGTACTCATTAATTGCCTGTGGCAACCAAAGTTACTTAATGTGTAATAAGTTCAGTGAATTTTGGAAAAAATCACATGTTTAAAATAAAAATAAAAATAAACTAATGGTACAAAATAATCGCCAGAAAAAAATGCGATATTTTTTTTTATTTTACAGAAAATAATACTGGTGCCTTTTAACTTTCTCCCCTTATACATAGTTTATGGAGAAAGTATTGTTTTCGTCAAAATTTTCGAATTTGGGTTGTTAGTGGAAATATTCGTTTTGGTGCTCCCTGAACCCAAAATAGTGATTTTTACGTGATGTCTGTTTGTCTGTCTGCCTGTCTGTCTGTCTGTATGGATGTGTATAGAGCTAGAGCCCTAACCAATGGTCCGATTTTTATGAAATTTGGTATGTAGGTACTAATTCACGATATCTCCAGGTGTTTTTTCATTTTTTTGAATTTTTGATTTTTAAGGGTAATTATCCCCCCAAAACCGCCAAAAAAACATGAAAAATCAAGATTTCTCAAAAACGGCTCTAACGATTTTGATTAAACTTTATTCGTTTGTAGAACTTTAGTTTTCCAACAAAATGACACCATCCGAATTTCTGTAAAAATTCGGGTTCAGAAATTACAAGACTTAAAATATCAACAATTCAGTTTTTTGGATTTTTCATAAAAAAACATAAACATAAAGATTTACCATTAAAAAACCACCATTAAAAAGAGCTCAAAAATCTAAATAATTTAGTATCTTGAATTACTATTCTACGATTTCTGGTTGAGGAGAAAATTTAAATTTCCATTTTGCGGTAAACGCAGTACGTTGTCCAATGTTATTCTTATAGGGAATAAAACAATGACTATTTCTCTCTTATTTATTGATAAATTTCGTTCAAACTTGTCAAGTTAGCATTGACCAACAGAGGAAATTCGAAATATGTTGCCCCTTAATAACCTTGAGGGGGAAAAAGGGGGCATTCCCCTCTTAAAACCACGTGTGTAGCGATGGATTCTGAAGTGCCTCTTAAACAGGGATTTGGGTGGATATTTTTGAAAACAACTTGTTTACAAGATTTTCTGTTCATTCGACTGTGCTTTGTATTCTATATTTTGTAAATAAAAAGTAATTTATTCATTATAGTTGGGCTAAAAGGGAGAAAGTATGTGTCAGTTTCCTGATACCGTTTATTTACCTACACATTCCGATTGGTTGTAAGTGATACATTAGCATATTCATATGCAGGAGTAATTGAGCATAATTTGAAGCTACAATAACAATAACAAGACCCAACCGATACCCGTGAGGGTGAGTGATTATTATTCTGTGTTGATGGAACGTTTACAGAGTTGGGTAAAAGTGTTGGACACACTACGTAATTGCCAAAAATACTTTGCAAAACATAAAGAAACTTTACCCTTTCCACGTCAGTACTCACCAACACATTGACGATATTTTATGTTTTTGAAGTAAAGATGGTGAGAGGGGGGCTTTGTGAATTTTAAACGTAAGTCTACGTTAAAAAATGCCTCACTTTATGATAGTACATCACAACAGTGTAAACCCCAACGGCAATAGCTGGAATTTATGAAGATCCAGTTAGAAATTGAAGCCTCTTAAAGTTGTTATTTACAAATGTAATTACCAAAGTTGCAAGACCACAACATGCGAAATAGTTTTAATATTTAGTTTGAGTGTGTGGAAATTTAATTTGCAATGGATAGTACTATGTCCACTCTCATACATTTAAATATTATACTTCTAGACGTCCTTAAAAAATGTTCTTAAAATAATCATATAATAATAAGCCATATTTACGTCGCTTACAGTTGTTACTTAACACTGCCAACTGAAATTAATTCGGCGAGATATTCAATTTTAGTTAACTTATTTTATATGTATCAGAATTTTGATGACTGGAATATATGACTAGATCGCCTTTTTTTGTTGGGTTATGATTGTTTTATTCTATAAAATCAATTGAAAATTACATATAACTAAACTTAAACTTACATTTAATTTACATCTACTTCCTGAGTAGGCTGCCTAATAACGCTTAAAAAAAATAAAATACTGTAAAGGTATTGATCGTAGTAAAAATGCAATGCTTCAAAGTGTAAAATTGAATAACATGCAGTTTTAAATGCACATTTTCCCGAAAACATGATAAACATAACCGGCATTAAATAAGTATTTATTGTCCTAGATCAGTGTTAAAACGCTGATAATTTATTATACGCTTATTAATACTGTTAAAATAGGAGGTTTCTCTACTTACAAAATATAAAGCTTTAAGAGATACGGTGAACTATAGTCCTTTTAAGAATTACGCCTTATAAGCAGAGACTCTGGGGTATCAAATATTCGATATTTTCTGTTTCGATGAATAATAAACTTGATGTTTGTGACATCAAATGACGAGGAGCATCAAACCGATTTATGTGAAACAATAACTCTAGCTAGGTCAATACCATTTTATCCGTTGTTGCACTACATATGTATGTGTGTAGTAGCTGACTTAACAACATCGTCATTCAAAATTATGTTCGGTCATGGTTGTAACTTCATCCAGTACCATTAGTTGTACTTGGACATCTTTCAGTAAAGTTAAAATACATTAAAGAACTGCACTACATAAATTAAATCTATGTGGAAAACTAATTTTAAAAGTAATATGAATAAACAAAACTATAACAAGTATTTCATAAAATCAGGTGTCAAAGTAAAAAAGTAACAACCTTAAAAAACCTCAAATTAACAACCTTCGATCTTTTGTGTGAACATTGTGTGAAACCTGTAATAGTTTCGTAAGAAATAACACCTTGCCTGATGACCATATAACTAATACTAGTCAAACTCGCTGCTCATATGATAAAACCTTATAGAATGTTTGACATAACCTTATAAGTAATCTGTGAAATGGACACATACAAATTTAGTCTGCATTATAAAATATAGTATAACTCTCCTTTTTTATACCTGACTGAATGCTTTATTCCACAGTAATTGCAAATTCAAGGAATACTAGTCAACAGCATTGTTCTATTCTTAAAAAAAATTTAAAACGCCGTCCATTGATCCATGAACAGCTCTAGATTTAAATATTTCTTTTTCTTTTTCTAAACGTATATGAGAAGCAGCATCAGCAAACTCCAACAGCCCGGTCTGCATAGTTAATTATCTAAAAAAGCACTTTAGTGAGTTTAAAAATGTATTTCAATTGGGAAAGCCTTTCTATAAGGCATTAGGTCGAGTAAAAAATTAACCTTTTGACTCACAACTCAAAATTTAACTTTTTTGTTAGCTGCGGCAATAATGTAACACATAACTGTCCACCAAAATAGCAGAAAGTAATCCTTTTGTTATATCACAAAAATAAAATGAGATGGAAGAAAGAAATTACAGTAGTGAATTGAATGGGGGCATAACAGATTGCTAAGTATGTAGAAAGCACAACGTAGAAAGCACAAAATGTATATTCGTTATTTCAGTTAAAAACATAAACATACACTAACGTGGAACAACTCTAACGTTTTACTGGTTTTGGAGTTGAACTCGTTTGCAGAACATAGAATGAATTTTAACAACGTTTTGTAAAAGCAGAATAGAAGGACGGAAGTTTACTGGTAGCAGCAATACTATTTTAGATCACATATTGACTATTGTAACAAGAGTAAACAAGTATTAAGATTATACTGAAACAAACCTGATCTTTTACAAATTAAAATAAACCTAAAAGTGCTTCTTATCCTGGTTAAAACAGCATCTCTGTGCTTGCAGATATGTTTAAACTCGTATATTCTTCATTTACTGAAATTTTTATTCGTTTTCGGAACTCTCGGTGATCCTCAACCAGCCGACCTAGCCAGACCGCCCTTGTACTGAATAGTCTTAAGCACTATACTAAGTGATATTTTCTTTATAATTATGAAGTATTCATAGGTTTTACAGCAGGTAGAAATAAAGTGGTTTTGTTTTTAATTGTCTTGTTTACAGCAGCTTTGAGTTCCAAGCTTCAACCGGTAGAAACAGATCTCTACGTCAGGCTTATTGTAAAAGTAAAACTTTATAATAATTAAAATGGAAGCAAAAGTCTTGAGAACAATGCTTAGTATCATGTATAAAGCATGAACAGCAGGTTTTGGCTGTTTTTTAATGCAGTACAAAAGTCTGTGTAGACGGAAATAGTGTAGCAGTAATGTAAGACAGTAGCATTGGCTGTCATACCTTTCGTAATGCTCTGAATGATCAAATTGTAAGACGTAATATCCACTCACTGATGTTTATGTTTACTCCCACACAAATTCAACATGTGCTAAGAAATTAAAAATAGCCAAAATTGTATACTCTTCTGTTTATAACGTTTACCGTATTATAAACCTCTGCTAGGTTAATTAAGGTAAATTAATACTAAAGCTAATAAAGGAAAGCTATTGTGGTTCATTATTGGTGTTAATTCCCAAATTTATAGGTTCTAGTAAATAAACTGAATAAAAATCACTTTCACACTGTCGCCAAACGCCATTATCGGAGGACGATAAAACGTTTAATTGTACTGCAATAAGTTTAATGCACCAAGTACTGCAGTAAGTATACACTTAAGCTAACAAAAACAATAATTTTACTCCGAAAAATTAACGGGCAGAAGAGCCAATTATAAACTTTACCAACAATTTCTTTCATTCCTTTAAATTAGAAAAACTTAGTTAACAGTTGTCTCATAATTGGTTTGTAACCATTTGATTACAAATTTACACGATAGAACATGTCAAAATGATCGCCGACAAAGGTTTAAAACGCCATCCCGCCTGGTGGCACGAACGGAATATAAAACCCGAGATTGAATATGTAAAAGGCTCAATAATAGAGAACACCAGACGCGTGGTGAATCTGGCCGCAGTCTGGCCCGGCGTCAATGTGCAATATTTCTGCTGTATTTCATATCAATTTCACATTTGATTCGGTATTGTGCAGGTTAAATAACCCTGCGGTCATTTATTTGTTGATGGCCTCAATCGTTTTGAAGAACTATTAACTTGTTTATGACTCTCCTACCGCCGCATGAGTATTAGAAATGTAATTGTGACTTGCCGACAGTCCATTTGAAGAAATAAAACTTTATAAACATTACAACAATTTATTAGCTACTTTGTAGTACAGGTTTAGCAATATATTAATTCCGGATATGTCATACAGAAGAAATCATTGATATTTTATAGAGTAAAAATGTTATCAAATGTCTGTTTTATTAAAATCTCAAATTCAGAGTTTAAAACGCAACATAATTAGAAAATGTGAGACCCAAAAGACGCTCAACTGAGCCAGAAGTGACAGCTGATAACAACTTAAAATGTAATACTGTTGGCAAAACCTTATTATGATTGTTATTAAATAGAAGAGTTTTACCAATTGAATATGGTTTTATTCAACATTAAAACAAGACTAAATTTTAATAAATAGGTGTACAGAAGAAATAATAGTAAACATTGAAAATTAGTAAACAGCTGTTCTAAATACAGTAAAGAAAGATGCTTACACCACATTTACCCCTCCTTTATTTAAACTTAGTCATTAAGATACGCAGGGTTCTTCTTACTCTAGAGGAGCGATGGATTCCTCAAGGTTGACAGGGGGTGAATTTTCATTATCAGAATGAATTAGAATTTTAACATTAGGTCCAATTCCGGCTTCTTGTTGGTGAATATTCTATTTCCGTCTGCATCCCCTGATAATTAGTGGCGAGTTACAATGTCCTTCTTGCTGATGGATATTCGATTCCCGTCTGGATCTCCTGGTTAGTGGTGAGTTATAATTTGCATTTGAGTTTGGAGATGCAATATCCAATTCTGACTAAGTCAGCATTATGGCCCCCTCGTCTTGTGGGATGGCTTCAGGCGGCACTGCGAGGTGGCGAGTTAATACCCCTGTCTCTCTCCCATCGTTGTACTTGATGCGAGCGTAACCCGGGTTAACTTCTACAAGTTGAGCTTGTTCAACTAGGGGTTAATACTTATTACTCCTCACATTTCTCCTGACTAATACCGGCCATGGATTCATCAACCACTGCGGTTGGGAGGTCCCATAAAAAGAGCGTCTTGGATGTTTAAAAAGGCGTTCATGTGGAATTTCATTTGTGGCATTGCATAATAGAAAACGTATACAGCGTAGGGTTTCCGGAATAACGTATTCCCACTGCTCTGTCTTCATTCCTTTACTTTTTAGAATAAGTGAAACTGTTCTCCAAATGATTCCGTTATAACGCTCTACTTGTGAACTAATCTAGGGATTGTAGGGCGAAGAGTGACTTGTAGCAATTCCTTTTGAATGTAAGAAATCCTTTAGTTCTTTTGACATGAGAACCTTGATCTGAATGAATGTATGCAGGTAAATCAAGGATGATAATAAACGGTATCAGGAAACTGACACATACTTTCTCCCTTTTAGCCCAACTTTAATGAATAAATTACTTTTTATTTACTAAATATAGAATACAAAGCACGGTAGAATGTACAGATAATCTTGTATGTACCTGTATGTATCTTATATGTACAAATCCCTGCTTTGGAGGCACTAAAGAATCCATTGCTACACTCGTGGTTTTAAGAGGGGAAATGCCCCCTATTCCCCCCCCAGGGTTATTAAGGGGCAACATATTTCGAATTAACTCTGTTGGTCAATGCTAAATTGACAAGCATATCAAGTTTGAATGAAATTGATCGGTAAATAAGAGAGAAATATTAATTATTGTATTCCCCATAAGAATAACATTGGACAACGTACTGCGTTTACCGCTAAATGAAAATTTCAATTTTCTCCAAAACCAACAATCGTAGAATAGTAATTCAAAATACTAAATTATTTAGTTTTTTGAGTTCTTTTTAATGGTGAATAGTAATTTTTATATATTTATGTCTTTTTATGAAAAATCCAAAAAACTGAATTTTGGATGTTTTAAGTCCTGTAATTTCTGAACCCGAATTTTTACAGGAATGCGGGTGGTGTCATTTTGTTTGAAAACTAATGTTCTACAAACGAAATTTTGATTTATCATGTTTTTGGCGGTTTTTGGGGGATAATTACCCTTAAAAATCAAAAATTCAAAAAAATGAAAAAAACACCTGGAGATATCGTGGATTAGTACCTACATACCAAATTTCATAAATATCGGCCCATTGGTTAGGGCTATAGCTCTGTACACATCCACACAGACACACACACACACACACACACACACACACACACACACACACACACACACACACACACACAGACAGACATCACGTAAAAATAACTTTTTTGGGTTCAGGGAGCACCAAAACGAATATTTCCACTAACAACTCAAATTCGAAAATTTTGACGAAAACAATACTTTCTCCATATACTATGTATAGAGGGAGAAAGTAAAAATTGTCAAGGCTTTGATTACAGAAGATGCTGATGTATCTGAACATAGAATAGCGAATGGATATCTTAAAAACTCATCAACAACGGTTAGAATATATTTGTTCCTTGTAACTGAGGGAATTGGTCCCTTAAAGTAAATATTAAGTCTCTCGAAAGGCGTCAGAGCACCAATCAAGGTAGCAGTAGGTTTGCTATAGAACCGTTGCTTGGTTTATGCACAAACGGAGCATCAAACAGTCATCCTGCGAACATCTTCAATAGAGTAAGGAAGATTCTTACTTTTCAAGAAGTGGAATAGCCTCACAATACCAGGATGTCCGATATCTCTGTGGATTTGATCAATCTTTTCAGAATCCCGAGTTGAAAGGAAAAAGGAAACACGTAAAAACGCATCAGCTTCAACGTTTTCTCTGCCAGATCGGTAGAAAATATCATAACTGGAGTATGGTGCAACTCCAGTCGCCACTTTAGAATCTTGTTATAAAGCCACTTTACCGTTATGCTTTTGGTTGAACATGTTCGAAATCGACTTTTGATCTGTAATAAGTTGAAACCGCCACCCAATCAGGAAATGTCTCCACTTTTGAAGGGAGTCAAATATTGCAAGAGCCTCTTTTTCAATTTCTGCCAGTTGCTGTTCACACTTAGTAAGGGTTCTTTAAAAGAAACATGTAGGTCTTCCAGCTTGTGAGAGTGTGGCTGCTATAGCATAATACGATGCATCTGTTTCTACAGTAAAAGGGATAGGCTCATCAACTGCAGTCATACTGGAACTTGCTATTTCCTCTTTTAAAGACTTAAAGGTGAGCTTTGCCTCACTGTTTAAAGGGATGGATTTGAGGTTGGTGATAAAACGAATCTTCTCAGAGAATCTTGGTATCTACTTAGCTTAATAGGAAAGCATAATACTCAGCTGAACTGATATGCTCGTTTAAGGCTTGCGTTGTCAGTTGGGTCAGGAAATTCTAAAAGAGACTTCAATCGATTCGGATCAGGGCGCATAGACGTATTTTCCACAATATAACCCAGAACTGGAATGCTAGTTTCTGAGAATTTAAATTTGTCTTTATTTACTATAAGACTGTATTTCTTGATTGCTTCCATGCATCTAGCAATATTACATCATGCTCAGACTAGTTACGGCCACAAATAGTCACATCATCGAGATAGGCAAATGTATCCAAACGATTTTCAGATTCTATAATCTGATCAGGAGTTTTCTGAAAACATGCAACACCGTTTGTGACACCAAAAGGAATACGAGCGTACTGGTAAAACTTTCCATTAGCTTCAAATGCAGTGAAGGGTCTCTCTTTAGGAAGGATAGGGATTTGATGATATGCTTTGATAAACTTTGATATGCTTTAGATCAATTGTACTAAATCATTTGCACGAGCAATGTTAGATACAAATGATTCTATATGCGGCAAGGGATATGCATCAAGCTGTGTGAATCTGTTAACAGGTTGAGAGTAGTCAACACAAAAACGTATTCTGTATCCGTTATTGACAACAACTACTTGGGCTGGCCAAGGTGACCTACTAGGTTCAATTATTCCTTCTGAGAGCAGTCTTTTAACTTAATTCTTGATAAACTTGCTATCTTCCTCAGAGTAGCGACGGGAATTAACTGCAACAGATTTTACAACATTACTGAACAAGATTACTGAATAGTGGTGGTGGCGCTACTTTGGCACTAAGTAGGTTACACACATTTGGGGGCGGGTGTTCTCCACCAAACTTCAACTCTATGGCTGAATGTTGGCAAAGGATATCATGTCCTATTACGACGTCAGCGCATAAGTTAGTAAGAACTAGGAGTTTTGCTTGCGGATATTTATGTCCATTATAATGCATATCAACAATACAGTGGCCGAGTGTAGTTGAAATATGACTGGTTGATGCCATAGATATTTCATGCTTCGTTCGATCTTTTCGAATGTTGAATAGTTTGACAGTAGCTTCAGATATAAAACTGTCAGAGCTCTCCGTATCGATTAAGGCTTCAACTTGATTCCCGTCGAGTTTTGAGACGCAGCAAGCATGGAAGATGTCATTGAGTTTACTTCTGTTTTCTTGTTTTGAAAATATTTGCCTTTGTTTGTACTACATTGTTTTTGAGAATTACAAACCACTGTCCAATGTCCCTTTTTTTAAAAATTTTGCAAATCGAATCATTAGCAGGACATCTGTTTTTTTGGGTGCCCAAATATACCACAAAAGTAACAGTTATTCTTCTTATGCTAGGAGACTTGATGAGAATACGAATCTGACTCAGTATTAGAATCAACATTATCGATTTTGACTTGATCATTTGTGGGTTGAGTGAGAGAATTGAAAGGAATCGAGTTGTAAGAAAGATCCTGATTTTCAGCTTCCTCCAATGTAATTAAATGCTTCATCAAGGGTGAAATTTAGGTTTTCTAACAATCTTTGCCGGATGATTTGTGAGGTTAATTCCCTAATCAAAGCGTCTCTAATATATTAGTTCTTGTTTTTGTTAGCTGTGACAGCCTTAAAATTGCATTGTTTGCTGAGTTCTTTAAGTTTCCGAAGATACTGATCAATATTTTCCCCAGATCTTTGTCTACTTGTCGACAACTGATGACGTGAATATATCTCATTGGTTGGTTTTATAAAAAGTTTGTTGAGAATAGATATAGCTTCAACATCCGATTCGACTTTTGAAATTGTTTCATGTATGCTGTAGTTAACAAAGTTTATTAGAAGCTTTAATTTGTCTTCTTCAGCAGCACATATTTCTTCAGTAAAGTTCTAAAATGTTGCTTTCCAATTACCAACCAATTACCGACCATTGCCGGTCGGTATGATGTTCATTTGGGTCTAGGCACAAGCGTTCTGGTTTGAAGAATTTATCCACTGATTAAGATGTGTTTAGTATTGATCATTGATAATACGATAAATAAAAATAAAGTCGAATAAATTGTTATGAAATAGAAGAGTTTTACCAAACGAATATTGTTTTTATTCAACTTTAAAACAAGACTACATTTTAATAAATAGGTATACAGAAGAAATAATAGTAAACATAAACATTGAAAATTATTAAACAGCTGTTCTAAATATAGTAAAGAAACATGCTTACACTACAATGATAAAACTTTCAACTCAAACGTTCTTTCAAGATCGTCAATGAAAGTACGTTAAATGAAAGATCAATGGCTTTTAGTTGTAATACATGCATAAAAATCCATATTCATAATCATAATGTGGAAAAAAACAATGTGGTCGACCGACCATCACTTCCACAATAACGTCATTTTTAAGTACGGAGGGGACAGGTTTAACCTCTTGGATTGTGTATCAGCTACGTAAACGTTAATGTTCCATAGACCTTTAGAGAGGTCGTCTTTCATAAGTTAAAGCCAAAGGGTCGTGCGTTTTAAATACAAGCGCAATGCGTTGTAGTACCTTTTATAGTAATTCAAGCGTTTCCGGAAAGTTTGATTATGCATTTTAAGTTTGTCAGTACATCGTGTCCGTATTAGTTCCTTGATGTTAGTGTACACAAGATTTATCTGAGATGCTCCCATAATACATTGGAGGTGATTTTACTCATACAAAAAATTCCTATTAAGTAAAATGGGTTCTAAAATGCTTGGTTTGCCGATGTCCGTCTGAATGTTTTTTTAACGAACTAGGGGGCCCGTGCGCAAATTGCGCATTATACTATTTTTTCTATCGTGAGAAACACAAAAACTATTCGAAGAAATTATATGACTATAAAATCACAGTTGTTATAAGGTTAACAATTTTACGTGAAATTTAAATGTAAAATTTATTATGACAAATTATATTTTACCGTAAAAAACGGACCATTTTGATTACAAAACTTCGTTAATTAAAATGTTTGACCTCACCTAAATAAAGCTTAGCTTAACAAAACACACACACCTTGTCCATCGCTCCAACACTATGTATTTCTATTTGATTGTCTTCAGGAAATAACCTCGCATAACTATAGGATACCGGTTTTTCTTCACGTATTCTTGCCCTATCATCATCTTTAAGTTGCTGCAAGTATAGTGGTACAATGTCTCTCCGCTGTTCAATCAGTCTTTGTCTTTTGGCAGTTCTCTGTTCTTGCCGAAGGTCACGCATGTTTTCCCTAACCTCGTCTACTCGGTTTTCTCTTTGCCTTCTTCTTCTTTCTGTTTCAGGGATCAAAACTCGTCTCTGAGGCATAACGAATAATGCAATACCCTTTTACCTTTCAAATGTTACTTCGTAGCTGAAAAAATATTAAACATTCAAAAAAAATATCATCACATGAAAATAAAAATAATATGAATGTTTGTTTAAGAAAATGATTAGATAAATAAAATACTTGTTTACAATGTTTATGTAGATTTTAGATACCATAAAGAGTGATTTACCTACCTCAATTAGGCTACAATTATCAATAAAAGTAGCCTATTTAAAAATTCATTTTCATAAGCTGTTTCCTCTCTTGTTTATAGTGCAGACGATCTATTTTTATTTACAATCTGACTTTGGTAATCATCTGAATCAATTCATCCGAAGGTAAATCAGCTGTTAAATTAAAATTCACATTTAAAAACGTCATAATGCAAGTTGGTCAGGACTGGACCTTTGAAAGCGCCCTCTAGAAATAAATCAAAGGTTAGGGGGGCGAAGCCCTAAACGAAATAACCTTTTTAATTACCATTCGCTGGTTTGCTAGGTAATAAGCTTTAAAATGTCACATAAATCATAAAAATCGGTTAAGTAGGACGGGTAAAAAGTGATGTACCAGAGAAAACCCTAAATGTATTAAGTATATTGAATATATATAGGTACCGTGTGTCCCAAAAGTCCCAACCCCCCATATTATGTTTTTAACAACTGCATATAACGAGATTATCCTCCGGGGAAGTCTGAGTGATTTTCATTTCCATAGTTTAATGTTACAATGTTAAAATATTTTGTATGAGTCTAAAGTGTGAAACTAAAAGAAGGAATTAGCTGCCATGTTTGATAAGTTAATTCAAGAAACCTCGGTATTTTAAAACAGCATCTTATAGAAAAAATATCCTTAATTTTATAAATCAGTAAAATGTATGCAAACTTATTGAAACAGCTAGCTTTTATAAGGTATTTTCTTGCTAAAAAACAAAATAAATGCTAAATAAACATTAAATTCTTCTTCAATGAATGACTCATTTGTGATGAATAGAGTTAAATTGTGAACATAATATACTGTAATTTCACCATTCATTGTGTTTAGGAGGCTCTTGTTTTTAAACATACAAAAACCGGAAATAGCTTACGTTTATTACAATTTAAGATGCAAGATGATTTCAGAATAATATTAAAATGTAATTATTTAATCTAGTTATATTGTAAGCTATATATATACTCTATGGAATTATGTTTTTTTGTATTTTTTATTCTGATACAGTTGAAGGAAATTTTATGAATTAGATTTTCTGTTTTTTACGTACAATGTTGTTTTATTTGTTTTACTGTTGGTTATTGATTGACGTGTTCAAAGTTATAAACTATTGAAACAAATAATGTGACTTATGAATTAAAGAGTAAAATTTTATAAGAAACTTTATAACTTTATAAGAAACAGTAAATTATGTTGATATTTGCCTCTCTACTTTGAGAATAGTCTTTTAATTCTCATTCATTTTAACAATTTCAAAATAAATTTTAATAATTTTGGAAATTAATTAATTTATAATATAAAAATATATAAATTTATTTTTGAATTATTGGAGTTTTTGTATAGTTATTATAATAAATAAATCTAATAATTCCAGTTTCTTACAAAGCAAATTTGTAAATAGTTATTTTAGCTTTGCATGAAACTATTTCTTTATAATTTGTTTAAAATAGATAAATAACATGTATTTACAATTTTCATTGAGCCTGAAGTTGAATAATTTGTAGTTTTTATAAATTTTGTTACTAAAATATAAAGTATAAGTTTATTGATCAATCAACTTAAAACGTCAAACAAACATGACCTATGTGCTAAATAACGATTAAAACATTATTGATTGAGAACAATGCCTAACTGTTTTCCTGCCGAACTTCGCGGAAAAAAGAGAAAACTATGTTTTTAAATGCCTGGCTGGATACAAATGTATGTATTCAAAGAAAAAAACATACACATGCAACACAGCCGCATAGCCAGAATATGTGGCATGTTGGACCACTTTGAGTTGTTTTATCCACTCATATTCTCAGTATCATCTCTGCATTGCGATGAAAATACTACAGATTCAACTAAAACTCACATACCGCTTTTAAATATTCGCGAGAGAACAGAGTTTCAGTTATTTGAAATACGTGTATGAAATATTTTACATTAGCAAACCTTTGAATACCACATGCTTAGAAGACTCGTTTCAGTTGTTTGTAGTCGGTAAGTAACACGATTTATAATTATTTTGTGTTTAGCCTAAAATACGCTCAGATTGGTGTAGGCATCCAATTCACAGATTTAGCAATTTCAAAAATCCTAAAATTGTAATTGTAAAAGTTGACTTAATTTTAAGTTGATCTGGACATTGAAACAAAATGATGTAAAGAAGAACTACAGCTAACTGTTGAGTAAAAACGACTTTTCTCCTTTCTTATAATTATGCCTTACCTATCCGAGAATACTGAAAATAAACAGAAAAAATAGAATGTTGAATTTCCATTATAATCTTAAAATTAAATAAAACGAATGAATTTAAATAATGAATATAAATTGAGGAAGTTTTGATTATACATAACACCTTCCATGAGTGTTGTTGGTTTCAACAAAATGCAGCAATTTAAATTTCTGGGGTTCTAATTGCTAATTGCATTATTAGATAAGTCTTTAAGAAGTAAAAACTCATTTATATTTTGACTTGAAGGGTCATAAACATACTTTTTTAATTACATTCATAAATGCAATAGAGTTGGATTCGCCCTTTCGTTTCTGCCAAGGGAAGAAATTAGTTTTTTTAAGAAATTAGGTTATAACTATTGTAAGTGGGAGAACCTTAAAAACAGTTTAATTAACTAAGTAGATGAGAGGTATCTTAAAACTGCCTGTTTATTGATATACAGTACAGCAGCTTATATACAGTACATGTAAAGAAGTATTAGAGTTTTATTTAGTACTCGTGGAAAATTATTTCATATAAGAAATACCCTGAAACTGTTGCTCCTTAACACGTTGGGTGCGGACAAACATGTTCAAACATGAAAACACATATGTTTCAATGTCAAAAAAATCATCAATTGATGATGTCAGCACCCAATGTGTTAAAGACATTATGTGCAGCGATGTTGAAGGTTGCTCGTCCTACGTTTCAAATGTAAAGCTTTTAAAAGCACTATAAATATTTGATCGAAATCTCCTCCTTCCAACCAATCGAAGGAGAGGCCAAGACATTTTCACAGGTAACAACTGCTAGAAGGGTCATTTTTAACTGAAGAAAAACATATTTAATAGAACTATATTTCAAAATAAGTCTTTATTTTAACTGGCTAGTTTACCTGGTACTAAAAATCCTAAAAATAAATATGAAAATATATTAAGTGACATGTAGTTCTGAAAATGACTTTGGTTATAATTAGTTGTCCATAAAATAGTGTTATTAAGTGGCAGTTTTTGATATAGATGACTATTCTTAAATTACTAGATTTTTTGAGGTGAGGTGGTTGATTACTATTTCCTTATTGGACCTCACCCTTACTTATATAATGTCGTTTTTCATCAGTTTAAATTGACACATAATACTCATACACGAGCTAAAACAAAACAAAACATAAGTGCGTCCTAAAATTTGATTCCGACGTCCCGCCTAAAAAAAGTCACGAGAAAGTCTCACGTTTTCAATGAATAAGGTTTTGTTTTACCCACTCGCGGGAGAACGACGGACCCCAGGGTGACTGAAACACTCGCTGTGATATATACAGTACTAGTACCACAATTTAATAACAGTTAGACTATATGATACAATGATTATTTTGTGTTTGTGTAAGGGAGTTGGCAATGCAGAGAAATAATTTCCCAAGGGATGGCCACCACTTACACGGTGAGATACACAATATTAGTATCATCTGCTGGAAGCAGTCAAACATTAATTATCGTTAGTATTGGTAATTTAAATTTAATACAAACGTTCTCAAACAAGATGAAGACAAATTTAATTGTTGAAACTTAACGGAATTGGCAGGTTTAATTTTGGGTTGAATGTAATTTAAAAGTGATTCAAAACAGTTATTACCTTACTTTTATTTCATTACGTGGTTCAAAAAGATGTTCTGCGTTGTTTATGCTTACATAATGTTTAAATACACAGGCCAAAGTCCAAAACTGTTTTATGAAATAAACGAGTTTGCACGCAGCACGCTGACGTGAGGGAAGTGAATTTCCACATAAAAACTTTTAAAACTCAAAATTTGTGTAAAAACATACATGTATTGCAATTTTTATTGAAATCTGAAAACATTGATTTTTTGACTGTTCTGATGATCCTGGTTTCATTTACCTGCAAAGCTGCGAATACGTCCCTACCAAATTTGAAGTTAATCGGACAAAAAATTCGACCGCTAGAGTGCAAACACACATATATATATATATGTCCATATATAATATATATATATAAATATCATATTATATTATATATATCATAATAATATATATATCAATTATATATATATATATATATATATATACAATTTTGAACGACCCCCAAAAACGTGTTCAGGGGGTCACGTTAGGAACTTCTACGGTGGTCCCGGGCTTAAGTTTCACCGTGCGGGTCATGCTAATAGTTCACTTTCCAAAGGAAATTCACTAAATATTCTATAAATGAGGGTATTTAGACAAAGTTTTAGCCTTCACACGCAATTATAGCTCTCTTGTACTATCAGGGAAATACTCATGTTATACGGCATCAAATTCTTAACATTAAAATTAAAATATTTGATTTAAATATGGGTATTTTGGTTTTGTTCAATGCAAACGAAGTAAGGTCAATAAGGTGTAGTATTTTTTAGATTTTGTTGCTAGCAATTGTAAGCAATTGTAAAATTTGCAATAGTGAAGATTAAGGAAAAATTGAGTCTGCTATTTGTAGGTGGGGATTGAGACCGTGCTCTGCTCCAGGTGGATTAGAGCCGATCTTAAAGGTGAATCGATCGTGATCGCACCCACGAAAAGTTGTCAGCAGGGAGGTGGGCTTTCACCTCTTCTGTGGAACGTGGTGGTGGACGGTCTCTTTCGTGAGCTCACTAGAAGAGGCGTCTTTGTCCAGGGCTATACAGATGATATAGTCCTCATGGTACAGGGAACGTTCACGAATATTGTTGCTGATGTCATGAATATCTTCAATATGTTAATGTCTGGTGTCTTGGAGAGGGACTAAGCATAAACCCCTCAAAGACAGTAGTTGTTCTGTTCACAAGGAAAAAGAACTTAGAGTCTCTTTCCCAGCTGAGACTTGGACCAACACGGCTTGAAGTATCAGGTACAGTCAAATACCTAGTGCTGACAATTGCCTTTAAGCTGACTTGGAATGATCATTTGAATAATACACTGCATAAGGCGAAATGGGCACTCATGACGTCCTGGAGATTTGCAGGATCCACGTGGGGGATCAAGCCTCACATAGCGCTGTGGCAGTATAAGGCCTCAAGTCACATATGGATCACTAGTCTGGTGGACAAAGGTGAACCAGACTACAGCCATAGCCAAACTCACAAGTTTACAAAGGCTGGGCACACTTCTAGTCACTGGAGCTTTCAGGAGCAACCCGTCAGCAACTCTTGAAGTTGCTCTTGGATTACTTCCTTTGGATATCTTCATCAAAGCAGAAGCACGAAAATCTGCCTATCGATTAAAAGTCGCAGGCCAATGGAGGGAAGGCCTGTCTGGATCAGACCATTGCACCATCACCAAAGCCGTTGCTCACAGCCCTGTGCTTGAAATGACTTCAGATGTCATGAGTATGGAGATGGTTTTCACTAAACCTTTTTCTGTTATATTATGCTCCAGAGACGAGTGGAAATCTGAGGAAGGGCCCTATTTCAGGAAAGGCTTGTCTGGTACACAGGCGGCTCTCTCATTGAAGGAAAATCTGGCTACGGGGTGTACAGTGAATCACCCAGAACAGAACTCTGCGCAAGTCTGGATCAACACTGTACTATTTTTCAAGCATAAATTTGTGGCATGGCATATAACATAGAAATGGCACATCATGGTTTGTGCCAATTAAGGCCTTGCCACACGCTATTGCGACAAGCATATAGTAATCTAGTCAGATTGCCAGGCTGCCCTCAAGGCTCTTGACTCCAACAAAATTAAGTCAAAATTAGTGTGGGAGTGTTGCAACGCACTCAGCGAACTCGTAACACGCAACTCGGTCATCTTGCTTGGGTACCTGACCATGAAGGCATAGGTGGCAATGAGTGTACAGATAAGCTTGCTAAAAAAGGTTTCGGTATGTCATTCTTTGGTCCAGAGCCAAGCTGTGGCATAAGCAAAACAACTGCTTTTCACACGATCAACAAATGGTCCAGGGACTTACATCGCCAACAATTACTCTGGTCAAGCACTTGGCAAAAGGCTGCTAGCAGACACTAGCTCTTACTTCACTAACTGTTTGATTAGGTTGGACAGAGGTCGGGTTAAGCAGGTGATTGCGTTGATAACTGGACATGGCCACTTCAGGAAACATCTCCACACTCTTGGACTT
Organism: Allygus modestus; assembly: GCA_963675035.1. NCBI lineage: Eukaryota > Metazoa > Arthropoda > Insecta > Hemiptera > Cicadellidae > Allygus > Allygus modestus. Next base: position 43,945,030 of record OY776116.1, read on the forward strand.
AGAAATGAAAGTCAGGTGTGTAGGCTTTGCAATTAGTCTGAAGAGACTGGCCAAATATTAGATTGTAAGAATCTCGGGGCGTGGAGAAGGACTCTGTTTGGTTGCAAGCAACCAGGTAGTGAATGGGACGTTAGTATTGGGAGAAAACTCCTGGATCTCGTAAAGGGTATCGGCATTACTACTATAGGCAACCCCGAGTCCTTTTTGACCTTTGACCTTTATCGCGCATTGGAGCCCACTCCCCCCACCCCACCCCTCCCTAACATTTTGGATTTCGGCTTTTGTTCAGAGTTTCCTACCTAACTCTAAATATTTCACAGTTTCGCCAACCTAACTTTCTGAAATGTTCTTTCGCAGAGTTGCCAACCTACCTTTTTGATGAACTCGGGTGTAGTGTTTCCAACCTTTTAATAATGTTTAAAGGCATTGGCAAATTCTTCATTCTTAATGTTGCCACCTAAAATCTTTGCAATTTGTCTATGCCAATGTTGCCAAACTAACTCTTAATATTTTAATCTGACACTGTTGCTAACTTAACTTTTTTCCTACCTGTTGTTGCCAACCAGGTGTGTTTTTATTTCGCGGTGTATTTCTGTAGTTTTTCGTTCAAGGAATTTCCAACAAAACTTTCTCTATATTCTCTTTCACACCTTTACTTTTATAATTTTACTTTGTGCAGTGTTTGCTAACCTAAGTACTTTTTGTTCTTTCTTTCTCAAAGTGGACAACCTAGATGTTGTACGTTTTCGTTCTTAATGCTGCCACTACAATTTCTGATTTTTGTCATAGTGTTGCCAACATAACGTCTTAATCTGTCTTTCACAGTGTCGCCAACTTAACTTTTTGACATTTTGTTTCAAAGGTTGCTATCTAACTTTTTGGATTTCGATTTTTGTTCAGAGTTTCCTACCTAACTCTAAATATTTCACAGTATCACCAAACTTACTTTGTGAAATTTTCTATTGCAGAGTTGTCAACCTATCTCTTTTTGTTACTTTAGTGTAGTTTTTCCAACCTTCTAATATTGGTTACAGCTATTGGCAAACTACTTTTTACATATTTCTTTCGCAGAGTTGGCAGTTTAACTTTTATTTTGAACTTGTCATTTCTACTTCTTGATAACGATGGCTGGCAGATTAGCAGATTATTATTTCTGTTTCGCAATTAATACGATTATAACATAAATTTAGTAGTTTGGGCATGTATATTTATTGAATGAGAGTATTTTAGGGTATACACACTAAAATGCATTACAATCTATTCTTATATTTTCCCATCAGTCAGTTATCTTTCCGATTGTGAACAGATAGTTTTTTGGTAGTGAAGATTTTTCTTTTTATATGTTTTTTTTTCTACCAGCTTAACGTTTTTATTTTCACAGTAGCAGGACTTTAACTTTACGTTTCAAATACTAACTGAAACCTATAACGAGTTATTTTTTCTGAAATAATATTTTAGAAATATTTTCAAAACTATTTTTAATACAGTAGTAAGTTTTATAATTTCGGCAATTAGTTTAGTTTTCGTTTATAAGCTTTGTAAAATGTCATTGCAAATTGTTGCGTTTAAGTTCGGAAAACTACTTAACGGTCTTTGTTTTCAATCTAACTTCTAGGCTATTTGATCTGACTTTATTTTGCTGATTTTAAACATATTAAGTAAGAGTTTAACACTTAAATCAGATTTACTTGAAATATAACCTTTTAAAGCAAGACATAAAAATGTATAATACTGAAGGTTTAGTTTTCATAAATAATTGTTTTTGTTTGTAAGCTTATTTTTTTATATATGACATTGGAGATTTGATTTTAAGCGTATTTTAAGGTGGAATTTGATATTTCCAAGTGAGATACCAATCGTTACCTCACAGATCGTGTTCTCATTGGGCTTATTTTAAATTTGTTGATAACTTAGTAAACCTAAAGTCGGATTTACTTAAACAAGTATTTAGAGTCTTGTGACAAAACTATCTGATGCATTAACTTACAGGTAAAATACATTTCCAGTCGTAAACTTTAATTAACGTGTATTTACTATAGCCTTTTATTTTTAAGATTTTGTATCTTGCCTTATATATTTGTATTTACATGTTGAACTTGTCATTTAATTCTCAGATATGGTTCCATGAGTTATCTTAGTAGATTCTTATTTGACTGATCGTAAAAACATATGATACAGAGAATTATTAGTGGTAGATATTAACTTGAATTATTAAAATGTGTCAGATTAATCAAAATCGAAAAAATTACCCTACAGATGTAAAACGTACGCTAATATTTGTTCAAACAATTGAAAATTATGTGTGGGTTAGCTGAATTTATGATAACCAGGTTTATCAAAACGACTAAAATCAAACACAATACCTTTACATCTAAAACAAAGTATAATTATTTTAAAAGTTGTACTGTCGAAACAGAACCAGGTGCTTCAGACCAACCAAAAATATAAACATTGGACTCAGTTTATTTTGTCGTTTTTACAACAAAGTACTTGGAGTGTTGACAGTTAAATATCCGCCCCTAGCAAATAATTGATTTTGTATCCAGCCCTATTCGAATCTCCGTATTTCCCTTGTTGTGATAAACGGGTTTTTCTTTCAAATTCCAAATTGCAAAAATTGAATGTAAGAAATAATCATCATCATTTATAAATGAGGCTCCGAAAGCTAACTTGTTCTAATCTCATTTCGTATTAACCAATTTGAAATTAGATTGCAACATATTTTGTTGATGAAGTATAAAAATTCGCCTTGATTACAGATGTGCAGGGTCGTTGCTAATATTATTTTATACTTAAACTTCACATATTTACAAATGCACATTTTAGTTTATAAACTAAACATAATATTTACAACAAAGTATCTATTTGAATAGAAAATAAACAGGTACATATTAATAGTAAAAATATAAAACTTGTTCAACATATCTTATATAAATTGATACTTAAGATTTAGCTTGGCAATACTGGAGAAGAAAAATTTCAAAATGTTAAGTTGAGATCACAAGAGTAAAAACAAGGTTTGAAAACCTATCTAAAAAGAAAATGCCAACATTCAAGTTGGCAACTTTGTAAATGAAACATTCACCAATCCCTTTAATAGGTTGGAAACACTACCCCAAAGTTACATAAAGGTAGGTTGGCAACTCTGCGAAATAAAATTTTAGAAAGTTAGGTTGGCGACACAGTGAGTGATTCAGTAGTTCGGTAGGAAACTCTAACACCGAAATACAAATATAAATTAGCAACCCTGAGAAACAAAATTTCAAAAAGTTAGGTTGGCAACACCGCTTGGTAAAGATTGAGACGTTATGTTAGTAATATAATTGAAAAGGTTAGAAATTATATTGGTAACATTAAGAACGAAAAAATACAAACTCTAGGTTAGCAACTTTGTAAAAGAAAGAACGAAAAATACTAAGGTTGGCAAACACTGAAAAACAAGTGTAAAAGAGAATGCTCAGAAAGTTATGTTGGCTATTCCGTTAGCAAAAAAGTACAGAAAGACTTTGAGAAATACAAATTTACATTTAGGTTGACAACAACAAGTACGAAAAAAATTGGCAATAACAAACAGTAAAAATGCTAGGTTTGCAACAGCTGAATCACAGTATAATATCAAGAGCTTGGCAACAGTGGCAAGGATTAATTTTAAAAAGTTAAGTTGGTAACATTAATAATGAAAGGCGTAAAAACAATTAGGTTTGAAACACTATCTAAGATAAAAAAATAACAGTTAAGTTTACAAAATTGTGAAAGAAAATGGAATAAAAAATTCCAAATCCCGTATCTAAATACTCAGCCAATAGAAATTAACATATGTTTAAATAGTTTTTTAGTACCTTTTGTATCAGGGTGAATTAAATAATTTAATAAATTTAACTTAATTTTTTTGTTTTATTATGTTGAAATGATAACGACAATACTGTGAAATAAGAGATTTTGTTATGCAAAAGGTAGGTTGGCAACATTGTGGAACGGAGATGCCGCCCGGATGTCTCTAGTGTACCACGGCAACCGTAAAGGAATAGAATTTGTTTAAGAAGAATATCATTTTGTTAATAGTTATAGTAGAAAATGTATAAATAAACGTTTAGGTTTGTAATTTATTATTTATTATTTTCCCTTGTTTGCATAGTTTAATATTGGACTTACCCAAGGTACAATTTAGATGAAATTAGTTTTAAAAAGCATATAATGAAACAGTATTACAAGTGAAAAAGGTTTGGCATAGCAAATAAGTTATAGAGCTCTATAGGGGTCATATCTACTGAACAAGTAGTGACAGCTCTAGACAAGTTGAAACAGGAGCGATGAACCTGATAAGGGTATAACATTATCTACTAGGTATGATTTCCACCGTAAAGAGAAATCACTACATACAGATATCAACTTTTATTTTATAAATGCATAGTTTTTATTTCAGTCTGTTCTGATACACCTTGTACTACTTCATATTTTACTAATATATTTTAACAGAAGAAAGGTATTAAAAGATATATAAACAGTGTGAGGGGAGCGCAGCAAACGAAAGTGGCGTGACGTAATAAATATATACATATAACAATCAGTATAATTTAGCGTGACCTAGTATTGCAAGAAAAAAAATAGGTTGGCAGCGCTACACAGAAAAAAACCAGGTTGGCAACACGGTCCTAATGTAGGTTAGGTAAAGTGGTCTGAGAGGCCGTGAGGGAAGGGGAGGATGGGTGAGGGGGAGGGTGAGGGGGAGGGTGAGGGGGAGGGTAAGGGGGAGTGTTTGGGGTGGGGGAGGGGGAGTGGGCTCCAATCTGCGATAAAGGTCAAACGTCAAAAAGGACTCGGGGGGCGCCTATAGTAGTGGCATTGGTTTGCCCAACTAAAGTACTAGGGATACACAATAAGCTTTGGTTGACGTGTGAGCATCTTTGAATCTTTGGTTCTCTGAATCCGTTCCTTCAACAACACATAAACATAAACATAAACCACTCAAATTTTACTGAAGACTCCAGTATTTAAACCCGTGATCCCTTGAACCGACACGACGTCCAGATGCATACTGATATTGTGTATCTCATCTTGTAACTGGGAGCTATCTCGGGGAAATCATCTCTCTGTATTACTAACTGTCATTCACAATTACAAAATATATATTGCATCATATAGACTTCACAATTTTCATATGAGTATACTGATATTGTGTACCTCACTGTGTAAGTTGCAGTTTCCCCAGGGGAAATTTCTCTCTGTTTTGTCAACCGTATTGCAGACAAATAAAAACATTGTGAAATACATTAGCCCAGGTCCCTAAGATATTTTGAACGTAGTAATTTGTACTCATTAATAACATAAATAAATATGTATTTGAACTTAGGAACCATATACGGTAATTTTATTTTTTAAATTTAAAATAAGGTAATCAATTCTCAGCAGCTGTTTTTTTACTGTTTTTATTGTTGTTGTATACAGATTTTTGATTTGATATCCCTGCATTCTTTACACAAATATATTAAACCTGTATTTTTTGGTCCCATGATAAAATTGTATTGGTCTCACGATTGAACATAGTATTATTTACATTATTTAGTATTAGTTACTATCATTTGCATGGTTAAGACTAAGAGAACTTGAGAACACTTTATGGGAAATATGAATGAATTATGTGAGTAAAGTGAGTGATGACATAACTCATTACCGACCAATACCGCCAATGTCTTTAGGCAGGCTCCAATGACCAACAGTAAATAGGCTAATAGTCATTGACCAATGAAAGCTGTATTTTAATATTATTTATTAATTATAATGATCAAATTTGTTTTCGTTAAGATTTAAAGTGGGATTAACATATTAAGTGAACTAAAGGACTATATTACTATATGAATTGATAAATAGATATATTTTATAAAATAACTTGTCGTAAAATGAAAAAATAGGTGACTTATATTAATTTTATAATGAATTTTTAAATGCAAACTTTAATAAAATGTAGGAAGGATAAAAAATGGTAATTTTATTTACTGAAGAATAAAACCAAAACTCATACATTTTTGTTTACCTGTATTTTAATACATTTGAGGACAATAACAATGCCACCATTTCTTTTTAGGCAAGATATCTTATTGGTATAATAAAAAAAGAAAAAAAAAGTAGAGGCAATAAATGGTGTAACGGAGTCTGGTAATTGACTGTTTGCGTCGATATCCCAATGGGAATGCTGGAGTCGATTGTTGGAAAGCTTATTAATTAACCAGTGTCGGGTAAAGACGTTCAGCACAAGTTCCGTTTTGGTCTGAAAGTCTCATTCATTTCATGTGCTTCCGTTAAATGGTAGTGTTTCTATTTGAACATAAACTGCTTAGAACGGATATAACTGAACCATTCGAGTGCAATGCATTTCCGATTTATTCTAGGGTTTATATAATATTCTAGAACTAAGATACAAAGAAATCTCATAAATATTCTGATGGTGGAGAACGTGATAGCAAATCATAAGTTGGAGAGTTGGAAAAAGATTTTAAATAAATAACTTAATAAATAAATAATAAACCTCATACGAAGTGGCTATTTATTTAAACTAATATAAAAAAATAACGGGATTTTATCAACAATTTCGACCCTAAAATGTTTGTGTTTTTCTATATTAAATTACTGAGAATAAAATATAACAATCGGTTAAACTGTCTGTTTAACTGAATTGATCAGATAAGGGATTTTCTTATACATTTTTACTTTCTCCCCTTATACATAGTATATGGAGAAAGTATTATTTTCGTCAAAATTTTCGAATTTGAGTTGTTAGTGGAAATATTCGTTTTGGTGCTCCCTGAACCCAAAAAAGAGGTTTTTACGTGATGTCTGTCTGTGTGTGTGTGTGTGTGTGTGTGTGTGTGTGTGTGTGTGTGTGTGTGTGTGTGTCCGTGTGTGTGTGTGTCTGTGTGGATGTGTACAGAGCTAGAGCCCTAACCAATGGGCCGATTTCGATGAAATTTGGTATGTAGGTACTAATCCACGATATCTCCAGGCATTTTTTCATTTTTTTGAATTTTTGATTTTTAAGGGTAATTATCCCCCAAAAACCGCCAAAAAACATGAAAAATCAATATTTCTCAAAAACGGCTCTAACGATTTTTAATAAACTTTAGTCGTTTGTAGAACTTTAGTTTTCCAACAAAATGACACCACCCGCATTCCTTTAAAAATTCGGGTTCAGAAATTACAGGACTTAAAACATCCAAAATTCAGTTTTTTTGATTTTTCATGAAAATACATAAATATAAAAAAATATTACTATTCACCATTAAAAAGAGCTCAAAAACTAAATAATTTGGTATTTTGAATTACTATTCTACAATTGCTGGTTTCGGAGATAATTAAAATTTTCATTTAGCGGTAAACGCAGTACGTTGTCCAATGTTATTGTTATGGGGAATACAAAAATTACTATTTCTCTCTTATGTACTGATCAATTTCATTCAAACTTGATATGCTTGTCAATTTAGCATTGACCAACAGAGTTAATTCGAAATATGTTGCCCCTTAATAACTCTGGGGGAGAATAGGAGGCATTCCCCCTCTTAAAACCACGAGTGTAGCAATGGATTCTGTAGTGCCTCCAAAGCAGGGATTTGGGTGGTTGTTTTTTAAAACAACTTGTTTACAAGAATTTCTGTACATTCGACCGTGCTTTGTATTGTATATTTAGTAAATAAAAAGTAATTTATTCATTAAAGTTGTGATAAAAGGGAGAAAGTATGTGTCAGTTTTCTGATACCGTTTATTAATACTATGTTAGAAATGTTGAATAAAAATATTTACAACAGTGAAGACCTAAAATATAAAAAAACTATATAAAAAAAACAATAAATGTAATTTTAAATGTACAAAACCACTTTGACGTTTGTGGTCACAATAAAACTGACCGCTGTTAAATCGTCTCGACCGTAAACGTTTCTTAATTAATTTCAACGAAAAGAGAGACAAATAAGTAAAGTTTGGGAAATAAAAAGGGAGCTAACTAAAATTACGCGAAGGATGAAGGGGTTTATTTATTTGATTAATCCCTTAATTTCTACAAAAAATATATACAAATTCTCCGTAGTTTTGGCCCAGTTCCTACGTAGAAACACTGAGTGCAAAAGGGATAGGTTCTTGGCAACGGATTTGATAAAACAGGCAATTTACCCTGACTTATTAGTTATCTACTCGCAAAGCTATGGTTTCGCCATAATTTTTTAAGGAGACTTTCTGAACATAATTTCTGAACAAAATAATTTTAAAGAGAAAAGTAGAAAGGAAGAGTATTTTACGAATAATTTCTGAACAAAATAATTTTAAAGAGAAAAGTAGAAAGGAAGAGTATTTTACTAAAATGGAAGGTAATGAAGCAATGCAAAATTAAAACTGTGTCTGAGCTGGAGTGACTGTATTGTTGATCTCTAGAGTCGTTAATTTGATTATTCTTTCATCTCTGGGAAAGATAACGTTGGTGTCAAGCCCAGAGCTAAATTAATGCTTGAAAAAGCATTTAACTTGAAACTTTGTTTATAGCTGCTTGATTTGATATCGAATGCATCAATAAATAATAACAAACAAATATACCGTTTTTGAGCATGCAAGTTCTAAAAAAAAATAATGAGCAACCATGCAGGTTATTACTATGGTTAGTACTTTAATAGTTACACAAAGTTTTAATTCGAACCCATCATCAGACCAAATGAGAGATTGGCAGAATATAAAAAGCCTTAAAAATACTCATGTTATTCTTGTTTTCATTAAGAATTATTTGATGTTTATTTTAGCTTGTCTTCTTGTTCAGGTGAACGAGGAATAGTCATGTCTCAAATTATAGATCTCTTAATCACAACAAAGAAGGGTGCGATATGTCTTCAGAAAATTATACACTAATGGAAAATTACTATTAAGAGTTTTGATACATTTTCACTGATTTCTATCATGAATAGTTTTATTTTTTTTAAGAAAACGTTTTGAGAACCAATGGTCAACTTTATACATTTAGTGATGGCATTATGGTGAAGGTTTGTAAATTATTGACTAAACGTTATTTTTGTCGTGGAACGAATTAAAGATTGCTGCTCTCAAGTGTTTTCTCCCAATGAGATTACAAAGATTACTGGATAATAATTGTACTTAATTATAAAAATAATCGGTAGTACTTGGACTGTCAGTTACATATGTGAGTAGACTTCATAGGGAAAGAATTTGATAAAATTGCCAATGGCACGTATGGTTTAAAGATCCCGTCATCTTACAAGATACACCTTTGTTGTTGTTTATTCGAGATTGCAGTGTAACTGTGCTGTTGCGTTCGTTCACAATACACTGTCAACGATATAGATATATGATTTTCGAATCCTGTAAAAATGAAAAGTTACATGATTTCATTATATTCTGTATCGAATATAAATGTATGAAAATAACAGCTAACATTGTTGACAGTGTTATACATTATATCTATTTAAGATAGTAAAACAATTAACCTTAGTAGTGTGTAGAATTATATCAACGTAAAGAGTTTGTTATCCCTGGAAAACTTATGAGTTAATTTACACAAAGTTAAGTTCGTTTAAGTTAATACCGGGTTTATTCAGGTGAATGTGAGAAAGAAATTGGTGAAATGTAGAAAGGAAAACACATATATGCTTGGATTATAAAGCTTTACAGCTTCTTACTAGTTGTAACTCAAAGGTTTTAAAGAACCTGTTAAATAAAGGAATCATCCTCGCTGCCGGAGTGGAAGCTTAATTATGCAATAAAAGAGCGCTTTGATCGAAAGTCTAAATAGACTTAATTATCTCAGATAACTGTTACAAAAAGGTACCCATTAGGAAAAGAGAGAATGCTTTATCAGGCGCAAGCTTTAGTTTGACTTTGATTGGGTGAATCCATTGTGAAGATAATGTTAGATTTTTATGTATGAAGAAATTTTCTGCTACGATGAAATGAGATAAGTCAATGATTAATAAAAATATGATTATAAATGTGTATATAATTTAAAATGAAACTTGACCAAGTTCCACTTGAAATTATACACCAGGCTCTCTAGACACCAATCGATCGAAAAACTCAAAACAGTAGTTTAGTTGAACTTAAGGCTTGAGATGAAAAATTGAATATCACATTACTTGTTATATATGCAGTTTCCAACAATTTTTAATTATTCTTGATTAATAGATTTGACACATTTGAATGGTTGATTTTTTTAATAGATAAAACTTTTGAAGTCTGAACATTATATTTACATCTTTAAAATATATTCAGTTAATGTCTTTGGTTGGTGACCCCAAGCAAACTCATACTGGGAGGTTTTGTAAAAAAAACACAGGAGAAGAGTCTTACTGTGCGGGTTACACTAATTGTTAACTTTTCTATATGACATTTGATGGTATGACTGTCTAGTGGACGTTTGACAGTGACTTTCTGAAATGTGGCAATTCTGAAACGTGAGCAGAAATGAGGCGTGAAGTAACTCAGGGATAATAGGTTTGCTGATTCAGAACTTTGAATAGACATCAGAACTGCCAACAAACTTTCAGATACATATATTATTTACAGTGGAACGTATGGCTTTCAGCATATCTATGGAATATTTACATAAAAACAATATAGTAACATATACCTAGGACTATAAAAGGCTGAAATATGTTGTTTAATAAAAGACAGTAAAATATTATCGTAAAACGTATTTTTGAAAAGAAAATTCAGACAATTTAGTATGACGTTAACATAACTTATTATAAACCGTTTAGAATAATACATGAAACAATGTATTAGTATTACTGTATTAGTTAACTCTCCTTTTTTAAGCTTACAAAACCAAGCGTTTAACGAACCAATAGAAACCTGAGCAATAAAGACAATACATGAGTAATGCAAATTGCTAATTGTCTAAAATTAATAACCAATGTTCACCAGTCAAATGCTGCAGTCGACTGGGTGTCGATGCTTTCCTTACACAGGGCTCACTGTTAACACCAGATTTGTTTTTCTATCATGTTTTTACCACTATCCGTTTTTCTTACTCGTTAAAAATGTGATAGTGACTGTTTTGTAATTTTTAATCCACTTTTTAGGGTTAGGGTTCAAGTACTTACTATTTTGTCAAACATCCTTAGCTCTATCTATAAGACTTGTTTCACTTTAATTACATACAAATAAGATTTAAAATATATTATTTTCTAACAATTTTTAGCAGTTTTTTTTTTAGGAAATTACATCATACATTTCTTGTTTTGACAAGTTTTATAATATAACACGATGATTATCTAGTCTTATAATCATTATGCAATAGTTAATACTAACAGCACCTATAGTGCACTTGTTTCCTAATGCTGGCGCCGCACCCTTCTTTTACCATTTTCTCCCTTTTCTAATTACTATTAGTCACTGAAAATGCAAACATTTTGGGATATAGATTTTTATTTTCCCCTTCGTTAAAAATATTAGAACACTTTGGTAAACATGTGGGTTTCAAACTTACATACTGAGAGAAATCTGCCAATTTTAGGGGTTGAGAAAAAACTATTACATATACGACAAATATTGAGAACAAAACTGCAGTGTAAGTTTAACCAAATATCTCAAAACAAGATCTTAAAACTTTTGATATGGTAAATCATTTTATAACAAAGTGAATTAAAAAAGCTATGAACTTGTTGGGGTAACAAAAAAAAGTGGTAATAAGCTTAGTTAAAATGTGAAACCAACATGATTATGTCAAAACTGCAATGTTTTAAAGGTTGAGGTCACAGTCATAATATAAGACTAGACTTCAGAACACCGAGTCTTTAACAGGATTCAGTAGAACGTGATTTAAAGAAACACGTTTTAACGAAGAAGTATCCTCCAAACAATAAAAGGAACTCTTTACAAAATTTGAACTTTATAAATTAACATGATTTACAACAGGTTTTTTTACATTTTGCAAGGTTTCTATTAACAAAATCAGCAAATTAAAAGCTTTACTTGAAAATATAATTTAAAAGTTGGTATAACTTAACCATAAACGTTATTTTTTACCAGGGCCTGTAATTATTTTCCCACTCCACACATTTTTATTATTAATAGTTATGTTTAATTATATAGTTTGCACCTGAACAGTTTTCATTGACCGACTAAACTGAAGTGATTGTTTAGGGGATTAAAATATGTATTTGCACTTTAAAATATACAAAGAATATCTACCTTATTAGTTTAGTCAAAAGTTACCTCATTCAAGATAAAGAGTATATTTAAGGACTATTTCACAAAATACAATTGTTTTCTTGGGAGAATGACAAATTGAGGCTGAGTTTGAAAATAATAAATCGTCTCGGCTTTCCATTGCGGCTACAGTTATTAATTAGTTCGTGATTTTCAAAAACACAAATGTGTTTTTGGCATTCATAGAATAATATTTCTGTTATTATTTACTGTTGAAATCTAAAATGATAAATAGATGAATATTCTTCAGAGTAAAATTTTGTTTATTGTAACATTTTTTTCTCTAGAGTACATTATTTTATATCGTTGCGTCCACTTTATAAAATATTGCTGACCTCATGACGTCATGAAATAAACGTGCATTAAAGACAGTAATGCATATTCAGATGACAAAAGGTGATTTGGTTATGATAACTAAACCACGAAATGAATGAGGAAGGTTACTGTGCTTTGATAATTAGTTATGTACTTAGTCTAAATGTAGTCTAACTCAACTACGTTTATCGTACAATATAGGTATAAAATAGGTATAAAAGACAAAGCTCTAGGATATTATGACAATTTCTCCAACTTAACGATATTCCGGAGAGGTGAAATTTAGTCTATTGATTAATAGTGAATTTCCCTTGGAAAATTTAACTATTAGCATGACCTGCACGGTGAAACTTAAGCCCGGGACCACCATAGAAGTTCGTAACGTGTCCCCCTGAACACGTTTTGGGGGGTCGCTAAAAACTTTATAAATATATGAATTCGCAATCTAATGGTCACAATCTTTGTCCGATTTACTTCAAATTTGGTAGAGACATTCCTTTTTATAATCAGTTGGACAAGTTCGTTGGGCAAAACAATTGGAAAACTCTAACTCCCGTTTTTGGGGATTTGAAGTTTTCAAATTTTGAGTTTTTGGGCCCAAAAAGGGTAAGAAAAGCCCCGAATGTACACTTATTGCACATTAAATTATTGAACGTAAAGAGCCAACGATTTTAAGCCCTCCATCATCATTCTAGCACAAGCACCTACCGAGTTATTAAAGAAAATGTTAATTGTCAAAATACAGTACGTTGTCTTATGGAGATTTTACACGGAAAAAGGCTGTTTTTCATATATTAATATCGTTTTATCACCCCCCATACCCCTATACCAACTTTTTATCCCTAATATACCTCCTTCTGACTTTATAATATACAACACTGGCATCCTATTAGTGAATTTAAATATAACCAGGAACATCAGAACAGTCAAAAAATAACCATGAACATCAGAACAGTAAAAAAATAAAATTTTTCAATTAAAAAAATGTAACCAGTGTTAGTTTAAACAATTTATTTGATCTTTTTTAAGGTTTTAATGCAGAAATTCACTTCCCTCACGTCAGCGTGCTGCGTGCGATCTCGTTTAGGTCTACAGTAGGAAAAGTATAGGATTTTTATCCCGATCTGACCTTAGGGCTTGACCCCACGGATCGTCAAACTACCAATGTTATTCTTAAGGACATTAAATACATTTGGTCAGATGATAGTATAAACAGATGTAACTCACTCAAAATAGATCAAAGGGTTAATAAAGAACGCAGTACACAGCTGCTGCGTTCCCGCGTACTGTGGTGGCTAATATCTAACAAAATTAAAATTAAATTACTAAGAAGTGATCGTTTTTTAGTCATTCATCAAACATCAACCCACCAACCACAACTTAAATAACGGAGAGTCCAAACTGCAAAATATGTTCATTTATGTGTAAAAATCAATATAATACGGAACATTCACATTTTTGAACGAGTTTTATGATTTTCATTAACATATTCTTAGCAAATATGTTGGATAGCAGATTAAATTAAACCTGGTTTTAGTAGTAATAGTGATAGTAGTTGGGCGCTAATTTAATAAACAAAGAAAGTCCTAGTAATTAGGTGATAGGAACTGGAAGTGGCATGTGAATCTCAATAGCAAAGAAATAGCTGCACTGATTGTCTTATCATTTTGGTCTTGGGATGTCCAGCACTATACAAATTCAAATACATAATACTAAGTTCGAAAGCGAACAAAATCCTTTCATTAGGGCTTGAACTGACACTGGTTTTAAATGATAACTTATATACATTCACTACTTTCTCTCGTATAGTATTTCTTTTCTCATTTAAATTATGCAAAACATTACAAGAAATTTATTATTATGTTGAGTGAAGATTTTCCATGAGGATTAGTTTTACAATGCAGTCTTAAAAGAGTTGATCAAATTCATCAGCTGAAAGTGAATAGACAAGCTTCTGAAATGACAGCACAACCTGCGCATGTAATATTACAAAGCCCTGTATGTAAATGAGTAAAGTCAATTGACATTACCTGTCAACAATTAATTAAGTCCACAATCAGAGTCATCATTTTTCGGTTTCAAGCAACATGTTCCCTTATATTATTTTTTATCTTCCATAATGAACATACACTTAGCTACAAGTTGTAAATGTATAATTCCAAATTAAATTTAACGCAATTCATTTCTTACAGTTTAAGGTTTGAAAATTATTAGATTAATGTTACGAAGAATTATTCATATCCGTGTACAAAAATGGCATGCTCGGACTTAAAACTATATGATTTGAATTCCTTCAATATGAAATTTAACTAAACCAGTCAAGTCAAATCACACTAAACCAGTCAATTAAAATCGGTAAACAAATTTACTTTAAATCAACTGAAGCTTAATCACAGAGCTTTTAGTTGGAAATAAATGTCATAAAGAAGAAACACTTCGTTTTAATAACTCGATAATGTTATTAAGTAAGTAATGAGGAATCTGAAGTCTCGGTCATTTCCCACCAACTCAACCCTTGTTCAAACATTAACAATATTTGTTTTGGTACAAAAGTGTTAATGAGAACATATATCAAATAAATTAATTACAAACCATGATTTGCTTTTTTATTATTTTTTTATTTTGTGATTATTAGAAATGTAATAAAACTCATGTATATTAAACATGAATGCCACGTATATTTTAATTGTTAAAAAAAGTAGATTGCCTGATTAAAATACATAATAACTGTCAAAACTAATTTTAAACTAGTTGATTGAGCCCAAGCACGTTAAAAGCAACCCACTCGGTTTTCTGCCTTACAATGTACATATCCATATTTTGTTCTATTTCAATAATGTTTCCATGTAAGGATTATGCTAAAATAACAAGAATTATAAGGAAAATCAAGGAATTATTAAGGAATATAGATGGCGCTCGTCCATTTGCTGTGTTATAGTAGAGCAGAGTAGTTGAAATTCTAAAATATCACTAAATCCAGTTATTAAATTATACATTCAATATTATGTTATATGATTATGTTTGTTAACAGTGCTAAATGTAAGTATTTTTACAGCCATCGCCAGTAAAATGTTTAATTCATGTATAATTTCGTTATTACTGTACAATAATGGTTTGAGGTTCCTATTACAGTTATTTAACTAGCCAGTACATACCCTCTAAACACGCAGTGCCTTAGAGGGTTGTGATTCACCAAAAGTTTATTCCCTTCGCAATAATTATCAGTCAATATTAGTTTGTTGTTGTTACTATGTCTTGAGTTGTTTATTTTAAAGTACCTATATGTGTTTGTTAACTGGATATTGAATGTCATTTGTAATAGTTTGTATAAACTTTGTAACAACACTGTAAACTTGTGGTTGAATCAAACATTATTATTATTATTATTATTATTATTTCAGCAGAGCTACCATACATAGTTAGTGTTATTCAGTTGTGTTCCCAAATACGGATTTGGTTACAGTAGAACTTCCATACGAGATTAGTGTTACCATTTTAGTTGTGTTCCGATATAAGAATTTTGTCTCCGTTTCAATAACGGATTGCATTAACATTTCAGTAGTGTTATCATCTACGGATTGTGTAACAACTTTAGAAGTATCAAATTATGTATATGTTGTAACATCTGTTATTGCAGTTAATCTATATTTTTCTATTCCACAGTTACTTTTGTTACAGTATACAGCTTGACAAAATATTAATTCAGAACGCGTCATTGTAAACATACATTGTTGTTACTCATGACAATCTAACCGCAGGCCTTTTGTGAGGTCATTTTGTCTTTTCGTAATGTATCACCTCATTAACCAGGACTTCTCATTAAAATGATATGAGTTAATTGGCATATTTTAGTAGTGTTCATAAACGAATACTCCTTTTCAATTCCAGAATTCATGTTGTTACAAAAGCTGGATAAAATTAAAATACGTTTTGTTGTCCTTCAAATTCTGAAATCCCTTTATAAGACACTAACGTAACTAGGGCGTATTTTAAGACAAAAATAAAAATGAATGATGAGTGAAGAATGGGTAAAATGCCTTACTGAGTAATACCAACTGATTCTTTAGCCAGGATCATTAAATAATGTCCCAATGACCAATGGCAACTGAATTCAGTTTCAAACCTTCACTAAATAATCTCGTAACCTCATTGGGCCTCTGGTAATTGGTAAAACCAATAAAAATCGATTGCTATGTGCCATTTTACGTTTTATAATAATAAAAATAATAACATCCTTGATTTTGAATATATTCACAGTTTTAATGTGAGTACAGATGTAAGCGAAAACAATTTTTTAAACGTTTTAAGATGTGTTTAATTAATTTCCTATAAAAAACCTATTAATTTCCTATTTGGTTATTTAATATTCGTAAGCTAATGTAGAATTAATAGTTGACTAAAATACCGCTGCTCTATTAACCGATGCTCATGGTGCAACACGTCCCAATCAAACGGGCTTATAAAGGTCAGAGGTGCTAGGTACTTGTGTTTGCGCTTGTGGAATGGTGGGGGGTTGGACGTGGGCAGTTTTGGTGTTTGTTCACTTGTTATAATCGTGCAACGCAATCATGACTCTCTGACTTAATCTACAGAATTTGTGTCACGGGAATTTTGATGTTTTTCATAACGTGTTAAAAATAATACACAATAAAGTACTTAATGCTTAAATTTGTAACAAACAACTTTTATAAATTTGGTTTTATTTCTCTGCAATAAATATACTAAGATGGATTCTGTGCATCACTTATTTATTTACGGGATCCAAACCAAAAAATAACATGGGAATCAACCAATTTTATTTTTTACGAGCTTTACATTTTATATTCATTTTTATTTTACTAATGATAACAATTACAACAAACTTTCTAAGCATCACAGCATGTTTGAATAAAACCTTTATAGTGTAAATTGTTTACCATTTATACGACATCAATTTTTTTGCAACTTCTTGCCTGGTGTCTGAAGTCAAAGTAAACAAGCAAAATTTAAACTTTTGACGCCCGTTAAGATAAAGCATTTAAATAAATATACTACATCAAGTAAAAACTAAAGCTTTGAGAATAAAATCCCTGTAAAGTGAAAAGTATCTTTTATAAAGTTGTATCTTTTTATTATTGATCATTTTTAATATTGTGTCCATAAATAAATTGTTAATGTGACAAAAATCCAACAAACAATTTTGCAACCAAAATGTTTTAATAAATATATTTTTTAAATACTAACTTTAAATTATTCTTGTAATGTAAGCTTCCTGTCCCACTCAGGCGTTCCTTTATATTTCTGGGTGTCCAAGAAAGCTCTTGGCTAACTCTTTTTCTAACCTTACCGGTACCTCACATTTATTCAACAACTTATCATGTAGGCCTTGAGTTTTTATCCTATAGACAGGAGCTGTTTAAAATTATAAACCATGATTCTTGTAAATAGCGGAAATACCATAGCATATGTCATATTGGAAAGTTAAGCTTTCTCGAGCCTTTATTGTACCTTTATAGAAATTCGGGACTTCACCGATTACGAATTTTGCAATTTAGATACTGCAAAACTCGTCAGGTCATGCGAGCTATCTAAACCTACTAGGGCCAGAGCAGGTGTCATGAAATGTTACGGCCTCATTTCCGGTTGTTTTTACGGCAGTACATGTCTGTATATCAGAGCTGTGGCAGCAGCTGTGAAGTGTATGCACGACTTCTAGAGAAAAACTGTTACTCTTGCTCAGAGAAGGGTGATCGACCAATCACAAGTCAGGAAAAATCACCTGATCATGGGCCGTAGGGAGGAAGTCCAGTTATATCTGGAATAGTTGAGCAACAATACCTATCTCTCTCTCTCTCTCTCTCTCTCTCTCTCTCTCTCTCTCTCGGCGATATATTTATTTTTATCATCTAAAAACTATATTTGCTATGGCTGGAACACTCAGAAAATACTCAAAACTGATTATCAAAATGTCAATTACTCCTTATTAGCTAAATACCGAACAAATATAATTTCTATTAGAGTATTCCCAGCGTTTGAAACTAACATTTTGAGTCATAATTCGTATTAGACGCTATTTTTGTAAAGATTATTCTTAGGATTTGAAAAATTATAAACCCTTAAGGTCTTTCAAATTCCCAGTCAAGATTTAGTTGGCCGTTACCCATCAGCAGGTTGCGTTATATCGCTGAGTTAGCTAGATGGTTTACAAAGAACGCATCGTATGGATGTGTTTTACTCTTTAAAATTGCAACCTATTATTCAACATTGATGTTTTAAAGGTTCTTCCTTAGTTGTCGGATTAGAAATGTTAAAGTAAATCATTTGTTTAATAAACGAGGAACATAATACTTTGTTAGAAAAGGTATCTTGGTGTAGCGTATTGAGTATGAGCTGAGGAAAATTAAAAGCCCTTTAGTGAACTGTTTATTTTCGAGAAGTTCCCAGTCCAATTAACTTTAATTTACTTTCTCAATTCATCATGCTTTTACAAGTCTTCCATTTTAGTTAACAAGTATTAAGTTAAAGGCGAAATAATCCAGCAAGATCGTATTTAGTAAATAGGTGTGAATAGATAACTTTCCGATAAAAAAAATATACCCAAATAACGAAAAATCTTATATATACGTGAATACTGGTCCATCAAGCTTGGTTATATGATATTTGTTTCATTAGTTAATAAACTTATGGGGAATTCATATTTCCTACTTTATATTCTGATAGCATAACACTATATTTAAACATTTCTTAACAGTTTGCGTTCGCAATCTAATTTACATTTCAATTATTCATGGCTCTTATTACCATTTGTAAAATAAAGTTAATAGAACTCCACAGAATTTAGCTGTAGGTATATGAGTTGTAGATAGTACAGATTGTAACATAGAGGTTGAAACAATATTGCTGAAAGTATTTTCTAATAAATTAAAATTTACTAGTTGACTTTTTTAAAGGTTTTCTACAAACATATTCACTATTTATGACAGTAACAATTTGAATTATAACATATTTATTACAAGATTATTATATAATCTTATGTAAATAGATTCATGAACCAATTAGAAAACACAGTGAACACTATAGTAGTATTAAATACAGTCTGACATGTCAGAAAACCCATCCTTGCAATCCTGAAGTCCTATAACCCTAAAAATGTTAATCATTCAAAATATTCATTAAAAATTTGCAAGAATGCATTAACACATTATTTGCATTTGGTAGATATCTTACCATTACAAAAACATAGTGTTATTTTTCCATATGTAACAGAACATAATCGCAGCAAAGCCCGATGTTGTAAATTATTCATTGGGATTCTAGTCTTAACTTTGGACAGGGTTTAGTGATTGACATTGTCACCTGACTAGGCTTGGATTTGAAATTAGATTCAAAATGATCACACTGAGCACAGATACAAGGTATTTGAAATATAACGATGTGAATTCCTTACAAATATTTCAGTTAAAACTTTAACTTCACTGTCCCTCCTGTAACAATAATTTATTATAAAATGCAATCACTTGTTATTTTTATGTAGATTTATAGATATTTGGAGAGGTTTTAGAACTTAAGATGTATCAATTTACATAACGAATCTAGAATCAACTGTTAGAATTGAGTAATTTTAATGTTAAATTATGTTAAGTTTTGATCACAAATGTGCACAACGCCTATTTCAATGTAAGACTTTGATCAATGGCAATAAAGAATCTGATTTTTATTTCCAAAAGCAGAATTAAACATTAGTTATCTACGGGGTGTAATAAAAGGCGTCTTACAACACTTAAGATATATTTACACTTATACTGATTCACATACAGACAGTAAACATATATAAAAGATGGTACTAGGCCATCGATTTCGACCAGTCACACCGGTCATCATCATTGAGTTCTCTCAGTGGCCTGATGATGACCGGTGTGACTGGTCGAAATCGATAGCCTAGTACCATCTTTTATATATGTATACCGTCTGTATGTGAACCTGCATAAGTATAAATATATCTTAAGTGTTGTAAGACAACTTTTTTTACATCCCGTAAGTAATAACAACACGTAATGAGCTAATAAAAAAGTTGATTTGTTATCTCAAAAAACATCGAAACACCAGCTATTTAGACAGAGACCGAACAACTAATAAAACATCAAACTTATTACAGTTGAGATATCTTCACCCTACCTCATATTGTTATAACCGTTGTTTAGTAGAGGTATATTTATACACATCCAAATGCTTGCAGCAAGATTAATTTTGATCTACTCATAATAATTATATAGTATACACCATTATAAACCAGTGCACCTGAGTGCTTTCATCACAGTTTAGTCAAATGAGCACTACATTAGATTACAGTCACATTATTAATGTGCGCCATTACAATATAGTTTAGGCAAATGAGCATTAGTTAGTTATGTAGTTTCAGGACACTAGTCAACAGACTGGACTCATTTAACAGCACAAGTTTTATGACACAATGTGCATTTAAAATTCTTAATCTGAGTTTGAATGCAATTTGATTCAATTGTAAATACTATAAAACAAAGAAACAATAATAAATTTTTACTTAAATAAATTTAGTCAATATGTTATATAACTCGTTAACAGCACTCTTATCATGCCTTACAGTGGATTAATAAAATGATTATGTCTTATTTACTTAGCTAACATGTAAGCAAAATTTACTTGACATGACCCAGTTGCAACAGGAGTACATGAGCAGTAGTATCCGGGGAGTACACGCAACCACCTGTAGCCAAGTTTGTTCCAACAACACCGATGGCCTGTGGCTTTAGTCGCAGTCAAGCATTACTGAAAGATTCGAAAAGACTCTAAGTGGTAGGGAAGTTTAAAAACCTCTCTCCATGATGATTAATTTTGGAAAAAAATATTCTTATATCAATATTGTGTTATTTTAGCTTCAAAGTAGACATTTAGTAAATAATTTCTAAACAAATTTAGAAATAATAATTTTGGTTTGTTTAAAAACAAAAATATACATTGAATAATCAAAATGCTTTTATTACTTATATTTTAAATACAATAAATACGAGTTGAAAATTGTCTAACATTAGATTTAAAAATATTTGGTTCATTTTTCAGCAAAGTGTTACTGTTGGAATCCTTTTCCCCTGGCTAAAAGAGTTTTAAATAATAATAGATTAAAAAAAACAATTCAGAGGTTAAGTCCTACATTATTTGAATATCGCAAGTGTTGTATTTACGTTTACTAAACGTTTATTTAACTAAACTTGTAATAAAGTGCGTCCTTTCTCTGCAAAAAGAGTTTAACTGTACATTCATATAAAATGTTAAACATGTTACTACTCTCACTTGTCACTGATAGGCCCAACTTATCTTAATTTTACATTGGGATTTTAGTTAGTATTGTAATTTTACATAATGTTTTACTGTAAAACAAGCAAGAAACTAAACAAGAAATAGCTTTTGATTTTCAACAGGAGTGTATGTAAATAAGGTTGAGACGTAAATAATTATCAAAGATAGTAATTTTTGGTTTTAAGTCTTCAAAGCTCAAAGGGCTGTCGAATTTACATTACAGAAATCCACCAATACACTACTTTTGTATAAATGTTGTAAGGAAAATCATAAAAATGCCAAACGAACAGTGAAATTTGTAATAGCTATATGCTAGAGATTTTATGTTCAAATATAAACGTAGTTATCTCTATACTGTATCTTTATTGTTATTATTAGTGAATTTCCTTTGGAAAGTGAACTATTAGCATGACCCGCACGGTGAAACTTAAGCCCGGGACCACCATAGAAGTCCCTAACGTGACCCCCTGAACACGTTTTGGGGGGTCGTTCAAAATGTTTTATATATATATATATATATATATATATGTGTGTTTGCACTCTAGCGGTCGCATTTTTTGTCCGATTTACTTCAAATTTGGTAGGGATGTTCCTTTCTGTAATCAGTTGGACAAGTTCGTTGGGCAAAACAATCAGAAAACTCTATACCCCTTTTTTGGGATTAATCTTTCAAATTTCGTGTTTTTGGGCCCAAAAAGGGTCATAAAAGCCCCAGATGTAAGATCAATGCATGTAAAAGAATGGTAATTAAAGAGGCAGAAGTTTTAGCCCTCTCTCGTCATTCTAGCATAATTATTTACCGAGTTATTAAAGAAAATGTGTATCGACTAAACACAGTACGTTGTCTTATGGGGGTTTTACACTAGAAAAGCCTGTTATTTCTTTGTTACAGTACTTTTATCATCCCCAGCAACCTCACGCCTACTTTCAAGGCTGTCTGGACCTTCTCCTAACCTTATAATGCGCAAAATTGTAATCCCAGCTTTGCAAGTAAATGAAACCAGGAGTATCAGAACAGCCAAAAAATCAGTGTTTTCAGATTTCACTTAAAAAAATTGGACAAATGTATGTTCTCACACCTATTTTGAGTTTTACATGTTTTTATGTGGAAATTAACTTCCCTTACGTCAGCGTGCTGCGTGCGAACTCGTTTTAATCCTTGCGAGTTCAATATTTTTATTATCCTTATTACTCTTATAATAATACTTACTTTATGGTTTGTCTAAAGTTGTCACCGCCAGAAACGTTCAGTTTAACTGCACATTGTGTCGTTATACTTAAATGAGTCCAGTCTGTTGACTAATGTCCTGAAACTACATAACTAACTAATGCTCATTTGCCTAAACTATATTGTAATGGCGCACATTAATAATGTGACTGTAATCTAATGTAGGGCTCATTTGACTAAACTGTGATGAAAGCACCCAGGTGCACTGGTTTATAATGGTGTATACTACAAATTATTATGAGTAGATCAAAATTAATATTGCTGCAAGCATTTGGATGTGTATAGTTATACCTCTACTAAACAACGGTTATAACAACGGTTATGGTGAAGATATCTACACTATAATAAGTTTGATGTTTTATAAGTTTGAATAGCTGTTTGAATAGCTCTGAATAGCTCTGTTTGAATAGCTGTTTTTTCCAGGTTATTTTTTGTGAGGTAACTAATGTATAGTTCTGCTTTTAGAAATAAACAATAAAAATCTATATCGCCATTGATAAAAGTCTGACATTGAAATAGGCTTGGTGAACATATGAGATCAAAACTTAACATAATTTAACTATGTATACAAATGACTCAATCCTAACTGTTGAATACAAATTCGTTACCTGAATAAAACCGATTTTCTACAAGCCACGAGTAGAAAGCCATGGCATAAGGGCTTAATTATTAATGGTGGCTTTACTAAGAGATTCAGGCCATCTTTTTTGTAAAACTCCACATACAGTAGTTCATTTTAAAGGAATTGCCTCTAAGAGCATGTGTTGAGGAATGTCCAGTGCCCTTTTGCCTTTAGTATTATGTTTGTGTATGTCCTGCCTGGTTTGGAATTCATGTAAATTAGTTTAGGGGTAAATTAAAACAGTGTAAATTTTAAGGGTAATGACTGTACATATACAAATTTGTAAATTAATAAAATGTGGTTTTCAGTGCTCCACGGGTCCCCGCCATTTTGCGGATAGTACTCTTTTGCAGAAGAAAAAATACTATGAATGTGAGAGAAAGATTCAATTTTAATAAAATCACACTTCAGATAAAACTGAAATAAACGAAAGGCTAATTTTAAATACTTAGGATTAATAAGAGGTTTTAATTCCAAAAAAGATATAATACTCTTAATATTTTTTTATTGAGATCTTAATATGAGATTTCCAATTTAGCTTTCTATCAAGTTAAATTATGATCAGCGGTTTTACTGATTGTTCAGGTTAATTTTGTATAAGAGAGAAAGTTATGCTTTCGAGTTAAGCTTAAGTTACGCTTATCATCCATACAGAGAGCGTTGTAGAGAGCTCCGTGTAGCATTACGAGGTCTATTGTGACAACGTTTTGTGACAAAAATGTTCATTATAATAATGCTCAAAATACAAGGAGACACACCTTTCTCTTCAGGCAAAAATTACATCATGAGTTGTAAGAAATTTATAAGAATAATGTGTATGAGAAAGAGTCGAAAACAATCTGACTTAAATAATTATGTTAATTTATAGTCAGGTATTCCCAATTCACCTGTACACAGTTCAGGAACATTAAGTGTACCTAATAAGAACAAATAATGTCGCGTTGTGATTACAAATAGTTTTCAAAGCGTACAACATAAACAAATAAGTTTAACAAATAATCCAACATTACAAAAACTTTACTGCATGCAGTGTTATAGTATAGCCTAATATTATATCCAGATGTGCTGCATTATTATAATTAACCATTTCTTTTTCTCTTTGTATATTCAATATGGAAACAAGACGACCACTGCCTTTTATAACTAAGTTTATAAATAACTGTATATTTTTGACCCTCTTTAACGAAAATAAGTAGTAAATATATCCCCAAAACCTCCCCAAATATCTAGAAATATACATAAAAATAACAAATGATTGGATTTTATAATAAATTGTTTTACAGGAGGGACAGTGAAGTTAAATTTTTATCATCACTCTGCATTCGAAAATAACCAATTACCATGCAGCTGAGAACTACGAAAATTATCTATTTCTTTGTAACAACACATGATCAGCTGACTTTTCCTGTCCTAAATAATACTTTACCTGTCCCAAACAAAACCTTTCTTGTCCTAAACAATTGAAGTTCCCGTTTCGCTCAACAGGAGCACCAGTGTGATTTCGTTATTTGTTTTGAAAATTCTACGTTCTAACAGCTGACTTTAAGACTAAAATAAATTGTAAAGACCGTGTTGTGTTTACTAATGGGAAATTGATATCAGATAATTTTGTTAAAAGTTTAGGGTGGTTATTTGCATCGTGATAAAAAGTATCGTTCACTACTCGTCACAAAAGTCCTATTTCGGGGTTCGATAGCATTTTCCCCCGAAATAGGTCACTTTCGTGAATAGTAGGGAACTGTACTATAACTGCAATTTTTGTAACAAATTAGCACCTTTATAATACAAATACCTTGTCTCTGTACTCGGTGTCATCGTTTTGGATCTAATTTCAAATCCAAGCCTAAACAGGTGACAATGTCGATCACTAAATCTTGTCCAAAGTTAAGGCCAGAAGCAGAATGATTAATTTGCAACATCGAGCTTTGCTGTGATTTGTGTTCTGATACATCTAGAAAAATAATAATATGCTGTTTTGTAATGGTATTTTATCTGCCAAATGCAAATAATTTGTTATTGCAATCTTGAATTTTGTATGAATATTTTAAACGTAAAATACATTTTAAACGACGAAATCCTTTGGATGAAAACTCACTTGTATTTTAGCTTGGTTGACCCTTATAGTCCCAACTGATGATGGTCCTACGGGAACCGAAATCCGGATTTTAAGGACTAACTAAACTAACTACATTGCTAAGGTAAGATTTCTCAAAATATACATATATTTTAAACGGTTAAAATATTTAGGGTTGTAGGACTTTACGATTCCAAAGATTGTTTTTCTGACATGCGAGACTGTAGTTAACAAAATTCAATGTGTTAAATGTGACTTAAAATTGGTTCATCAGTATATTTAAAATTATAAATATGATATTAATAAAATTTCCTTATATTAATAATAAAATACTATTGAAAAACCCGTTAAAATTTAAGAAATCGGCAAGTAAATTTTGGTTTTATTATTATATAATTTTAGATATATTGTTTCAACCTATATATTAAACCTATATTATAACTATAATCTATATTTTCAATTAATTAATTTAGGAAAATAAAACAATTTTACATATAAAACTGCACAGTTAAAAACTGAACATATTAAAAAGTTCATAAAAACAGTTAAATTAGTTTCAAAACATTTTGGTTTTGACAATGCTATTAAGATCTTATTAACTTTTTTTACAAACGGTAATAATAACTATGAATAATCGTCACGAAATTGCAATATCGAGTTATACTATCAGAATATAAAGTAGGAAATATAATTCCTCCATAAGTTTAATAATTAATGAAACAAATATATAAGCAAGCTTTTTGGACCAGTTTTCACGTCTATTTGGGTATACATTTTGTTATTTGGGTATATATTTTTGCTACTGGAAAGTTATATTTTTACAAGTATTTGCTAAATACGATGTATGCTGGATTATTTTGACTTTTAACTTAATACGCGTTAACTATAATGGAAGACTTGTAAAAGCATGATGAATGGAGAAAGTAAATGAACGTTAATTGGACTGGGTACTTCTCGAATATAAACAGTTTTTACTAAAGGGTCTTTAATCTTACTCAGCTCATACTCAATACGCTACACCGTATCTATATACCGTTGTTTCTATACCTTTTCCAACAAAGTACTATGTTCCTGGTTTATTAAACAAATTATGTATTTTAACGTTTCTAATCACGTAAACTAAGGAAGAACAGTTAAAACATCAATGTTGAATAATGTGTTGTAATTTTAAGGAGTAAAACAAATCCACACGATGCGTTCTTTGTAGACCATCCAGATAATAAAGCTATATAAGGTAACCTGCTGATTGAATCACTATAAATAAATCGTGACTGGGAATTAAAAATATCTTAGGGGTTTACATTTTTCCAAACCTAAGACGAATCTTTACGAAAATAGCTTCTAATACGAATTATTACTTAAAATGTAAGTTTCAACGGCTGGGAATCGGCTAATAGAAATTATATTAGTGTAATATAACAATTGCAAAGAGTGTAAACATGATATATAAAAGATAGACAGAAATATCTTAACTTGATTTGTTTAATTAATTGCAAAAGTAAATATAAAAATATAACTGTATTATGAAATCTTGTAAATGTCTATTATAGTTATAACGGTAATTATTAAGCGGCATGAAAGGAAATTTCAAAAGTTCTCCGGAACTTTCATGCTTTGATCTGTACTTAAATAAATACTTAATATACGGGAGAAAATATTGTAGACTTTTTGATCATCGTGGAACGTGACCATTATGGGAACGTAGGAAATAGCGGAGGAACGAATAAGAGTTAGCTCTCTTAAGGGAAATGATGCGCTTATGATTTATACACAGGGGAAAGTGAACTCTTCTCTCTAGTATTTTCTTATTTCTGTCTTTTTAGTTAATAATTCTTCGTGTTTCCAAATACCACTTCATAATATTTTTATTTCAGGACGGTGACATTATGTTATATAAAAATTCAGAAATAACGTTTATTTTACCTGATAGCTGTTTAAGTTTATTTTATTGTTATTAAAAAAATTATTTAAAAAAAATCATTTTCTTAATAAATAATTCCCCTCTGAATAAAGCGACAAATGATGAGGGAAAAAGAAAGGTGTGGAATGGCAATATTGGAAGACTGATAAAGTCCAAAGGGTGAAGTTAAATAGGAGAAGACTCAGCAGGATATGGGACATCTGAAGGCGATTAAAGGTGGTGTTAGTTCTCTGAACAATCTCTCACACGCTTTCCTCACAGAAATTACTTCATCGCTTTTCTATATCTATTACTAATTACCGTTTTCTGGTCCCCTGAAGTGAGAAAATTTATTTCCGAATAATAAATATAATAATTATTTAGACTCTTTTTATAAACTATAAAAATAGACTCTTTAGAATAGGACCTATTGATAATATCTTGATAGCAAAGTAAATGTCATGTCGTAAAGTAATTGTAAATGTAGGACTGTAATAAAATTATACATCATATAAACTAAATATTATATCAAACATATGGAGGGATCACTTTTGTGTTTTTATGTATGTGTCTCGTGTTGCTTTAAATTAATTATCATTTATACAATGTGATCAACTGGGAATATGCACTCTGGTATGCTGCAGTGTTGTTTACGCTTTGCCGAAACTATTCTAACCGTGCTAAAACTGGCTCGTGTCTCGTGTGTTGAGGCTAATCCCAATACAAACCTTGTCAGGTGACTGTCAATCACCAAAGCTCACCTTCTCTCAAACCCGATTAATGATCAACATCAGCCTCTGCTTAGTTTCAATATAACTACAAGGTAGGTTTATAACGTGTGAATTTATATTAGGTTTGATAAATAACTTTGTTTACATGTTGTTTAATATCACCTAAAACTGCTACTAAAACTGTTAATAATGTCACAGACTGCATTACAAAAGTTTTGCTCTTGCATGCAAACGAGAATTTATTATTAATGCAGTGGTAAAAGGTTAAATTATTTTCATGGGATAAAACCTTATCAACATTTTTGACATATTTAAGGCATGTTACGTCAAAGAGATTGATTTGGTAATATGATTCAAAACATTCATCCACCCATACAGCCATACCAATATAAAATGAAAGTGGTGTCTAACTACGTCATCACCAGTCTTCTAACGCAAACAACTGAACCAATTAAGTTGAATTGTGAATGAACAACTATGGATATGAGTTACGTGCTATTCTTACGTTTTAAAATACGCTCGGGCCTTTTCATTATGTATTACAATATCCAATTGTATAAGAATGATTTTAGTACAACTTTCTTACTTTTGAAATATTATTAAATATTTGTATAACCATTTTTGGAATTACAATATCTGCACCAAAAACAATAAAAACATAAATGGCCCAGTCAGAAAGTGATCCTGGGCCATATAACTCAAAAAATAAAATAAAAACATGATGTGTAAATTTTATTGCCAAACTTAAGTGTTAATATCCTATTAATCTAATTTTGATTTTGCTAAAAATTAAACATTTTACTGTCCATTTGAGTGTTTTATCTTTGTTTTCCACTTTGGTACTGATTTTTTGTAGCTTTGGAAAAAGATGTAATTGAAAATGTAGATAAGCTTTACTGGAAAAATGTATTGAATATATTAAACCCATATTATTACAAAAATAATATTATTAACAATATTTTGAAAAGGGTCAAGTTTTTCAAAAAAATGAATGTTGATAATGATTGCTTTGGCAACTAATTAAATTGTTTTGCTGTTTATAGTAATGCAATCTTTGAACGCCGTAGGTTAAATATTGTTATGAAAAAAACTGGATCTTCTGAATTCAAAATTAATGTCCAATTATCTTTTCAAAGAAAGCTATTATAAAGAGTTTATAAATGTCTGTAATTGGTTTAGATAAATTTTATTAGAGACGAACTTCCTTTGAAATAGATAGAATATCTTAACAGATGTGCATGAAGTCAAAATCTCCCAGAAAACGTTTATTATGTTTAGGCACATCACCAACGTAAATTATTAAACGACTAATAAAATTGTGTGAACAATATCGTATAGACGTTATCAAATACAATTTTGAATAAACAAATAAAATAAATACCACTTTTGTGATATTAAATGTAAACTATAAACTTCCCAAGTTTTTACAATAATAGTGTAATCTTTCCTATTTGTTTTGCGTAGAACAATGGTATTGTGACAGTAATATGCCTATCCCAGTAATAATTTTGACCTTCATTTATATTACATTTTAAGAAGAAACCGAAACTTGAAATACGTAATAATAAGAGAAGACAAAGAAAAATTAAGGAAAACACTTATAAAAACAATTTTATTTACTTGTGAAATCTTACTCCTAATTACTCATACTATATGCAGTAATTGATTCTAAACAGTAAGTAAGTTATTTATGTAATTAGCAACTTTCTTCAGTCGATTGATTCTTGGTTTGATGTCTCTGCATTCTTGGCAAAATGTTGACGGATGAATTTACTGATCCAACGAGAAATTTACATTCGTCTCAGCATTAAACACAAAATTAATTATTTTCAGTAATTTTTATTACAAAAAACAGATTACTATTATTAATGATTTAAAATGAGATTAAAAAATAAAGGGTAATGGACCATTATTATCTAAATTCAACGACTGGCTATTATTAGCTAATATAACGTACCTTTAAGAAAAGAAAATACGAATTTGCTTATTAATAAGTTGCTGTATTTCCGCAGGATAATAATTTGAAACTTTAATCACATTTAAAACAAAGGTAATTATTTTATAAAAATAATAATAAAACGAATTACTCTTGAACAGTTTATGAGCTCCACTACAAACTAATTAATAAAGGTTCATTGTTTTTCCTGAATTACAATCCACGTTTTTCTACTCGTAGCAAAAATTTGACGGGTATCCATTATTTTAGTTACATGGAATTTTAGTTTTAGACAACTTGTTTGCATAATTAATTTCAAAAAATAAAAAATTAAATAGTCTATTAGAACTAGAAGAGATAGATATATTAGATGTACAATTTAATGGAAGCTGTAATCCAACAGGGTCGATGTCCCGAACATGTTGCGTAACACTGCTGTCGATTGTTTGAAAACACGTCAATTAACCAGCGTTGCCTATAAAGACATTCAGCACCAATTATTTTTAGTCGAACGTTTAGTCAGATTTATTTGAGATGTTTCCAAAGCACTAAAACAATTCTGTTATAAGTATATACAAGTGAGCTAGCTGTATTACTTGAAATATTATGAAGGTATAAAAGCAACTATTCTGGGATTTTTGTTTTAGCGAAAGTTTTTGAATATTTGAAATTTGGTAATTGCAGATATTTTTCCAATATGGTTGCCAAATTAAAACTTATATACAAACCCCCAATTTTTATTTCATTTTTATAACTTAGACGTAAATAGAAGACCTTTTTACTTTAACATAATGGATGAGGAGATAATGACTGAGTAATTCCAACTTTTTTAGCTTAAAAATGAATTTACGTTTCTGTGATACATTTTCAAATGGTGTTTTTATGTATAATTAAAATAAATTAATTAGTAGATTGAATTAAAGACAAGGATATTTAAAGCGAAATGTATTCCGTGTTTAGCCTAAAAGCGGTTTTCAATGTTGAACAACTGGGAATACGCTTATATAAGAACAGTTTTATCGTTTTCTATAAATAGTGCCCAGTCTAGGAATAATATAAACCATCCAACTGAAATAAAGGTTAGGGTTGTTTTACATTTAAATAAAAGAACAGATATTTCGCTTGGCAATTCATTTAATAATGCAAATCAGTTTTATAATTTTGAAACGTGACAATTTTATGTACAATATTATAAATAAAAAGTAAAGCAAGAGCAGACTTATTATTAATAGTTCATACACTTTTATTGAGGTGTTAGCAAAGTTGATTACAAACCTGTCACAATAGGGGACCTGTGACGAAACCGAACAAATACACGTTGAATATACAAAGCCTCTAAGAGGTGTATAGACTCTGTGGACGAGATCACTATACTGGCTGTTGAAGCGTGTGACTGCCTTCTCGAGCATTTAATTAAACGAAAACACGAAGAAAAATAAGGAACGGAGTGGAAATAACAGGAGAGTGACTGAAATCACACGAAGGGGCTTAGCGTTTAGAGCTTTTATATTTTATTCATCCCTTGTTCTCCGCATGGAAACATATGATAAGACAGAGTTTGTTTTAAAGTGGCCCATCTTTACTCGTATTTCCTCTAAAATTATTGCATATTTCGAATATAAGTATAATGTTACCGTAAGTAAGTCACAAGAAACCGAGTAATCAAGTATAGCAAGGGTAAATCCTTACACAGTATTTATCGATTTGAAATCAAACTTGTAACAATTTCAGGAAACGTGTTTTATGCTCAAATAAAGTATTTATTAAGAAAACTGTAACGTGTTTTTGGTTTAAAATCTCCCCAATATCCCCACGAAACATTTTAAGGTGGAAGATACAGAGGCTAAGCTTCTGACTGAGGTCAGTGACCGAGTTGAACCAGTCATCATGTTACATCATCAACGGTAGCGACGCTGATGGCTGAAGTTCAAGGTATAAAGGCCAAAGTAAATGCAGTTAAAAGTTCCTAAATTTTATTATGTCGTGATTCTTACTCAATCTATATTACGCCTTACTCTTGATCTTATGCCAGCAGGGCCGGAAGATGATCCTTCTAATAATATTGGGTGTAATCAGTATAGTCAGTATTGTATAATCCGTATATGAGTCAGTACTGATTTGTTAAGTATTATCTTATAACACTAGTCTGACACTCAAGACGGTAATATTAGAAACGTTGATATGAGGGAGTCGATTTTGATCTATTATATCGGCCATTATTAGAGTTAATAAGGCAATGCCTGTATAATGTCCCATCAAGTAAAAGTTTGATCGATCGAAATCCATTGACTTTAACTAATACATTATTTCTTACATTATACTAACGACACTGTATTAGAGTTCATGAAATTATAAAAATATTTTATAGTGTTACAATTATCTTATTGCAATAATACCTAATAATGTATAATACTTAATGTATATAATAAAAAAGTGATGACTACTGGTGCAATAACTGAATTAAACTTATCTTTGACAGAGGTGTAAATACAATATTATGAAATAGCAGAGTTGAAAGGCAGAGCATTATACATAAATGGGAGAGTACAAAGCAATGCAAAATTAAAAATGTGTCTGAGCTTGAGTGACTGTGTTGTTGATCTCTCTTTAAGTCGTTAATTTGATTACTCTTTCATTTCTGAGAAAGCGAACGCCTGATTCAGACTCCGAGATAAATTAAACAGAATTCGTCTGGAAAAGTATTTTCCTAAAAATATCTAGAAGTAGTAAAGCTATACAAATTGTATGTTTCAGATGAAAGTGATTCATTTTTATGTTGTGTTGATACTGAAAAGTCTAAAAAAATATAGGCCTACTCAACAATGTTGTTTATTGTTAAAGTCACATTTTTTTAAAGTTATACAACTTTTCTTATAACAAATGTTATACTTTTTAAATAAATAAGTTTTGAATTTTGAAATAAAGTTTATGAGAACCAAACTCCTTCGTAAATCTGCTACGTAAATGTTTCTATGACGAAATAAAATGCAGGTATACTGATTTATTATTTAGAACAGAACAAAAGAGTTTATTATTAGTGAAAACTAGTGGCTTGAAGGGGCGGCAGCCCCTACAACCTTGCTCCGATTTCGATATTTTTACTCTTTACATACTGAGACAAATAAATATAAGTAGGAACAAATGTAAGTTCGTAAACAAAGTAAACTCTTAATCACATGTTTTAACGTAAATAAAGCAAACGTGTTTAAATCCCCATGCTTTTCTAATGGGGGTTGTTTTACGTTATTTCTCGTTTGCTGGTAACCTTTTGGAAATACTGCGTTTTTACCCGAGTTCCTGGGATCGAGACCTTCAATTTAAGCTGTCCCCCATTATCGTGAAATTTGCCAAACTCCCACAATTTTGACTTATAAACTTCGCTTACATAATTACATACAAATATATATAAAATGACACAAATGTAATTTAATTACTAGTCTATATATTAACATTACGACATGAATGTAAAGACGATGCAAACCGGATGATTGCACTGGTCAAATTTGTATTTTCATTAAAAGGAATTATTACTCGAAAGCAAGAGTAATCTTTTGGGTATATGATTACTTCCAGTCTGTGGATTAATCTTTGGTATTACAATGTGGAGATCTTTCCAGGAAGTGACCTGGTGCTGGAGTATCTCTAAGAACCTGTGCTTGTGAGCAACACCCGTGGGCGAGCTGAGCGTTGTCTGTGTTTATACTATGTTCATTGACTCTTTTAAACAAATTTGAAAATATTTGGACAAATTTTCAGCACTCCTAAGTATAATTTGTGAGTCAATACGAGGAGAGGGAACAAAGCTTAAGCCCTAGTGAGTATATTGAGAAATGAAACCAACCAATAGAGTGCGAACGCATACATGTATATCAATATATTACAATTTTACCGCTCAAAAATATTTTAGAGGGTTATGTTGACCTTGGAGGTGCCGGATTACTTATTAGGGTGGCGGTTATTGCAAAAATTCGACTTTCCAATGGAAATTTACTGACCCAAGTTACTGTCAAGGTGAAGTTTGAAAGTCAACAATATGTAAAAATTCTGGGCAGAAATGTGATTTCAACGTGAAGGAATGAGGAGAGAATGCGGTTGTTGGTACAACCACCAAGCACAGAATAGAATACAGAGAACCCCATACCGTCAATAGCAGTAAGCAGGGTTGACGCCATGTCAGTCATCTTCGATGGGTATAGAAACGTTGTTGGGCCAATAAATGTGTAGTTCTGTAAACGTTGCTCGCCTTGATAACACCGTCATTTGAACCCCTTAGGATGGGACAAAAATTACCAAATTGTATTAATAGGTAGGTGGATATTGAAGGAAGGCAACAGTGTTCGTATAAAGTGTATAAATCGTCCGAACGAGATTAACCGTATGAAACGTAATTTACAGTCAAAAAGTACCTCACTTAAGATAAAGTGCATATTTTTTGGACTAATCACAACAACTGTAGTTGTTTCCTTGGAAGGATGATAAATTGAGTTTGAGTTTGAAAATATTAAATCCTCTCGGGTTTCCATTGGGGCGACAGTTATTAATTACTAGTAGTTCTTTTTAAACACAAATGTGTTTTTACATTGTTAGAATTCTTTTGTAAAACATATTGGTTAAAATGTACGGGTAAAATAAAAATTAATAATTTAAAATCAAATTTTGCTTGCAGATTCTTTGTTATTTAACATTATGGTGAATAAATAATTTATCTTTTGCCTTTATTTTGTTTTTACAAAAACTTTAAGCTAATAGTTTTTGTAAAATAACAAAATAAAACAAATGTGTAAATACAATGAGAGTCAGCGGTAAATACAATGGTAAATTATTACCATTGGATGTTTATTGTGATACATATACTACTGAATAATGTGTGGTAAGGCATATTAGAACTATCAAGTTGTTTTTGTGTTTCTATACGCCAGTGGCGTTTTTAACGTTTTGATAGGAAACGGTTCAAACCCTCGTCTTGTTACTATCTAAGGTCGACCTGTTCCTAGAAAGTTAAAATAGAACATTTCTTAGTGGGCTCGCAGTTACCGTAATTATTATTGAGACGCAATCTCTCGTATTTTAAAATATTGTTATAAGTATAGTGTTTTAAATTTAATTACATTAAAACAAAAACTTAACTAATATACTTGGATTGGGTTTACTGCCTAGCCACCTATCTTGTAGGATTAAAAGGAAACCTCCCAGAAAAGCATTTATTTAAATATAGAATTTTTAGTAAAAAAGTTGTTTACATGAGTGGGTTGTACTTAGTGCATTACAGATAATGGTTTCTATTAGGGGTTTACACATAGTGCATTAGTCTTTCACAGAATGTACAGGCGGAGCAATTAATT
This sequence comes from Allygus modestus, assembly GCA_963675035.1. Taxonomy (NCBI): domain Eukaryota; kingdom Metazoa; phylum Arthropoda; class Insecta; order Hemiptera; family Cicadellidae; genus Allygus; species Allygus modestus. The sequence goes on from OY776116.1 coordinate 43,980,685, forward strand.
GTTCTCAATGTTAGGTATTGTACTGTAGGTTGGATATATACAAGTTTAATGCGAATAACTAGGGCAGAAACGAAAGGTTAGATTAAAGTATTGTTTTACAACATGTTTTTATTTTTTTTTAGGTAATGCTACTGGAATCCTACTGTGATATAAAGCAAACAACAAAATTTTAATCGAGTCTCAGAGTCTCACTTAATTGATAAGGAAAGAAGACGGAGTAATGCCATCACGTTTTGTCCGAGCTTGACTGGCTCTATTGTTGATCTCAAAAGTTGGTCCTTTGGTTATACAATACTTAAAAGAAAATTTTAACAGGATGCGGGCTTTGTGTACATTTTGATCTTAGAACTTGGAAGGTTCTTATTTTGAATTATAATGAGAAGATGAAATAACTTGTTATGTAACCTTGTTAGATGACATCTCGTTTACGATTTTACAATAGCAAGATTATGGATCCTAATTATTGAGGCCGTATTGTTATATTGAGTAGGGAACATGTTGCAGGTCACTTAAAAACAAGTTGACAAGCCAAGCGTTTTATGTATTACTGTAGCAAAAGAGATTTATGCAAATAAACAATAATAAAAAAATTTAAACAAATTTAGTGATAATTGTTAGCAGTCCCGCTACCTTGGCAGATCCTGTGCGTGTGTTTTATACTTTGAAGTCAACACAAAACACAGATTGGAAACGATCACAAACACAGATAACACACGTACGTTACTTTCCGAAAATCGAGCCCCTCTGATGGTAAATTAAAGTTTCCCTGGATTATCAAAAACAACTCGCTTCAGCAGGGTTTATGGCTGTTTGACTGAGCGTAGGTGCTCCAAAAGATACATTTAAATCTTACACTACATCTAATTAAAGACTTTATTCTCTCATTAGGCCTGCTGATGTTCATTAAGACCGATTGAAATCGATTACCATGACCCATCTAACATTATTTATCTCAGTATTGTAAGAAGTAATAATTCATATTCCATGCTCAGTCATTGTAAAAGGTAACATTTCCTTTATAACTTGTTTGTACAGTGATATTTCAATTATTAGCTATTTATTGAAATCAATAGATCTTCAGAGAACCGCAGTCTATATATCGGTACTCGACCTTTAGATACTCCAAACAACGTTGAACTTTATAAATAAATGATTGGGTAAAATGCTTCATACAAAACGTTAGGTATTTGTGTGTGCGCGGGAGTGGAGTGCGTGGTCGAGTGATGTAGTTAGTTTGGATGTTTGTTTTGTAAACACTCACATTGCTTCGTAAACATTCAGACTACAGTAATGACCACACTGGCGTTTCGCGCACATTACTTTTAACTTTTTTTTGTTGAGATAAATTTGTCTTAATTTAAGTAACAATATTAGTAATTTACACACTAAAATGGATCTTGGTCTTAACTGATTTCTATACAGATTTTATCTCATAAGACTAAGCGCTTAAAGGTTTCTAAATTGTTATTATTCAACACGAAATAAAAGTAAAACATCATACACTATTAATATATTGCTAAATAGTATTACAACATATTCGATTGAAAATATGTTATACTAACACATTTAACTATACAATCAGAGTTGAATATATTAGTTAAATAGTTATTCGTCAAATAAATAACAAGACAAACCTGAGCTAAAATATGTAAATAAAATATTTCCATGGTTTTTTTGTATCTTCTTACTTCTTGGTTTGTCTCTCATGTATCACCCAAACGATCAGTTCACCTGTACACTCATTATAATTCTGCATTCACCTGTTTAATGAGCTTAGTTAACTTGATTATGTTAACTAATGTCTAGCAACTAACTAACCATTTGCTAATTTGCCTAAATTAAACTGTAATGGCACATATTCATAGTGTGCGTGTAATATAATTAATGGTTCATTTATAACTTTGAACTAAACTGTTGTGGGAAGATTGTGTTTTTAATAATGATACTTACTCGTCATATGTTCTGTTGAAAAGTAGCATTTGGTGTGATAATGTTTATGTTCTTTATAAACATTCTACAATGATTATAGCTATTATATACATGATTAAATTATATCGTTCAATAATATGTTTCTTTTGAATATTTAATAGTAAATTTACACTTATGTTGTGGGTGTCAGGCAATATTTATGATTATTGAGATTTTATGTTGAGAGATAACGAATTTTCAGCTCTGCGTAATATTTTGTGACTTGCATGATATTTAATAAGAGAAAATAATATGGAGAGTATCTCTTATCAAAACAAATCCTTAAATTCGTAACTGTGTTAAGGAGCGGTGAACAATCAATAATGTAAAACAACTTTTTTTAAGCTTAACATCTGGTCAAAACTTAAATGGATATGGTTTATACACACCCATAACCACAAATAAATTCTTTTACATCACACTGAAAAGTAGTAAAACTTATAAAATACAAGATAAAGTAATACTTATTCTATGAATACGATATTCCGTTTTGAATGCTCTTATACACAGCCTCGTTTTTTGCACTGGTTTTGTACATTATCATATCTTTATACATTTTGCTAGTTGCAGAACTCATAGGTGAATCATTATAACATTATTTTAACTAGGGCCATTGTTATTGTTTTCATCATCATAGCAACATCGCCCCACACACGCAGTGTTGGTGTGGAAGCCAATTCCAGATCCCAAGTCTGTCAGGTGACCCAATCACAGGACCTTGCCACAGTTAAGCTCGAAATTCTAATTAACAATCTACAACACCGATTGTAGTGAAGGTTGTTTGTTCTGTTACCCAACGATTTATAACAATATGGTGCTTGTTAAACATAGATGCCAAATACTAATTGCGAAATGTAACTGGATGCTTAACTGGCTACAAAATGTATTGCCTGTTTTTCTGATGATTCTAAGACTACTAAGTAATACCGGTAATTAATTGTACAATCTTTTACCTTGTAACTAATATAATACTACGATAAATTATTAAACATTAGTAAAATTTTGGCTTTTGACAACTGGTGATAGGTTATCTACATTTTAGGATTTATAACCTGATAGAATGTAAAGGACAAACATACTTTTTCATCCCAATTTGTAAAAATTAGGTATTTTAAATTTTATTGGTACAAGGTTTTAAGAATACAGTTTGGACCTAAACAGTAATGAGATTATTTTGGAACCCAACACAGTTTTATATCATACGAAAATATTAACAATTATATTTACGTTTTCTATACTACATAGAATTACATGCATTCTGCTTTATGACTTTATAATACTGCTTTTATAATACTACTTTATAATACTACTTTTTTTCTGCTTTATAAAAATTATGTATTACTCTGACATGAATAATAGTAAATTACATTGAAGTATTTTTTGTTCAAAAAACCATAACCAATAGTATATAAGACTGTAGAAAATAAATGGTCAAACAAATTTTGAATACAGTTACGCGGTGAAAAAAATAGCTAATGAAATTTAAAATGAATATTGAGTGTATATTATTGTTTTATAAAACATAAAACTAAGCTTTTTATTTATTTTACAGATATTTATTTTATTTAATACTTATTAAATTTTTCGTTTGGTTTTTACAAGCACTTGCTAACTATTCAAAGTCTGGCGGTTAACATCGTGCTCGTAATTATAATGGAAGACTTGAAACGTGTGATGAATGAAGAAGCTCTTAAAGTAAATTAACGTTAATGTGACTGCCTTCTTCTTGGGTGCTTCTCGAAAATAAACAGTTTTCACTAAAACACTTTAACAATCTCTCAGCAATACACTACACTGAACTAATTTTCCTCAAAATATATTTCATATAACATAATACACATTAATATGTTTGTGGTCCAAAAACATGAAATGTCATGGTCATTTATTATTTTTGGAAATGAACATTAATTTGTAAATCAGGTAGCTATGACGGAAGTGTTAACAATTAACTTGATTTATTATATCCGTGATTACAGACTTACGCTATTAGATAAGTACACGAGTCAATAAAATGACCAATAAAATATTTAATACGATTTAAGGAAAAATTATTGGTTTATTTTACAAATTGGTATTAAACACAACTATATTTACTTTCTAATGAGCCCCATATTTAACTTTAAATTGCGGTCATATTGTTCTTGGATAATAAATTACATATTACAAAATTATGTTTAAATTATAGTTGTAAGAGTATATGTTTTTTTATTTAGAGGATATATATTTTAAAATTTATTGTGACGGCTAATCAAATAAATTTATCAGAGTTTGAAAACATTCATAACCTTTAAATTATGTTCATCGAAAAAAGTTAGGAGACATGGATGACAGCAGCACTTTTCCATCGATGAAAGTTGTCCGGTGTTTAAAACGAGTTCTGGAGTCAAGTTCAGTGAAATCGTAATCTCCCACATTGGAATTTTTATCCATAATAATAATTATTAGTATCAGATATAATTATGCGAGATGCAATAAACTACGTCTCACAACACTACAGGTGTAATTTTAGATGTGTGTTTTAATTTAACTTTGGCATGTCGATTTAGCAAAATAATAATCTGGTAAATTATTATACGTTTCTGTACAATCAACTAGCCACTATGCTATTAAGAATAATACAATTGAAACGTGATAATAAAACTCTCAATTAAGGCTAAGCCAAATACTATTCATCAGAAATGATTAACATTAATTAAGAAGGATTGGTTAATGTAAAGGTCAATTAAGAATAAAGCTCTGATTAATATAAAAACTTAAGTGGGTTAAAATATTAATCATATTATACTTAGTTTAAAAACCTTAGCTTTTTATTGGCATTATGTTTCAGTTAGATTACTCAAAATTAGAAACCATTGTAAGAATTACCATATTTAACCACAGATAAAGGAATTTAAAATATGGATTCCTTTATCCGTGATCTAACATAGACCTAATTCTATCGTGCACACTGATCATGTCCATGCCTGTTTGCTTAAATTGTGGCTGCGGTTTACAACCTAATTACAAATGTTATATGCAACCTGAGTCAGGACATAATGGGTAAACATCACCTAAATGTAACACAAGAATGGAAAACATCCTAATACGTTTTGAAAGCGTACCCTGTAAAATGATATCTTCTCCGTCCAGTAGAAAATGTAGTTTTTATCGTGAACATACTTGATTCGTTTTGTTTTACATCATATAATGTCGCAATGAAAATTAATCCAACAGTTGTACATGTCCTCCATTGTTCAACTGTCATAAAAATGAAATTGGCTGTTTAGAAGGTGTATATTGAGACATATCTCATGAGACTTTATAGCACTGCGTTAAAGTGAAGCTATCATCCAGAGTGCACAATCGTCCAATCCGCAGTAACGGCGACATCCGCTCACGAATAAACGTTTACTCTGACAGTTGTAAAAGGCTGGAGACTTTATAGTTTTTGTTAAGCGCTCTATACTTCTGTATGTGTCAACAATGGTCAGTTTAGCTCTGTTACAATAAAAGCCAGTGAAGATATGATAGTAGCATTCACTTGAAATTTCCTTGAAGGTTGTTTTGTTTCATGTAATATCTAAAACTCTAATAATATTGATATGATATAACCTTCTTGTGTATCATTGGTCTCATTGAAGAAAACATACACACCTTATATTATTTTATACACGTCAATGGGTTGCATGGCTCGGTAACAGCACACAACCTTTCTCATACCCTACGGTATGTCTTATTTACTTAACCCAAACATTTACTTGACATGACCCAGTTGCAACAGGAGTACATGAGCAGTAGTATCCGGGGAGTACACGCCACCACCTGTAGCCAAGTTTGTTCCAACAACACCGATGGCCCGTGGCAGTAGTCGCTGTCAAGCATTACTGCAAACATTCGAAGAAACTCTATGTTGTAGGGAATTTAAAAATCCATTCTCTGTAATGATAATTTTGGTAAAACTTAATTTTTGAAAAAACATTACAATATGGTTGGCTTCAATGTAAACTTTTAATTAACAATTTATAAAAAAGTTAGAAATAATAATTTTGTATTGATTAACAACAAATATAAATTTAAATACTAACCAAGCTTTTATTACCTACATGTTACATACAATAAATACGAGTAGAAAATTTTGTAACATTTCGTTTATTTTTCAGAAAAATTTAACCGATGGAATCCGATTTTCCTGGCCATCATATGGAGTAAAAAAATAAACAAAAAACCGTTTCCAGATCATGTCCTACATTATTTAAGTATCGCACGTGTTATATTTACGTTTACTAAACGTTTATTTAACTAAACTTGTAATAAAGTACGCCTTATCTCTACAAAATGAGTTTAACTGTACATTCTTATAAAATGTTAAATATGTTACTACTCTCACTGGTCACTGATAGGCCCAGTTCATCTTCATTTGACATTGAGATTTTAGTTAGTATTGTAATTTTACATAATGTTTCACTCTAGAAACAAGCAAGAAGCTAAACAAGAAATATTTTGGGATTTTTAAAGCGAATTAAGTGCATACTAATAAGGTTGTGATAAAACTATAAAGAATAGTAATTTTTATTTTTAAGTATTTACAGCTCAAAAGGGGCAAGATGTTGTATTTACATGACAGTAATCTACCATTATATTATTACTGTGTATTTATTACGGCTAAACTAACGTAAATTTAAGTTGGTACTTAAACTGCAGGAATGTTGAAAGGAAAGTCACGATCCAAACGAACAGTAAAGTTTGTAATAAATATATGCTAGTGATTTTATGTATTAAATGTAAACGCAGTGATCTCTATACTGTATCTTTATTATTATTATTTTAATCCTTGCTAATTAATATTGTTATTATCCTTATATTAGTCTTATCAGTACTTACTTCATTGTTACCGCCAGAAACATTCAGTTTAACTGCAAATTGTGTCATAATACTTGTGCTGATAAATGAGTCCAGTCTGTTGACTAATGTCCTGAAACTACATAACTAACTAATGCTCATTTGCCTAAACTATATTGTAATGGCGCACATTAATAATGTGACTGTAATCTAATGTAGGGCTCATTTGACTAAACTGTGATGAAAGCACTCAGGTGCACTGGTTTATAATGGTGTATACTATAAAATTATTATGAGTAGATCAAAATTAATCTTGCTGCAAGCATTTGGATGTGTGTTTATACCCCTACTAAACAACGGTTATAACAATCTGAGGTACGTGAAGATATCTACGCTATAATAAGTTGGATGTTGTACATTTTTAAGTAGTTAGTTCTCTGTCTAAATAGCCGAGTTTTCTAGGTTATTTTTGGGAAATAACTAATGTTTAATTCTGCTTTTAGAATTAAGAAATCAGATTCTTTATTGCCATTGATCAAAGTCTTAAATTGAAATAGGCGTTGTGCACATTTGGGATAAAAGATTAACATAATTTAACTATAAATATTACTCAATTCTAACCGTTGAATCTAGATTCGTTATGTAAATTGATACATCTTAAGTTTCTCTTTTACTGTTGATTTTTGTTGTATCAGCTGTAGTATATTGCTTATTTACAATTCAATGTTTTTATTCCTGAAGGTAATGAAGTATGAAATAAAATGGTTACTTAGTGCTATGTTTACTGAAGTTATCTTTATTATTTATTGTATATAAAACTTTCTAGCAGCATAAAACGGACTTTCTATAAGCCACGATTAGAAAGCCAAGATATAAGGACTTACATTAATAAGTGGCTTATATAAGAGATTCAGGCAGAGTTTTGTTAAAATTCCACACTGTTCATTTTAAAATAATTGCCTCTAAGGACTAGCCTGTTGAGGAATATACAGAGTCGTTTAGCCTCTTGTATTATGTTTGCGTATGTCCTACCTGGTGTGGAATTCATGTCAAATAGTTTTAGTGTAAATTAAAACATTGTAAATGTAAAGGTTAATGACTGTACAAAAGCAAATGTGTAAATTAAAATTTGGTTCATAGTACTCCACAGGCCCAGCCACCACCATTGTGCGGATGATATTCTTTTGTAGCAAAAGATTGATATGAATGTGAGACGAGTGACCCCATGCAAATATACCGTATTTACGAACTGTACGTACTGCAGATGAGAGTGAAAAAGTGAGTTAGTAGTAAAGCCCCGCATTGAGCCCCGCCCTCTGATTGGTCGAGAGCTGATTACGTGACCTGTGACGTCATAGATTACGTGACCTGTGACGTCATAGATTACGTGACCTGTGACGTCATAGATTACGTGACCTGTGACGTCATTTATTACGTGACCTAAGCTCTGTCCCTTCAAGATGGCGGTGCGAATGCGTGGGTACCAAAGGAATTAAACGGAGGTACATATGATACCTATTTCTAACTTAGTATTTTTTCTTACCTTTTTGACATCAGCTGTGACGCCAGCGCGCACTGAGTCGGCTACTGAACCGTCGACTAGAGTGAAACACAACACCGACAGACAATACCTAATTAATGCGGCGCATAATCAACTCATTGTCTTCCTTACCGGTATGCAAACAAGTACGCATATCAGCTTATTGTTTTACTTATCGGTATGCAAACAAGTATGCATATCAGTGGTGACAAACTGATATTTGCAATTGTTATTTGCAATTCAACTCAGCCGATATGACTTGATTAAGTGGCAATCTGTTTAGTATATAACAAGCTCACTTTTACAGTTTTGATTAGTGAATCATCGGCATATAGATCACACCACTAGATGCACTGCTCTACTTGGGTAAGTTAGATTTTGTCAGATACTAGACTACCTTAGCTTTTGTAAGCTAAAAGTGTTTAAATTGTTTTATGATTAGAATTAAAGAATAAAAGACTTTACATTTATGTAAGGTTAAATAAAAATACAGGATTAAGATTTTTTATTTTAGCTTTATTGCCACTGCTCATAATTAGCAAAATTCACAAAATAAACCTCCTCATTATACAAATAAATACTACAAACATGAAAAGTACAAAAATTTTGTTATAAATTATTGAAAAAATACAGCCTTTATCACAATTAACAAAATAAACCCGTGATCCTCATTATATAAATAAATATTATGAACAAAATGTGTTCTAATAAATTATTGACAAAAAAGCCATATACAATTAATAAACAATTCAAAATATATGCTCACATAAATATATATACTGTTATGAACGAATTTGTCAAACGATAGAGAAATTTCTAGCACACATAAGGTAGATTGTCATTGAAAATACACAAGATCATGAAAATATAGTAAAATGTTAAATTGAATAAATTGTTTATAAGGATAGAAAAATGTTGTATTTTGCTTAGGCTCAACTACACTAATGATAAATTTCTAATGTAGCACTCATAAGCTAGAGTGGCATTGAAAATACACAAGATAATAAATTATTGACAAAAAAGCCATATACAATTAATAAACAATTCAAAATACATGCTTACATATATATAAATACTGTTATGAACGAATTTGTCAAACGATAGAGAAATTTCTAGCACACATAAGGTAGATTGTCATTGAAAATACACAAGATCATGAAAATATAGTAAAATGTTAAATTGAATAAATTGTTTATAAGGATAGAAAAATGTTTTGCCTGGGTCCAACTACACTAAAATTTCTAATGTAGCACTCATAAGCTAGAGTGGTATTGAAAATACACAAGATAATAAATTATTGACAAAAAAGCCATATACAATTAATAAACAATTCAAAATACATGCTCACATATATATAAATACTGTTATGAACGAATTTGTCAAACGATACTAATGAGAAATAAATACACAAGATCATGAATTAAAAAATATAGTAAAATGTTAAATTGAATAAATTGTTTATAATGATAGAAAAATGTTTTGCCTGGGCCTAACTACACTAATGAAAAATTTCTAATGTAGCACTCATAAGCTAGTGTGGCGTTGAAAATACACAAGATCATGAAAATCAAAAAATATATAGTAAAATATTTAAAAAAATTGATTATTTATAATGATTAATAGAAAATGTTATATTTTGCCTGGAAGAGGGCCCTACAAGTCGGGCACCTCCCCAGACCCTCCACACAGGGGCCGCAAAATGTGTGGCCACATGGTATCAACACCACCGTTGGTTTCGCATCCATGCAAATTACACATTCCGGAGGGTTATCCGCTGGTGGCTCGGGGGAGGACGGTCTGGTGTTGACCTCAATATTAAAGTCCCCGACCCCGTTCTCGTCAGCATATTCCCTCATCAGGAGGTTGTCGCTTTGGAGGTATTCACTTAAGGAGTTGTGAAGCTCCCGCCAGACGACTGCCGCCAACGCGGCCTGTTGGACAGCGTTGGTCCGTGCTAAGAAATAGCTGGTAAAAACCAGCATATTTCTCAGCATCCGCATCCACCTCCTGATGAGGTTCGCCCCCCGATTGTCCGACCAGTCGCACTCACGATCGACTGTGGCTCTTGTCTGTAACATAAAAAGGGTCAAATTATTTTGATTACCTGTCTATGTGTATTTTACAACGTGTTTTACAACATGATATCTTTGTTGTATTATTATTTATATTTGTTTATAAACATCTTAGAAATTTGAAAGTGACCATTACAAGTAGGCTTTAATGTTGTACATGGTTCAAATTTATTTTTACTTTTGGTAAGTAATAATTTGTCTATTGTTTATCGCTCACTAGTACCTGTGGACTATGATGCTCTTAGTTTTTCCAAGACTGATAATTGCTCACTTGTCATCTATAGACTTACATTTTTCGATAATATTTATTTTATTAATAAATCAAAGTTATGAATCCTCGCTTGAAGAAAATTATTTTTATTTGAATATTAATACTTAAATCTCGATCACTAGTACCTGTGGACTATGATGCTCTTAGTTTTTCCAAGACTGATAATTGCTCACTTGTCATCTATAGACTTACATTTTTCGATAATATTTATTTTATTAATAAATCAAAGTTATGAATCCTCGCTTGAAGAAAATTATTTTTATTTGAATATTAATACTTAAATCTCGACTCTTACCCTTATGTATCGATCCACACGATCCATGATAAGCGAGCTCGAAAGGTGGTTTTGAGGACAAAACCCCCCGGAATGCTGAAGGATGCCACAGCAATGACCACACAACCCCCAAAAGCTGCGTTGATCTGTAGTAGCAGAGGTGGTAGCAGGAGCAACAGTAGCAGCAGCTGTAGCAGGAGCAGTGGGGGCTGACTGGACCATGTTCTGTTGACGCTACGTGAACAAGAAAAACACATACTTGTGATAGTTAACTTTCAAATTATTAGCTTTGTATGTTCCGTTAGTTATCAGGTCACAAGAAAAACACATACTTGAGATAGTTAACTTTCAAATTATTAAGCTTTATTTTGTATGTTACGTTAGTTATCAGGTTAGGGGTAAATATTTGTATTTGTTCACCGTCTTATCTTTTGATCTGTTTCTAATGTGTAAAACTTCATCCTCCTCTTCTCTCTTTACTATGTTATGATTGAATAAATTAAAAAGAAATCAATTGTTAAAAATTCAATAAATTGTATTTACCACACACATTTATGCAACACTGAACCAAATAAATAAAATAAAATCTAAATTTAAAATTATCACATATCTTAATACAAACTTACATTGTGACCTGTCATAACCGGAGGGACTGGACGAGTAGGTCTCGGGGGGAATGCAAATACGTCCTCCTCCTCCTCTTCCCGTGGGCGTTGCATGGGTCTCTGCTGCTGCTGCTGCTGCTGCCGCTGTCGCTGCAGATTGCCATGACTACGGCGAAGAATGTTCGCTCTCGTTAAAGAAGAAGGAAAATGTTGATTTTGAGTGTGAGATGTTATCACGGAGGGCTGTCTAATGGCGTGACCCGATGAACTTGATTGTGTTAATGATGGTGGTATGTTTTCTTCATCTTCCTCTTCTTCTCTTCTCACGGGAGCTGATGTTGAAGTGGTAGGTACCGTTGTCATCGTGACTTCCCTCTGCATCCAAGCAGGAAGGACCCTTACGGAAGGAGGAGGCCTTGACCCTTGTGGCAGTGGTGGTGATGTTTGTTGCTGCTGCTGCTGCTGTCCCTGCCGCGGCTATTGCCGTTGCTGGTTTCTTCTGGTTGCAAAAGCCCTCATCCTCACAAAAAAGGGTTGGAACCTCTCTCTGAGGTGGTCTGGCAGCTGCTCAATCCTGCCCCTTAATTCCAGAAAGGTTTGATCAACTGCCTCCAGGTCCCTTCGCTGCAAGGAAACAAATAAATTTATTACTATGGACGTACAAAATACAGCATAGGTATACAAAAGAGCTATGCCAAATCGATGTGTGTGTGTGCGCGTGTGTGTGTGTGTGTGTGTGTGTGTGTGTGCGTGTGTGCGTGTGCGTGTTCTCTAAAAGCATGTTAGGCTGAAAAGATCGTTATAAACATAGCCAAAAAATTGATTCCTTCAATCAAAATCCAAATACTAAACAAAATATTCAGTTTCAGGAATTCTATCCTGTTACCAGTGCATGGCATGAAAATATTGAAAAATAAAACTTCAAAGTCCTGGTGAGTTTACACAATATTGTACACTTGATAGCAGAGTACCCAAATCGTCTGCACACACTCCCACAGCTTGAAGGGAAAAATATTTAGCGTAAATTTAATGTCAATATTAGTATGAAGATAAAATAAAATGGAAACTATTACAGTGATTACATAATAACGTTTTAAAAATGACAGAGTTTATATCATACATAAATATATACATACACTTAGCGGATTGTTGCTGAAAAGTTGAACGAGTCTTTCCAAACAATGCCGCACAGATGACCAGGCAGTGTGGTGCCTGTCATCGATCATCTCCAGCGCTCGTGTTATATACATTGTCTCTTCGGCACGTCGTCGAAGTCTTTCGCATATATAATTTACGCCATTGACATGACCATCATCATCATCATCATCATCATCAACAACATCACTACCCCTCTCTACATCAGTGTCATCACTATCATCAATGACCAAAGGTTCCTCATCACCCTGAAGGTTGGGGGTTTGAGATGTCTGTAATAAATCAGACATAAAAGCCGTGTAAATTTAACAAAAATAGTTAATATTAAAAAACACTTTTGTAAATCTTGAAAAACTCTTTTTTTAAGAAATCAGACATAAAAGCCGAGTACATTTAACAAAAATAGTTAATATTAAAATATTAAAAAACACTTTTGTAAATCTTGACTAAATTCATTTTGTAAGAAATCAGACATAAAAGCCGTGTAAATTTAACAAAAAATGGTTAATATTAAAATTTAAAAAAAACTTTTGTAAATCTTGACTCTTTAGATTTTTTATCACATATTTATTTAATAAGTTTTGAGCAATAATCCGTTTTACTTCTAGGTTGACTTATATGTTTCGACCTCTTGACTAATTATTATATTGAAAATATTTCATACCTGATTGTTTGGTAGTATGGCGACACAGCAGGTCACCAACACGATGAGAAGTATGCAGCGTTGTACTAGCGAGGCAAGCATCGTGAGTCGACTGAAGCACGCAGTGGCAGCGCGCCGGTTAAATAGCGGCGCTGTCAGTCACGTGACCATGTGACGCGCACGGGCTGCAACATGTGACCGAGCGAGCCTTTGTCCCGAGACCAAGACAAAATGATCCCTTTATTTTTACTTTAATATGTGACCCAAGTTTCCACACCACGGTAAGCTTAAAGCTATGCCGTAGGGTCTCGGCGCGTTCTTTTTTTGTTAACCCAGAGGCTTCCCCAGTAGGCCTAACCCTCTGGAGTCAAAAGTACTAACGATTGCTTTTTCCAGCGATTTTTTACTATAATACTAAGGAATACACAAAGCTAGAATATATTGTACAAGAAATAATTTTATATTTTCATTTTTATTATCAGCTGTAAATTCTATATCACGCAAACACACACACACACACACACACACACCTATAAAAGAGTTGTCGCAAAGATAACACATTTCACGGTTTTACAGAGGTTTATTTCCAACTTTTTCTTTTCCTGGACCTATAAAGTCAACCTAAAACGGGTGCCTGTGTATTTTTTTTTTCGCCAACATTATACTTGAGGAAACATATTACGTTTTATGCTTTTTAAGGCAACCCCACGAGTAATATTGTTGGTACAGTAAACCAGAGGGAAACATGTTACGTTTTAAGCTTTTTAAGGCAACCTCTTTCCCCGTATAGGATTTACAACTTTTTCCAGAGAAAAGTGACAAACTCGTTCACAGACATGTGGTGTAGAAAATTAATTTGTATTGTTACTTTGCATTTAACATTATTTTTCCATAAATTTTACACAGTAACATCAGCACTATTTAAGAAATGAAAATTAAAAGTATTTCAAAGCGCACATTAGCAAACAATAACTGATTAAACTATTTACAAAGGTTAAATTAATTGTATTTTTTTTTATTTTTTTTTTTTTTTATTTTTTTTTTTTATTTTTTTTTATTTTTATATATTAATAATGATAAGGATGCAATCATCGTTACTTCCGCCAATCTTGCGAAATTATGGGGGAAAAGCTAACATGATCGGAAAGAAACTTTCCACTCACACGCTGGTACAAAGCAATGTTAGTCCAATCGACCTTGTCTGCAAAATCATGAATAAACGACTCTGATAGACTTTGTTTCTCACTGATAATAGACCAACATTCTGGAGAGAAATTGGGGGAAAATTCTTTAAGAACACGTTCACTAAATATACATTTTTCTACAAGTATACACCAGTTCACTTTATGATAATATACTCTAAGTAAATCAACATTAAAATTATAATGTCTTGATAGTAAATCCCAGTTGAGGTATCTCTCAAATTTCATAACAAACCTATCGTTTAAAACCCCTTCCGGCTCCCTCGGCTCAGTGGATAGAAGATCCCAAACATTCATCTTGGTCAGTCTGCAGTCAGCGTGAAAATGAATCAAAGTTGAATTTCAACCGGTAAAATGTTTTAGCGCTGCGTAAAGCACACTTACCCCCAATATTGTGCTGCGGTAAGATACAGCTAACCTGTACCCCTGAAGAACGTGTAAATGATTCTTCTATATCTTCTACGTTGAAATGAAACTCTTTTAAAAACTCGACCTTTTCCCTGCCTTTGGTGTATATTGTTGTAAAGGGTTTACAAAGAGCGCGAATCAACTCCTCATCATAGGGAATACCTTGTGCATCCCATTTTATAAAGTGGAAATGTCTCGTTAACCATCGAGCTGACCGTAACATTTTATTGTTTAAACATGATTCACTGAAAGGGGCGTCAAAGATCAAATGCGTATTAAAATATTTACTTACAATAGCAAACTCCTTTACTACAAATCTATTCTGATTATCCTTAAACCCGTGGAACTCGGCTACAGCCGCTGCTGTGGGAGATTCTCCTGTTGCTGATTCCACACCAGCCATTTTTTGAAAAACAGCACCTCGTCAACTAATTTATTTATAAAATGTGTAGGCAAACCTTCCGGAGGAACAGCGTCGTCCTCCTCCTCAGAGACCAGCACGCGGTCTATGAAAAGCTGAATAAGTTGTTCGTTGGTAAAGAGTTCAACAAGATGCTTCTTTATCTCATGGAGGCTGCGCATGAACTGAGCCCATTCGTCTTGGTTAAGCAAAATTGAACGCTCAATGTCATGAATGGATACATACAGATTACCAAACACTTTTTTCACTTTCATCGCGCACCCCTCATTATTGATAATACTGTAGCCCTTTTTGGTTTCACTAGTAAATGAGGACGTTATGTTATTAAAATGAACAGAAAAATCATTAAAAGTATTATAAGGCCAAAATATGTAGCTTTTCCCAGTTTTAAAGAGAATACCGACTGTACGCCCGGGGTTCTCAAAATATCCGACAACTACAAATTTTGAATAATTCTTGTCTAAATAGAAAATATTTTTCAAAAATATCTCTCTTAACGTGTTTTGCGGAAGAGCTACTTTTGTGCTCTTCCTTTTTGGTTTGGGTTTTAAATACTTTGAAGCTTCTACGCTTACCTGATTCTCCTCTGTTTGTGTCATTGCTTCCTCGAACTCCATCACTTGTAGACTGATCAAAATTTACTCTGAGATTATACTACCCCCTCCTTAATCATCAACCCCCTCCTCCTCACTCCTATCTTCATCATCGTCATCATCAATGTCGTCATCATCATCTGATGAATCACTATAATCTAAATAAGACGTGTCTCGACTTGAATCACCCTCACTATCACAAGATAAATATTCAATATCTGAGCTGTCACCATACCAGTCAGTGTCATTTTCTGTTTCTTTATTGTTAATCATATGGATTGAAGAACGATTTAATAAATGATACTTTAAAGTATCATACTTATACACATTAAACGGTGATTTTTTACTTACCCCTGCGTAAACCGTACGCCTCAAAGTATATGACATTTCGGATGTGCAACAAGTGTAAAACCGTAATCCTATTCCTACGTAATCAGACATATCATCACCGATTTTCAGCAACTCATTTTCAGTGTACTCTTTTTTTAGTTGAGACTTTTTGAAAAAATCTACCGTTAAAAAATGTGCGTTTGCTAAGTCAATAGAACTTACGGGATCCTTCCCGTAAATTCTATGTTTTTTAATTAGAATCATATCTTCGTCATAAAGATTTAAATCAATAAACACCAAGTTTGAGTCATCAGCAGCATCAGCGGTGGCACTGCTTAACATATTATTTATTTTCTCTCTTGAGTTATTATTATTTTGATAACTATATTCTTCACTCGTCGCTGTCTCCATCTTGACTGATAAAAAGTCTTAATTTTTTACAAATCAAGGCCGGTCGTCTAACATGGAGCAGGAAGTTGCGGTGGCCCAGTGCGCTGGCCGGAAAGTCATGATAGCTGATAACGCAGGAAGTAGTCGGGAGCCATTTTAGCTACTGATAAGGAAAGTGATTCTAAGTATCAGACCCTGTGACACGTCGGATCCACTGTTTCTCAATGACATTAGAGATTTTACCCTCGATACATTGAATTCGTCTTAAAAACCTGACCCTATCCCTAGCTACCTGTTCCCAGATTGATGTCCTATCCTCCTCGGGTAATACGTAAATCCGTTTAACTACAGGCTCAGAGAAACTGACTCGTTTATTCATACTGAAATTTTCCTTACGTCTCCAGTTATAGGCGTGTAAGAGTAATAGGAGTCGTGAATAATAAGACAGTAAGCACAAGTACCTGCAGGGAACGCTTCACTAGCTTCTATATCTAGTCTCACTTCGACAGGTCCTGTTTTAATAGAGTCATCTTGTCTGGAACAATCGATAACATACAAAGGACACTTTGTCTTAAAATCATTATAGTCTAAAATTGGTGACCCAGCTCTACCGTAGTAGTAAGAGCTCTGAAATTTTGAGTACATATCATAAAATAAAGTAGTGTTCCCGCGTATATTATCATAGGGATAATATTTTGAATTCAAATATAATTTTACATCGGTTAGATTACCAGAGTCAAATAGTGACATATCTTTTGTAATGTCGTTCTTACGGTTCGTCTGAAAGGCTAAAACTACATATCGAGGTTTTTCCAACTGATTGGATGTACGAAGACTCCATGACATGGAGTCTGTTGCCGTAATATTGGGGTATTCATGCAGTTCCCAAGATCGAAAGGGAACATGGATTGCAGGGTCCTTTTCAATAAATTTTAATAATTTCAATTTTTGCGAGTCATTCACTGTTATATGAGGGACTCTCCAATAAAGCTTTGATATTTCAAATTGTACAGTACCGGCTTCAGCTGTAATTAAGGCGTTATCATCTGTAGCTGATCTTAATAGTACAAGTTCTTGTTTCACATTCACCAAGACCTTCCTGTAATCTTCAGCAAAACCGAATAAGAGTTTTAAGGGAACCGAGTAAGTAAACTCTTTATTTTTTACAGAATTACCGGGTCCGAACCAACAGGCGTTTTTCAATGTATTCTTTTCATCTTCACGTATGGATAACAAGTGTTTTAATGTAGTAGTTATACCCACATTCCTGGTACGATCAATCTCTTTGCCAGATATTTCGTATCTAATTTCCTCAAATAGGTAGGCCATAGCATTATTAATAAGTTTAACTTCCAAGTCAGTGACCCCATCTGCTTTCTTTCCACTAACCTTCCCATGAATTATAATGTAACTTTCATATGGAGCCGTTATAATATCTTGTTGTAAAAGTGGTATTCTAATCTCATCGTTATTTTTAAACGTTGCAGAGGCGTAGGGTAGATGTGTGTGATACTCCATTCCAGTAATGAGATCAGCATACTCAGCGCGGTCGTCGATTGCCAGAAGAGCAGCCATTTTTCGATACTGTAAAACCGAGCGAGCGTAGAAACTTGATATTTTTACAACTTAACCCGACAACGTTCTGTTTAGAACTGACCTGTGACACGGTGTTTATTTCCCTAAATAGTAGTCCCATTACGGAGATGTAGTCTAACTGTTATACGCTCTCCACGAAAGTTTACCAATTTACCGTCTTGATCTCTCAAAGATACCGTCAAGTTGTTGATCCTTTGACTGATGACGGGTAAATAAATTACATGTTTAGGAATCTCTATTATTTTATAACCGGGAGGTACGGCTGGAAAAAACTCATGGATTATATGACCCTCGATACCATTTGAAAACGAACCTCGCGTTACATTGCACTCAACCTGAATGGAGTTAACTTTAATTATATCAACAGGTAGCTCAGATACATACTGATGATTTCCCTTATACACCTTAGCAGTAAACCCCAATAATTTCCTGATGCTGTTTCCCTTTTCAAAATTTACGTGTTCAGAACAAAACAGTTCAGATTTTAAAGTATTATTATTTGCTTTTAATTTAAATGTTACATTTTTCGGTAATTTTGAAATGATATATTTTTCAATGTCCTCAATCTCGTAAGAGCCCTCAGGAATTGTAATTTCACCGTCATTCCCATAGTAAAACTTGTCATTAATGTTATGTTCAATATTTGGAATTGAATTAAAGGTTGTCAAATCAATCAGGCCGAGTTCCCACGTTCCAGAGCTAACATCTATTGGAAATGGTAATTCATGTGATAAAACACTACTCACGCCTGTTAAACAAAACATCATTATTTGATAGAAACTTTAAGCACAAGTGCCCGCAAATAACTGAATTAAAATTCTGTTCTCTACCGTAGTTATAGTATATTTCACAATCTCCAAAGTAGTTTAAGAGTTCTGGTGGTGGTTTTAGGTCCCCAAAACTGTCATAATAATAAACCTTCTTGTCAACTTTCTTAAAACATACCCAGTGGGTACCGTTGCCGTGTGTAGAGTCCAGGTTCACTATTACTGATTCATATCTTCTCGGGCGTGAAGGAAGCGTATCCCTCATATAAACTCCTTTGAATGCCGGTATTTTCAATAGATTTGCATATTTTATCAGGTCATAATTTGTAAGTGGTTTTATCGGAATCTTGATGTTTTTTTTTTCTTCAGCGTTCGTTTCTTTCTCCTCCCCCTCTTACCACCCGACCCCATCTTGTAAGGCCGTAGATACAACCCTTTACCTTTAGTAGATTTTTTACGTTTAACTCTTTGATTCTTCTTCTTCTTACGACCTCCACCTAATTTAGTTTTAACCTTCATACCTGTTGTTACTGCCCAAGCAGCTGCTTTCTCTCCTACTGATGCGTCTGAAGCCTTAAATCTCTGCCAAGCTCTTTCTGCCAATTCCTGGTCTGCTCGTCTGCGGTTCTCAGAATCTTTATATCTCGAGTAGGCTATATCGTGTGTTTTACACGCCTCGTCCAATCCGTTAATTCCCCTGTCTCCTCTAGCTAATCTCTTTTTAAGTTTAGTCCCAGGACCACAATAATTATATCCAGGTATTGTAACATGCTTTTTTTTCATGTTACAAAATAAATAGATTTTCTGAAGTAAGTAGAAAAAAAGTTTTGCTTGACTACAATTTTTATTTTTATAATTAAATTCAATCTTCAATAAAGTTGTTCTGTTTAAATAAATATTCAATAAAACTAAATAAATGTTATCAGGGTTTGGTATAAATAAAGTTAGGCAGTATTAATGAACTCTTCAAAACAACAAAACCCCTATTTTATTTACCTACAGTAGTTTAAAACGTAAGCGTCAGCGGTAAAACCATTTGAATTTCCCGCCGCGGCAAGCCCGCGTGTCGCGGCCTGCTCGCCACCGGTCATGCGCCGTAGTAACTTTCTCCCCTCCAGGCGCCTGGATACTGGAGTCCACACAGTCCTCGGGGCAGTCGGTGACTTGTGTTAGAAAGGCGATCATCTACACTTCTAAGGTAGGAATCTATCCTTATATTTTCTCTCGAGTTCTAGTATATGCTCAGCTGACCACTTGAGATATTATTAAATACTGTAATTTACCTAAGAAATTGGATATTCGGCTCTAGTTTAATAGCCAAATCTTGCTCCGCTTCTTTGTTTAGATCTTGCCGCTGTAATTTTTTTTACAGCTTTTCCAGTAAAATCAGAGTACTTATCTCAAGTATACAAATTACATTTTGGGTTACTAGTTTTTATTAAAATCTATAACTGTTTTAATTTACCTGGCCTATTGTTAATTTCTAAAATATTTGGATTAGTGCATCCCTGAGCTGCTAAATTAAGTACTTGCTACTCACGCTCAAGGAATCTTGTTTAAATTAATTCTTTTCATTTAGCACTGACGCTAACATCTTTATTGCTAGTTGTCAATTCCCTCCTCTATAGAATCCGATTTTTACTGACGCTGACGTTTTCCCACGTTAGTTTGTTAGCCTGGTCCTTATAATATCCAGACACTTTACTGACGCTAACGTTTTCCCACGTTAGTTGTCAGCCCGATCCTGATTACCTCCATTATTGTCTATTACTGACACTAACGTTTTCCCACGTTGGTTGTTAGCCCGATCCCGACTATTCCATGATTTTCTTTCTGACGCTAACGCCTCCCACGTTAGAAGTCAGCTCCCCTAACCTATAATATATGTTTCCTTGACACTAGCAGTTTCGTTGCATTTAGCGCTGCTTTACTGGGCGTAAAGAAGGTCAGGGTAAATTAAGTTGAATTAAGGTGATCTTTTAATAGCCTTAGTGGGGACAGGTTAGCTATCTGAGCGTATGACAAACTAACTACCTAATTTTTGAGAGATAAGTCGCAGATTTAAATTTGAAACTGCATTAAAACCTCACTGCTATATACCTCTGCTGACACCATCCTTGTTGTTGGTAGTCAGACCCAATAATTTCCTTGTTAATCATTTTATTGTATTTCAGCTGATGGTATTTTTAGATTGTAAGCAATTAATTTGATTTATTCTGGTTTTAACTTAAACTCATAATAACAGTCCTAGTTTCCTGACACCAACCCTCCTTGTTGTTGGTTTGTCAGACCTAGTCCTTGTGACCTAGTTCTTTATCCCCATAAGAGCAGAGTTATTAACCTAGTGTTTTATAAAGTACCCCTCCCCTATTCCAAAGATCATAAATTGGCTCCACCTGTCGATGATGATGAGTGTTCTCAGAACCTAGCAAACTTGAGTGGCTCTTATGAGACTATTGCGACTCTGAATCGACAACAAAAACCCCTTCTCGAGTCGGGAGTATTTTTTTTAATTAACGTTTCCCATAACGCTATCAGTTGAAGCCGTATGTTACAAAAGAACTTCGGCTGTTGACACTGCCTACAGTAATAATTTTATTGTCCACCCTTGTTATCAAAACTGCAGTATAAAGGTATTTGGCCGTTTAGAGAATTTTGACCCCTGGAACTTTATTCTGGCAAATAAAAACCCAGCTAGACTGCCTATCCGGACCCTAGATTCCTACTTCCTTAACTCAAGGGAAAAACGACATCACAAAATGGCGCCCGAACAGGGACTCTGGGATTTGTTTACTCTATGAATGGGTACACTACTGTGCTCGCTAGCTTGCTTGACTGCATTTCTATGTAATAAGTTGTTTGAGCTTACCTAACCGCAATTCGCTTTACTAAGTTATATTGCTGCTTCTATACGCTTGGACAACTATGGATAGTTTTATTTTGTATCCCTTGAAGTATATAATTAAGCCCTGGCAATCACTCCTCTTTTTGGGGGTGCTAGAAAACGATCCCAAGTCAACGAATACATCTAAACATGTGACAAAACCTAGAACTACTGCTCCTACGGCAACGACAACAACAGCCACGACTGCTCAAGTATCTTCAGCGGCGAAATGTCCAACTACTATTCAGGTGACGACTACTTGCGTGGATCCTGTTACTACATCTCCTCCAGCGGTGACTACTATCCCTGAGTTGGCGATGGCGGTTTCACCTGCCTCCACTACTGGCACGATTCCTAAACCACGCAGTGCATCTACATACGAGCTATCTCAGTTTTCCCTGACCACTTCGGACTCACATCTCCGTCCCCCAGAGATGAGCCCTGAACTTCATTCCCCAAGTGAAAGTGACCCTAGAACTGGTTGGATATATTTACTTCGGCGGCATGAACTTGAATCGGAAATGAGCAAATTCCATCTTAGCATCGAAGGTAACGTGGACATTCTTAGAAGACGGTTCAGCGCATTTATACGTAGTGGTAAGAACACCGAGGAAAATCTAAGCAAGTCACTGGCGATGACTCATCTCACCCATCCCTTAGGCAACAACGGAAGCGAGGAAAGTAGAGGTGAAAGTATCATGCCCGCATCGCACGGGGCTAACGTAACATTCTCTTTAGGAGCTCCCATCTCAACGACTTGTCAGCAGAATCTTCATAGCTACGAGGAATTAAGCATTCGGGAGATACTAGGCCTTCCATCCAATGCAAACTTTCGAGCCGTACAAGACCGCCTTGCAAGTCTAAGTCGAAATGACACCGCTAAATTCACTAAGACCCCTATGATCAGACCAGGTCTGCCCGAGACAGCTTTCCAAAGCTTAAATACCATGCCAACGCAACCCGGGTTTCCTCAGCGAGACGAATACAGAAGACCGAAATCACTGGGTGACGGGTATACCAATGTGTTTGACGACCGTAGGGATTCTTACCCAGAAATGCGGTCTTCTAGAAAAACATCTACGATGGAAGTATCGCAGGTCTGTAATCAAGTTAGAAAGTGGGGCCTTAGATTTGACGGTAATCACGATCCAGTGTCTTTCATTGAACGCTTAGACGAACTAGTTGACTCTTATGATATTCCTCCAGAAATGTTACTTAGATGTCTACCAGAGTTATTTAAAGGCGAAGCCCTATTCTGGTACAGAAATACGAAGTCCTCTTGGAACAATTATGATGAATTCCTCACAAGTTTTACCGAGCAGTATTTTCCACCAGACTATTTAAGAAATCTCGATTTGGAAATCTCTCGAAGAACTCAGGGTGATTTTGAACCTGTTAGAAAATACACCGTAGCTCTTACTACACTGATGCGTCGCCGGGGAAACCTTTCACTCGATGACACATTGAATAGACTATATTCTAATCTGAGACCAGAATATAAATTGATTATGCGAAGAGAAAACTTTCACTCCATCAGTGAATTTATCCAACAAGCTGAGGGATATGAAACTTATCTTCGGGAAAAGAGGAATTTTCGACCCCCACCAAACCCATCTCAAGCGCTGGTACCAGAAACTGCCTACAGCTCTAAAAACCGAACTCATTACATGTATAAAGTAGATTCTGTTAGCAGCCCACGAAATCATCATACTCAGGGAAATCACTTAGGTCTCGAAGATACAACTAAATCTTTAATCTCTCCCGTTCAGGCAAACCAAGGTAGAGCCAGTTACTTGCCATCACAACCTAAGCCAACTACAAATCAACCTAGTACCACAACCGGAGAGGGGGCAGCTTCTCGCATACGTCCTCAAATCTCTTGCTGGAACTGTCGAAAAACTGATCATATAGTCAGAGAATGTCCTTCACCTAGGGTCATCCGATGTTTTAACTGTGAAGAACCCGGACACACCTATAATGAATGCAAACGGCCTAAGAAACTCAGATGTGTAAATTGCAACACTGAAGGAATACGCACCGTACATTGCAAATGCTACTTGGGAAACGCCAATCGAGGCCGGATGTCTGGAGGTGTACCGAGCCTCGGAGTGAAAAATTTGCCTCCGAAGAGTGGAAACAATGGCTGGAAGTCATAAGGAACTTCGGTGTTAACAATTTCACCAAAGTGAAAGAGAGGGATATTCGCCCCTATCTATCAGTGTCTATCTATGGAAAAGTTTTCCAGGCCCTTCTGGATACCGGGTCAATAGCGACTCTTATAGGCGAAATCGTGGCTGCACACCTGATAAACCTTGGAAACGAGCCTTTAAAAACAGAGATGTCACTCAGTCTAGCAAATAACTCTCGTGCCTCAGTCACTCATGCTTTTGAATTTGAGGGAGAAATCACAGGAAATACTTATACGATAAAAGCCCTGTATCTAGAGAAACTCACTTCTCCAATCATCATAGGAATGGATCTTATCACCTCTTTGAATTTAATACCGTTATGCAACCCCCAACTTAATGTGAATAGTAACTCTTGTACTCAAAGCACCCCATCGAGTGCGATTTCAACCTTAACCGAAGCTCAAAACCAACGCCTAGAAACATTTTTGAAACATGAATTGGAATTATTCAAAGACATTCCGGGTAGAACAAATCTAGTAGAGCACAAGATTCGGCTAAAAACTGACACGCCGATTAAACAAAGATACTATCCTCGTAATCCGGCCATGCAGTCTGTAATAAATGAGGAAATAGATAGAATGCTAGTTGAAGATATCATTGAACCATCTACGAGCCCTTGGAGTTCCCCACTCGTCCTTATAAAGAAGCCTTCGGGAAAATACCGTGTGTGTGTAGACCTACGCAGAGTAAATCAGTGCTCAGAAAAAGATGCTTACCCTTTACCTCAGATTAATGCTATACTAGACAAGCTAAGAGAAGCGAAATATATATCTACTATTGACCTACGTAACGGCTATTGGCAGGTACCATTAGAGGAGAGCAGCCGACCTATTACAGCTTTTACCATTCCAGGCCGTGGATTATTTCAATGGAAGGTCATGTGTTTTGGTTTGCACTCTGCACCCGCCACTTTCCAACGACTGCTGGATCAAGTTATTGGCCCTGAATTCGAGCCCTACGCTTTCGCGTATCTAGATGACTTAATTATGGTTTCCAAGGACTTTGATCAACATTTAGACCTTCTCAAAGCAGTATTTCAACGGCTTCGTAATGCTGGTCTGCAAATTAATGTCGAGAAATGTAACTTCTGCCAACAGAAACTTAAGTATCTTGGACACATAGTAGATGAGAACGGTATTAGTACAGATCCTGAAAAAGTTCAATCCATTGTGGACTTCCCGATCCCAAAATCGGCTAAAGGAGTGCGAAGCTTTCTTGGTCTTGCTTCGTGGTATAGAAAATTCGTTCCCGACTTTGCTCGAATATCTGCACCCTTAACCAAACTTCTAAAGAAGCATAGCAAAGAGGTATGGGGAGAAGCCCAAAATACCGCCTTTAAGGTTTTAAAGGAGAAACTGACTTCTGCGCCCATCTTAAGCTGTCCGGATTTCAGTAAGACCTTCGTTTTACAAGTAGACGCATCAAACGATGGCCTCGGCGCAGCCCTCACCCAACGATCAGATAACCACGAGAGCGTAATCGCCTTTGCTAGCCGCCTCTTATCAGACAGTGAAAAGAAATTTTCTACTACAGAAAAGGAATGCCTCGCTCTTGTTTGGGCTACTCGAAAATTTAGACCCTACCTCGAAGGCTACAAGTTTATAGCAATTTCCGATCACCAAGCTCTAAAATGGTTGATGAGCCTCGAGAAGCCATCTGGTCGCTTGGCTCATTGGATATTGGAATTGCAACAGCTAGATTTCGATATTCAGTACCGGAAGGGAGCTATGCATAAGGTTCCTGATGCTTTATCTCGTTATCCTACTTGCACTGATACTGATCCAAGGGAGGATGAGCGAGTACTAGCTTGCGCAACTACAAACAATACAGTGAAGTCATCGGTAGAACTCGAATCCGAAACTACTAGCGCGGATACTTCAAGAAGCAATAAGTTGAATTGGTACGAGGAAATGTTCCGAAACCTTTCGAATGGTCTATCTCTTCCAAATTATAGGCTCCAAGATGGTAAGATGTTTCGAAAATTTAAAAACAAATCCAAGAGCGTAGATCCTACAACCTTATGGAAAATGTGTGTCCCTCCTGATCTTCAGTTATTGGTGTTGAAAGAAACTCACGACGCTCCTACTTCAGGGCATATGGGTATGTTCAAGACTATCAAAAGAGTGGCAGAACGATATTACTGGCCGAGGTGGCGAAATACTGTCAAAGATTATGTCCGGAGATGCGAAGTTTGTCAGAAAAATAAGGTGGAGCAGCGTAAACCCATAGGGAAAATGCATTTTCGTCAGCCGCAAGGACCTTGGTACACAGTAACGAGTGACTTAATTGGACCTCTTCCTCGCTCACGCAAAGGAAATAGATTCTTACTGGTCTGCCAGGATTATTTTACGAAGTGGGTCGAATTAGCACCTTTACCAAATGCTACAAGTCATCAAGTCTCTAGGAAATTCACCGATTTGATCCTTCTAAGATATGGAGCTCCCGAAGTTTTGCTAACTGACAATGGTTCTCAATACACTTCCAAACTTTTTGCTACCCTTACCGATTCCTGGAATATGAAACATCAGTTTACGGCCCCTTACGCCCCATAAGGTAACCCGACCGAGCGTGAGAATCGTGTGCTAAAAACCATGATCTCTCAATATGTACAAGGCGATCATCGTACTTGGGACGACCATCTAGAGGAGTTTCGTTTTGCAGTAAATACGGCAGTCCATGAGTCGACGGGATTCACCCCAGCGATGTTGAATCTATGCCGGGAGTTAAAACAGCCTAACTCTCTATGTGGATCTCTGACAGAGACCGGAAAGGAGCTTACTACACAGAATAAGCACCAGCAACGACTCCAACTGATGTTGAAACTGAAAGAAAAATGCCAGGCTAAACTTCAATCAGCTCATATTAGGCAAGCTCGTTACTACAATCTGCGCAGAAGAGAGAATCCTTACACTGTCGGTCAGCGGGTACTAAAACGCACCCATGTTCTGTCATCTGCAGTTGATCACGTTGCAAGAAAACTTGCACCAAAATTCGAAGGCCCTTTTATTGTTCAATCAAAAATAGGGAAAAACATACTCCGGCTCCGAGACCCGTCTAGCAAAACCACTTGCGTAGCTCACGCAAAGGATCTTAAACCCTTCTTCTCCTAGGCACCTAGCATTCCTACATCCGCTAGTGTACCTTAATCTTCCCTGATGGATCCACGATCAAAATCCCCCGGCGGATCTTGCTTGGTTACTAAAAAAAAAAAAAAAACTTATCCTGTGATGCAATTTTAAGGTCTACAAACGAGTGTGATTTTGTTATGTGATATAATTTTATTTTATTATTAACTGGAGCTGCCTCTCTCTAAATAAAAAAAAAAAAATACAAAAAACCTGTTAAAGTGTAATACAGGAGCATCGTGTGATGAAGATTTACTTTTGTTTGATAAGACTGATTTAGTCAAATAATTAAATGCAATTTAATAATTTTGCTTTAATTTATAAGTATAACTGAGATATTATTTTAAGTTCATTGAAGTCTGAAATTTAGTTCGTTTTTATTATAATTAATCTAGTCTTTAGCCTTAAGATAGTGGAAAAAAGGTGCATTTATTTTAATGAAGAATGTTTTATGTTGCTTATTTTTGAGAGATACATTTACCTTGAGTTATTAAGAATTTTCCTTTTCTTTTCAATTGTTCCTATGCGTGGAAGCACCCCCCCCCCATACCTTATCCGGTGGGACCACAAATCCTTACCTCATTCCCTAAAAAAAAAAAAAAAAAAAAAAAAAAAAAAAAAATAGTGTACGGTTTTTCTTTTCTCTTTTTTTCTTTTGCCCCAATTACCGAGGGAGTGTAACATGCTTTTTTTTCATGTTACAAAATAAATAGATTTTCTGAAGTAAGTAGAAAAAAAGTTTTGCTTGACTACAATTTTTATTTTTATAATTAAATTCAATCTTCAATAAAGTTGTTCTGTTTAAATAAATATTCAATAAAACTAAATAAATGTTATCAGGGTTTGGTATAAATAAAGTTAGGCAGTATTAATGAACTCTTCAAAACAACAAAACCCCTATTTTATTTACCTACAGTAGTTTAAAACGTAAGCGTCAGCGGTAAAACCATTTGAATTTCCCGCCGCGGCAAGCCCGCGTGTCGCGGCCTGCTCGCCACCGGTCATGCGCCGTAGTAACTTTCTCCCCTCCAGGCGCCTGGATACTGGAGTCCACACAGTCCTCGGGGCAGTCGGTGACTTGTGTTAGAAAGGCGATCATCTACACTTCTAAGGTAGGAATCTATCCTTATATTTTCTCTCGAGTTCTAGTATATGCTCAGCTGACCACTTGAGATATTATTAAATACTGTAATTTACCTAAGAAATTGGATATTCGGCTCTAGTTTAATAGCCAAATCTTGCTCCGCTTCTTTGTTTAGATCTTGCCGCTGTAATTTTTTTTACAGCTTTTCCAGTAAAATCAGAGTACTTATCTCAAGTATACAAATTACATTTTGGGTTACTAGTTTTTATTAAAATCTATAACTGTTTTAATTTACCTGGCCTATTGTTAATTTCTAAAATATTTGGATTAGTGCATCCCTGAGCTGCTAAATTAAGTACTTGCTACTCACGCTCAAGGAATCTTGTTTAAATTAATTCTTTTCATTTAGCACTGACGCTAACATCTTTATTGCTAGTTGTCAATTCCCTCCTCTATAGAATCCGATTTTTACTGACGCTGACGTTTTCCCACGTTAGTTTGTTAGCCTGGTCCTTATAATATCCAGACACTTTACTGACGCTAACGTTTTCCCACGTTAGTTGTCAGCCCGATCCTGATTACCTCCATTATTGTCTATTACTGACACTAACGTTTTCCCACGTTGGTTGTTAGCCCGATCCCGACTATTCCATGATTTTCTTTCTGACGCTAACGCCTCCCACGTTAGAAGTCAGCTCCCCTAACCTATAATATATGTTTCCTTGACACTAGCAGTTTCGTTGCATTTAGAGCTGCTTTACTGGGCGTAAAGAAGGTCAGGGTAAATTAAGTTGAATTAAGGTGATCTTTTAATAGCCTTAGTGGGGACAGGTTAGCTATCTGAGCGTATGACAAACTAACTACCTAATTTTTGAGAGATAAGTCGCAGATTTAAATTTGAAACTGCATTAAAACCTCACTGCTATATACCTCTGCTGACACCATCCTTGTTGTTGGTAGTCAGACCCAATAATTTCCTTGTTAATCATTTTATTGTATTTCAGCTGATGGTATTTTTAGATTGTAAGCAATTAATTTGATTTATTCTGGTTTTAACTTAAACTCATAATAACAGTCCTAGTTTCCTGACACCAACCCTCCTTGTTGTTGGTTTGTCAGACCTAGTCCTTGTGACCTAGTTCTTTATCCCCATAAGAGCAGAGTTATTAACCTAGTGTTTTATAAAGTACCCCTCCCCTATTCCAAAGATCATAAATTGGCTCCACCTGTCGATGATGATGAGTGTTCTCAGAACCTAGCAAACTTGAGTGGCTCTTATGAGACTATTGCGACTCTGAATCGACAACAAAAACCCCTTCTCGAGTCGGGAGTATTTTTTTTAATTAACGTTTCCCATAACGCTATCAGTTGAAGCCGTATGTTACAAAAGAACTTCGGCTGTTGACACTGCCTACAGTAATAATTTTATTGTCCACCCTTGTTATCAAAACTGCAGTATAAAGGTATTTGGCCGTTTAGAGAATTTTGACCCCTGGAACTTTATTCTGGCAAATAAAAACCCAGCTAGACTGCCTATCCGGACCCTAGATTCCTACTTCCTTAACTCAAGGGAAAAACGACATCACAGTATGTGTAGTTCTACAGGTAATAAATCAATAGCTTTATTAAGGGCTGATGAAATTATACCACCACCACGCTTGACAGCTCGTTTACTTCTGATTTTTTTACGCATGGTTTGATTTATTTATGTGTTTACTTGTAGAGAGTCACTCACAATCTGATCCATTTTTACAAACACAACCTTTAAGAATATTAACTATGCAACCCTGTAAGCCTTTTTTTTCATCTAATTTTTTAAGTCCCCCTGAATCATCCGGCGGACCTCTTCGTCAATAGGGATATCTATAATATCAGCGATAGGCGGTTGTTTTGCGCTTTCTAATGCAAATAACTCCTCCCAGTTTGTGTAAGTATTCTCACCAGTAGTTTCTGGGGGCAACACAGCAGCTCTTCCTGTATCTTTACGATTAATGTAATAATATACTAACTTTGCAAATTTATTTAAGTTTTTATCATGATACTCTTTATTATTAACTATTTGGCCCTCACACTTTGCCAGCCTTGTGCTGATATCAGTAATATCTGTTAGTTGTTTAGCAAGATTGATTACTATAGGGGAATGCTCTTTTTTACAAGTCTCTTCCACGAACACTTTTGTAGCAGCATCCTTGTCGTTTATAGGCTCACCTAGGTTATTTATTTGTTTACCATAGGCATTATAATTAGTATTTTCACGTCTTAGACAAATTCGCTTTACAGTTTGCAAATTTACCGCATCTTCATCCGTTGAAGGGTCAGATAAGTTTATTATTCTTTTATTTCCAATATTATATCCGTCATTTTCAACAGGTATAACTCTTGTGTCTACATACTCCTTGGTAGCTGCATCAAGTGCCGTTACCGGTTTCCCTATATTAGTTAAACGTTTCCTGTTTATATCATAATTTCCCTCAGATGTTAAAATAAACCCTTCCCCTTTAGGACCCATGAGGTTCTTCTGGGTGGTGGTGGGGGTCAAACTATGTCCGAACTTGTCAATGGTCATAACAATAATGCTTTGAATCTACTATTTCCACTGCCTTTAATTAAACCGGCTTCTCGGAGTTCCTCTACGATGCTTAGTATTTCATTGCCGTGCACTCTGTTTCCAGTCTCAGTTGACATAGCTATATGTATAAATCTGTCAACTAACTCGTTAGGATCATCCCAGTGTATTATGTCACGGGACTTTAAAGATTTCCAGGCCATTCCCTTACCTTTTGCCGGAGGAAATAAATCTCTAATAATTCTCATATATTTTGTACTTCTACTGCTTTTTACCCTTCCACTAGGTTCGTACCCCTCCCTATGGGCATTAGTAGCAAACAGAATACTTTTGTAAGTGTTTAAATCTTGCTCTGTATACGTTCTACTATCGGGAACCTTTTTAAATATAAGGTCGTAAAGTCCTTCAGACGCTCCGTAGTTAACCCCACCAATTACTATGTTTCCATCTTGATCGAAGTCTAGTTTTGCATCACCGACCATTAATGTTTCACCTTCGTAGCGTGGTCCGTATACATAATCAATCATCCTTTTATTACTAGTATCTTTTAAAAACATATTAATGTACTCTCGGGTTAGAGGGTTATTGAAATATGACTCGACATGCTGGGTTGTAGAGGCCTGTTTCGAAGGAGTAGATACAAGTTCTGACAGGTCCTGTATTTTAGGCCTACTGAATTGAGGTGTTGATATACTCTGTGGAGTAAATTCTTCATCACTTTCCTCCGAGTCCTCTGAGGCTGTATTGAATTGTTCCGGTTCTTCTTCTTTAACAGGTTCAGGTTCGTTTTTTATGTCAGTGTTGCTGTCTGATGTTGTTTTTCTAAGTTCTCGAATAATAGGCTTATACTGTTTCTCGAGCATAATATCGCTTTCCTCGGCTCCTTCCTTAAACATTTTATACTTGCGTTTAATAGCATTACGCAGCTTTATGATACGACCTGTCAGTTGTTTACTGCTGCGCTCCATAATTGAGAATGAAGCTTACTTACCGATGATAACTGATTTATGGCATTTCAACCTGTCTAAAGAATAATGCGCGCTTCTTACATCTTTTCATGTAACGTATTACATCTAGCAGAGAAATACCAGCACTAAAGTCTAATCCTCTATAATATCTACTTTCCTCTCTTACAAGACTGTGTCTCGGTATTATATAACGATTTTTAAAACTTTTAAAAATAAAAGCTCGTTTTACATCGTCTCTCCACTGTGATATATGTGTTACTATATACTTGTCGTTCTCAACAGTCTTCTCCATGTACTTACTCAACATTTTCAGCGGTTTATCATGATGTCTATTGTACATTAAATACGAGTTGAGAAGCCAGAATTCACACGGGTTGGTCCCTGTGAATGTTTTCCACTGTTCAAATAATATTCGGTTTGTCACTCTATACACACCGTTGTTTATACTAATGCCGAATCTCTCACACTGTGAGGGAACTGTGGGTAAAGCCTCTCGTAGGAACTCCGTTGTATACAACCCCTGGCAGTAATTATTTACAGCAGCAAAAGGTTTACCCCTCGGCCCTTTGGGAGTACCGTCAGGAATTGGCCCCCAGGCTGTATTATAACTAATGTCAATATAACATTTGAGAGATAAAGCTTTTTTATAAATTTTTTTAGGGGATCTGATGGGTATAGTTCTCTCTGTCAAAACTATACAGCCGGCTGCGTGAGGTATTTTGCAGCCGTACTCCAACATTCTCAAAACGATCTGAGCAAAATTAATGCCTCCATGCAGGTTACGCAGTGGCAGAGGTTTACAGAATAAATCAGGGAACGGTCTAAATCTCGATATCATATTTTGAGGGTCTCTCACTGTAGCATTATTCATATCTTCGTGGTACATTATAAGTTCTAGGGGTACGCTCTGTTCTTCACACTTATGTAGAAAGTTTAACCAAGTTTCTCTATTATATGTTCTCTCACTTGCACTAATCATAAGTAACACTATTGGCATCGCAGTGCTTACAGGTTTTTTATGTCGCCAACATCTTTTATTAAATTCATGACCATGCGGCTTTTTTCTACTACAATAATTACCACAGAATTTCTTTTTGTCCTTGTAATAATATGTACAGAGGTTAGACCTTACGTTATGAAGTTTCGTATCAAACCCCCTTAAATCATTATAAAAATATATACGTACCATTACAAAGCTGTTATAAAACTACTCAGCCCAATTCTGTACCTTCCTTTATATGGATCTAGACTTTTATCAATCACTAAAAACCCGTAGTTGTCTTTCCAAGCCTTCGCACACAACTCTTTAAATTTTTCAAACGACATGTCTGTAGTTACATGATCATTATATACATGTCTCAAGTTCAATTCATCCTGCTTAAATAATATAACGAAATTACAATTGTCTCTTATGAGCTGCTTAGGTATAGCAGAGTATGTCTGTCCTAAATAAAATGTATCAATATTGTTATGCCTGCCCATGGTGAAATAGTTGCGAATATTATTGTGCTTTTCCGTACTTATATCATCAAATATCATGATTGAGTTAGGGCTAGCTTCGTTTGGGTGTAAGACTAAATTGTTATCGTCAAAAGCAAAATAACCAATTTCTTTAGGCATTACATTTTTTAAAAACTCGTATTTTGGTTGATAAAGTGACTTTGAAAAAACATAAATATTTTCGAACCTCAAACCGTTCGGGTCGAACAGCAAATTAAATAAAATATTAGTTTTTCCCGAAGAGCTGGGCCCGCAAATTACACAACGTATAGAGTCTGGTAACAAAAGTCCATGTTTGTTCTTTTTATTAAAACCAGATCCGACGATGTACTTGTCAAAGTTTTGAACGGTTAACTCGACATCCTGTTTCTCAAGCCGCATAATTACTGATAATCAGTATGCGACAACAAAGTGATATATACTTCCCGGATACCGCGGCGATAAACATGGGCGACTAACTTCCCGGATGCCGTATCAGCAAGTCATTTCCCGTGGCCCCGCACCGGATGCCGTATCAGCAAGTCCCATGACCCCGGAAACCGCAACGATAACTCACTTCCTTTATCGCAAGTCCTTGGTGTGGATCCAGCTATCACTATTCTTATCATATCCTGCCCACCGAACCAGTAACTGATTACCCTTCCGCTTCAAAACCTTTTCCACTAAATATACATTACCAGTCTTTGACTTGCTAATTTCCTCTGTGTAAAAACCTCCTTTTAATATTTCCCCTTTATGATCTTGTAAGATATAAGTGACTGGTGTGGTGGGCTTAATAGCGTATATTTTAAATTTTTCGTTTGTCCAATTTGGTAAATATCCTTTTTTAAACACTCTTCTGGCTTTACTGATTCTAACAATGTCTCCGACTTGAAACTTTGGTTTCTTTTTTAACTTTTTAACTTTATTAATTCTCTTCAGTATTTCTTTTACATGCTTTTTTCTTACATCTCCCGGCCTCATACCGATAGTTCTGTGTTTGGTATTATTATAAGAGTTTACAATACCCTGTAATATACTAACCCATTCATAACTACCTCTCGCGGTAAATATTTTATACATTTTAGTCTTTAAAGTTCTATTAAGTCGTTCGACTATGCTAGCTTTTAGTTCTGAAAAGGTATGATAATGATTGATATTATACATTTTCATCAGTTTATTAACATCTTTGTTAAACCACTCTGTCCCTTGGTCCGTTTGGAAGTTTTTCATTTTATGTTTAGCTAAAATTGGTGTCAAAGCTCTTGCTACCTCTGATGCCGATTTATCTTTTAACGGAACTGCGAAAGCAAACTTTGATAAACAGTTTATCATTGTCATGATATATTTATAACCTTTATTAATTTTAGAGTACGGTTTCATTTCTACAAGGTCAGCCTGATACAAATCTTCAAGACCCTTGAGAGTAACTTTACGTCTTGAATAATTTTGTCTAGCAGGTTTATGTAGCTCATCAGCTATAGCCGCTTTACCGTCCATTATTTAAATGAGTTAACTCCTTGTATTACACGATTTATGTATCATTTCTACATCCGTGATCCTCATTATATAAATAAATATTATGCTTATAACAAACATGACAAGTACAAAAATGTGTTCCAATAAATTATTGACAAACCAAAATGCCATTTTGACATATACAATTAATATAAAATTCCCAATACACACTCACATATACACTATTACGAACAACTTTGTCAAACGATACTTCTTTTCAAACTGAGTGATTTCTACTGTAGCACTGTTTTTTAAAACCATACGGTAGAGTGTCATTGTCACCGTCACATTTTCTTTTTGGACCAGTTATCCTGAAATTCTTTTTCTCGACTGCTGTAACAACATCCCTACCATCTGTTCTCCGAATTCGGCTTTCTGTTATTTCAACAACTTCGCTAGTATCAGCCTCACTCAGGACCATAGCTTTTAAGGTTGAAAAATTTAGTTTCTTACTAGCGGACAAGTTTAAAGTAAGACCTTTAATTTTACACACCTCCCTGAACTCGTTTTCATTAGTGGAGAATACAATGAAACCGTAAGTCTTGGGACCTCCAGAGCAAAATTCTGTAATGTATGAGCCATGTCCAAAGTCTTTTGCCAGTTCGTCTGTCATATCACCCAGGTAGTCTCCAACAGATATTTTGTAAGATCCTGGTCGATGAATATAAATAATTGAGTCTGTGTCATAGTAGCAGACTTGCTTTCCTAGTTTTTCCAGATATTCATAGAGCTTTAACCTCGCCTGACTAGTCGTAAAGGCCGCTAAAACCACACTGACAGTTCGTAAACACTCTCCAACTTCTTCCAGATGCTGCCAATTTACTAAGATCAATTCTTCATTCACCTCCTTGATTCTGTTCACTTGTTCCGATGGACTTACTAGAAGATTAAACAATTCTTTCGGGTCCCTAGTTACTAAAGTCTTGGTTTGATTTTCCCTCTGACCAAACTTGCCCCAAAATGAGTTAAGCATTAATTTGGCAAGTGAACGCGACCCTTCATTTTTTTCAATTCTCTGCGAATCTAATAGAATTCCTTCATGGTCAAAATAATCTTGTACATATTTCTCCTTTTCCTCGTCCGTTTTACACCACCCAGGATATCCCGAGGACTCTTGTTTGGTTTTCAGAAACTTATTTATAAAATCAGTGAAGAGGCCGCCTCCTCCATTTTCAGATTTCACCATCTCATACTGCCATAGCTCATATCGCTCTAGAATAACGTACCCTTTTTCAACAGCCTTTCTGATTTCATCCATAGTCCACGTTCCTACCAGAGCTCTTTCTTCTACTTCATGTTGACATTCATTAGATGACACGTTTTCCCCACAAGTGCGGCAAAGAACAAACATGAGCTTGTTGTTCATTTTTAACGGTAATACAGGATGGTAAAGATCTGTGGGTGGTAGTATTTTACACTTAAGAAGTCCCTCAGCACACATACCCCTCTCTTGACATTCTTTGTTACCCACAAAAATTGTCGGGTGTCCTACAGGAAACTGACCATATTTACAGACCCAAGGGTAGAGGGAGCAAATGTCCACATAGTGAATCTTTTCTCCTTCTTTACACTTGTAATAAGTTTTGGCGTTTCCTGTACGCCCACCATAAAATGCCTCTCTCGGGTTGAGTGGGATTGTATTCAAAATTGGGAGGTTATTTAGATACTCCAGTTTATGTTTCTTTTTTAATTCGTCAAACTCACACTCCCACATCTCTATGACATCATACTGCTCCAGGATTCTTTCTTTTCTTTTCTTTGTTCTCTCATAACGAAGGTGCAGACTGTCTGACAAATCTTCCTGCAAATGTTCTTCCCTCTTGTATGGAAAACACTTGGGGCATCCGTGGAAATAGCAGCCGTGGAATTCAAACACTCTCTCTCCATCAAAGCCATCCACTTTTCCCACTCCTGGAATTTTAAACTCCCGACTGTTACCTGCGTGTTGAATCTGTGTATGACGTTTTTCTTCTTCCCAAGCCATCCATTGCATCGCTTTTGCTGATTGATTATCAGCTAGACGATATCCACCAGTAGGTATGATACCAATAGTATTCTGCTTGAGGAAATTTCTTCTGAATGCCAAATTACAAGCACTCGCTATAGTTACGGCTTCCAAAAACGGGTCCACATTACACTCTGTGATGAACAGTGCTCTGAATTTAATACACGCTTGTGCCAATATTTCTACATCCGAAATGCAATATTCTAGGATTTCCTTTTGGAAATCGAAGGTGTAGTTGTTTACAACCTGCTCATTGTACCATTCTGTAAACTTTTTATGTCCTTTTTCGAACATTGATTGTGGGCAATAGTACATTTTATCAGGCATTGGTCCTACATAGTTTTGATTATCCATAGTATTAAACAAATGAGGAAAGTATCCCTTTTTCTTTTCAGGTCCAAGATCAAATGATTCAGGAAGGCTCGCAAGAGCCATTGGGAAATAATTTATCGAATCTATAAATCTGACATTATCAAACTCCATTAGTATTATTTTTGTTCCTCTTGAGATCAATTTTGGGCTGAACTTTGTGTCGCCATACATGTACTTTAGGAGAAATTGAAAGTCAAATCCCTGGCCATTATGGGCCATGACACATACAGATTCAAACTTCTTTCTTACCTCCATTACATAGTCCATGAACTTTGCCACAGGATTTACCTTAAAGACTCTTTGACGTAATGAACAATTGCCGCAGGCACTTATTTCATCACATGATATGCATTGCCAACAATACTGCTGACTAACACAAAGGTTCACCGTATGAAGCTTTTTCTCAGGATCATCTCCAAGATTTTCATCCTGACGTGTTTCGAGGTCGAAAAAAATAAATACAAAGTTCTTAGATTTCGGATTGCCTGTGTCAACTCTCATGAAACACTTGTGGTTGGGGTGCATATACTTCAGACATACTTTACAAAACTGTTCTCCACACATATGCACATCTTTTCTTTCCTTTGGTCGCACAATGCGGCTGCAATCCTTACATTTTTTTATCCGTGAGCATATATCACTTTGATGAGCTATGAAGCAAGTCTGATTTTTAAAATGTCGATTACAATCCGGACATATCACCCCGTCGTGTTCCGGGGTACATGGTGGTGAAGTTACCATACAAGCTGAGCACATTGCTGAGCATCTATGGTTATACCGTTTTTCATAGCCAATATGACAAGCTTCACAATAATACTTGCATGCGAAAGCTGATGTCAGGCTGGTAATTACATTAAAGTGACCTTCATTGAACAGGAGGTTGATTTTCATTTTTGCATCAGGATTGTCACCACTAAAATAGATCTCTCTACCTCTTGTGTTGTAGTTGTAAACGGTGATTTTGTATTTCTTTAAGTGAGACTGTAACTTATCTAACTCTATAATACCAGCTCCTTCTACAGGTATCTGAACTCGAGCTTTAGCCATAAGTTTTTCAGCTTTCAATGTCTGCCGTTTACCTTTGTCTTGTCTTATAGCCTTGTAGAGGGGGTCATTTTTTGCATGAGCCTTACCCACCACCAGAGCTCGAACCAAACATAGGTTATCAATATTTTTAATTGTCACAATACCAAGGCGACTGCGACATTCTTCTGTAAAGTTGTTAAAAAATCCCGCTCTTCTATGACCCCCCGAACCTACAGGTAGGCTAACCCTGGTGCACTCTACAGTAAAGGTGTCACTAGAGGTGAGAGATTTCTCATTACTTTGTATAATACCACCAAAGATATCCCAGAAAATATCGTCATCCACTTGCCCTACTGGTCTAAAAGCAATATACCCTGGTTCCTTATTTTTAAAACTTAAACTTTTTAAAGTAAATCCTAAATAATCATTTACCCCTGTAGATTCTCGCTTCATTTCCTCAACCAATTGAGCGAACCCCTTTTTTACCCAGTCTAGTTCATTAAAACCTGTTGGGGGTTGATTAAACTTAAAAGTCGTTCTTCTTCCATACATTCTAAATTTTCTAACATACGTATTATCGCTTCTAATAATCTGAATAGGCTCCATGCTTCACTAACTTACCAATATCCGGTAGCGCGTTATACCCTTCAACCTATCAACTGGAAAACTTTATAAAATTTGAAATGCGCGCCACACAAAATTTGAAATGCGCGCCACACATCACATGACCGGGCTGTGATTGGTCAACCGTCATTGGCTGTGATTGGTCCTTGGCTGTGATTGGCCGGCCATCCGTGAGGGTGTCGAACCCTCTATTTAAACTCGCCCGTCACAGTATCGTTTAGTCAGTCAACCCGTTATCATCGTACTGCTGCCACCTTCAAGACATCCTCGTCTTTTACGTAAGTATAATAGACTTTTATTACAATTTTTATTAATAGTTATAATTTTATTACCATAATGAAAGTATTATTTAATTCTCTCTTTTTCTTCTCTTCTATTTTAAAATAGTTCATTTAATAATAATTTATTTAACGTATATTGGTGAAGACAATTATAAATTTACTTTCATGAAAGTTATTAAGTTTAATATATA
Organism: Allygus modestus; assembly: GCA_963675035.1. Lineage (NCBI taxonomy): Eukaryota > Metazoa > Arthropoda > Insecta > Hemiptera > Cicadellidae > Allygus > Allygus modestus. The sequence goes on from OY776116.1 coordinate 44,020,050, forward strand.
TATCAAGATACTAAAGTTTCTTAACAATCCAAAGTAACTATATTAACCTCAGTTAATTAAGTCTTGGGAACCACACAAAGTAATACGATACTACTCCGACCAACTTTTACGAGTCTTACATGTTTTCAATAGGCACTCACAAATTATATTTGGACTACATACTCTACAACATTCATTAAAAACTTCATATAACCTAAACTTGTTGCACTGTAATTCACAACAGGTTAATAAGTGTTGGGTTCGGTAGAGTTTCAATGTGATTTGGGTCGGTGGTTTAATTTTAAACGTTTTACAACGACATTTACAATACCCAAAACACTCGCAAACTCTACAAGCAAGCCCGTCAACTTGACACCTCGGTTTGGTAAAACATTTTAAATCACAGCAATACCGGATTGTACTCATCTTAAATACTTAGCAAAAATGGGCAGTATATTGCAGTATTCTAAAGCACCTCTTTACACACCAAGTGCTGTGGAAAGACTGATTTAGGAGCTGCACTCACATTCTCTCTCTCTCTACACACACACACAAACACTTATGATATGTATAATTAATCACAGTCTGTGTGTTCCAGAATATGGAAAAACAATTGTTGGAAGAACTCGCTGCTCTTGAAAAATATGAGGGTCCTCCAAAGTACAGCTGTAAGGATCTAACTGCTCTAGAAGGATATCCAATTACATCGATGAAGAGGGTGACTTCAAAATTCGGCCCATCCATTGTCGCTGAGATAACCATGCCTGGAGGGGAGGCTGCTATAACCTTTCTACCCCAGCGCTTTGTCGATCAGCTGACCAACAACCAGATTGAGCTTTTTAATAAGGGGGGCTTTAAAATGAGGTGTACCGGAATGACCGGTAGAAGTATAAATGTACTGTTTTATGTTTAAAATAAACACTCTGTTTCTATATCTCGTATCATTATTATTTCCACCCTTTTTCCCATTATGGTATTGAATTAATAATTATTCAATTTCAACCATAACACAATTTGTATGAAACACAAAAGATTATAGTATAATAATATTATATTTATTACCTTACAAAAGCTAAGGTAGTCGTAAATTAATAATTATTCAATTTCAATCATAACACAATTTATATGAAATATTATATTTATTAGCTTACAAAAGCTAAGGTAGTCGTAAGACTCATTTCTGGTCGGTTCAGTAGCCGACTCAGTGCGCGCTGGCGTCACAGCTGATGTCAAAAAGGTAAGAAAAAATACTAAGTTAGAAATAGGTATCATATGTACCTCCGTTTAATTCCTTTGGTACCCACGCATTCGCACCGCCATCTTGAAGGGACAGAGCTTAGGTCACGTAATAAATGACGTCACAGGTCACGTAATCTATGACGTCACAGGTCACGTAATCTATGACGTCACAGGTCACGTAATCTATGACGTCACAGGTCACGTAATCAGCTCTCGACCAATCAGAGGGCGGGGCTCAATGCGGGGCTTTACTACTTGAGTTAGTTTTAAATACTCAGGACTAACAAGACGTTGTAATTCCCAAAAAAGTATGTAGCTCTTAAGATTTTTTTTAAAGAGATTGTTAATATGAGATTTCCAATGTAGCTTGCTATCAAGATAAATTATCCGCAGTTTTACTGATTGATCATTTTTGCTTTTGGGCAAGAGAGACAATTTTGCTTTGGGGTTAGACTTAGTACCCATACAGAGAACCTTGTAGAGAATCTCTGTACACAGATAGCATTACGAGGTCTAGTGCAACAGGTTCATTAAGTTCATTATAATAATGTTCAAAATACAAGGAGACACAAGTTTATCCTCATGCAAAAATCACAATAGGAGTTGTAAGAAAGGTGTAACAATAATGTGTATGAGATAGAGCTGAAACCAATCAGTCTAGTATAATTAATTGAATTTATAATCAGGTACTGGCATTCCCAATTCACCTTTACACAGTTAGCGAACATTAAGTGTATCTAATATGTAAAAATAATGTAGTGTTGTGATTACAAATAGTTTTCAAAGCGTACTTTATAAACAAATAAATTTAAGTAATACAACTTTAATCAACTTTACTGCATGCAGTGTTATAGTATAGCCTAATATTATATCCAGATATGCTGAATTTTTATAACTAACCAGTTCTTTGTATCTTTGTATATTCAATATGAAAACAAGACAACAACTGCAAACTCGTACAGAGCAAGTTATGTGTGAAAGTTGTGTGTGTAAGTTGTGTGTGTAAGTTTAGTTATGTCTCTGTACAGTTTATAAATAAGTTTAAAAAAACTTTACATTTACGAGGGTTTTTGACCCTCGTTGCAGTAAGTATACTAAGTAGTAAATATATCCACAACCTCCCCAAATATCTATAAATCTACATAAAAATAACAAGTGATTGCATTTTATAACAAATTATTGTTACAGGAGGGACAGTGAAGTTAACGTTTTAAATGAAATATTTGTAACGAATTAGCATCGTTATATTTCAGATACCTTGTATCTGTACTCAGTGTGATCATTTTGAATCAAATTTAAAATCCAAGCCTAGTCAGGTGACAATGTCAATCACTAAACCCTGTCCAAAGTTAAGACTAGAATCCCAATGAATAATCTATAACATCGGGGTTTGCTGCGATTATGTTCTGTTACATTTGGAAAAATAAGATATCTACCAAATGCAAATAATGTGTTAATGCAATCTTACAACTTTTTAATGAATATTTTGAATGGTTAACATTTTTAGGGTTATAGGACTTCAGGATTGCAAGGATGGTTTTTCTGACATGCCAGACCGGATTTACTACTACTATTGTGTTCACTGTGATTTCTAATTGGTTCATGAATCTATTTACAATTATAAATATGTTATAATTCAAATTTTTATTTTTATAAATAGTAAAATATGTTTTTAGAAAACAGAAACTTCGGCTAGTAAATTTTGATTTTATTAGTATATACTTTCATGTATATTGTATCAACCTCTACATTACAATCTGCACTATCCTACAACTCAGATGCCTACAACTAAATACTATGGAGTTCTATTATGGATTGCAAGGATGGTTTTTCTGACATGCCAGACCGGATTTACTACTACTATTGTGTTCACTGTGATTTCTAATTGGTTCATGAATCTATTTACAATTATAAATATGTTATAATTCAAATTTTTATTTTTATAAATAGTAAAATATGTTTTTAGAAAACAGAAACTTCGGCTAGTAAATTTTGAGTTTATTAGTATATACTTTCATGTATATTGTATCAACCTCTACATTACAATCTGCACTATCCTACAACTCAGATGCCTACAACTAAATACTATGGAGTTCTATTAACTTTTTTACAAATGTTAATAATAGCCATGAATAATTGAAATGTACATTAGATTGCGAACACGCAAACTGTTAAGAAAAGTTGAAATATAGTGTTATGCTATCAGAATATAAAGTAGGAAATATAAATCCTCCATAAGTTTGATAATTAATGAAACAAATATCATATAACCAAGCTTGTTGGACCAGTGTTCACGTCTATATAAGATGTTTTGTTATTTGGGTATATATGTTTGCTATCGGAAAGTTATCTATTCACACGTATTTACTAAATACGATCTTTGCTGGATTATTTTGACTTTTGACTTAATATTTGTTAATTATAAACGAAGACTTGTAAAAGAATGATGAATGGAGAAAGTAAATTAAAGTTAATTGGACTGGGTACTTCTAAAAAATAAACAGTTTTCACTAAAGGGCTTTTAATCTTCCTCAGCTCATACTCAATACGCTATACCGAGATACCTTTTCTAACATTATGTTCCTGATTTATTAAACCAATGATTTAGTTTAACATTTCTAATCACGTCAACTAAGGAAGAACCGTTACAACATCAATGTTGAATAATAGGTTGTAATGTTAGTGAGTAAAACCCAATCGATGTGTTCTTTGTAGACAATCTAGCTAATTAAGCGATATAAGGCAACCTGCTGATTGGATAACGACCAACTAAAACTTGACTGGGAATTTGAAAGACCTTAGGGGTTTATAATTGTTTAAATCCTAAGACAAATCTTTACGAAAATAGCTTCGAATACGAATTATGACTCAAAATGTTAGTTTCAAACGCTGGGAATAGGCTAGTATAAATTAATTTGTTCGGTATTTAAGTAATAAGAAGTAATTAAAATTTTAATACTATATTTTTAGTATTTTCTGGGTGTTCCAGCCATAACGAATATTGTAGTTTTTAAGGTGATAAAAATCAATATATCGCCACGAGAGAGAGAGAGAGAGAGAGAAAGAGAGAGAGAGAGAGAGAGAGAGAGAGAGAGAGAGAGAGAGAGAGAGAGAGAGAGAGAGAGAGAGAGAGAGAGAGAGAGAGAGAGAGAGAGAGAGAGAGAGAGAGAGAGAGAGAGGTATTGTTGCTCAACTATTCCAGATATAACTGGACTTCCTTTCTATGGCCCATGATCAGGTGATTTTTCCTGACTTGTGATTGGTCGATCACCCTTCTCTGAGCAAGAATAACAGTTGTTCTCTAGAAGTCGTGCATACACTTCACAGCTGCTGCCACAACTCTGATATACAGACATGAATGAATACACAGGAATGAATAATCAAAGTTACTTTCTTAACGGAGAGCGTTGTGCATAGGTTTTAGACACAGAGGAAACTGAACTCTCGTCTCTTGAGTTTTGTAATCTCTGTCTTTTTAGTTAATATTTCTTTGTATTTCCAAATCCTAGGTCATTATATTTTCATTTCCGGAAAGTGACATTATGTTATATAAACATACATAAATAACGTTAATTTTATCTGATAGTTGTTTAAGTTTATAATATTATTAACAATAACAACACTAATTTTTTAGAATGAATTGCCTTCATAAATAATTTCCCACTGAACAAAGTGACAAATAATGAGGGAAAAAGATAGGTGTGGAATGGCAATATTGGAAGACTGATAAAGTCCAAAGGGTGAAATTAAATTGGAGAAGACTCAGCAGGATATGGGACATCTGAAGGAGATTAAAGATGGTGTTAGTTCTTTGACGAATCTCTCACACGCTTTCCTCATGGAGATTACTTCAACGCGATTCTAATTTTATTACTAATTACTGTTTTCTACCCTGTTAAAAGGGAAAATATACTTACAAATAATACATATAATAATTATTTTGGCTCTTTTTATAAACTATAAACATATACTCTTTAGAATAGGACCTATTAATAATATCTTGATAGTAAAGAAAATGATTTATCGTAAAGTAATTGTAAATGTAAGACTGTAATTAAATTATACATCATAGAAACTAAATATCATATCAAAAATATGGTGGGATCACTTTTGTGTTTTTATGTATGTGTCTCGTGTTGCTTTAAATTAATTATCATTTATACAATGTGATCAACTGCGAATATGCACTATGGTATGCTGCAGTGTTGTTTACGCTTTGCCGAAACTATTCTAACCGTGCTAAAACTGGCTCGTGTCTCGTGTGTTGAGGCTAATCCCAATACAAACCTTGTCAGGTGACTGTCAATCACCAAAGCTCACCTTCTCTCAAACCCGATTAATGATCAACATCAGCCTCTGCTTGGTTTCAATATAACTACAAGGTAGGTTTATAACGAGTGAATTTATATTAGGTTTGATAAATAACTTTGTTTACATGTTGTTTAATATCACCTAAAACTCCTACTAAAACTGTAAATAATGTAACAGTATGCATTACAAACAGTTTTACTCTTGCATGCAAACAATAATTTAATATTAATGCAGTGGTAAAAGGTTAAATTATTTTCATGGGTTTTATAATTTGTGTCATATTTAAGGCATATATTCTTTTGGTAATATGATTCAAAACATTCATCCACCCATACAGCCATACCAATATACAATGAAAGAGGTGTCGACTATGACATCAACAGTCTTCCAACGCAAAAAACTGAACCGATTGCCCCGAGTTGTGCATGAATGTAACAACTATAGATATGAGTTACGTGCCCTTTACTTATTAAACTCCGCTCGGGCCTTTTCCTTATGTATTACAATATCCGATGGTATAAGTATGATTTTAGTACAACTTTCTTACTTTTGAAATATTATTAAATATTTGTATAACAAATTTTGCAAATAAAATATGTAGCACCAAACAGAACAAAACAATAAAAACATGATGATTAAATTTTATTGCCAAACTTGAGTGTTAATATCCTATTTATCTCTTTTTTATTTTGCAAAAAATTAAAAATCTTACCGTCCATTATAGTGTTTTATCTTTGCTTTCCACACTTTGGTACTGATTTTTTTAGCTTTGGCAGAAGATATAATTGAAAATGTAGTCAAAATTTACTAGACAAATTTATTGAATATATTAAGCACATATTATTACAAAAATAATATTATTAAACATATTTTGAAAAGGTTAAAGTTTTTCAAAAAAATAAATGTTGATTGCTTTAAGGGTAACTAATTAAATTGTTTTGCTGTTTATATTAATGCAATCTTTGACTCGCCGAAGGTTAAATATTGTTATGAAAAAACTGAATCTTCTGAATTCAAAATTAATGCCCAATTATCTTTTCAAAGAAAGCTATTATAAAGAGTTTTATAAATGTCTGTAATTGCTTTAGATAACATTTATTAGAGACGAACTTCTATGAAATAGAAAGAATATCTTATTAGGTGTGCTTGCAATTCAAAATCTCCCAGAAAACGTTTATTATCTTTAGGCACATCACCAACGTAAATTATTAAACGACGAATAAAATTGTGTTTGAACAATATTATATAAACGTTATCAAATACAATTTTGAACTAACCATTAAAATAAATGCTACTTTTGGGATATTAAATATAAACCTAAAATTTCCCAAGTTTTTACAATAATAGTGTAATCTTTACTAAATGTTTTGCGTAGAACTATGATATTGTGACAGTAATATGCCTACCCCAGTAATAATTTTGATCTTAATTTATATTACATTTTAAGAAGGAACCGAAACTTAAAATACGTAATAATAAGAAAAGGTAATGAAGTGAAACATTTATAAAAAACATTTTATTTACTTGTGAAATCTTACTCCTAATTACTCATACTATGTGCAGTAATTGATTCTAAACAGTTAGTTATTTTATGTAATTAGCAACTTTCTTCTGTTTATTGATTCTTGGTTTGATCTCACTGTATTCTTGGCAAAATGTTGACGGATGAATTTACTGATCTTTTGAGAAAATTACATTCGTCTTAGCATTAAACACAAAATTAATTATTTTCAATAATTTTTATTACAACAAAAAACAGATTACTTTTATTAATGATTTAAAATGAGATTAAAAAATAAAGGGTAATGGACCATTATTATATAAATTCAACGACTGGCTATTCTTAGCTAATATAACCTACTTTTAAGAAAAGAAAATACGAATTAGGTTATAAATAAGTTGCTGTACTTCCGCAGAGTAATAATTTTAAACTTTAATCAGATTGAAAACCAAGGTTATTATTTTATTAAAAATAATAATAAAATGAATGACTCTTGAACAGTTTATGAACTCCACTACAAACTAATTAATAAAGGTTTATTGTTTTTCCTGAATTACAATCCACGTTTGTCTCCTCCTAGCTAAATTTTGACGGTTATCCATTATTTTAGTTACTTGGAATTTTAGTTTTAGACAACTTGTTTGCATAATCAATTTCAAAAAATGAAAAATAAATAGTCTATTACAACTAGTGGAAATAGAGGTATTAGATGTACAATTTAATGGAAGCTGGAATCAGACTGCGTCGATTTCCCGAACATTAAGTTGCGAAATGCTGCTGTCGATTGTTTGAAAACATGTCAACTAACCAGCGTTGGATATAGAGACATTCAGCACCAATTATTTTTAGTCGAACGTTTAGTCAGATTTATTTTACATGTTTCCAAAGCAGTAAAGCAATTCGGTTATAAGTATATACAAGAGAGCCAGCTGTATTACTTGAAAAATAATGACGGCATAAAAGCAACTATTCTGGGGTTTTGTTTTAGCGAATGTTTTTGGATATTTGAAATTTGGTAATTGCAGATATTTTCCAAATATGGTTGCCAACTTCAAATTTATATACAAACCCCCAATTTGTATTTTATTTTTATAACTTAGACTAAATAGAAGACCTTTTTACTTTATTATTATTTTCTTCTAAACATAATGGATGAGGAGATAATGGCTGAATATTTTCAACTTGTTTATATTAAAAATGAATTTACGTTTGTGTAATAAATTTTCAAAAGGTGTTTTTATGTATAGAATTAAAATAAATAAATTAAAAGATTGAATTAAAGACAAGGATATTTAAAGCGAAATTTATTCTTTGTTTAGCATAAAAGCGGTTTTCTTTGTTGAACAACTAGGAATACACAAATATAAGAACAGTTTAATCGGTTTCTATAAATCCAGTCTAGGAATAATATAAACCATCCCATTAAAATGTTTAATAACAGAATTAAAGGTTAGGGATGTTTTACATTAAAATGCAAGAACAGATATTTCGCTTTGCAATTCATGTAATAATGCAAATTTGTTTTATAATTTTAAAAGTGACAATTTGTAATTACAATATTATAAATAACAAGTAAAGTAAGACCCGGCTTATTATTAATAGTTCATACACTTTTATTGAGGTGTTAGCAAAGTTGATTACAAACCTGTCACAATAGGGGACCTGTGACGAAACCGAACAAATACACGTTGAATATACAAAGCCTCTAAGAGGTGTATAGACTCTGTGGACGAGATCACTATACTGGCTGGTTGAAGCGTGTGACTGCCTTCTCGAGCATTTAATTAAACGAAAACACGAAGAAAAATAAGGAACGGAGTGTAAATAACAGGAGAGTGACTGAAATCACACGATGGGGCTTAGCGTTTAGAGCTTTTATATTTTATTCATCCCTTGTTCTCCGCATGGAAACATATGATAAGACAGAGTTTGTTTTAAAGTGGCCCATCTTTACTCGGATTTCCTCTAAAATTATTGCATATTTCGAATATAAATATAATGTTACCGTAAGTAAGTCACAAGAAACCGAGTAATCGAGTATAGCAAGGGTAAATACTTACACAGTATTTATCGATTTGAAATCAAACATGTAACAATTTCAGGAAACGTGTTTAATGCTCAAATAAAGTATTTATTAAGAAAACTGTAACGTGTTTTTGGTTTAAAATCTCCCCAATATCCCCACGAAACATTTTAAGGTGGAAGATACAGAGGCTAAGCTTCTGACTGAGGTCAGTGACCGGGTTGAACCAGAGTCATCATGTTACGACATCAACGGTAGCGAGGCTGATGGCTGAAATTCAAGGTATAAAGGCCAAAGTAAATGCAGTTAAAAATTCCTAAATTTTATTATGTCGTGAATCTTACTCAATCTATATTACGCCTTACTCTTGATCTTATGCCAGCAGGGCCGGAAGATGATCTTCCTAATAATATTGGATGTAATCAGTATAGTCAGTATTGTATAATCCGTATATGAAACAGTACTGATTTGTTAAGCATTACCTTTTAACACTAGTCTGACACTCAAGACGGTAATATGAGAAACGTTGATATGAGGAAGTCGATTTTGATCAATTATATCGGTCATTATTAGTCTTAATAAGGCAATGCCTGTATAATGTTCCATCAAGTAAAAGTTTGATCGATCGAAATCCATTGACTTTAACTAATACATTATTTCTTACATTATACTAACGACACTGTATTAGATTTCATGTAATTATAAATATGTTTTATAGTGTTACAATTCTTTTAATGCAATAATACCTAATTATGTATCATGCTTAATGTGTTTAAACAACAGTTGTGACTACTGGTACATTAACTGAAATAAACTTACACAGGTGTAAATACAATATTATGAAATAGCAGAATTGAAAGGCTGTGCAAAATTTAAAATGTTTCTGAGCTTGAGTAACTGTCTTGTTGATCTCTTAATTCGTTAATTTGATTACTGTTTATTTTCTGCGAAAGGGAATTCCTGATTCAGACTCCGAGTTAAGTTAAACAGAATTCGTCTGGAAAAGTATTTTCATAAAAATATCTAGAAGTAGTAAAAATATAAAAATTGTATGTTTCAGATAAAAGTGTTTCATTTTTATGTTGTGTTGATACTGAAAAGTCTGAAAAAATATAGGCATACTCAACAATGTTGTTTATTGTTAAAGTCACATTTTTTTAAAGTTATACAACTTTTCTTATAACAAATGATATACTTTTTAAATAAATGAGTTTTGAATTTTGAAATAAAGTTTATGAGAACCAAACTCCTTCGTAAATCTGCTACGTAAATGTTTCTATGACGAAATAAAACGCAGGTATACTGATTTATTATTTAGAACAGAACAAAAGAGTTTATTATTAGTGAAAACTAGTGGCTTGAAGGGGCGGCAGCCCCTACAACCTTGCTCCGATTTCGATATTTTTACTCTTTACATACTGAGACAAATAAATATAAGTAGGAACAAATGTAATTTCGTAAACAAAGTAAACACTTAATCACATGTTTTAACGTAAATAAAGCAAACGTGTTTAAATCCCCATGCTTTTCTTATGGGGTTGTTTTACGTTATTTCTCGTTTGCTGATAACCTGTTGGAAATACTGCGTTTTTACCCGAGTTCCTGGGATCGAGACCTTCAATTTAAGCCGTCCCCCATTATCGTGAAATTTGCCAAACTCCCACAATTTTGACTTATAAACTTCGCTTACATAATTACATATAAATATATATAAAATGACACAAACGTAATTTAATTACTAGTCTATACATTACTAGTTTATACACTACGACATGAATGTAAAGACGATGCAAACCGGATGATTGCACTGGTCAAATTTGTATTTTCATTAAAAGGAATTATTACTCGAAAGCAAGAGTAATTTTTTGGGTATATGATTACTTCCAGTCTGTGGATTAATCTTTGGTATTACAGAGATCTTTCCAGGAAGTGACCTGGTGCTGGAGTATCTCTAAGAACCTGTGCTTGTGAGCAACACCCGTGTGTGAGCTGAGCGTTGTCTGTGTTTATAGTATGTTCATTGACTCTTTAAAACAAATTTGAAAATATTTGGACAAATTTTCAGCACTCCTAAGTATAATTTGAGAGTCAATACGAGGAGAGGGAACAAAGCCTAAGCCCTAGTGAGTATATTGAGAAATGAATCCAACCAATAGAGTGCGAACGCATACATGTATATCAATCTATTACAATTTTACCGCTCAAAAATATTTTAGAGGGTTATGTTGACCTTGGAGGTGCCGGATTACTTATTAGGGTGGCGGTTATTGCAAAAATTCGACTTTCCAATGGAAATTTACTGACCCAAGTTACTGTCAAGGTGAAGTTTGAAAGTCAACAATATGTAAAAATTCTGGGCAGAAGTTTGATTTCAATGTGAAGGAATGAGGAGAGAATGCGGTTGTTGGTACAACCACCAAGCACAGAATAGAATACAGAGAACCCCATACCGTCAATAGCAGTAAGCAGGGTTGACGCCATGTCAGTCATCTTCGATGGGTATAGAAACGTTGTTGGGCCAATAAATGTGTAGTTCTGTAAACGTTGCTCGCCTTGATAACACCGTCATTTGAACCCCTTAGGATGGGACAAAAATTACCAAATTGTATTAATAGGTAGGTGGATATTGAAGGAAGGCAACAGTGTTCGTATAAAGTGTATAAATCGTCCGAACGAGATTAACCGTATGAAACGTAATTTACAGTCAAAAAGTACCTCACTTAAGATAAAGTGCATATTTTTTGGACTAATCACAACAACTGTAGTTGTTTTCTTGGAAGGATGATAAATTGAGGTTGAGTTTGAAAATATTAAATCCTCTCGGGTTTCCATTGGGGCTACAGTTATTAATTACTAGTAGTTCTTTTTAAACACAAATGTGTTTTTACATTGTTAGAATTCTTTTGTAAAACATATTGGTTAAAATGTACGGGTAAAATAAAAATTAATAATTTAAAAATCAAATTTTGCTTGCAGATTCTTTGTTATTTAATATAACACTATGGTGAATAAATAATTTATCTTTTGCCTTTATTTTGTTTTTACAAAAACTTTAAGCTAATAGTTTTTGTAAAATAACAAAATAAAACAAATGTGTAAATACAATGAGAGTCAGCGGTACAAATACCTAAATTATTACCATTGGATGTTTATTGTGATACATATACTACTGAATAATGTGTGGTAAGGCATATTAGAACTATCAAGTTGTTTTTGTGTTTCTATACGCCAGTGGCGTTTTTTAACGTTTTGATAGGAAACAGTTCAAACCCTAGTCTTGTTACTATCTAAGGTCGACCTGTTCCTAGAAAGTTAAAATAGAACATTTCTTAGTGGGCTCGCAGTTACCGTAATTATTATTGAGACGCAATCTCTCGTATTTTAAAATATTGTTATAAGTATAGTGTTTTAAATTTAATTACATTAAAACAAAAACTTAACTAATATACTTGGATTGGGTTTACTGCCTAGCCACCTATCTTGTAGGATTAAAAGGAAACCTCCCAGAAAAGCATTTATTTAAATATAGAATTTTTAGTAAAAAAGTTGTTTACATGAGTGGGTTGTACTTAGTGCATTACAGATAATGGTTTCTATTAGGGGTTTACACATAGTGCATTAGTCTTTCACAGAATGTACAGGCGGAGCAATTAATTGTTCTCAATGTTAGGTATTGTACTGTAGGTTGGATATATACAAGTTTAATGCGAATAACTAGGGCAGAAACGAAACGTTAGATTAAAGTATTGTTTTACAACATGTTTTTATTTTTTAGCGAATTTCCCCTATAGGGAACAAGCTATTACCGTAGGTCTCATGGTAAGACTTAAGCCCGAGACCATGATAACTTTTTGTTTTGAGGTCCCCAGATGCCAAAAACACTATTCGTTCAAATTTATATATATATATATATATGTGTCCGTTAACACGATAACTTGAGTAAAAAACGTCCGATTTTGATGAAATTTGGCTCGAATGTGTAAAATAACATTCATGACTTTAAGTTCGAAAACCAGAAAAATCGGACCATGGGAAGGGGGGTTTATGGGGGTTTTAAATTTTCCAAAAATTAGTTTTTTGCATTTTTCACCATAAAATTTTTAAAAAACTTAATTTTGGTTTTGGCCATGTTATAGAGCTTAAAAAAACAAATAAATTAGTATTTTGAATTATTAACCTAGGTTAAGTGGTTGCGGAGAAAATCCAAAAAAAACTTGCTCATAAAATCTCCCATGTTAATCTTATGGGAGAAAGGTTTTTTGCTTTTCCTCAGTTTATTTTAATGTAAACTTCACATTTGCTTTTACCAATCTGTTCAGTTCCACAAAACAATAATTTTGGTGTTTAAATTGTGATTCTACGCCCAACCGTTGCAGAGATATTCGAAGGGCTAAACACAGTACGTTGTCCAATGTTATCCTTATGGAGAATAAATAAAATTTGATATCTCGATTATTTATGAATGTATGTTGATGAAACTTGGTATGTGGCTTCAAGTAGTACTGGTATATTGATATTTGCACAAAAAATTGATTTTTTGTTGATTATTTCCGTAGCAGCAAACCTGCGTACTCAGCCCCCATGTTATTCTTATGGAGAATATGTAAAATGTAATTACTCCCTTAATTATGAACATAAATTAATAAAACTTGGTATGTAGCTTCACTTGGTTGAGTTATATTGATAATTATATAAAAACCCATTTTTCTGTTCCTTGTTGCAGCAAACCTGCTTTCTCAGCCCCCATGTTATTCTTATGGAGAATAACTAGAATGTTATATATCGCTTATTTATGATTGAATGTCGATGAAACTTAGTATGTGGCTTCGCCTAGTTAAATTCTATTTATATTTGTATAAAAACCAATTGTTTCTGTTCCTTGTTTCAGCAGACCTACATACTCATTACCAATGTTATTCTTATGGAGAATAATTAAAATCGCTTATATGTGAATGTATTTTTATGAAACTTGGTTTGCGGCTTTATGTGGTATTAAGACATATATTATGCATTGGAAATTCGCTGAGTCCGCAGGTTTGCTGCGACGGTGGTATTTATTAGGTAATGCTAATGGAATCCTACTGTGATATAAAGCAAACAACAAAATTTTAATCGAGTCTCAGAGTCTCACTTAATTGATAAGGAAAGAAGACAGAGTAATGCCATCACGTTTTGTCCGAGCTTGACTGGCTCTATTGTTGATCTCAAAAGTTGGTCCTTTGGTTATACAATACTTAAAAGAAAATTTTAACAGGATGCGGGCTTTGTGTACATTTTGATCTTAGAACTTGGAAGGTTCTTATTTTGAATTATAATGAGAAGATGAAATAACTTGTTATGTAACCTTGTTAGATGACATCTCGTTTACGATTTTACAATAGCAAGATTATGGATCCTGATTATTGAGGCCGTATTGTTATATTGAGTAGGGAACATGTTGCAGGTCACTTAAAAACAAGTTGACAAGCCAAGCGTTTTATGTATTACTGTAGCAAAAGAGATTTATGCAAATAAACAATAATAAAAAAAGGTACTTTGGTATTATACGGATGCCACCCTTATACAGCGCGCTGCGGCAGTTATGTTAGGATGGGTTATCATAAAAATGATTGTAGGATTTTCCTTGTTTCGTTACAAATCGAATGATACCTGATGAGTCATACTTCAGGCCGCCAAACCCCTCCAAATAGGCCAAGGTCAGGTCGTTGACTGGAGCGCGCGCATCACCTGTCACCGCCTGTATCTGGGTCAGTGTCATGAGTGATTTATTGCCGTACTACGTTACATTTGTTTTCATAATGAGTGACGTTCTTTTGGTGTGGGATTTACCTCGAAATGAAGAGGAAACCGTACGTATTTTTATGATAACCCATCCTAACATAACTGCCGCAGCGTGCTGTATATTTGGCGGAGTACATGTGGCGATCGGGTGTGGGTGCTAACGGCGGCGACGCATTCAACACGATCCTAGCGGAACATCGCTGCCTTTTGGGAGGCACAACACAATGACCGCTTATCAGAATGATGTAAAATTTGTATAGTAAGTAAATAAAAGTACGTTTTTTTCGAATTATGTATTTATCCTTTGTATCCGGTAAAAATTTAACCTCCAAAAATAGTGGCATCCGTATAATACCAAAGTGCCTAAACAAATTTGAACAAATTTAGTGATGATAATTGTTAGCAGTCCCCGCTACCTTGGCAGATCCTGTGCGTGTGTTTTATACTTTGAAGTCAACACAAAACACAGATTGGAAACGATCACAAACACAGATAACACACGTACGTTACTATCCGAAAATCGAGCCCCTCTGATGGTAAATTAAAGTTTCCCTGGATTATCAAAAACAACTCGCTTCAGCAGGGTTTATGGCTGTTTGACTGAGCGTAGGCGCTCCAAAAGATACATTTAAATCTTACACTACATCTAATTAAAGACTTTATTCTCTCATTAGGCCTGCTGATGTTCATTAAGACCGATTGAAATCGATTACCATGACCCATCTAACATTATTTATCTCAGTATTGTAAGAAGTAATAATTCATATTCCATGCTCAGTCATTGTAAAAGGTAACATTTCCTTTATAACTTGTTTGTACAGTGATATTTCAATTATTAGCTATTTATTGAAATCAATAGATCTTCGGAGAACCGCAGTCTATATATCGGTACTCGACCTTTAGATACTCCAAACAACGTTGAACTCTGTAAATAAATCATTAGGTAAAAGGCTTGATACGAAACGTTAGGTATTTGTGTGTGCGCGGGAGTGGAGTGCGTGGTCGAGTGATGTAGTTAGTTTGGATGTTTGTTTTGTAAACACTCACATTGCTTCGTAAACATTCAGGCTACAGTTATCACTACACTGGCGTTTCGCGCACATTACTTTTAACTTTTTTTTGTTGAGATAAATTTGTCTTAATTTAAGTAACAATATTAGTAATTTACACACTAAAATGGATCTTAGTCTTAACTGATTTCTATACAGATTTTATTTCATAAGACTAAGCGCTTAAAGGTTCCTAAATTGTTATTATGCAACACGAAATAAAAGTAAAACATCATACACTATTAATATATTGCTAAATAGTATTACAACATATTCGATTGAAAATATGTTATACTAACACATTTAACTATAAATCAGAGTTGAATATATTAGTTAAATAGTTATTCATCAAATAAATAACAAGACAAACCTGAGCTAAAATATGTAAATAAAATATTTCCATGGTTTTTTGTATCTTCTTACTTCTTGGTTTGTCTCCCATGTATCACCCAAACGATCAGTTCACCTGTACACTCATTATAATTCTGCATTCACCTGTTTAATGAGCTTAGTTAACTTGATTATGTTAACTAATGTCTAGCAACTAACTAACCATTTGCTAATTTGCCTAAATTAAACTGTAATGGCACATATTCATAGTGTGCGTGTAATATAATTAATGGTTCATTTATAACTTTGAACTAAACTGTTGTGGGAACATTGTGTTTTTAATAATGATACTTACTCGTCATATGTTCTGTTGAAAAGTAGCATTTGGTGTGATAATGTTTATGTTCTTTATAAACATTCTACAATGATTATAGCTATTATATACATGATTAAATTATATCGTTCAATAATATGTTTCTTTTGAATATTTAATAGTAAATTTACACTTATGTTGTGGGTGTCAGGCAATATTTATGATTATTGAGATTTTATGTTGAGAGATTACGAATTTTCAGCTCTGCGTAATATTTTGTGACTTGCATGATATTTAATAAGAGAAAATAATATGGAGAGTATCTCTTATCAAAACAAATCCTTAAATTCGTAACTGTGTTAAGGAGCGGTGAACAATCAATAATGTAAAACAACTTTTTTTAAGCTTAACATCTGGTCAAAACTTAAATGGATATGGTTTATACACACCCATAACCACAAATAAATTCTTTTACATCACACTGAAAAGTAGTAAAACTTATAAAATACAAGATAAAGTAATTCTTATTCTATGAATACGATATTCCGTTTTGAATGCTCTTATACACAGCCTCGTTTTTTGCACTGGTTTTGTACATTATCATATCTTTATACATTTTGCTAGTTGCAGAACTCATAGGTGAATCATTATAACATTATTTTAACTAGAGCCATTGTTATTGTTTTCATCATCATAGCAACATCGCCCCACACACGCAGTGTTGGTGTGGAAGCCAATTCCAGATCCCAAGTCTGTCAGGTGACCCAATCACAGGACCTTGCCACAGTTAAGCTCGAAATTCTAATTAACAATCTACAACACCGATTGTAGTGAAGGTTGTTTGTTCTGTTACCCAACGATTTATAACAATATGGTGCTTGTTAAACATAGATGCCAAATACTAATTGCGAAATGTAACTGGATGCTTAACTGGCTACAAAATGTATTGCCTGTTTTTCTGATGATTCTAAGACTACTAAGTAATACCGGTAATTATTTTGTACAATCGTTTACCTTGTAACTAATATAATACTACGATAAATCATTAAACATTAGTAAAATTTTGGCTTTTGACAACTGGTGATAGGTTATCTACATTTTAGAATTTATAACCTGATAGAATGTAAAGGACAAACATACTTTTTCATCCCAATTTGTAAAAATTAGGTATTTTAAATTTTATTGGTACAAGGTTTTAAGAATACAGTTTGGACCTAAACAGTAATGAGATTATTTTGGAACCCAACACAGTTTTATATCATACGAAAATATTAACAATTATATTTACGTTTTCTATACTACATAGAATTACATGCATTCTGCTTTATGACTTTATAATACTGCTTTTATAATACTACTTTATAATACTACTTTATAATACTACTTTTTTCTGCTTTATAATACTCTGACATGAATAATAGTAAATTACATTGAATTATTTTTTGTTCAAAAAACCATAACCAATAGTATATAAGACTGTAGAAAATAAATGGTCAAACAAATTTTGAATACAGTTACGCGGTGAAAAAAAATAGCTAATGAAATTTAAAATGAATATTGAGTGTATATTATTGTTTTATAAAACATAAAACTAAGCTTTTTATTTATTTTACAGATATTTATTTTATTTAATACTTATTAAATTTTTCGTTTGGTTTTTACAAGCACTTGCTAACTATTCAAAGTCTGGCGGTTAACATCGTGCTCGTAATTATAATGGAAGACTTGAAACGTGTGATGAATGAAGAAGCTCTTAAAGTAAATTAACGTTAATGTGACTGCCTTCTTCTTGGGTGCTTCTTGAAAATAAACAGTTTTCACTAAAACACTTTAACAATCTCTCAGCAATACACTACACTGAACTAATTTTCCTCAAAATATATTTCATATAACATAATACACATTAATATGTTTGTGGTCCAAAAACATGAAATGTCATGGTCATTTATTATTTTTGGAAATGAACATTAATTTGTAAATCAGGTAGCTATGACGGAAGTGTTAACAATTAACTTGATTTATTATATCCGTGATTACAGACTTCTATTAGATAAGTACACGAGTCAATAAAATATTTAATACGATTTAAGGAAAAATTATTGGTTTATTTTACAAATTGGTATTAAACATAACTATATTTACTTTCTAATGAGCCCCATATTTAACTTTAAATTGCGGTCATATTGTTCTTGGATAATAAATTACATATTACAAAATTATGTTTAAATTATAGTTGTAAGAGTATATGTTTTTTTTTAATTTAGAGGATATATATTTTAAAATTTATTGTGACGGCTAATTAAATAAATTTATCAGTGTTTGAAAACATTCATAACCTTTAAATTATGTTCATCGAAAAAAGTTAGGAGACATGGATGACAGCAGCACTTTTCCATCGATGAAAGTTGTCCGGTGTTTAAAACGAGTTCTGGAGTCAAGTTCAGTGAAATCGTAATATCCCACATTGGAATTTTTATCCATAATAATAATTATTAGTATCAGATATAATTATGCGAGATGCAATAAACTACGTCTCACAACACTACAGGTGTAATTTTAGATGTGTGTTTTAATTTAACTTTGGCATGTCGATTTAGCAAAATAATAATCTGGTAAATTATTATACGTTTCTGTACAATCAACTAGCCATTATGCTATTAAGAATAATACAATTGAAACGTGATAATAAAACTCTCAATTAAGGCTAAGCCAAATACTATTCATCACAAATGATTAACATTAATTAAGAAGGATTGGTTAATGTAAAGGTCAATTAAGAATAAAGCTCTGATTAATATAAAAACTTAAGTGGGTTAAAATATTAATCATATTATACTTAGTTTAAAAACCTTAGCTTTTTATTGGCACTATGTTTCAGTTAGATTACTCAAAATTAGAAACCATTGTAAGAATTACCATATTTAACCACAGATAAAGGAATTTAAAATATGGATTCCTTTATCCGTGATCTAACATAGACCTAATTCTATCGTGCACACTGATCATGTCCATGCCTGTTTGTTTAAATTGTGGCTGCGGTTTACAAAATAATTACAAATGTTATGTGCAACCTGAGTCAGGACATAATGGGTAAACATCACCTAAATGTAACACAAGAATGGAAAACATCCTAATACGTTTTGAAAGCGTACCCTGTAAAATTATATCTTCTCCGTCCAGTAGAAAATATAGTTTTTAACGTGAACATACTTGATTCGTTTTGTTTTACATCATATAATGTCGCAATGAAAATTAATCCAACAGTTGTACATGTCCTCCATTGTTCAACTGTCATAATAATGAAATTGGCCGTTTAGAAGGTGTATATTGAGACATATCTCATGAGATTTTATAGCACTGCGTTAAAGTGAAGCTATCACCCAGAGTGCACAATCGTCCAATCCGCAGTAACAGCGACGTCCGCTCACGAATAAACGTTTACTCTGACAGTTGTAAAGGGCTGGAGACTTTATAGTGTTTGTTAAGAGCTCTATACTTCTGTATGTGTCAACAATGGTCAGTTTAGCTCTGTTACAATAAAAGCCAGTGAAGATATGATAGTAGCATTCACTTGAAATTTTCTTGAAGGTTGTTTTGTTCCATGTAATATCTAATACTCTAATAATATTGATATGATAACCTTCTAATGTATCATTGGTCTCATTGAAGAAAACATACACACCTTATATTATTTTATACACGTCAATGGGTTGCATGGCTCGGTAACAGCACACAACCTTTCTCATACCCTACGGTATGTCTTATTTACTTAACCCAAACATTTACTTGACATGACCCAGTTGCAACAGGAGTACATGAGCAGTAGTATCCGGGGAGTACACGCCACCACCTGTAGCCAAGTTTGTTCCAACAACACCGATGGCCCGTGGCAGTAGTCGCTGTCAAGCATTACTGCAAACATTCGAAGAAACTCTATATTGTAGGGAATTTAAAAATCCATTCTCTGTAATGATAATTTTGGTAAAACTTAATTTTTGAAAAAACATTACAATATGGTTGGCTTCAATGTAAAATTTTAATTAACAATTTATAAAAAAGTTAGAAATAATAATTTTGTATTGATTAACAACAAATATAAATTTAAATACTAACCAAGCTTTTATTACCTACATGTTACATACAATAAATACGAGTAGAAAATTTTGTAACATTTCGTTTATTTTTCAGAAAAATTTAACCGATGGAATCCGATTTTCCTGGCCATCATATGGAGTAAAAAAATAAACAAAAACCGTTTCCAGATCATGTCCTACATTATTTAAGTATCGCACGTGTTATATTTACGTTTACTAAACGTTTATTTAACTAAACTTGTAATAAAGTACGCCTTATCTCTACAAAATGAGTTTAACTGTACATTCTTATAAAATGTTAAATATGTTACTACTCTCACTGGTCACTGATAGGCCCAGTTCATCTTCATTTGACATTGAGATTTTAGTTAGTATTGTAATTTTACATAATGTTTCACTGTAGAAACAAGCAAGAAGCTAAACAAGAAATATTTTTGGGTTTTTAAAGCGAATTAAGTGCATACTAATAAGGTTTTGATAAAACTATAAAGAAAAGTAATTTTATTTTTAAGTATTTGCAGCTCAAAAGGGGCAAGATGTTGTATTTACATGACAGAAATCTACCATTATATTATTACTGTGTATTTATTACGGCTAAACTAACGTAAAATTAAGTTGGTACTTAAACTGCAGGAATGTTGAAAGGAAAGTCACGATCCAAACGAACAGTGAAGTTTGTAATAAGTATATGCTAGTGATTTTATGTATTGAATGTAAACGCAGTGATCTCTATACTGTATCTTTATTAATATTATTTTAATCCTTGCTAATTAATATTGTTATTATACTTATATTAGTATTATCAGTACTTACTTCATTGTTACCGCCAGAAACGTTCAGTTTAACTGCAAATTGTGTCATAATACTTGTGCTGATAAATGAGTCCAGTCTGTTGACTAATGTCCTGAAACTACATAACTAACTAATGCTCATTTGCCTAAACTATATTGTAATGGCGCACATTAATAATGTGACTGTAGTCTAATGTAGGGCTCATTTGACTAAACTGTGATGAAAGCACTCAGGTGCACTGGTTTATAATGGTGTATACTATAAAATTATTATGAGTAGATCAAAATTAATCTTGCTGCAAGCATTTGGATGTGTGTTTATACCCCTACTAAACAACGGTTATAACAATCTGAGGTACGTGAAGATATCTACGCTATAATAAGTTGGATGTTGTACATTTTTAAGTAGTTAGTTTTCTGTCTAAATAGCCGATTTTTCTAGGTTATTTTTGGGAAATAACTAATGTTTAATTCTGCTTTTAGAATTAAAAAATCAGATTCTTTATTGCCATTGATCAAAGTCTTAAATTTAAATAGGCGTTGTGCACATTTGGGATAAAAGATTAACATAATTTAACTATAAATATTACTCAATTCTAACCGTTGAATCTAGATTCGCTATGTAAATTGATACATCTTAAGTTTCTCTTTTACTGTTGACTTTTGTTGTATCAGCTGTAGTATATTGCTTATTTACAATTCAATGTTTTTATTCCTGAAGGTAATGAAGTATGAAATAAAATGGTTACTTAGTGCTATGTTTACTGAAGTTATCTTTATTATTTATTGTATATAAAACTATCTAGCAGCACAAAAAGAACTTTCTATAAGCCACGATTAGAAAGCCAAGATATAAGGACTTACATTAATAAGTGGCTTATGTAAGAGATTCAGGCAGATTTTTGTTGAAATTCCACACGGTTTATTTTAAAATAATTGCCTCTAAGGACTAGCCTGTTGAGGAATGTACAGAGTCGTTTAGCCTCTTGTATTATGTTTGCGTATGTCCTGCCTGGTGTGGAATTCATGTCAAATAGTTTTAGTGTAAATTAAAACATTGTAAATGTAAAGGTTAATGACTGTACAAAAGCAAATGTGTAAATTAAAATTTGGTTCATAGTACTCCACAGGCCCAGCCACCACCATTGTGCGGATGATATTCTTTTGTAGCAAAAGATTGATATGAATGTGATACGAGTGACCCCATGTAAATATACCGTATTTACGAACTGTACGTACTGCAGATGAGAGTGAAAAAGTGAGTTAGTTTTAAATACTCAGGACTAACAAGACGTTTTAATTCCCAAAAAAGTATGTAGCTCTTAAGAGTTTTTTTAAAGAGATTGTTAATATGAGATTTCCAATATAGCTTGCTATCAAGATAAATGATCCGCAGTTTTACTGATTGATCATTTTTGCTTTTGGGCAAGAGAGAAAATTTTGCTTTGGGGTTAGACTTAGTACCCATACAGAACCTTGTAGAGAACCTCTGTACACAGATAGCATTACGAGGTCCAGTGCAACAGGTTCATTAAGTTCATTATAATAATGTTCAAAATACAAGGAGACAAAAGTTTATCCTCATGCAAAAATCACAATAGGAGTCGTAAGAAAGGTGTAACAATAATGTGTATGAGATAGAGCTGAAACCAATCAGTCTAGTATAATTAATTGAATTTATAATCAGGTACTGGCATTCCCAATTCACCTTTACACAGTTAGCGAACATTAAGTGTAATTAATATGTAAAAATAATGTAGTGTTGTGATTACAAATAGTTTTCAAAGCGTACTTTATAAACAAATAAATTTAAGTAATACAACTTTAATCAACTTTACTGCATGCAGTGTTATAGTATAGCCTAATATTATATCCAGATATGCTGCATTTTTATAACTAACCAGTTCTTTGTCTCTTTGTATATTCAATATGAAAACAAGACAACAACTGCAAACTCGTACAGAGCAAGTTATGTGTGAAAGTTGTGTGTGTAAGTTGTGTGTGTAAGTTTAGTTATGTCTCTGTACAGTTTATAAATAAGTTTAAAAAAACTTTACATTTACGAGGGTTTTTGACCCTCGTTGCAGTAAGTATACTAAGTAGTAAATATATCCACAACCTCCCCAAATATCTATAAATCTACATAAAAATAACAAGTGATTGCATTTTATAACAAATTATTGTTACAGGAGGGACAGTGAAGTTAAAGTTTTAAATGAAATATTTGTAACGAATTAGCATCGTTATATTTCAGATACCTTGTATCTGTACTCAGTGTGATCATTTTGAATCAAATTTAAAATCCAAGCCTAGTCAGGTGACAATGTCAATCACTAAACCCTGTCCAAAGTTAAGACTAGAATCCCAATGAATAATCTATAACATCGGGGTTTGCTGCGATTATGTTCTGTTACATTTAGAAAAATAACACTATGTTTTTGTAATGGTAAGATATCTACCAAATGCAAATAATGTGTTAATGCAATCTTGCAACTTTTTAATGAATATTTTGAATGGTTAACATTTTTAGGGTTATAGGACTTCAGGATTGCAAGGATGGTTTTTCTGACATGCCAGACCGGATTTACTACTACTATTGTGTTCACTGTGATTTCTAATTGGTTCATGAATCTATTTACAATTATAAATATGTTATAATTCAAATTTTTATTTTTATAAATAGTAAAATATGTTTTTAGAAAACAGAAACTTCTGCTAGTAAATTTTGATTTTATTAGTATATACTTTCATGTATATTGTATCAACCTCTACATTACAATCTGCACTATCCTACAACTCAGATGCCTACAACTAAATACTATGGAGTTCTATTAACTTTTTTACAAATGTTAATAATAGCCATGAATAATTGAAATGTACATTAGATTGCGAACACGCAAACTGTTAAGAAAAGTTGAAATATAGTGTTATGCTATCAGAATATAAAGTAGGAAATATAAATCCTCCATAAGTTTGATAATTAATGAAACAAATATCATATAACCAAGCTTGTTGGACCAGTGTTCACGTCTATATAAGATGTTTTGTTATTTGGGTATATATGTTTGCTATCGGAAAGTTATCTATTCACACGTATTTACTAAATACGATCTTTGCTGGATTATTTTGACTTTTGACTTAATATTTGTCAATTATAAACGAAGACTTGTAAAAGAATGATGAATGGAGAAAGTAAATTAAAGTTAATTGGACTGGGTACTTCTAAAAAATAAACAGTTTTCACTAAAGGGCTTTTAATCTTCCTCAGCTCATACTCAATACGCTATACCGAGATACCTTTTCTAACATTATGTTCCTGATTTATTAAACCAATGATTTAGTTTAACATTTCTAATCACGTCAACTAAGGAAGAACCGTTACAACATCAATGTTGAATAATAGGTTGTAATGTTAGTGAGTAAAACCCAATCGATGTGTTCTTTGTAGACAATCTAGCTAATTAAGCGATATAAGGCAACCTGCTGATTGGATAACGACCAACTAAAACTTGACTGGGAATTTGAAAGACCTTAGGGGTTTATAATTGTTTAAATCCTAAGACAAATCTTTACGAAAATAGCTTCGAATACGAATTATGACTCAAAATGTTAGTTTCAAACGCTGGGAATAGGCTAGTAGAAATTATATTTGTTCGGTGTTTAAGTAATAAGAAGTAATTAAAATTGTAATACTATATTTTTAGTATTTTCTGAGTGTTCCAGCCATAACGAATATTGTAGTTTTTAAGGTGATAAAAATCAATATATCGCCACGAGAGAGAGAGAGAAAGAGAGAGAGAGAGAGAGAGAGAGAGAGAGAGAGAGAGAGAGAGAGAGAGAGAGAGAGAGAGAGAGAGAGAGAGAGAGAGAGAGAGAGAGAGAGATAGGTATTGTTGCTCAACTATTCCAGATATAACTGGACTTCCTTTCTATGGCCCATGATCAGGTGATTTTTCCTGACTTGTGATTGGTCGATCACCCTTCTCTGAGCAAGAATAACAGTTGTTCTCTAGAAGTCGTGCATACACTTCACAGCTGCTGCCACAACTCTGATATACAGACATGAATGAATACACAGGAGTGAATAATCAAAGTTACTTTCTTAACGGAGAGCGTTGCGCATAGGTTTTAGACACAGAGGAAACTGAACTCTCGTCTCTTGAGTTTTGTAATCTCTGTCTTTTTAGTTAATATTTCTTTGTATTTCCAAATCCTAGGTCATTATATTTTCATTTCGGGAAAGTGACATTATGTTATCTAAACATACATAAATAACGTTAATTTTATCTGATAGTTGTTTAAGTTTATAATATTATTAACAATAACAACACTAATTTTTTAGAATGAATTGCCTTCATAAATAATTTCCCACTGAACAAAGTGACAAATAATGAGGGAAAAAGATAGGTGTGGAATGGCAATATTGGAAGACTGATAAAGTCCAAAGGGTGAAATTAAATTGGAGAAGACTCAGCAGGATATGGGACATCTGAAGGCGATTAAAGATGGTGTTAGTTCTTTGACGAATCTCTCACACGCTTTCCTCATGGAGATTACTTCAACGCGATTCTAATTTTATTACTAATTACTGTTTTCTACCCTGTTAAAAGGGAAAATATACATACAAATAATACATATAATAATTATTTAGGCTCTTTTTATAAACTATAAAAATATACTCTTTAGAATAGGACCTATTAATAATATCTTGATAGTAAAGAAAATGATTTATCGTAAAGTAATTGTAAATGTAAGACTGTAATTAAATTATACATCATAGAAACTAAATATCATATCAAAAATATGGTGGGATCACTTTTGTGTTTTTATGTATGTGTCTCGTGTTGCTTTAAATTAATTTTCATTTATACAATGTGATCAACTGGGAATATGCACTATGGTATGCTGCAGTGTTGTTTACGCTTTGCCGAAACTATTCTAACCGTGCTAAAACTGGCTCTCGTGTCTCGTGTGTTGAGGCTAATCCCAATACAAACCTTGTCAGGTGACTGTCAATCACCAAAGCTCACCTTCTCTCAAACCCGATTGATGATCAACATCAGCCTCTGCTTGGTTTCAATATAACTACAAGGTAGGTTTATAACGAGTGAATTTATATTAGGTTTGATAAATAACTTTGTTTACATGTTGTTTAATATCACCTAAAACTCCTACTAAAACTGTAAATAATGTAACAGTATGATACAAACAGTATTGCATGCAAACAATAATTTAATATTAATGCAGTGGTAAAAGGTTAAATTATTTTCATGGGTTTTATAATTTGTGTCATATTTAAGGCATATATTCTTTTGGTAATATGATTCAAAACATTCATCCACCCATACAGCCATACCAATATACAATGAAAGAGGTGTCGACTATGACATCAACAGTCTTCTAACGCAAAAAACTGAACCAATTGCCCCGTGTTGTGCATGAATGTAACAACTATAGATATGAGTTACGTGCCCTTTACTTATTAAACTCCGCTCGGGCGTTTTCCTTATGTATTACAATATCCGATGGTATAAGTATGATTTTAGTACAACTTTCTTACTTTTGAAATATTATTAAATATTTGTATAACAATTTTTGCAAATAAAATATGTAGCACCAAACAGAACAAAACAATAAAAACATGATGATTAAATTTTATTGCCAAACTTGAGTGTTAATATCCTATTTATCTCTTTTTTATTTTGCAAAAAATTAAAAATCTTACCGTCCATTTTAGTG
Organism: Allygus modestus; assembly: GCA_963675035.1. Lineage (NCBI taxonomy): Eukaryota > Metazoa > Arthropoda > Insecta > Hemiptera > Cicadellidae > Allygus > Allygus modestus. The sequence goes on from OY776116.1 coordinate 44,047,200, forward strand.
TTTTATCTTAGCTTTCCACACTTTGGTACTGATTTTTTTAGCTTTGGCAGAAGATATAATTGCAAATGTAGTCAAAATTTACTAGACAAATTTATTGAATATATTAAGCACATATTATTACAAAAATAATATTATTAAACATATTTTGAAAAGGTTAAAGTTTTTCAAAAAAATAAATGTTGATTGCTTTAAGGGTAACTAATTAAATTGTTTTGCTGTTTATAGTAATGCAATCTTTGACTCGCCGAAGGTTAAATATTGTTATGAAAAAACTGAATCTTCTGAATTCAAAATTAATGCCCAATTATCTTTTCAAAGAAAGCTATTATAAAGAGTTTTATAAATGTCTGTAATTGCTTTAGATAACATTTATTAGAGACGAACTTCTATGAAATAGAAAGAATATCTTATTAGGTGTGCTTGCAATTCAAAATCTCCCAGAAAACGTTTATTATCTTTAGGCACATCACCAACGTAAATTATTAAACGACGAATAAAATTGTGTTTGAACAATATTATATAAACGTTATCAAATACAATTTTGAACTAACCATTAAAATAAATACTACTTTTGGGATATTAAATATAAACCTAAAATTTCCCAAGTTTTTACAATAATAGTGTAATCTTTACTAAATGTTTTGCGTAGAACTATGATATTGTGACAGTAATATGCCTACCCCAGTAATAATTTTGATCTTAATTTATATTACATTTTAAGAAGGAACCGAAACTTAAAATACGTAATAATAAGAAAAGGCAATGAAGTGAAACACTTATAAAAAACATTTTATTTACTTGTGAAATCTTACTCCTAATTACTCATACTATGTGCAGTAATTGATTCTAAACAGTTAGTTATTTTATGTAATTAGCAACTTTCTTCTGTTTATTGATTCTTGGTTTGATCTCACTGTATTCTTGGCAAAATGTTGACGGATGAATTTACTGATCTTTTGAGAAAATTACATTCGTCTTAGCATTAAACACAAAATTAATTATTTTCAATAATTTTTATTACAACAAAAAACAGATTACTTTTATTAATGATTTAAAATGAGATTAAAAAATAAAGGGTAATGGACCATTATTATATAAATTCAACGACTGGCTATTCTTAGCTAATATAACCTACTTTTAAGAAAAGAAAATACGAATTAGGTTATAAATAAGTTGCTGTACTTCCGCAGAGTAATAATTTTAAACTTTAATCAGATTGAAAACCAAGGTTATTATTTTATTAAAAATAATAATAAAATGAATGACTCTTGAACAGTTTATGAACTCCACTACAAACTAATTAATAAAGGTTTATTGTTTTTCCTGAATTACAATCCACGTTTGTCTACTCGTAGCTAAAATTTGACGGTTATCCATTATTTTAGTTACATGGAATTTTAGTTTTAGACAACTTGTTTGCATAATCAATTTCAAAAAATGAAAAATAAATAGTCTATTAGAACTAGTGGAAATAGAGGTATTAGATGTACAATTTAATGGAAGCTGGAATCAGACTGCGTCGATTTCCCGAACATTAAGTTGCGAAATGCTGCTGTCGATTGTTTGAAAACATGTCAACTAACCAGCGTTGGATATAGAGACATTCAGCACCAATTATTTTTAGTCGAACGTTTAGTCAGATTTATTTCACATCTTTCCAAAGCAGTAAAGCAATTCGGTTATAAGTATATACAAGAGAGCCAGCTGTATTACTTGAAAAATAATGAAGGCATAAAAGCAACTATTCTGGGGTTTTGTTTTAGCGAATGTTTTTGGATATTTGAAATTTGGTAATTGCAGATATTTTCCAAATATGGTTGCCAACTTAAAATTTATATACAAACCCCCAATTTGTATTTTATTTTTATAACTTAGACTAAATAGAAGACCTTTTTACTTTATTATTATTTTCTTCTAAACATAATGGATGAGGAGATAATGGCTGAATATTTTCAACTTGTTTATATTAAAAATGAATTTACGTTTGTGTAATAAATTTTCAAAAGGTGTTTTTATGTATAGAATTAAAATAAATAAATTAAAAGATTGAATTAAAGACAAGGATATTTAAAGCGAAATTTATTCTGTGTTTAGCATAAAAGCGGTTTTCATTGTTGAACAACTAGGAATACACTTATATAAGAATAGTTTAATCGGTTTCTATAAATCGTGACCAGTCTAGGAATAATGTAAACCATCCCATTAAACTGTTTAATAACAGAATTAAAGGTTAGGGATGTTTTACATTAAAATGCAAGAACAGATATTTCGCTTTGCAATTCATTTAATAATGCAAATTTGTTTTATAATTTTAAAACGTGACAATTTGTAATTACAATATTATAAATAACAAGTAAATTAAGACCCGGCTTATTATTAATAGTTCATACACTTTTATTGAGGTGTTAGCAAAGTTGATTACAAACCTGTCACAATAGGGGACCTGTGACGAAACCGAACAAATACACGTTGAATATACAAAGCCTCTAAGAGGTGTATAGACTCTGTGGACGAGATCACTATACTGGCTGGTTGAAGCATGTGACTGCCTTCTCGAGCATTTAATTAAACGAAAACACGAAGAAAAATAAGGAACGGAGTGTAAATAACAGGAGAGTGACTGAAATCACACGAAGGGGCTTAGCGTTTAGAGCTTTTATATTTTATTTATCCCTTGTTCTCCGCATGGAAACATATGATAAGACAGAGTTTGTTTTAAAGTGCCCATCTTTACTCCAATTTCCGCTAAACTTATTGCATATTTCGAATATAAATATAATGTTACCGTAAGTAAGTCACAAGAAACCGAGTAATCGAGTATAGCAAGGGTAAATCCTTACACAGTATTTATCGATTTGAAATCAAACATGTAACAATTTCAGGAAACGTGTTTTATGCTCAAATAAAGTATTTATTAAGAAAACGGTAACGTGTTTTTGGTTTAAAATCTCCCCAATCTCCCCACGAAACATTTTAAGGCGGAAGATACAGAGGCTAAGCTTCTGGCTGAGGTCAGTGACCGAGTTGAACCAGAGTCATCATGTTACGACATCAACGGTAGCGAGGCTGATGGCTGAAGTTCAAGGTATAAAGGCCAAAGTAAATGCAGTTAAAAGTTCCTAAATTTTATTATGTCGTGATTCTTACTCAATCTATATTACGCCTTACTCTTGATCTTATGCCAGCAAGGCCGGAAGACGATCCTACTAATAATATTGGATGTAATCAGTATAGTCAGTATTGTATAATCCGTATATGAGTCAGTACTGATTTGTTAAGTATTATCTTATAACACTAGTCTGACACTCAAGACGGTAATAAATGAGAAACGTTGATATGAGGAAGTCGATTTTGATCAATATTATCGGTCATTATTAGACTTAATAAGGCAATGCCTGTATAATGTCCCATCAAGTAAAAGTTCGATCGATCGAAATCCATTGACTTTAACTAATACATTATTTCTTACATTATACTAACGACACTGTATTAGAGTTCATGAAATTATAAAAATATTTTATAGTGTTACAATTATCTTATTGCAATAATACCTAATAATGTATAATACTTAATGTATATAATACAAAAGTGATGACTACTGGTGCAATAACTGAATTAAACTTATCTTTGACAGAGGTGTAAATACAATATTATGAAATAGCAGAGTTGAAAGGCAGAGCATTATACATAAATGGGAGAGTACAAAGCAATGCAAAATTAAAAATGTGTCTGAGCTTGAGTGACTGTGTTGTTGATCTCTCAAGTCGTTAATTTGATTACTCTTTCATTTCTGAGTAAGCGAACGCCTGATTCAGACTCCGAGATAAATTAAACAGAATTCGTCTGGAAACGTATTTTCCTAAAAATATCTAGAAGTAGTAAAGCTATAAAAATTGTATGTTTCAGATGAAAGTGATTCATTTTTATGTTGTGTTGATACTGAAAAGTCTAAAAAATATATGCCTACTCAACAATGTTGTTTATTGTTAAAGTCACATTTTTTAAGTCACAGTTATACAACTTTTCTTATAACAAATGTTATAATTTTTAAATAAATAAGTTTTGAATTTTGAAATAAAGTTTATGAGAACCAAACTCCTTCATAAATCTGCTACGTAAATGTTTCTATGACGAAATAAAATGCAGGTACTGTATACTGATTTATTATTTAGAACAGAACAAAAGAGTTTATTATTAGTGAAAACTAGTGGCTTGAAGGGGCGGCAGCCCCTACAACCTTGCTCCGATTTCGATATTTTTACTCTTTACATACTGAGACAAATAAATATAAGTAGGAACAAATGTAAGTTCGTAAACAAAGTAAACTCTTAATCACATGTTTTAACGTAAATAAAGCAAACGTGTTTAAATCCCCATGCTTTTTTTGTGGGGGTTGTTTTACGTTATTTCTCGTTTGCTGGTAACCTTTTGGAAATACTGCGTTTTTACCCGAGTTCCTGGGATCGAGACCTTCAATTTAAGCCGTCCCCCATTATCGTGAAATTTGCCAAACTCCCACAATTTTGACTTATAAACTTCGCTTACATAATTACATATAAATATATATAAAATGACACAAACGTAATTTAATTACTAGTCTATACATTACTAGTTTATACACTACGACATGAATGTAAAGACGATGCAAACCGGATGATTGCACTGGTCAAATTTGTATTTTCATTAAAAGGAATTATTACTCGAAAGCAAGAGTAATTTTTTGGGTATATGATTACTTCCAGTCTGTGGATTAATCTTTGGTATTACAATGTGGAGATCTTTCCAGGAAGTGACCTGGTGCTGGAGTATCTCTAAGAACCTGTGCTTGTGAGCAACACCCGTGGGCGAGCTGAGCGTTGTCTGTGTTTATAGTATGTTCATTGACTCTTTTAAACAAATTTGAAAATATTTGGACCAATTTTCAGCACTCCTAAGTATAATTTGAGAGTCAATACGAGGAGAGGGAACAAAGCTTAAGCCTCTCCTAGTCAACTTGTTATTATGTGTAGTGAGTATATTGAGAAATGAATCTAACCAATAGAGTACATGTATATCAATCTATTACAATTTTATCGCTCAAAAATATTTTAGAGGGTTATGTTGACCTTGGAGGTGCCGGATTACTTATTAGGGTGGCGGTTATTGCAAAAATTCGACTTTCCAATGGAAATTTACTGACCCAAGTTACTGTCAAGGTGAACTTTGAAAGTCAACAATATGTAAAAATTCTGGGCAGAAGTTTGATTTCAACGTGAAGGAATGAGGAGAAAATGCGGTAGTTGGTACAACCACCAAGCACAGAATAGAATACAGAGAACCCCATACCGTCAATAGCAGTAAGCAGGGTTGACGCCATGTCAGTCATCTTCGATGGGTATAGAAACGTTGTTGGGCCAATAAATGTGTAGTTCTGTAAACGGTGCTCGCCTTGATAACACCGTCATTTGAACCCCTTAGGATGGGAAAAAATTACCAAATTGTATTAATAGGTAGGTGGATATTGAAGGAAGGCAACAGTGTTCGTATAAAGTGTATAAATCGTCCGAACGAGATTAAACGTAAGTAGTAGGGAAAGGGGACTTCTGGCTCACTTGATTGATGGCTTCCGGTCACGTGACCGGAAGCGCTGCGTCATGAAAGACGTCATCTGAGGCTGAGCCAGTGACGTAGGCGGTTTTGTGACGAAATGAGTAAAAGTTCAAAGTTCAAGGTCACGGTGAAGTTTTTTAAAAAAAATCTACCTCGCACTCGTAAAACGATTGTGATTCGATAGTTAATCGATAATAAATATCGAATGAAACAATCGAATGAAGCAATCGAATGATACGAGTGCGAGGTAGTACAATTACAAATATTACTTTATTTTATTTACAATAAGTTATGTTTACAATAATTCATGTTTACAATAGTTCCCCGTTGTTGGTTGTCATCGATGTTGTTGATCCGGACGAGTTGCGGCCATCACTTCGCTTTCTGAAGAAAGACGGTAGATACTTCGATCCCTGCGCAGAGTCCATGTTGTTTTTTGATGCGTAAAGTTCCAAAGATAAATCGTAACCGGACGCAATAAGAAGTCTTAACTCTTCACTAAACACCTCGAGGTCTTGGAAAGTCGCAAGATGAATAGAGTCATAATGAATACACCTAATTTTAATGGACATTTTAATATAATGTTTTACGTTTGTGGAGAGCACTCGATGTTCACCAGTCGAGAGCCGGAGGTGTACTGACTATTCGCTAGCTAACGTTCTGATATGAAACGAAATGGTGGGGGTAAAAGTGTGGTGGGGCGGAGAAGATGGCGGACAGCAGATGGCAGGCGGCAGGTGGCAGGTGGCAGCTGGTGCGAGGCAGATCGTTGCTACTACATTCGCCGCCACAGTAATGCAATCCTTCGGCGTAATTCTTGTATTTTATCTTGTCGGTTCATTTGATACGTTTTACATCTACATATGCAATAGCTGAAACACTTGCACTTACGACAAGCTTTCCCGTCAACTTGATCGCCTGGTATTTTAAAACATTGTAACTCGCAACAATATGTCTTCAAATTGTTATCGAAAAATAAATTGTTCATAGGTGGCACCGACATGTTAGCTGCAGCGTGTGTTAGACAAGACTGAGACTAACTTCACTGCTCCCTCTCTTTTATACCTCTTCATAAGTTAACCCTGAATGAAAGTTCAAGGTCATCCATTTGAATTTTAAAAAAAAGCAACACAGCAGTATATAAAATAATATACTGCTGTGTTGCTGTTTTCTTTATTTTTTTTATATTATTTTTTTATATTTTTTCTTTTCTTTATTAAACAAACATCTTACAATACAATAAACTTAAGTTTAACATTGATGACTAGAAATACAAACAATAAAATACAAACAGAGAAATACAAACAGAGACATTATGTACAAGGATGCATGATGTGCAGAGTGAGTTCCGTTGAGTTGTTGCCGCTTACACCGTGTGATACCAAATACAACGTCCCCGGTTGAATATCTCGCAAATCTTCATTCTGTAGCAGTTGAACAAATCGTTTTGGAAGAAATACTTGAAACTTCGGCTCATCTCCTGAAGTTAAAGGTGCTTCGCTCAATGAAACTAGAATTGCTTCTCCATGTGTGGTTTCCACTTTCTTGATGTTATGAATAATGTAGTGTTTTTGTTCTTTTAATTCTGAACACTTTTTAGTTAGCAGAAGGTCGGATTTTGAATGAGTGTTGAATTGATCAACCAGTGTTTGTAGAAACTGTTGTGATGCCATCTTCGTCAGTGGTGGTTGCGATGTCTTCTGTGATGTTGCCTCTTCGGAGTCTCGAATAATACTCGTGCCGGAGCGGTGTTGGCTCCTCGTATTTATAGGCCCCGCTACCCCCACCACATTCCGGTTCTTTGCTACCCCCACCACATTTCTGCGTTTGTTCCAAGTAAGCAGCCAAACGATATGCGTTGTGCAATGCGCAGTTTAATTGTCCGTGTTTAGGATCTTTTGCAGCAACACAAATATTACCGAGATTAATGTTAAAGTCCTTACCGATGGTTATATCGAAAACATCACCGTGCGTGTACTTTTGTATCCAGTTCCTTTTTTCTAATCCTCTTGTGTATATATGTGAATATTGTTTGCAAAAGTTAAACATAATACTGTGCAGATTACTGTAGCTTATAAATCCTTCATACCAATGTATGTGATGAAAGTAGTTTGTTATCCATTTGTTTGTACTTTTTGCTTTGGCGTTAAGGTTGTTAAAAGAAAAAGGAGCTTCAAACGTGAATGGGTAAACTACAAATGTAAGCAAGTCTAAAATTACTAATTCCTTGATAATAAACCTATCATCATTATTTCGAAATGCTTGAAATTCTATTACACAAGGCTTTACACTCACTTCTTCATCCCCTCCGCTCATCATGGCACCTAGCGATTAACTAAACTGTTTTCCACACCACGGTAGGTTAAATACCAGGCCGTACAGTTGCAGGCGCGTTGGTGTATATTTAACGTGGGCACCGTCCCCAATAGGCCTACCCCACGTGTGTTCTTCTTTACTAAGTCAAACTTTAGTCTTTTTTAACTTCTTCTTCTTGTGTTTCGTTTTCTTCTTCTTCTTGTTTCTCCGTTTCTTCTTCCTGTGTTGTTTCTTCTGTAGCTTCTGTAGCGATTTCTACAAGTGGTTCAAAATCCTTTAACTTTCTCCACATGCAAACTTCATGAGGTATTCTATTAAAAATAGATGTATCCACAGGTCCGTACACGATGGTGCTATCAGGTTGTTTTTCCAAAGTATCGACCAAATATTCTTTAATAATAGCGCTTGCAAATACCAACTGTCTCATGTACCTTGTAATAGGTTCTGTTGCGTAGTTTAAAACGTAGAATTCTTCACGTGACAGTAGAATCTTATTTTCATGTTGAGTCAAGTCTCTAATTCGCACTTGTAGTTGTCCACGATGTTTAACAATATCGATTTCATTGTCACAATCCAAAAGTCGAATATGTGTTTTCCTTCCACACAAACTGTTAGTTAAATAACATTCTATTAAATGTACATGTTTCAAAAATGACTCCCAAGCATTTTGCGAAAATAAAACCTTTTTTGTTCCATGGTGTAGTATTACTGTAGGGGAATAATCCAATGACTTCATCAATCCAACTGATACACTTTTACTGATGCATGCTGAGATGGGGTAAAAGATTCGCAAAAAAACTTCAGTTAAAATGTGAGGAGGAATATTTTCTTCAACTTTCTTCTTCCTCTTTGGTACTACCTTTGATGGGTCTGCATTACTTTCCTCCTCTCTATCTCTTTTACCAAACTTTAAAAATGCAGTTATTTCCTTGATGATTTCTTCTTCACTAGTATTATCACGTTCCAATAACGGTGCTACCTCTGCATCACCTTGTACAACAGATGGAGAACTCATTTTGTAAAAGATGTTGCCCATGCGACGATAGACGATCAACTGAAGACCTGCATTGTTGCTCCGCTATTTATAGGTTAGCGACAGTGGCGGTGCCGGTGGTGGTACAACGTTTTACAATACCGTCTTTACGATACCAGTCAACGGTGTGTATGTAACAATTTTATCGTGCAAAATTAAACAATACGCAGATGTATTTGCAGGTACGTTTTCTTGAAATTCCATTTCTATTTTTATATCAACACTAGACGATTTTACAGATTCGTTTTGTTTGGAGCAATCAATTACAACAATCGGAGCTTTCGATTCAAACTGTACGGGAGATAGTAGAGGTGTGTTTGTTTTGCCGTAATATGAATTTTGGAACCTAGCGTACATATCGTATAAAACACTGTACCTTTTTTTATCAAAAGAGATATTAAAGTTGTCGTAGGGAAAGAATTGTGAATTCAGGAACACTTTACAGTTTTTTAATTTACAATGGTCAAATTCACCAGCATTTTCAGTTAATATACTTTTTTTCTTTGTTTGTAATCCAAAGATTACATATCTCGCTTTTTCCAAATGAGTAGAAGTTTTTAAAGTCCATGTATGCCGTTGTGTTGAAGGTAAAACGGGGTATTCATGAAACTCCCAGCTTCTGAATGGCATTACAATGTCTCGATCTGATTTTAACTTTCTTAATAATGTAATCCTGTGTTCATCATTTAGTCGCACATGTGGTACTCTCCAAACAATCTTGTCTAATGTTAGTTTCCAGTCTAAATTGGCTTCAGTTGTTCCAGCAGATGCTTTAATAATATCATTATCGTTTGATGACCTTAATAAAACTAGTTCTTGTTTTACATTTATTATTATTCTTCTGTAATCTTCAGCAAATCCTAAAAGTAATCTTAAAGGTACGTAAAAATCAAAGTTTCCCGAAGCGTCAGGAGTAATTATACTTTTGTCTGGTGCAACCCATCCTGCAACAGCTAACAGATTCTTCTCATTTGGTGTTAAAGACGCTAATCCTTTTAATGTACTGGAAATTCCAACCTTTTTTTGTTGAATCGACTGTAACTCCTGAAATTTCATATCTAATCTCGTCAAACAAAAATGCCATAGGATTATTTATGAACGGAACAGTGGTTCCAACAGTACCGTCAGCTTTTGTTACTTTTCCTTCAATATATAAATAACTTTCGCATGGAAGAGTATAAATGTCTTGTTGTTGTATAGGAATCCTAATTTCATCGTTATTGTTTAATTTGGACGAAGCGTAAGGGTTGTGCGTGTGATATTCCTTTTCCCATAAGGTCTCGTCGAATGTTGGGCCCTGCGCTATATCCAGTATATCCATTGTTAATGACCTTTAATCCAATTTCTTCTAGAAAACGAATGTTGTCACTTGTTAATCCTTCTACAGCTGATGAGCTACTGACCTCTTTGCTGGTTGGCTCTCTCTTTTTAAATGATAACCCCATTATCTAAGCGGATGATTTTATATGTATTCTTACAGTAATAGCTTCTCCTCGAAAGTCAATAAGGTTTCCGTCTTGATCCACTATGTTCAGCACGATGTCTGAAATGAAACTGGTGTTTAACGGTAGGTACACAAGGTTTTGAGGCTTTTCTACTATCTTGAAACCCGGTGCGACTGATGGGTAGAATGTGTGTAATATATGCCGATTTTCTCCATCTCTGTAGGATCCTTGTATAATGTTACATGTAATGTCTATGCTGTTTACTTTGATGATCGTCACAGTTCTATTCCCAGAATGAGTTGTATTAGGTTCTAATACCTTTGTTTCCTTAGAAAACCCCAATAAACTACCAATTGAACGTTCTTGGCCAAAATCAATATAATATTTAGAAGTAATTTCGGCTTTCATTGTATTGTTATTGCCTTTTATCGTTATATTTTCTTTTCCCATATGTTTTTGTATAACTTCATTTATATTATCAATTTCATAAGCTCCTGTTGGTAAACTGAATTCTTCCAAAGCTGAATATTTTCCTTTATTATCTTTTGTCTTGTAATAATGTATTTTGTTATTAATTCCTTCACTAACGTTTGGAATAGAGTTATATGTTGTTAAATCCAATAATGCGGCTTCCCATAGTCTTCCTTTTTGCAAACGTAGCGCTGGAAACAGAATACTGCGCAAAGTACATGAGTTACCGGTTAATGACACTGTATACGAAGACATCTTAAAGTTGACTAACACTTTTAGCTAAAAAGTCTAAACATAAATGACCGCAAATGGATGTATCATCAGGTTGTTTTCTTGTATAATTGTAAAAAACATTTTCTGCCGCACGAAAGTATTGTTGAAGTTCTTTCGGTGGTGGAAGGTTTCCAAAACTGTCGAAATAATAAATCGTTTCACCAAGTTTCTTGTAACACACCCAATGAGTGCCTAATCCTTCACTATTATCCAAATTTACTATACCAGTCTCATTTTTCCACATTTTAACCGGTAATTCATCTTTCATAAATACTCCTCTAAAAAATGGGATTTTCAAACAAGAAGCATATGTAATCAGTTCTTCATTGGTTAATTCTTTGTTTTTAATTATTAATTGCTCTTTCTTATTTAATACACACGATACGGTCTTAGGTATAGTCCTCCTCCCTTTTTTATCATTGACCATATTGTTGGTTTCTTTTTACCTTTACCACTAGTAGATCGACGTTTTCTTCTGATATTACCTCCTTGTTTCTTAGCGGGTCTTTTCCCACGCCTTCTTCTCTTTCCTCCTCCAAACGTAGTTTTTGCTTTCATTGCTGCTGTTACTGCTAAAGACGCTGCTTTTTCACCAATACTCGCGTCACTAGATTTTACTCTTTTCCAAGCTTTCTCAGAAAGTGCTCTATCTGCTATTGATCTATTTTTTGTATCACCAAATTTGGAATACGCTATATCGTGCTGTTTACAAGCCTGATCAAGCTTATTTATTCCAGGATCTCCTCTAGCAAGCCGTTTCTCTAATTTGGTTCCAGGACCACAATATTGATATCCTCCAGGTAAATGTAATTCCACAGGTAATAAATCAATCGCCTTGTTAACTATAGCTCCAACCGGTTTACTTAATAGAGAAAATGCTGTTGATGCTATTCCCCTTCCTCTCTGTAATCTCTCTCGATTATGACTGATGCGTTTAGCCCTCGGCATGACTATTTATAGCCAAACTTACAATCAGTAGGTGCACTCTATAAATGTTTTACAATGAATGTAATATTAGTCTTGGCTTCTTGTATTATATATACTGTTTAAAATCCATTTATTATATAGAAATGTATTAATTAATTAAATGTAGACATAATAAATAAAAGTAGTAAAAATAGAAATAAGGTGTAATTGAAGATGTTTCAAATGTTTCTCCGCTGGTGATGGTATCGTTGTTTTCGGTAAAATGAATAAAATCTAAATAGTTGTCATGTTCCCTTAGAAACTTGCCACTTAATCGTTGGTAATTAAATAACACATTCCAGTCTAGTTTATCTTTAAAATTGTCAATGTAATTTTCAGAGAGATTTTGATATTTACTTATTACTTCCCAACAGTTATTAAAATTTGATGTCATCTCTACAAGGAAGTTTTCTGAAAACTGTTGTCTTTGTAAAATATGAATCCAGTTAACTCTGTGAAAATAAATTCTTAACATAGTCATTGTGAAGAGGTAGTGTATGGAAAGTTGTTCCCAATCCATATATCTATCAAACCGTTGAACAAAACCATCTGTCAGCACTCCTTGGGGAAATCTCGGCTCTTGAGATATTAAACTCCACGCAGTAATATTGGATTCCATCATCCTCTCTGTATCATCTCTCGAATATAACTGATGCTTTATCCCTTATCATGGGTATTTAAATTCTTTTTTCTCTTATATAATCTTCATCGTTTTCTGTTGGTTCATTAATCACATTCACTTTATCCCCCTTTCCTAATGTCTTGACTTTAGAAGGCTCAGACGGTTTATCTAATTGATTAGGTTTTTCTGGATTGTGTATCTTTTTCCAGTCTAAATAATTGTGGCTGTCAACATCTGAAGCTACAGCTCTTCCTGAAGCCCGATGGATATAATTAAATAAAGCTGCACCAAACCTTTCCATATGTTTTTCATATTCTGTAGTCCATTTCTTGTGTACTATATCAAATATTTTCTTATTTACAGCGTCTCCATCCTGCTCACAATCACCTACATTTGACAATTTTAATTTTTTTACATCATAGCTTGTATCAGTTTCATTCTTTTTGTAAATCGTTAACAATTTTAAAGTCGCTAAATTTACTGCTTCACCATCATAAATGGGATGTTTTATATTGCTTAACCTTTTACCGGAAAATCCCCAATGGTCTTCGTGTACAATCGGGGTTCTTTTATCCATGTATTGTACCGTAACCGCATCAGAAGACAAAAGCGGATCACCAACATTTTGAATTACTTTTCCTTCAAAATTATAATTACCATCAGGTGTTAACGGAAACCCAGCTCTTTTTTCACTATATCCAGATTTTACTCCAAACTCGGAATACCGTCCAAACTTGTCCACACTCATGATGTAACTGAATCGCTATCGTTTAGGTTCTTAATATATATATATATATATATACGTCTACTGAACAATTATTTCTCGTTTTCGCAGTTCATCAACCAAAGCTACCCATTCGTTTTCTAAACCAGTGTGCCCGGCTTCCATAGCTTCATGTAATAACCTCATTCGATCAACTAACTTATTTATATCGTTGTAATATATTATATTGGTTTTATACAAATTTTTTAATAATCCCCTCCAGATGTAGTAGGATCAGTTGTTTTTCTTTTTTTATGCAAAACATTTAATTCAGCAGAAGATAAAGCTCTTCTTTTAATTGGAGCTTTATTTGATTTCGAGGGGAAAAGACTAGATATAATGTTTGTGTATTTTATTGACCTGTTTCTATGAATAGGTAGTTCTTTGGAATATTTTTTTCTATGTGCATTTGTATACTCTAGTATATTTTTAAACAATTGTAAATCCTTTTTAGTATATTTACCAGGATTATTTTTAAAGATGAGTTCAAACAAACCTGTTGTACCTTTATATTTTTTATCACCAATAACTATATCATCATTTTCGTTTATATCTAACTTTCTATCTCCAATCATTAATCCTTTATCCTCTATTCTAGCTCCATATGTATGATAATTTCGATTAGCATGTGTGCCATGTAACATTTTTAATGTATATTTTCTTCCAAGTGTTCCTTTAAACATAATATCTGTGCCTAATTTGCTTAAGTTGGATGGGTTGATATCCTCTTCTTCTGCTCTTGTATCTTCCGCACTTGTATCTTCTGTACTTGTATCTCCTGCAATGTTCTTTTCCCTTAAATCTCCTATATCTCCGCTTTCTTCATACTCGTCGCTTTCTTCAGATGTTTGTAACTGGTCAGAACTTTCATCATTCTGAAATTCTTCTTCATATTTGGAAATTGGTAGCATTTTGTCTCCTTCGAAGCGAATTTAAGGTCTTTCCATATTTTGTGCTAATCGCTTTAAAGGTTCAGTAACAGGTTTGAATGTTGTTTCTAAAAATTGCTCTCTTTCATTTATACCTGATTTTAAAGCTCGGTTTTTTTGTCTAATAGAATCACTAAGTGATTTTATTTCCTTTAATAGCTTTTCCTGGTTAACCATCTTCACACCTTGACGACTTGTACAGTAATACCGCTAATCAGAGTATTAAAACGAATTTATCAAAACCTATTCTATAACGACCATCTTTTATAGCTTGATCTTTCATAATAACCAAAAATCCATACTTTTCCGCCCATGCTTTTCCGCAAAGCTCTTTAAACTTTTCAAATGGCATATCCGCATTCACATGATCGTTATATATATGTTTTAGGTTAGTATCATCTTGTTTGAATACAATTAGAATATTTGCATTATCTCTGATAAGTTGTTTTGGGATTTTGCTATAAGTTTGTCCTATATATATGCTGTCGATGTTATTATGTCTTCCCATGGCAAAGTAGTTTCTAATAGTATCCTGATTTTCACAAGATACATCGTCAAATATAAATACAGAATACGGTTTCGCTTCGTTTGGTTGCATAATGCTATCACTAGCGTTAAATTTGTAAAAATTAACATCAGACACATCAGATAGGATTTTATCCAGCAATTGATACTTTGGTTGATGTAGAGACTTTGAAAAAATATATAGGTTACTAAACCTTAATCCCTGCGGATTAGTGATCAAATTAAAGACAACATTGGTCTTTCCACAGTTTGAGGGGCCACTTACTATACATCGAACAGTGTTTGGAAGTAAACTACCGTGTTTACCATTGTTGATTTTAACGTTATCCACAGTTAAATCATCTATGTTATTAATATTGAATCGATCTTTATGGTGAATAATCTCCATCCTGCTCAAAGGTTAACGATGAAATGAGTTGCTTGTATTAAACCAAGTCCTTTATAGGTATCCATGAATCCTCAGTTTTGTTAAACCCTAACCACCGCACTTTAACTGCGTCCTTTTTTCTTTGTAACACTTTTTCAACAAGATATACATCACCTACTGTTGACTTTAACATTTCATGTCCATAAAATGCACCTTGCAACAAATCTCCTTTGTTATCTTTTAGGATATACGTTTCAGGTACAGTCGGTTGCACTTTATACACTGTAAAAACTTCATTCGTCCAATTGGGAAGGTATTTTTTGGTAAACACTCCCTTATATTTACTAATCCGTACTTTATCACTTACATTAAATTTTCTTGGCTGCATTTTTTCTACTTTAGGCTTTGTATTTTTCTTTATGCGTTTTAATACATCTTTTGCATTTCTTCTATTTACTTTGTTAGGTTTCATACCAATAGTTCTATGAAACCTGTTGTTATAATCATTTATTAATTGTGGTAAAACATCATACCATACGTAAGAACCTCTTTTTGAAAATTGTTTATACAGTGCTCCTTTTAAGGTTCTATTAAATCTTTCTACAATAGCAGCTTTTTTCTCTGAATTTGTAGAATAATGATTTATTTTATATTTATTCATTAACTGTGCAAAGTTTGTATTAAAGTATTCTGTTCCATCATCAGTTTGTAAATGTTTAATTTTGTTTTTATCTCTTTTTATGGCTATTTCCATGGCTTCTGTTACGCTTTTACCAGTCTTGTCCTTTAGAGGCAAAGCGTCTGCAACTTTTGTAAAACAATTAATAATTGTGAGTATATATTTAAATCCTTTGTTTATTCTGCTATGCGGTCGCATTTCAATTAAATCCGCTTGATATAGATCATTTATCCCTTTTATAACAGTATTTCTTCTTGGAAACTTTATTCTTGCAGGTTTGTGTAGTTCATTAATAATCTTCTCCTTCAGGTCTGACATGATGGTTTCACGAAGGCAGCTGATATGGTATTAAATATTCTTTTGTATAAATCTGCTTATATATATACATATAGTTCAAGGTCATTCAAAACTTGTGTAAAAAAAGGGGAAACACAGCTTAACATTGCTGTGTTTCCCCTTTTTTTACGGAAAGGAAAAGGATAGAGGATCTAGGACGATGAAAGGGTTATTAGTCAATAGGGTTGAGGGAATAGTGACCGAATGGTAAAGTGTGGATGTTGTCTGGAAGGGTTTGTCTTTTGTCGTCATTACAGGATAGCGCCTTTTTAACTTCAGTCACGCTGTACAGCTGATGGTTAAAACTTCTGATGGTGTTGAATTTAGCTGTAATGATGTTATCCTTAAATAAGCATTGCTTGTAGTGTTCAAAATGCACTTTCTTCTTTAAATATAAACTCTTTACACCTTTAGCTTTCTTAATATAGCTATTCTTCTTTTCTTCTTCTTCTTCTTTTTCATTATAGAGTTTCAAAGAATATAGTTTAGACATCAGTGCAACAATCTCTTCAAGTAGAACACCATTAGCCTCATCCTTGAATTTGCCAAGTACTTTTTTGTGTCTGTCATTGTCGTAGTTTGGATGATCTTTTGGATAATCGGAGAAATCAAAGTCGTTCTTGTAAATAAATGTACGTAAATCTTTATACATGTCCAATGTTACTATGCGATATATAAAAGCGTCAGTGTCCATATATGTAATAGATATATTTTCTCTTCCGTAGAACGCCACCATTTTGTTGTAGTGAAAATCGTACATGTGTGTTTTTGAGATGTCCAAGATTGACATGCCTATATACAAAGGACGATCCATCTTCACACTCGTCTTCTTCATGGACACTGCTACAAGTTTTTCATTAATAATTATCGATGTTCCAAAATTTGGCTGCTGTACTAGTTTCTGTAATTTTTTTGCGTCGGTAACAAGTTTAACATTTTTATGTCTTCTTTTGTTTTCCAATGTTTTTCCAAATATCGCATTATTCATTAATTTAAAGAAATCTTTTTGAAAGTCTGATGTAGCTGCTGCTCTTCTGATGGTATTTGAATCAATGTAGGGTTTCAACCAGCATGATTGAGAAAATTCCAAAACTCTATTAATTTTTGTTAAACGTAGTCCTAATTCGATAGCTTGTTGAACCACCCAAAAGTGAGCCACGTAGCGTTGTTTATTATTTAATGTCATCATTAATTTGGGGTGTTTTCCAATTGGTGAAATTTCTGTTTTAGCAAGAAGTGGTAGGTCATAATGAAGATCATGTAAATTTTCTGGGTATTCAAAATCGCAATCCAAAATATATCCAGTGTCACCATGTTTCGGAATTTGTAAAATATCGCCAATAAAGTCGGGATTAATCCATTTAAAGTTATCAAAAGGAAGTGGGTTTGACATTGCCCAACCGTACAGGTTATTTGCATCGAAATATCCTAAATAGGTTGACGGTTTGGTTTCATCATAATCGGGTAGGTATTTGTTGTTGGCTTTGACATGTCTGGTAACACTTTGGGTCAATCCGCCTTTTACTCCAGCTTCAACCATTAAAACCATGTCAATGTCTGTTAAAAGTTGGAGTTTGCATTTTGTTTCTTTTAACATGGCTTGCCAAGCTAATCCTGGTGAAGTATACGAATGTAGAGGGTCCAAACCGTAGGCAGCAAAACAAGTGTTTCGGAATTCTTCCATTACATCACAAAGAAGAGTTACATCTAGTTTGACATAAAAGTCCGAGTAATCTCCTAAGGTCTTCATATCTAACTCGTTCCATACTCGACGTGCGTGTTGATAGTCCTCAAGTGATATTTCCGAATCATTAAGTTTGTTTTTGAAGTGTTCTGGTGGAGGTAGTGATGTTTCATCAAATCTATGCAGTCCATCGATGTAATCATAGGGGAAGACTCCTTTTCGAAGAACCAAATCCATTTTACTATTGGGTACAATTTTGCTTGTTTCTATCAAATCTGTTCTTCTTAGATTTTCAGATAATTTCATGAGGCTTGAAGGCATAAATCTAAATAAATCAACAAACCTTAATTTAATTTTACCCACCTTTTTTGAAAAGCTTATAAATTTTTCCATTGTAGTAGCCAAAACGTCTATTGCTCCATTATCTCTTCCTAGTTCGGGGATTATGAAGTGCGAATCATAACCACTCAGATTGTGCAGAACTACGGGGATGAAATATGGTAGTTTGTAGTTCAAGTTGCAAGCGTTACAGGCTGCACCTCTATACGCTCCCGTAAGATGATCGTGGTCACGAACTTTAACGTTATCCAGTGTAAAGGTGTTATTACACAAATAACACGTTGTTGTTGAATAATAATGTTGAAGCTCTTCTTCTTCCATAGGTGACATGGGTACCTTTGTTCCATACAGTTCTTCTACCTTTGCAGCTATTTCATACAGATCATCGACAAAGTATTTGGCTGCTTCTTCACCGCGATAAATCTTTGGAGAAGATGATAGTCCATATTTTTGAAGATGGTCTTCAGTCAACGTGGATTTAATTAGTATGCAATAACTGTTTGGTGAATGAAGTTGGTATTTGCTTCTTCTTGTAACGTCCTCTTCTTGTTGTTCAAGTGGATGTAAAGAAGACTCGAAATCAGCGTAAACAGCAACAGGTACACGGTATTGTTGTATTATTTTGTCAAATTTTATCTGCGCTCTGCTGGAATGTGGCAATTTAATTCTAACCTCATAGTTTCCATTACATAACCTTTGATGTTCTACTAACCATTCTGAACCTCCCCTTCTTAATGGTTTGCCTACATGACAAAAACATCTTTTACAAATGGTTTTCTCTCCGTGTTTTTTTGATATTTGTTTAGATACAAGAGCTGCAAAGTTTTTTATGTAGACATAGTGGGATATGTCCCCTTTAGTGATCAATAGCAAATCCGTATGATCTCTGCGCTCAATAGGTGTTATGCGCAAGGGGTACGCATTGTTTGACGACTCTAAGCCAAAAATGTTGACAGAAGCTGAAGGATTTTGCTTTTCAAATTTTGATATATCAGTAATTGCAACAGGGTAATTCATTCCCTGGAAATTATACTTATGTTGTATTTCTTCATATTTGTGACTTGGTCTTATCGGATTGTCTGTTACATATTTGACCAACATGGCATATTTAAAACATTCAGTATCTTGATTTTGTACGTTGACGCAGGAAAAGGTATTTCTAATCTTTGTTGGTAGAGGGATGTAGCTACTTCCTCGAATTCCATAGCCGTGTTTGTGTACTCTTAAGTCTAGCCCTGTGATGCTTAACAAACTCCATCCAGAGCCTCTTCCTTCATGTTCTTGTATTTTTGTCTTGAGCTCTTCAAAACATTCAGATACGATTGAATCAATATCTGACGAAAACATAATGGTACGGTTTTTTGTTAAAAACCCTCTCGGTGAAGTTTCATTTTGAATGTTTGTAAATAAAGCATCCATTAATAGTCCAAATTTGATAAAATTTAATCTTTTTAATTCATTTTGCAGAGTTTTACTTACCAATCCTTTTGCGTTATTTAAAAATTCTTCGAGTTGTAATTTTGCATTGTCAATTTTAAAGTGGGTTACTACATTACCCGGAAGTGCTCGGGCATGTAGTTCTACATTTACTGCTGTTGATGCTGAAGGACGGTGAAGTGTAGACAGAGCATGCGTAGAACTCGATGCAGCTGATGATGTTGAAGGACGATGAAATGTAGACAGAGCAGGCGTAGAAGTCGATGCAGCTGATGATGTTGAAGGAAGGTGAAGTGTAGACAGAGCAGAGGTAGAAGTCAATGTTGATGGTGCATATTGAATTACAGTTGGTCTGGAATGTTGGTGTTGAGCTAACATTTGATCTATTTCTTTCAATTCTTCTTCTTCATATTTTTCATCTTGGTTGTTGTTATGTTTCAGTTCATTATGAATCATTAAAAGAAATTCATCCTTAAATGAAGACTTGCAAATATCGCAGCGATGCATAATGTAGGTGCGATCTCCACAAAGGTCAAGGCAATAATGAACAACACTGCAAATGCCCCTCTATTTATACCCTAGCAAAAGTGGTGGGGGTACGTATTACGTTAAGTTTACTATTTTTTTGCATTTTATATTTACTATTGTAGCTGAAGGCTACAAAGTTCTGTATTTAGGTCAAGGTCATTGAACATATTTGCCAAAACGGGGAATAGAGCAGTAAATGATTTCATATCAAACCATAAACTGATCTATTCCCCGCTCTGTATTTAACTAAGACAATTTTCTCCAACAGGAACATTTGATAGATTTTAAACTCGGATGTGAAGTCGGATTGTACACATTGCATCTCGATCAACTAAAAATTTCATAAAACAATAGGGATCTTCAGTTGTAGATTCATCTTTAACATATTCGATGGTCAACATTGCAGAACGAAGATCTTGTGGAATTACGTCGACTTTTATGAGTCGCCTTTCGAGTTCAAACCGTTTTGTTATTGATGTAAGTTTTATCACATCATCGATATCGATGAGGGGAAAGCTGTAGCAAACGGAGTTTCCTGGTGGGTTCATCATGCCGATATGATAAATATACACTGTTGCATCGACATTAAATAGACGTTCCCCCACCATTAAATTTATAAGTTACCCCCACTTTTTCTAAACAAAAAAAAAAGCAAAAAAAAAAAAAAAAAAATTGAAAGCTGGTAAATATTTTCTGTCTTGTAACTGGGTCAAGGTTATACAACGATATTACCAAAACGGGGAATAGAGCAGTAAGTAGTTCTCACTTTGACTACAAACTGATCTATTCCCCGCTCTGTATTTAAAGTTTGTCAGTTGACAAGAAAAAGACAACACTTAATCAGACTCATTTGATGAATCGGAATCAGTTGTATCAGAAGCATCGGAAAGAAATAGTCGTCGACGAATATGATATACCCCTCGTGCACTATCTAAAAATAACCCATCCAAACTACTACTACTAGTGGTTGGAGTTTCATCATGTATTTCTTCAGAACAGAGAAGATGCTGATAGATTCTATAGGTTTCAGATTCCCCGTCACTTAACGGTTCAATTTGTTCCATATATCCTGCTTCAAGATCATCACTGTTTATATCACTTAATAATTCAAAATCTTCCATTGCATCCATATCACTTAATAATTCAAAATCTTCCAATTCGTCTTCATTTTCATCCTCACTTTCAATCACAATATGTTTTATAATTCCTACGATTGATTTTGCAGAAGGAAATATATTATCCTTTGGTGACATAGCTGCTATATATTCTAGTGCTAACACAAGTAGCAGAATGAGATAAGCACTGATGAGAAATCTCTTTTTATATTCCCCGATTTAAGTGGTGGGGGTAACTAGTGATAAGAAATGGGTATTATTGTATCAAATATATGTAACAATGTTTATGAAACAAGGATGTTTAAGTCCTGTAAGTAGGTCAAGGTCGTTTTAACTTATTACCAGAACGGGGAATAGAGCAGTAAGCGATTCTCACTTTGACCGCAAACTGATCTATTCCCCGTTCTGTTTTCCCCCCGTTCAGTATTTCCAAAACATCTTTAGTCAATTACGAATGCTAGAAGGTCTTCAGGAAGATCTTGTTGAAGTGATGCACCTTCTAACAACGTTTCTAACGCATTAATGTATTTTATCGCCTGTATCAAAATGGCATGCCTTGAACTTTTTTTATCCATAAACGGTAATTTTGATTGTAATAACTTATATGTTTGATTTATTTTTTTAATCCTTCCTCTTTCTCTAGCATTCCTTCTTCTTGCCTCATCATTCTTTTCCTTGTTATTTGTTGTAGGCTGCATCGATGTTGTAGGCTGCGTCGATGTTGTAGGCTGCATCAACTCTGCTGGGCTATTCATAGCTGAATAACTATACTCTAAAGCTGTACGCCTTATATATGTTTACCCCCACATATATAAGGGGGGGGGGGGTGCAAGTTTTAGGGAGGAGATATTTTTGTAAGAAATATATATATATATTTCAATGTTGTTTTTTACCAAACGAAAATTGTCTAAGTCCCAAGGTCATCTGAACAAATTGCCAAAACGGGGAATAGAGCAGTAAGTGGTTCTCACTTGGACCGCAAACTGATCTATTCCCCGCTCTGTATTCTAAAGTAAACAATAAATCTTCTCACTATTGAGCAACCTTTGCTCTTTGAAGCTCAAGTTCTAAGTCTCCAACCAGGCGAAAGTCTGCATCGTGCTCCTCCCATTGTTCAGGAGAACGCGGTTGTGCACACCACTTTGTAAAGGCGTACCTCATTGCCTCATTATACTCCTCCAGGATAACATGATAGGGTCTTGGTTGCTGCGTTGTAGACTGCATCGATGATGTAGTTTGTTGCGGATGTGACTGAGCATCATTCTCCGCAACCTTATTAATCTTAAAAACTTCAGTCATTTCTGCAGCCTCAGCAATTGCGTACAACTCCTCTTCGTTAATTTCCTTTCCCCATGTGTTGCTGTTGACGCTCATGATGATACAACTAATAATTATATTCCGAATCGCTCGCTTAAATACCCGCTTACCCCCTCCCCTCTTTACTGTTGAATAATGACTTTAGTATAATATTTCTCCTTTTTCCTTTTAAGTTTATCTTTGACTTAGTGTAAATTATCCAAGTCCGTTATCTAGGTCAAGGTCGTTGTAACATTGCAAAAAAAGTGTGGACAACTTATTTACACTCTGCAGCATATGCTACAAATTGTAAATAGGTTGTCCACACTTTTTTTTAATTTGGAAAAAATGCTTTATTTAATTTGGAATAAACTTTTGGTCTTTTTATTTATATTATTATTTTAATGATTTCCACACAGTGATACCTGTATCATTTCGAATTAAATAGTCCTTGTGGGTAGGTTTTTTGACGTGGAGGTCCATGGCTCTAGGTAACTCTACATAGTACAGTTTACCTTCACATTGAACCAACACCTTTGCAAAGTCCTTTATTTTAACAAAGAAGTAGCGTTTGTTTTTACAAAGCCTGTTAATTCGAATTTTAACTGGCACCACTGTTGCACGTGGTGAAGAAGGAGATGCGCCATGGTTTAATTTTAAATGAAGACTGCACGTTTCTTCATTTAAAATACAACGTTTAACACAGCGTTCACCTTTCTTAGCACCTTTTTTGAATATATAATTACATTGTTGTGCAGGAAGCATGCACATCCTTTGTACAGATTTAAGTTGTTTAAATTTCTCTGAAGGAGATGAAGTATATGTGCAGATTACTGAAGGTCTGGTTGGAGAAGATGATTGGGTGGCTGGTTGGCTTGGTCTCGAACTTGATGTTGATGAGGATGAAGAAGCAGACGATTTGGAAGACTTTGATGAACATGTAGAACAACTTGAAGATGTAGAAGGACTTGGAGAAACAGCACGAGACGTTGACAAAGGACTTGGAGAAACAGCACGAGAAGTTGACGGAAGAGGTGAAGGACTTGGAGAAACAGCACGAGAAGTTGACGGAAGAGGCGAAGGACTTGTGTAAGTCGTTGACGCAGCAGGTAGTGGTGGACAGTTCTCCGGGACGATGTTAGCTAACATCAGGGCTGTCCGAAGGATGGATGGAACCGCAGAAGACGGAGTGGTAGAGGCGGGCGAAGACGAAGCAGAAGGTTTCAATTTGAGAGGTTGTGTCTGCTTCCTAATGTGTGCCATGGTGTGAGGTATAACAGCACAAGAGGAAGAATGATTTTACTAGTGCTGGGGGACCCTCTTTTATACATACTGATAGTGGTGGGGAGTGCAAGTGTTATACGGTGGGGGTAATAATGTTGTAACGAGTAAATATATATTACAATACGGGGATTTTCTAAGTCCCGAAGTGGGTCAAGGTCGTTTGATCATATTATTAAAACGGGAAATAGAGCAGTAAGTGATTCTCACTTGGACCACAAACCGATCTATTCCCCGCTTTGTACGTGAATTTTCTAAGTCCCAAGGTCATCTGAACATGAAGCCAAAGCGGGGAATAGAGCATAACATACTGCTCTATTCCCCGCTCTGTATTTGGGAAGGGGACAAAAGACAACAAACAAGAGACTGATTTTAAACAAGAGACTGACTTTATATTTTACAAGGTTTTCTCAGGCTAAGATGGGTAATGTCAACCGGTTTACGCGCCGTATTGACACAAGGTCGGTTTGCGCGCCATACCTTAGAGGGGTTAGGAAAAGGATGAGAAGCAAGATACATTACTTTGAAAATAAAGACTTTGCCAGCAACTATGTAAACAAAAATTAATCAGTTAACGTTACTTTTACAAGAACAGCCAAGGTCGGTTTTGCAAAGGTCAACAGTATCACTGAAACCCGGTGGGACGTAGACCCAAACACCCGGCGTCAGGCTGCTGCGAACCCAAGTTTTGACCAAGGTTGTTGAGGGACCTGTAGGGCCGGGAGTACATATTTCATTAGTAAATAAGACACTTCAAACCGATACCAAACATTAACATATATTAGACTAACTACATTACCTAGCAGCAAACTACAAGCGTTATCTAACATGCTTAACAAACTAACTAAACATGCAAGGGCGCGGATCTCTTAATTGCGCGTCGGGCCCAACACACACTTAACAGACCTACGCTGCAGCAGAGTGCAACCCACTGGGACGTATACCCAAACAGCGGGCGGCAAGCTACTGCGACGAGACTGCGGACTGCTCCCGCTTATAAAGGCAAAGTGACGTCACCAAAGCGGAAGGGGGGATGTTACGTCAAAGGGGGGGGGGATATTACAATACGAGGATTTTCTAAGTCCCGAAGTGGGTCAAGGTCGTTTGGTCATATTATTGAAACGGGGAATAGAGCAGTAATTGATTCTCACTTGGACCACAAACCGATCTATTCCCCGCTTTGTACGTGAATTTTCCAAGTCCCAAGGTCATCTGAACATGAAGCCAAAGCGGGGAATAGAGCATAACATACTGCTCTATTCCCCGCTCTGTATTTGGGAAGGGGACAAAAGACAACAAACAAGAGACTGATTTTAAACAAGAGACTGACTTTATATTTTACACAGTTTTCTCAGGCTAAGATGGGAAATGTCAACCGGTTTACGCGCCGTATTGACACAAGGTCGGTTTGCGCGCCATACCTTAGAGGGGTTAGGAAAAGGATGAGAAGCAAGATACATTACTTTGAAAATAAAGACTTTACCATCAACTATGTAAACAAAATTAATCAGTTAACGTTACTTTTACAAGAACAACCAAGGTCGGTTTTGCAAAGGTCAACAGTATCACTGAAACCCGGTGGGACGTAGACCCAAACACCCGGCGTCAGGCTGCTGCGAACCCAAGTTTTGACCAAGGTTGTTGAGGGACCTGTAGGGCCGGGAGTACATATTTCATTAGTAAATAAGACACTTCAAACCGATACCAAACACTAACATATATTAGACTAACTACATTACCTAGCAGCAAACTACAAGCGTTATCTAACATGCTTAACAAACTAACTAAACATGCAAGGGCGCGGATCTCTTAATTGCGCGTCGGGCCCAACGCACACTTAACAGACCTACGCTGCAGCAGAGTGCAACCCACTGGGACGTATACCCAAACAGCGGGCGGCAAGCTACTGCGACGAGACTGCGGACTGCTCCCGCTTATAAAGGCAAAGTGACGTCACCGAAGCGGAAGGGGGGATGTTACGTCACGGGGGGGATGTTACGTCACGGGGGGGGGGTGACCTTGAACATGACCCAAAAAGGGGGGGGGGTGACCTTGAACATGACCCAAAAAGGGGGGGGGGAGGTTGTGTCGTCACGGGGGAAGGGGAACCGGATGTAGACCGGTTTTTAGCTTTCTACCCGTATATGGAAATGTCACGGTTACACTTGGCGACCCGCTTTGCTCCGTCTGGTACCTCATTCCAGCTTTGCCTTGCGAACTGAATACACCTCTGCGCTATGTCTTCTCCCATTACACCCGAGAAACTGCAACGTTTGAAGGAGACTTTGAAGAAGTCTTCGGAAAAAAGGAGCGGATTCAAAAGACCTAGTTCTTTTAAATCTTGCATACGGAAGAATTTTCGAAACCACCCACTTTACTTCGACCAACGGCCTTCGACGTCCACTGCATCTTCACCATCGCTATCACCTCGCCCTTCATCGCTTCGACCTTCATCGCCGCCACCAACTGTTGAGGAGATAATGAAGAGGACGGCTACGGTGAAACTTACCGAGTTGGTAACGCCGCTGGAGTCTGTCGCCGTCAAGTTTGCGCAGTTGAAATTAAACGTGGAGTATCTACTTGTGGGGAAGATCAGCGATGATGAGTACCTACTCCAACACCTCTTTGGCGGCGGCCGTTACGTCAAGGTCCACCTTCCAAGGTCCACTCTGCCACCTCCTGAGACCAAGTGCGACTTGATTTTAGTACGGCAGAAGGGACAAGTAAAGTGGGTTACAAAGGAAAAATAAACACTGACTACCGCTCACCGCTCCTTATTCACCATCTCCTTCAAACACAAACGGTCCTTTTCAGGACCACCCTAAGCATTTCAAGTTAGGGACTTGGCCTGTACATAGGCAGGAGACTATTAGTCTTATGTTTGTGTGCAGCCCACTTTGTGAAAATTTCTAAGTCCCAAGGTCCTTGACCTTGACCTTGACCTTGAACATGACCCAAAAAAGGGGGGGGGGTACACAGTTTGTGCAAAGTATGTCATGTGGGTACTCAAATTACGCGAATTGATCAGACGAACAAGTTGGCGCAAACAGAATTCAGATCCGACAAAGGGTATAGCAGCAACAGCGAAAAACAACTATTTTCAAGGGCAAGCCTAAATAACTTCTTTATTTACGGTTTAAAATATATTAAGTGGGTACTCAAATTACGCGGATTGATCAGACGAACAAGTTGGTACAAACAGAATTCAAATCCAACAAAGGGTATAGCAGCAACAGCGAAAAAACAACTATTTTCAAGGACAAACCTAAATAACTTCTTTGTTTTTGGTTCAAGGTCTAACATGTGGGTACGTCAATTACGCAGCTTGACAAGGCGAACAAGTAGGTGCAATTTAAATTTAAATCTAACCAACAGTATAGCATCCGTGGCGTAAAAACGATGGTTTGAAGGACAAGGTAACGTTGTGGTGGGAGTAGATGCCTATTATACACGATAACGCTACATCATTATTCTTCCAGCTCTTGTCGTATGAACATCTACCTAGACGGTCTGAAAAATGTCGCAGTTTTACAGGAACATGAGGAAGGTGACCTTCAGTAGTCCCCTTGACACTACTTTCTACTTCCCTGACGATGAAGACAGAAGGTCTACACTTTTAGTGGACAATGAGCGGTTTCGTCGAAGAATAATTGAGGTTGAAACACTTTTAACCAGTTGTTTGCTACGCAAAAAGAACCATATGAATACATGCACCGGTTTAGATCATAGTAGCTGTTATACTTATACAGCGTTGAAGCGCAAACATTATTGAGGTTTTTAGTTACGGAGGTAAGGTCTTGATAGTCTAAGAGCTAAACCCTAACTAACACATGTAAACTAGTTATTGTGCGATGTAAAACTTGGTGGGGAGACTGGTGTAGTGGGGGACTGGTGTAGTGGGGGACTACCATCTGCCGCACACTTGCCACCTGCCACCTGCCACCTGCCGCCGCCCATCTGCTGTCCACCATCTGCTTCGTTCTACTACACTTTTACCCCCACCATTTTGTTTGATACCAAAAACGCTAGCTAGCGAATAGTCAGTACACCTCCGGCTCTCGACCGGTGAACATCGAGCTCTCCGAGACGCTCTTCACAAAATAACAATATCATTTCACTCAAGGTCTGATAGATGTTTCTATTTCATTGCCGTCACGTATTCTTTCCTCCTGACAGCAATGAAATGCAAACACCTAACAGAACAGATAGGTGTCAAAAACACAACATGGACTCTGCGCAGGGATCGAAGTATCTACCGTCTTTCTTCAGAAAGCGAAGTGATGGCCGCAACTCGTCCGGATCAACAACATCGATGACAACCAACAACGGGGAACTATTGTAAACATGAATTATTGTAAACATAACTTATTGTAAATAAAATAAAGTAATATTTGTAATTGTACTACCTCGCACTCGTATCATTCGATTGCTTCATTCGATTGTTTCATTCGATATTTATTATCGATTAACTATCGAATCACAATCGTTTTACGAGTGCGAGGTAGATTTTTTTTAAAAAACTTCACCGTGACCTTGAACTTTGAACTTTTACTCATTTCGTCACAAAACCGCCTACGTCACTGGCTCAGCCTCAGATGACGTCTTTCATGACGCAGCGCTTCCGGTCACGTGACCGGAAGCCATCAATCAAGTGAGCCAGAAGTCCCCTTTCCCTACTACTAACGTATGAAACGTAATTTACAGCCAAAAAGTACCTCACGTAAGAAAAAAGTGCATATTTTTTGACTAATCACAACAACTGTAGTTGTTTTCTTGGACGGATGATAAATTGAGGTTGAGTTTGAAAATATTAAATCCTCCCGCATTTCCATTGGGTCTACAGTTAGTTATTAATTACTAGTAGTTATTTTTAAACACAAATGTGTTTTTACATTGTTAGAATTCTTTTGTAAAACATATTGGTTAAAATGTACGGGTAAAATACAAATTAATATATAAAATCAAATTTTGCTTGCAGATTCTTTGTTATTTAATATAACATTATGGTGAATTAATAATTTTTTTTTTGCCTTTTTTTTTGTTTTTACAAAAACTTTAAGGTAATATTTTTTGTAAAATAACAAAATAAAACAAATGTGTAAATACCATGAGAGTCAGCGGTACAAATACCTAAATTATTACCATTGGATGTTTATTGTGCTACATATACTACTGAATAATGTGTGGTAAGGCATATTAGAACTATCAAGTTGTTTTTGTGTTTATATAAGCCAGTGGCGTTTTTTAACGTTTTGATAGGAAACGGTTCAAACCCTAGTCTTGTTACTATCTAAGGTCGACCTGTTCCTAGAAAGTTAAAATAGAACATTTATTAGTGGGCTTGCAGTTACCATAATTATTATTGAGACGCAATCTCTAGTATTTTAAAATATTGTTATAAGTATAGTGTTTTTAATATAATTTCATTGAACAAAAACTTAACTAATATACTTGGATTGGGTTTACTGCCTAGCCACTTGTAGGATTAAAAGGAAACCTCGGAGAAGCATTTATTTATGTTTACAATTTATAAGTAGGAAAGATGTTTACATGAGTAGGTTGTACTTAGTGCATTACAAATAATGGTCTCCATTAGGGGTTTACACATAGTGCATTAGTCTTTCACAGAATGTACAGGCGGAGCAATTAATTGTTCTAACTGTTAGGTATTGTACTGTAGGTTGGAGATACACAAGTTCAATGCGAATAACTAGGGCAGAAATGAAACGTTAGGTTAAAGTATTGTTTTACAACAAGTTTTTATTTTTTTGTTAGGTAATGCTAATGGAATCCTACTGTGATAAAAAGCAAACAACACAATTTTAATCAAAGAGTCTCAGAGTCTCACTTAATTGATAAGGAAAGAAGACGGTGTAATGCCATCACGTTTTGTCCGAGCTTGACTGGCTCTATTGTTGATCTCAAAAGTTGGTCCTTTGGTTATACAACACTCAAAAGAAAATATTAACGGGATGCGGGCTTTGTGTACATTTTGAACTTAGAACGTTGAAGGTGCTTATTTTGAATTATAATGAGAAGATGAAATAACTTGTTATGTAACCTTGTAACTTAGATGACATCTCGTTTACGATTTTACTATAGCAAGATTATGTATCCTGATTATTGGGGCCATATTGTTATATTGAGTAGGCAACATGTTGCAGGTCACTAAATAACAAGTTGACAAGCCTAATGTTTTATGTATTGCTGTAGCAAAAAAAGAATTATGCAAATAAACAATAATAAAAGAAGTTGAACAAATTTAGTGATAATTGTCCCCGCTACCTTGGCAGATCCTGTCCGTGTGTTTTATACTTTGAAGTCAACACAAAACACAGATTGGAAACGATCACAAACACAGATAACACACGTACGTTACTATCCGAAAATCGAACCCCTCAGATGGTAAATTAAATTTTCCCTGGATCATCAAAAACAACTCGCTTCAGCAGGGTTTATGGCTGTTTGACTGAGCGTAGGCGCTCCAAAAGATACATTTAAATCTTACACTACATCTAATTAAAGACTTTATTCTCTCATTAGGCCTGCTGATGTTCATTAAGACCGATTGAAATCGATTACCATGACCCATCTAACATTATTTATCTCAGTATTGTAAGAAGTAATATTTCATATTCCATGCTCAGTCATTGTAAAAGGTAACGTTTCCTTTATAACTTGTTTGTACAGTGATATTTCAATTATTAGCTATTTATTGAAATCAATAGATCTTCAGAGAACCGCAGTCTATATATCGGTACTCGACCTTTAGATACTCCAAACAACGTTGAACTTTATAAATAAATGATTGGGTAAAATGCTTAATACAAAACGTTAGGTATTTGTGTGTGCGCGGGTGTGGAATGCGTGGTCGACTGATGTAGTTAGTTTGGATGTTTGTTCACTTCACTCACATTGCTTTGTAAACACTCAGGCTACAGTTATGACTACACTGGCGTTTCGATTTTAATGGCACATTACTTTTAACTTTTTTTTGTTGAGATAAATTTGTCTTAATTTAAGTAACAATATTAGTAATTTACACACTAAAATGGATCTTAGTCTTAACTGATTGCTATACAGATTTTGTCTCATAAGTCTAAGCACTTAAAGGTTTCTAAATTGTTATTATGCAACACGAAATAAAAGTAAAACATCATACACTACAACATATTCGATTGAAAATATGTTATACTAACACGTTTAACCATACAATCAGAGTTGAATATATTAGTTAAATATTTATTCATCAAATAACAAGACAAACCTGAGCTAAAATATGTAAATAAAATAATGAGCGTGTAATATAATTAATGGTTCATTTATAACTTTGAACTAAACTGTGGTGGAAACATTGTGTTTTTAATAATGATACTTACTCGTCATATGTTCTGTTGAAAAGTAGCATTTGGTGTGATAATGTTTATGTTCTTTATAAACACTCTACAATGATTATAGCTATCATATACATGATTAAATTATACTGTGCAATAATATGTTTCTTTTAAATATTCAAAAGTAAATTTACTCTTGTGTTGTGGGTGTCAGGCAAACTTTTTGATTATTGAGATTTTATGTTGAGAGATAACAAGTGTTCAGCTATGCGTGATATTTTGTGACTTGTATGCTGTTTAAAAAGAGAAAACAATATGGAGAGTATCTCTTATCAAAACAAATCTTTAATTTTGTAACTCTGTTAAGGAACAGTGAAAAATATAATACGACTTTTTAAAATCTTAACTTCTGGTCAAAACTTAAATGGATATGGTTTATACACACCCATAACCACAAATAAATTCTTTTACATCACAATATCCCATTTTAAATGCTCTTATACACCAGCCTCGTTTTTTGCACTGGTTTTGTACAAATTTATTTGCTGGTTGTAGAACTCATAGGTGAATCATTATAACATTATTTTAACTAGGGCCATTGTTATTGTTTTCATCATCATAGCAACATCGCCCCTACACACGCAGTGTTGGTTTAGAAGCCAATTCCAGATCCCAAGTCTGTCAGGTGACCCAATCACAGAACCTTGTCACAGTTAAGCTCGAAATTCTAATTAACAATCTACAACACCGATTGTAGTGAAGGTTGTTTGTTCTGTTACCCAAAGATTTATAACAATATGGTGCTTGTTAAAGATAGATGCCAAATACTAATTGCGAAATGTAACTGGATGCTTAATTGGCTACAAAATGTATTGCCTGTTTTTCTGATGATTCTAAGACCAATAAGTAATACCGGTAATTATTTTGTACAATCTTTTACCTTGTAACGAATAAAATATAACGATAAATCATTAAACAATAGTAAAATTTTGGTTTTTGGCAACTGGTGATAGATTATCTACATTTTATGATTTATAACGTGATAGAATGTAAAAGACAAACAGACTTTTTCATGCCAATTCGTATAAATTAGGTATTTTAAATTTTATTAGTATAAATTTTTAAGAATACAGTTTGGACCTAAACAGTAATGAGATTACTTTGGAACCCAACACAGTTTTATATCATACGAAAATATTAACAATTATATTTACGTTTTCAATATTACATAGAATTACATGCATTCTGCTTTATGAAACATAATACTCTGACATGAACAATAGTAAATTACATTGAAGTATTTGTTGTTCAAAAAACCATAACCAATAGTATATAAGACTGTAGAAAATAAATGGTCAAACAAATTTTGAATAC
This sequence comes from Allygus modestus, assembly GCA_963675035.1. Classification (NCBI taxonomy): domain Eukaryota; kingdom Metazoa; phylum Arthropoda; class Insecta; order Hemiptera; family Cicadellidae; genus Allygus; species Allygus modestus. The sequence continues at coordinate 44,079,902 of OY776116.1, forward strand.
AGTTACGCGGTGAAAAAAAATAGCTAATGAAATTTAAAATGAATATTGAGTGTATATTATTGTTTTATAAAACATAAAACTAAGCTTTTTATTTATTTTACAGATATTTATTTTATTTAATACTTATTAAATTTTTCGTTTGGTTTTTACAAGCACTTGCTAACTATTCAAAGTCTGGCGGTTAACATCGTGCTCGTAATTATAATGGAAGACTTGAAACGTGTGATGAATGAAGAAGCTCTTAAAGTAAATTAACGTTAATGTGACTGCCTTCTTCTTGGGTGCTTCTTGAAAATAAACAGTTTTCACTAAAACACTTTAACAATCTCTCAGCAATACACTACACTGAACTAATTTTCCTCAAAATATATTTCATATAACATAATACACATTAATATGTTTGTGGTCCAAAAACATGAAATGTCATGGTCATTTATTATTTTTGGAAATGAACATTAATTTGTAAATCAGGTAGCCATGACGGAAGTGTTAACAATTAACTTGATTTATTATATCCGTGATTACAGACTTACGCTATTAGATAAGTACACGAGTCAATAAAATGACCAATAAAATATTTAATACGATTTAAGGAAAAATTAATGGTTTATTTTACAAATTGGTATTACACATAACTATATCTTACTTTCTAATGAGCCCCATATTTAACTTTAAATTGCGGTCATATTGTACTTGGATAATAAATTACATATTATAAAATTATGTTTAAATTATAGTTGTAAGAGTATATGTTTTTTTAATTTAGAGGATATATATTTTAAAATTTATTGTGACGGCTAATTAAATAAATTTATCAGAGTTTGAAAACATTCATAACCTTTAAATTATGTTCATCGAAAAAAGTTAGGAGACATGGATGACAGCAGCACTTTTCCATCGATGAAAGTTGTCCGGTGTTTAAAACGAGTTCTGGAGTCAAGTTCAGTGAAATCGTAATATCCCACATTGGAATTTTTATCCATAATAATAATTATTAGTATCAGATATAATTATGCGAGATGCAATAAACTACGTCTCACAATACTACAGGTGTAATTTTAGATGTGTGTTTTAATCTAACTTTGGCATGTCGATTTAGCAAAATAATAATCTGGTAAATTATTATACGTTTCTGTACAATCAACTAGCCATTATGCTATTAAGAATAATACAATTGAAACGTGATAATAAAACTCTCAATTAAGGCTAAGCCAAATACTATTCATCAGAAATGATTAACATTAATTAAGAAAGATTGGTTAATGTAAAGGTCAATTAAGAATAAAGCTCTCATTAATATAAAAACTTAAGTGGGTTAAAATATTAATCATATTATACTTAGTTTAAAAACCTTAGCTTTTTAGTGGCATTATGTTTCAGTTAGATTACTCAAAATTAGAAACCATTGTAAGAATTACCATATTTAACCACAGATAAAGGAATTTAAAATATGGATTCCTTTATCCGTGATCTAACATAGACCTAATTCTATCTTAAACACTGATCATGCCCATGCCTGTTTGTTGAAATTGTGGCTGCGGTTTACAACCTAATTACAAATGTTATGTGCAACCTGAGTCAGGACATAATGGGTAAACATTACCTAAATGTAACACATAAGAATGGAAAACATCCTGCGTACGCTGTAAAATTATATCTTCTCCATCCAGTAGAAAATATAGTTTTTATCGTGAACATACTTGATTCGTTTTGTTTTACATCATATAATGTCGCAATGAAAATTAATCCAACAGTTGTACATGTCCTCCATTGTTCAACTGTCATAATAATGAAATTGGCCGTTTAGAAGGTGTATATTGAGACATATCTCATGAGATTTTATAGCATTGCGTTAAAGTGAAGCTATCATCCAGAGTGCACAATCGTCCAATCCGCAGTAACGGCGACATCCGCTCACGAATAAACGTTTACTCTGTAAAGGGCTGGAGAATTTATAGTGTTTGTTAAGAGCTCTATACTACTGTATGTGTCAACAATGGTCAGTTTAGCTCTGTTACAATAAAAGCCAGTGAAGATATGATAGTAGCATTCACTTGAAATTTCCTTGAAGGTTGTTTTGTTTCATGTAATATCTAATACGCTAATAATATTGATATGATATAACCTTCTTGTGTATCATTGGTCTCATTGAAGAAAACATACACACTTAATATTATTTTATACACGTCAATGGGTTGCACGGCTCGGTAACAGCACACAGCTTTTCTAATACCCTACGGTATGTCTTAATTACTTAACCCAAACATTTACTTGACATGACCCAGTTGCAACAAGAGTACATGAGCAGTAGTATCCGGGGAGTACACGCCACCACCTGTAGCCAAGTTTGTTCCAACAACACCGATGGCCCGTGGCAGTAGTCGCTGTCAAGCATTACTGCAAACATTCGAAGAAACTCTATATTGTAGGGAATTTAAAAATCCATTCTCTGTAATGATAATTTTGGTAAAACTTAATTTTTGAAAAAAAACATAACAATATGGTTGGCTTCAATGTAAACTTTTAATTAACAATTTATAAAAAAGTTAGAAATAATAATTTTGTATTGATTAACAACAAATATAAATTTAAATACTAACCAAGCTTTTATTACCTACATGTTACATACAATAAATACGAGTAGAAAATTTTGTAACATTTCGTTTATTTTTCAGAAAAATTTAACCGATGGAATCCGATTTTCCTGGCCATCATATGGAGTAAAAAATAAACAAAAAACCGTTTCCAGATCATGTCCTACATTATTTAAGTATCGCACGTGTTATATTTACGTTTACTAAACGTTTATTTAACTAAACTTTTAATAAAGTACGCCTTATCTCTACAAAATGAGTTTAACTGTACATTCTTATAAAATGTTAAATATGTTACTACTCTCACTGGTCACTGATAGGCCCAGTTAATCTTCATTTGACATTGAGATTTTAGTTAGTATTGTAATTTTACATAATGTTTCACGCTAGAAACAAGCAAGAAGCTAAACAAGAAATATTTTGGGATTTTTAAAGCGAATTAAGTGCAAACTAATAAGGTTGTGATAAAACTATAAAGAATAGTAATTTTTATATTTAAGTATTTGCAGCTCAAAAGGGGCAAGATGTTGTATTTACATGACAGAAATCTACCATTATATTATTGCTGTGTATTTATTACGGCTAAACTAACGTAAAATTAAGTTGGTACTTAAACTGCAGGAATGTTGAAAGGAAAGTCACGATCCAAACGAACAGTGAAGTTTGTAATAAATATATGCTAGTGATTTTATGTATTAAATTTAAACGCAGTGATCTCTATACTGTATCTTTATTATTATTATTTTAATCCTTGCTAATTAATATTGTTATTATCCTTATATTAGTCTTATCAGTACTTACTTCATTGTTACCGCCAGAAACGTTCAGTTTAACTGCAAATTGTGTCATAATACTTGTGCTGTTAAATGAGTCCAGTCTGTTGACTAATGTCCTGAAACTACATAACTAACTAATGCTCATTTGCCTAAACTATATTGTAATGGCGCACATTAATAATGTGACTGTAATCTAATGTAGGGCTCATTTGACTAAACTGTGATGAAAGCACCCAGGTGCACTGGTTTATAATGGTGTATACTATAAAATTATTATGAGTAGATCAAAATTAATCTTGCTGCAAGCATTTGGATGTGTGTTTATACCCCTACTAAACAACGGTTATAACAATCTGAGGTACGTGAAGATATCTACGCTATAATAAGTTGGATGTTGTACATTTTTAAGTAGTTAGTTCTCTGTCTAAATAGCCGATTTTTCTAGGTTATTTTTGGGAAATAACTAATGTTTAATTCTGCTATTAGAATTAAAAAGTCAGATTCTTTATAGCCATTGATCAAAGTCTTAAATTGAAATAGGCGTTGTGCACTTTTGGGATACAATATTAACATAATTTAACTATAAAAATTACTCAATTCTAACCGTTGAATCTAGATTCGTTATGTAAATTGAAACATCTTAAGTTTCTCTTTTACTGTTGTTTTTTGTTGTATTAGCTGTAGTGTATTGTTTATTTACAATTCAATGTTTACATTCCAGAAGGTAATGAAGTATTGCAATAAAATGATTACTTAGCGTTCTGTTTACTGAAGTTATGTTTATTATTTATTATATATAAAACTATCCAGCAGAATAAAACCGACTTTCTGTAAACCACGAGTATAAAGCCAAGATATAAGGACTTACATTAATAAATAGTGGCTTAAATAAGAGATTCAGGCAGATTTTTGTAAAGTTTCACACGGTTCATTATAAAAGAATTGCCTCTAAGGACCAGCCTGTGTTGTGGAATGTACATAGTCCTTTAGCCTCTTGTATTATGTTTGTGTATGTCCTGCCTTGTATGGAATTCATGTCAAATAGTTTTAGTGTAAATTAAAACATTGTAAATGTAAAGGTTAATGACTGTACAAAAGCAAAAGTGTAAATTAAAAAAAGTGGTTCATAGTACTCCACAGGCCCAGCCCCCACCATTGTGCGGATGATATTCTTTTGTAGCAAAAGATTGAATGTGAATATGAGTGACTCCATGCTAATATATAGTACCTACGAACTGTACGTACTGCAGATGAGAGTGAAAATGTGGGTTAGTTTTAAATACTCAGGACTAACAAGACGTTTTTAATTCCCAAAAAAGCATATAACTCTTTAGAGTTTTTTTACCGAGATTGTTAATATGAGATTTACAATGTAGCGAGCTATCAAGATAAAAGATCCGCAGATTTACTGATTGCTCATTTTTGCTTTTGTGTAATAGAGAAAGCTTTGCTTTGGAGTTAGGCTTAGTATCCATACAGAGAAATTATAGAGAGCTCTGCACACAGATAGCATTACGAGATCCGGTGCAACAGAGTTTTGTGTTCATTGTAATAATGTTCAAAATACAAGGACACACGTTTCTCCTTAGGCTAAAATTACATCATGGGTTGTAAGAAATGTATAACAATAATGTGTATGAGAAAGAGCAGAAAACTATCAGTCTTTTATAATTAATTGAATTTATAATCAGGTACCGGTATTCTCAATTCACCTTTACACAGTTCAGAAACATTAAGTGTACCTAATATGTAAAAATAATGTAGCGTTGTGATTACAAATAGTTTTCAAAGCGTACTTCATAAACAAGTAAGTTTAAGTAATCCAACTTTGAAACAACTTTAATCAAATTTACAACATGCAGTGTTATATTATAGCCTAATATTACATCCAGATGAGCTGTATTTTATAACTAACCAGTTCTTTGTCTCTTTGAATATTCAATATGAAAACAAGAAGACCACTGCAAACTGTACAGAGAATGTTACGTGTGAAAGTTGTGTGTGTAAGTTTAGTTATGTCTCTGTACAGTTTATAACGAAAACTTTACATTTACGGGTGTTTATGACCATCGTTGTTGTAAGTATACTAAGTAGTAAATATATCCACAAAACCTCTCCAAATATCTAGAAATCTACATAAAAATAACAAATGATTGGATTTTATAACAAATTATTGTTACAGGAGGGACAGTGAAGTTAAAGTTTTAATAGAAATATTTGTAACGAATTAGCATTGTTATATTTCAAATACCTTGTATCTAAACTCAGTGCGATCATTTTGAATCCAATTTCAAATCCAAGCCTAGTCAGGTGACAATGTCAATCACTAAACCTTGTCAAAAGTTAAGGCCAGAATCCCAATGAATAATCTACAACATCGGGCTTTGCTGCGATTATGTTCTGTTACATTTAGAAAAATAAAAATATGTTTTTTTAATGGTAAGATATCTACCAAATGCAAATAATAAGTTAATGCAATATTTTTAATGGATATTTTGAATGCTTAACATTTTTAGGGTTATAGGACTTCAGGATAGCAAGGATGGTTTTTCTGGCATGTCAGACTGTATTTAATATTGTGTTGACTGTGATTTATAATTAGTTCATGAATCTACTTACAATTATAAATAAGTTATAATTCAAATTTTAATTTTTATAAATAGTATTATATGTTTGTAGAACACCGTTAAAAAGTCGGCTAGTAAATTTTGATTTTAATACTAAATACTTTCAGGTATAATGTTTCAACCTCTATATTACAATATGTACTATCCTACAACTCATATACCTACAACTAAATGCTGTGGATTAACTTTTTTTACAAATGGCAATAATAGCCCTGAATAATTTAAATTTACATTAGATTGCGAACACGCAAACAGTTAAGAAAAGTTTGAATATAGTGTTATGCTATCAGAATATAAAGTAGGAAATATAAATCCTCCATACGTTTAATAATTAACGAAACAAATATCATATAACCAAACTTGTTGGACCAGTGTTCACGTCTATATAAGATGTTTCCTTATTTGGGTATACATTTTTTCTATCGGAAAGTTATCTATTCACACGTATTTAATAAATACGATCTTTGCTGGATTATATCGACTTTTAACTTAATACTTGTTAACTAAAATGGAAGACTTGTAAAATCATGATGAATAGAGAAAGTAAATTAAAGTTAATTGGACTGGGTACTTCTCGAATATAAACAGTTCACTAAAGGGCTTTTAATCTTCCTCAGCTCATACTCAATACGTTACACCGAGATACCTTTTCCAACAAAGTATTATGTTCCTGGTTTATTAAACAAATGATTTAGTTTAACATTTATAATCCGACAACTAAGGAAGAACCTTTAAAACATCAATGTTGAATAATAGGTTGTAATTTTAAAGAGTAAAACACATCCATACGATGCGTTCTTTGTAGACCATCTAGCTAACTAAGCGATATAAGGCAACCTGCTGATGGGTAACGGCCAACTAAATCTTGACTGGGAATTTGAAAGACCTTAGGGGTTTATAATTGTTTAAATCCTAAGACGAATCTTTACGAAAATAGCTTCGAATACGAATTATGACTCAAAATGTTAGTTTCAAACATTGGAAAAAGGCTAGTAGAAATTATATTTGTTCGGTATTTAGGTAATAAGGAGTAATTAAAATTTTAATACTCTATTTTGAGCATTTTCTGAGTGTTCCAGCCATACCAAATATTGTAGTTTTTAAGGTGATAAAAATCAATATGTCGCCACGAGAGAGAGAGAGAGAGAGAGAGAGAGAGAGAGAGAGAGAGAGAGAGAGAGAGAGAGAGAGAGAGAGAGAGAGAGAGAGAGAGAGAGAGAGAGAGAGAGGTATTGTTGCTCAACTATTCCAGATATAACTGGACTTTCTTTCTTTGGCCCATGATCAAGTGATTTTTCCTGACTTGTGATTGGTCTTTCACCCTTCTCTGAGCAAGATTAACAGTTGTTCTCTAGAACTCGTGCATACACTTCACAGCTGCTGCCACAACTCTGATATAAAGACATGAATGAATGCACAGGAATGAATAATCAAAGTTACTTTCTTAACGGAGAGCGTTGCGCATAGGTTTTAGACACAGAGGAAACTGAACTCTCTTCTCTTGAGTTTTGTAATCTCTGTCATTTTAGTTAATATTTCTTTGTGTTCCAAATCCTAGGTCATTGTATTTTCATTTCCGGAAAGTGGCATTATGTTATATAAACATACATAAATAACGTTAATTTTATCTGATAGTTTTTTAAGTTTATTATATTATTAACAATAACAACACTAATTTTTTAGAATGAATTGCCTTCATAAATAATTTCCCACTGCATAAAGCGACAAATAATGAGGGAAAAAGATAGGTGTGGAATGGCAATATTGGAAGACTGATTTAGTCCAAAGGGTGAAATTAAATTGGAGAAGACTCAGTAGGATATGGGACATCTGAAGGCGATTAAAGATGGTGTTAGTTCTTTGATCAATCTCTCACACGCTTTCCTCATGGAGATTACTTAAACGCGTTTCTAATTATATTACTAATTACTGTTTTCTACCCTCTGAAAAGGGAAAATATAGATACAAATAATAAATATAATAATTATTTAGACTCTTTTTATAAACTATAAAAATATACTCTTTAGAATAGGACCTATTAATAAAGAATTTTCTTTACTCTTGAGAGTAAAGAAAATGATTTATCGTAAAGTAATTGTAAATGTAAGACTGTAATTAAATTATACATCATAGAAACTAAATATCACATCAAAAATATGGTGGGATCACTTTTGTGTTTTTATGTATGTGTCTCGTGTTGCTTTAAATTAATTATCATTTATACAATGTGATCAACTGGGAATATGCACTCTGGTATGCTGCAGTGTTGTTTACGCTTTGCCGAAACTATTCTAACCGTGCTAAAACTGGCTCTCGCGTCTCGTGTGTTGAGGCTAATCCCAATACAAACCTTGTCAGGTGACTGTCAATCACCAAAGCTCACCTTCTCTCAAACCCGATTAATGATCAACATCAGCCTCTGCTTGGTTTCAATATAACTACAAGGTAGGTTTATAACGAGTGAATTTATATTAGGTTTGATAAATAACTTTGTTTACATGTTGTTAAATAACACCTAAATCTGCTACTAAAACTGTTAATGATGTCACAGAATGCATTACAAACAGTTTTACTCTTGCATGCAAACAATAATTTAATATTAATGCAGTGGTAAAAGGTTAAATTATTTTCATGGGTTTTATAATTTGTGTCATATTTAAGGCATATATTCTTTTGGTAATATGATTCAAAACATTCATCCACCCATACAGCCATACCAATGTAAAACGAGTTTGCACGCAGCACGCTGACGTGAGGGAAGTGAATTTCCACATAAAAACTTTTAAAACTCAAAATCAGTGTAAAAACATACATTTGTCCAATTTTTATTGAAATCTGAAAACACTGATTTTTTTGGCTGTTCCGATATTCCTGGTTTCATTTACTTGCAAAGCTGGGAATGCCATTTTTCGCATTATAAGGTTAGGAAAAGGTCCAGACAGGCTTGAAAGTAGGCGTGAGGTTGCTGGCTATAATAAAAGTACTCTAACAAAGGAATAACAGGCTTTTCTAGTGAAAACCCCCATAAGACAACGTACTGTGTTTAGCCGATACACATTTTCTTTAATAACTATGTAAACATTTATGTTAGAATGATGAGAGAGGGCTTAAATCTTTCGCCTCTCTAATTCCCATCTTTTTACATGCATTAATTTTACATCTGGGGCTTTTCTGACCCTTTTTGGGCCCAAAAACCCGAAATTTGAAAGATTAATCCCCAGAAAATGGGTTTAGAGTTTTCCGATTGTGTTGCCCAACGAACTTGTCCAATCGATTACAAAAAGGAACGTCCCTACCAAATTTGAAATAAATCGGACAAAAAATGCGACCGCTAGAGTGCAAACACACATATATATATATAAATATATATATACATATATATACAATATGTATACAATACTGAATATATATACAATTGTATATATACTGAATATATCTACAATTTTGAATGACCCCCAAAACGTGTTCAGTGGGTCACATTAGGAACTTCTATGGTGGTCCCGGGCTTAAGTTTCACCGTTCGGGTCATGCTAATAGTTCACTTTCCAAAGGAAATACACTAATGAAAGAGGTGTCTGACTATGACATCAACAGTCTTCTAACGCAAACAACTGAACCGATTGACCTGAGTTGTGCATGAATGTAACAACTATAGATATGAGTTACGTGCCCTTCCTACTTATTAACATCCGCTCGGGCCTTTTCCTTATGTATTACAATATCCGATGGTATAAGTATGATTTTAGTAAAACTTTCTTACTTTTGAAATATTATTAAATGTTTGTATAAACATTTTGGAAATACAATATGTAGCACCAAAAAGAACAAAACAATAAAAACATGATGAGTAAATTTTATTGCCAAACTTGAGTGTTAATATCCTATTTATCTCATTTTTATTTGCAAAAAATTAAAAATGTTACCGTTCATTTTAGTGTTTTATCTTTGTTTTCCACACTTTGGTACTTATTTTTTTAGCTTTGGCAGAAGATATAATTGAAAATGTAGTCAAGATTTACTAGACAAATTTATTGAATATATTAAGCACATATTATTACAAAAATAATATTATTAAGCATATTTTGAAAAGGGTAAAGTTTTTCAAAAACAATAAATGTTGATTGCTTTAAGGGTAACTAATTAAGTTGTTTTGCTGTTTATAGTAATGCAATCTTTGACTCGCCGAAGGTTAAATATTGTTATGAAAAAACTGAATCTTCTGAATTCAAAATTAATGCCCAATTATCTTTTCAAAGAAAGCTATTATAAAGAGTTTTATAAATGTCTGTAATTGCTTTAGATAACTTTTATTAGAGACGAACTTCCTTTGAAATAGAGAGAATATCTTATTAGGTGTGCTTGCAAATCAAAATCTCCCAGAAAACGTTTATTATCTTTAGGCACATCACCAACGTAAATTATTAAACGACGAATAAAATTGTGTTTGAACAATATCATATAAACGTTATCAAATACAGTTTTGAACTAACCATTAAAATAAATACTACTTTTGGGATATTAAATATATACCTAACATTTCCCAAGTTTTTACAATAATAGTGTAATCTTTACTAATTGTTTTGCGTAGAACTATGGTATTGTGACAGTAATATGCCTACCCCAGTAATAATTTTGATCTTAATTTATATTACATTTTAAGAAGGAACCGAAACTTAAAATACGTAATAATAAGAAAAGGCAAAGAAAAATGAAGTAAAACACTTATAAAAACCATTTTATTTACTTGTGAAATCTTACTCCTAATTACTCATACTATGTGCAGTAATTGATTCTAAACAGTTAGTTACTGTATTTTATGTAATTAGCAACTTTCTTCTGTTTATTGATTCTTGGTGTGATGTCACTGCATTCTTGGAAATATGTTAACGGATGAATTTACTGATCCTTTGAGAAAATTACATTCGTCTTAGCATTAAACACAAAATTAATTATTTTCAATAATTTTTATTACAAAAAAACAGATTATTTTTATTAATGATTAAAAATTAGATTAAAAAATAAAGGGTAATGGACCATTATTATCTAAATCCAACGACTGGCTATTCTTAGCTAATATAACCAACTTTTAAGCAAAGAAAATACGAATTAGGTTATTAATAAGTTGCTGTCCTTCGCAGAGTAATAATTTTAAACTTTAATAATATTACAAACCAAGGTTATTATTTTATAAAAATAATAATAAAATGAATGACTCTTGAACAGTTTATGAACTCCACTACAAACTAATTAATAAAGGTTTATTGTTTTTCCTGAATTACAATCCACGTTTGTCTACTCGTAGCTAAAATTTGACGGTTATCCATTGTTAGTGAATTTTCTTTGGATTAGCATGACCTGCACGGTGAAACTTAAGCCCGGGACCACCATAGAAGTTCCTAACGTGACCCGCTGAATACGTTTTGGGGGTCGTTCAAAATTTTATATATATATATATGTATATATATATATATATATATATATATATATACATATATATATATATGTGTATGCACTCTAGCGGTCGCATTTTTTGTCCGATTTACTTCAAATTTGGTAGGGACGTTCCTTTCTATAACCTGTTGGACAAGTTCGTTGGGCAAAACAATCGGAAAACTTTAAACCCATTTTTTGGGGATTAATCTTTCAAATTTTGAGTTTTTGGGCCCAAAAAGGGTCAGAAAAGCCCCAGATATAAAATTAATGCATGTTAAAAGATGGGAATTAGAAAGGCGAAAGTTTTAAGCCCCCTCCCGTCATTCTAGCATAAATATGTACTGAGTTATTAAAGAAAATGTGTATCGAGTAAACACAGTACGTTGTCTTATGGGGGTTTTACACTAGAAAAGCCTGTTATTCCTTTGTTAAAGTACTTTAATTATCCCCAGCAACCTCACGCCTTCTTTCAAGCCTGTCTGGACCTTCTCCTAACCTTATAATGCGTAAAATTGTATTCCCAGCATTGCAAGTAAATGAAACCAGGAGTATCAGAACAGCCAAAAAAACAATGTTTTCAGATTTCAATAAAAATTGGAAGAATGGATGTTTTTACACTGATTTTGAGTTTTGCAAGTTTTATGTGGAAATTCACTTCCCTCACGTCAGTGTGCTGCGTGCGAACTCGTTTTAGTTACATGGAATTTTAGTTTTAGACAACTTGTTTGCATAATCAATTTCAAAAAATGAAAAATAAATAGTCTATTAGAACTAGTGGAAATAGAGATATTAGATGTACAATTTAATGGAAGCTGTAATCAGACTGCGTCGATTTCCCGAACATTAAGTTGCGAAACACTGCTGTCGATTGTTTGAAAACACGTCAATTAACAAGCGTTGGCTATAGAGACATTCAGCACCAATTATTTTTAGTCGAACGTTTAGTCAGATTTATTTGAGATGTTTCCAAAGCACTAAAACAATTCTGTTATAAATATATACAAGTGAGCTAGCTGTATTACTTGAAATATAATGAAGGTATAAAAGCAACTATTCTGGGATTTTTGTTTTAGCGAAAGTTTTTGAATATTTGAAATTTGGTAATTGCAGATATTTTCCAAATATGGTTGCCAACTTAAAATTTATATACAAACCCCCAATTTATATTTTGTTTTTATAACTTAGACCTTTTTACTTTATTATTATTTTCTTCTAAACATAATGGATGAGGAGATAATGGCTGAATATTTTCAACTTGTTTATATTAAAAATGAATTTACGTTTGTGTAATGTAACTAGATGCTAATTGGCTACAAAATGTATTGCCTGTTTTTCTGATAATTTTAAGACTAATACGCACCACCGGTAATTATTTTGTTCAAAGCTTTACCTTGTAACTTATATAACACTTCGATACATCATTAAACATTTGTTAAATGTATGGTTTTGACAACTGGTGATAGATTATCTACATTTTAGGATTTATGAATGTAATGGACAAATAGACTTTTTCATCCCAATTCGTAAAATTAGTTATTTTAAATTTTATTAGTTCAAGGTTTTAAGAATAGAATTTGGACCTAAACAGAATGAGATTATTTTGGATCCCAACACAGTTTTATATCATATAGTAAATAACAGTTATATTCATGTTTTCTATACTCCATAGCATTACATACATTCTGCTTTATGTAAACTTCATTCTGCTTTATACATTCTGCTCGAAAATAAACGGTTTTCACTAAAACAATCTCTCAGATATACACTACCCTGAACTACTTCTCCTCAATATATATATATATATATCGTATTACATAATACATATTAATATGTTTGTGGTCCAAAAAACAATGAAATGGTATGGTTATTTATAATTTGTAGAAACGAACATTGATTTTTAAAGCAGGTAGCCATGACGGAGTGTTAACATTTAACTTGATTTATTATATCCGTGATTACAGACTTACGCTATTAGATAAGTAAACGAGTTAATAAATTATTTAATCTGATTTAAGGAAAAAATAATAGTTTATTTTTCAAATTGGTGTTAACTTAACGAAGTTTTATTTTGTAACGAGCCCCACATTGAAATTCAAATTGCGGTCATATTCTTTTGGATAAACCATTAAATATATAACATACTACAAAACTAAGTAATAATAATAGCTGTAGGAGTATATTTTTTGGGGGGGATATATATTTTTAAAAGTATTATGACGACTAATTAAATAAATTTATCAGAGTTTGAAAATAGTAAAAACTTTTATCTTTCGTTCTTCGAAAATGGTTAGGTGACACGCACTTTTCCCTTAGATAACAGTTGTCTGGTGTTAAAGCGTAGAATTCTGGAGTCACGTTCAGTGCAAGCTTAATATTCCACGTTAGACTTTTTATCCTTATTAATAATAATTATAACTATCAGATATACGAGATGCAATAAACTACGTCTTACATGTTTATTTTAGAGGTGTGTTTTTAATATAACTTTGGCATGTCACTTTAGCAAAATAATAATCTGGTAAATTATTATTTGTTTTTGTAAAATCTACTATTCATTATGCTATTATAAATAATACAATTTCAATGTGCTAATAAAACTCTCATTGAAGACTAAGCCAAAAACTATTTCCATTAATGATTAACATTATTTATAAGGGGATTCGTTAATGGAAAAGCCAACTAAGATTAAAGCTCTCATTAATATAAAAAGTAGGTTTAAATATAACCATATACTTAGTTTAAGAATATTAGCTTTTAAAGAGACATTATATTTTGTTTAGGTTACTCAAATTTGAAATCATTATTAGCATTACCATATTTTACATTTACCTATAATACTATTGTACAACACTCAACATTTCCATCTGTTTGTTTATATTGTTGGCTGCGGTTGACAACCTAATTACAAGTTTGTGAGCAACCACACACCGGACTGAGTGGATAAATATTACCTAAAAGTAACACAGAAGCATATCAAACATCCTAATATGTTTTGAAAGTATACCTTGTATAATTATAACTTCTCCGTCCAGGATAAAAGTTAGTTCTTACATACTTGATTTGTTTTGTTTTCCATCATATATTGTCGCAATGAAAATTTATCCAAAGCTGTACATGTCCTCCATTGTTCAACTGTCCTAAAAATGAAATTGGCTGTTTAGAAGGTGTGTATATTGAGACATATCTCATGAGATTTTATAGCATTGCGTTAACGTGAAGCTATCATCCAGAGTGCACAATCGTCCGATTCGCAGTAACGGCGACATCCGCTCACGAATAAACGTTTCCTCTGACAGTTATAAAGGGCTGGAGACTTTATAGTGTTTGTTGAGAGCTCTATACTTCTGTAATGTGTTAACAATGGTCAGTTTATCTCTGTTACAATAAAAGCTAGTAACGTAAATATGAAACATTATCAAACTACGCATTTCATAACAAAATAACAATGTAAATATAGCAATATTATTCTAGTGGAATACTTTTGTTATGTTAATGGTAAGTACGAGTGTACTTAAAAACATAAGAAGCAAGTTTTTATCTCGATAAATTTCAATTTATTATTATGGAATAGTGATACACAAAAATACAATTTTTTAAACGAGGCAATGAAAAACTTTGAGACGGGAATTTCACAGTGAAAACACCAATTTATTAGAGTGTTATTGGTTATAACGATTCACTGAGCTACTAAAGTTTATTTCTGTGACAAAGTAATTCCTTTGTATAATTTTACAAAAGCTGAGAATCGAAAACATTTACAATGCTCTTTACACGACTAAGCCCATTGTCCGGCAACTTAGCTCAATAATTGTATGTAGAGTAAGTTTAAAATTTGTGAAACCATTGTGTTATTTATCATTATATTTACAACGCTTATGCAACTACAGCTTTAGATGAAATATAAATACTGTCGTAAATTAATACTTACATATATATTTGTATTTATAAGGGTTTGAGTAGCTTTATCAAATACTGACATAGTGCATAAAAAACAGTGGCTTAAAATATATATAACTGTTTTTAAAGAAACATTTATACGGTATATATATTTTGTACTAAGTAAAAATATATATCCATTAAAAACTGACTGCACATACAATTTATAAATATTTTCATTGTAAATTTATCACTGACGAAGCTTAAGGGTGGAAAAGATTTGATTTTGGAGCAAAACCTAATTGCAAACTTGCACAGAATATCGAGATAAAGAGAAAAATGAACTTGAGAAAAGTAAAATAAAAAAATTTTAACAATGACTTTCCTCTTGAACTCCTTTCTAAACTCAAACAGCAACTGTACTGTATGTACTTTGACATGAACGTGGCAAAGAGAAGTGAAAAAGTCTTATTGTGGTAACATAACTTTAGTCAAACTTTATCATACGGACTTTGTTCTTGCTCAACCAATCGAATATTGGAGTCATGAAGGAAATAGTACAGTGATTAATAGTCAAATGGATTTTCCTTGATGTAACTTAATAGAATTTGACTTTGAGATGACTTTCCTGTTGTTGATATTGTAATGTTATGAGGTTTACAGTTAATGGCGATGCAAAATAGTATTTTTAATCTATTTTTAAATTTAAAACAGATGATATTGTACCGTGGCAATTGCATAAACAAATAAATATAGTCCTACGGGATAATTTACCACATTGTTTATGTTGTATGGGCATTGGGCAATTCATCAAAATGAATATATAAATGAAACTTCAAAATGTGAAGTTATAGATGAATAGTTACAAATTCAGTTTTTTAAACATAAATATAATTGGCGCACACACATACAGCATATATGGTGTGTGTCCGAAGACACGCTGTCATAAAAGAAGTCTGATCTTGATGAGATTTGGTATAAACGTGTAAGGCAGCATGTATTTTCATGATTTAAAAAAATAGGCAGATCGCACCATTATAAGGTGGGTTTTGGAGGGATTTTGTAGCCCAAAAATATTTATTTTTTATTTTATTTTTACATATAATTTTTTTAAATCGAAATATTAATTTGCACTATTGAATTCAGCTTAAAAAACAACTAATTTGGTATTTTTATCATCGCTTTTCGTCAATAGGTTACTGAGATATTGAAAGTGCTAAAAATAGTACGTTGTCCAATGTTAATCTTACAGAGAATAAGTAAAATGTTATAAACTATCTCACTTATTAATGAGAATATTTTAATAAAACTTGGTGTGTCAATTCATATGGTTGGGGTCTATTGATATATGGATACATAACACATTTTTGACGGTCCCTGTGGCAGTCATCACCTACATAATCATCAGCATTAACGCTATTTTTATGGAGAATAAGAAGCATATGATGTCTCGTTTGTTTAATATCATATATTGGGAAAACTTAGGATTTTGCTTAATCTGGTAGTAATACATTGAAATTTGCATAAAATCCTGATTTTCGAGGTCCTTGATACAGTAAACCTACCAACCTATGTACTGGGTCCTAATGTTATTCTTATACATAGAGTGTCATACATGGCTTGTTTATGATTTTGCATGGATGAAAGTTGGTAAAACGCTTCATGGCGTAGTGAAGTACCATTTTAAATGTGCTGAGTTTGCAGATTTGCTGCAACGGGGTATTTAGAAATTATATATGTTGTATTATGCAAATTTGACCAATTAATCAATTATCTTTAAATATATAGAAAACCACTATTTTGAAGTGAAAAGTTTAAATACAAAAAGTTTTGATTTAAAACGGCCTATTAAACAAAACAAACCTCACTGAAATCAAATATCTATTAATCAAGTAATGACATATTTCATAATTTCAATGGCAGCCATCTTTAATGGCCGCCAATTTGGTGTCCTGCACAGATTTTCAAGTGGCTCCCTATCTGAAAAGTTACCTTTTGGCATCAACTAAGACCACAGAAAGTGCCATAGCTCAATCCCAAAGTGCCGTTTTTTTGCTGTATTAGCCATGAACCCAGGGTATAATCAGGTTATTTTCATTTTTGGAAGATCTGGGTTAATTAACAATCTGTCTTGACTTTTTAAAGAATAAAACACTACCTCGCCCCTCTTGAATTTTATGATTTATAACTTATATTTTTCATAATAGTACCTAATAGTAGCGTCAGAAAAGAAGGTGCAATTGAATCAAAGAAGACTCAGCGGGATCTGAAACATTTGAAGGTGATTAGGGATGGTGTTACTTCCTCAACCAATTTCTCACTCGCTGTCTTTGTGGAGATTAGTCTGCCACATCAGAGTAATCTTTGTACATCATATAAACTTATTTGACAGGATGTTTACCAAATCCTTCTGGTAGTTTTAGGATCTTTTTAAAATATATCTTAAAATATAAGATAGTAAATGTGATATAAGTATATCATATCTTTCCCCATTTTCTTCTGCAATAAAAATAAGCCAAACAACATTTTATAGAGATTTAAGGTTGTGGTTAACGAGGAACTGGGTAGATTGAGGGGTTAAACTGTCGTGATGGCGGTTGTTTTTTTGGGTTGGTGGTGGTAATCAGGAAGCGGGTTGCGGTGGTATTTAGTGTACGGGTGTGGCAGTATGATTCGTTGGGGATTGGGAAATGTTTTGGCCAATTACCGTAATTTGTTTGTTTTGGTTAAGGTATTGGTGTGGTGTGTGAGGGGAGGGAGGCAATTTTCTCGTTTTCCTGGGGGGGGGGGTTCAGTAGCATGGTATTGGAGTGGGTATATATGATTGGCAATAACCAAAAAGATTAACACAAAATCAATCACAGTCAATTTATTTCGCTGTAACAAACGTGATAGGGATTTAATTCACGGCGATTACGCCATTTATGTACTACTGAATTGCAAGTATTTGCTTCTAACGGCGTTATTTGCCATATACACTTAGGACTAATATTGATTGCGTTCGATGACGGACTTCCTCGCCTTCACTGGGGATTCGCCGGCGTCCCGGCGTACCAGGATTCCGTTCCACGTTACTCAGCACAACCGCTTGGTTGTAAAATTTATAATATGTAACATAACGACGTTGTGACAGCACCGTTAAACTTATTGTGGCGAAAAGTTGCTGTGTCCGATAAACGCCATTTCTATAACAACAAAAGATTTCCATTGGAGTCACAATGTTACTTATTAATTGTGTTGAAGGTTAGTTTATGTTTGTTACCATTAATTCCCACTACCGATCGCCCAGAGGACGGAAGGAGATAAAACCAAATGAAACGAAAGTACTGTTATACAGGGTGTCACAAAAATCCGGAACTGGCTATACATAACCATATTCTACATACAAAAATAAATCGAAAATGTTCGGTAACATTTTTTCGATTTCAACTTCGTTTAGCCGCTATCCGCCATTTTGTTTTTTCACTTAAACATTTCTATTTCCGTAATGGATTAATGTATCAAGTAAAAATTTGGTATGGAGCTTTACACGATAAATGTCTAAATTCACAAAAAAAATTATTTTTTCCGACGTTTATTTTCAAAATGACGGCCACTTTAAATTTTTAAGTCAAATTCCATGAAAACTAGCAGATTTATAAAAGATTGATTAGATACAAAAAAACTAGATATTTTTAATACAAATCTAACAAGACCTTGTTTGTTAAGATCGATTAATAAATAACGAAGTTATTAACATTTCAAATGTTATCATTAGAACCAACATTACGGTTTAAGAGCTGCATTGCAACAAATTTCAATAAAATAATAAAAAAATAACGTTACTAGTATAAATAATAGTAATAGTAATGAATTTAAGTAAATATGTTAAAGAATTATCCCATTTCTATAAATTTCAGTGACCTCTCAATCGAAAAAAATACTTATTTAGTTGGTAAACTTAATTCACTTTGTATTTCATACAATCAGCTGATCACTAGTTTCATCAGATGTTGTTGAAATGCATTGTTGTTTTTCAATTCGATTTAACAATTTTTTATTTTTTTATTATGAACCTAACGATACCCTGTTTGTTAAAATTGGTTAATAACTAACATTGTTATAAAATTTCAAGTTTTACTAGTATTATCGGTATTCCGTTAAAATAGAATTAAATAAGATACAGTAACAGGTATAAGGAATTTATTTACATTATGTTATTTACATTAAAACGATAGTTTAATTAATCATTTAACCTTCTATTCATATTAAATGTTCAATATGACCCCCTTCAGCGATAACGCATTGTTCCATTCTACGGCCCAAAGAAAGTCTGACTCGCTCCAACACACCAGGCATCTCCCTCACCCTTCGAAATCCATCTTCAATTCGCTCTCTAAGTTGATCAACAGTGTCCACCGGCGTTGAGTATACCATTGATTTTAGATGACCCCAAACGAAAAAGTCAATAGGGTTCAGGTCCGGGGACCTTAATGGCCACGCCATCGGGCCACCACGACCTATCCAGTTACCCGGGTATTCACGATCAAGATACGCTCGCACGTTATTGCTGAAATGAGGAGGCGCGCCATCGTGCATGAACCACGTAGACCCTTTGCCTTGTGTCCAGGGGCACTTCTTCCATCACGTTCTTGAAGTCATTTTGGAGGAATTGTAAGTAGGTCATTCCTTTTAACCTCTGCGGCAAAAACACTGATCCAATAAAACAATCGCCAACAATACCTGCCCACACATTCAAAAAAAAGTTGTGTTGGTACCTGGATTGCACAATTGTTTTTGGGTTCTCTTCTGCCCAATGGTGTGTGTTGTGGTATTTGAGGATTCCGTTTCTATTGAACCCTGCTTCATCGGTGAAGAGCACAGATGATACAAATTGGGGGTTCAGATTACATTTATTTATAAAACGTTCACAAAACCGTCGCCTGTTTGGGTAATCGTGCTCTGAAAGAGCCTGGAATCGTTGTACATGATATGGATAGAGTTGCTGACTCTCCAGGATTCTCCACACAGATGGAGAATATGAAGAATGGTTCAAATGGTCGATCCCATGTGCGAACGTGATTCTTCTTGTGCTGGTGGAAGGATCTTCTTCAACAGCTTGCAGGACTCGTTCTTCCACTTCAACAGTTCTTGTAGTCTGTGGTCTTCCTCGTCCGACGGTAGGTACTCTAGAGGATCCATGTTGTCATACACATTGACAAACATTTTTTCACTTGGCAGTCTTCGGTTGGGAAAACGTTCTGAATACAAACGACGAGCTAATGCACGATTGCATTCTGCGAGTCCACACATCAAATGCATATCGGATAGTTCAACGTTTGAAAACTCTTCTGGCATTTTAAGCAGATGACTTTAATATCAGCACAGAAATATTAATAAATGTAAAACACAAGTAATCCTGAAGCTCATTCAATAAGTTGACAGAATAATTTAGACGTTGTTTATGTTGACGGAAAACAACAATGAAACTTAACAGCTGACTCAACGAAAGGCAGTGATCAGCTGATTGTATGAAATACAAAATGAATTAAGTTTACCAACTAAATAAGTGTTTTTTTTTCGATTGAGAGGTCACTGAAATTTATAGAAATGGGATAATTTTTTAATAGACTTACTTAAATTCATTACTATTACTATTATTTATACAAGTAACGTTATTTTTTTTGTAGTTTATTGAAATTTGTTGCAATGCAGCTCTTAAACCGTAATGTTGGTTCTAATGATAACATTTGAAATGTTAATAACTTCGTTATTTATTAATCGATCTTAACAAACAAGGTCTTGTTAGATTTGTATTAAAAATATCTAGTTTTTTGTATCCAAACAACCTTTTATAAATCTGCTAGTTTTAATGGAATATGACTTTAAAAAACGTCAGAAAATAAACGTCGGAAAAAATAATTTTTTTGTGGATTTAGACATTTATCCTGTTAAGCTCCATACCAAATTTTTACTTGATACATTAATCCATTACGGAAATAGAAATGTTTAAGTGAAAAAAAACAAAATGGCGGATAGCGGCTAAACGAAGTTGAAATCGAAAAAATGTTACTGAACATTTTCGATTTATTTTTGTATGTAGAATATGGTTATGTATAGCCAGTTCCGGATTTTTGTGACACCCTGTATATGCAGGCACAAATGTTCTGCCACATTGCGTGGAATATTAGGGAAAAGGAGGGAAAGTCTCCTGGCACCTTCTGGATAGAACGTTTTTACTGTCCACTACCAGCTTTCTTATCTCTTGTATTTGTTGTTTGTTATTTTGTGAGTTTTGTTATTTAACGTTCTGACGGGGTATACGTGTTCATCAATTTATGAAAGTTAAGTATATTTATTGGAAAAATTGTTAATTTACCAAAATCAACGGTCAGGTTGGGCGAGAAGTTGACGTGATAGTGACAAACCAAAGTCTTTCATCACTTAAAAATGATGAATTCATTCTCTCATTGGAGCTGTCGACGATCGTTTAGACCGCTCAAATTCTATTCTCTTGTATGATCTAACATGATTTGTCACAGATTTATATTACCATATTTTGAGTGGATTTAAGACGAATTAAGTCATATTCCATGTTGTGGCACTGTAAAAGAGAAATGTTTTATTTTTTGTTTATTACTATTATTTAAACCAATAAACCTTTAGAGAACCGCTGTCCATTTATCGGCACTTGACCTTTGGGTACACCAAAAAACGTTGAGCTCCGTAAATAAAATATTAGGTAAAATGTTTGGTAAACAACGTTAGGTATTTGTGTTTGCGCGGGTGTGGAATGCGTGGTCGACTGATGTAGTTAGTTTGGATGTTTGTTCACTTCACTCACATTGCTTTATAATGACACAGTCTACAGTACTGACCTAACTGGTGTTTCGATTTTAAGCACACTTTACTTATTAACTTCTGATAAATGCTCATTTTGATTAAAATTGTAAGTAAATTTGTTAAAAGTCAGCTTACACTATCCCTGAAAACATACGGGAACCATGAAATCGTTCAATTTGGCAATGGGACAACTATGATGAATTAAAACCATTATTGATTAATATTTGAAGTTCAAAAGAGCTTCTTAGATGGTTTTGTTATTGGACTGTTTTGTTTATTAAGGTGTAATTAGATTATTTAGGTGGAATTAGTAGGCTAAACTAACATAGAACTGTGTTGATACTTTAATAGTATAAATGTTGTAGGAATAGTCACAAGAACTCTAAATGGAATGTTATAGGATGTTTTAGGTAATACATTATATTATAATATAAACGTTGTAATGTAGTATAATAAACCTCTTGCAAATGTTTGTGCAACTGGTTGATATATGAATAAAATGCAAACTTTTTTATCTTCTTATTTCAGGGGTTGTCTCTCATAAATCATCCGATCGATCAGTTCAACTGCATACTCGTTATCGTAATGCATTCACCTGTTTAATGAGCTTAGTTATCGTGATTATATTAACAAATATCCGGTGACTAACTAACCATTTGCTAATTTGCCTAAATTATACTGTAACGGCACATGTTTAAATTGTGCGTATAATAAATGATGGATTAATTTATAACTTTGAACTAAACTGTAATGAGAACATCGTGTTTTTAATAATAATACTTCCTGGTCTTATGTTCTGTTACATAGTAGTATTTGGTGTGATCATTTTGATGTTCGTATTAAAAAATCCACAATGATTATAGCTATTTTATACGTGATTAAATTATACTGTGCAATAATACGTTTCTTTTAATATCTTAATAGTAAATTTACACATATGTTATAATTGTCAGGCAAAATTTGTGTGTTTTAATTATTTAATAGGAGAAAACAATATAACATCTTTTGAAAAAAAACTTAAAATCACAACTTTTCTTTAAACTTAACTTCTCGACTATCTTCAATACTCAAATGGATATGGTTGTACACATCCAGACCCACGGATGCATTGTTGGTTACATCACAGCAAATTGCATTACACTTAGAAGTAGTAAAAACGTATAAAATATATACGATAGGTTGATAATACCTATCCTATAAAGACGATATCCTATTTCAACCTCTCTGTCACCAGGAGTGGTCATATTGCCCTAGTTTTGAGTCAACTTTAGTGAGTTTAAAGATTGGCGAAAGCATAGGTGAATCCTTAGAAACGTGATTTTAACAGGGATTAGAGCATTGGGATTTTTATAAACCAATATCATAGCAACATCACCCCTGTGCCGCACCCACACAGTGTTGGCGTAGATACACATTCCAGAGCCCAACTCCATCAGGTGATCCAATCACAGAATCTTGTCCACAGGTTAACCATCATCATAGCGACATCGCCCCTGTACACGCAGTGTTGGTGTAGAAGCCAAATCCAGAGCCCAACTATATCGGGTGACCCAATAAAAGAACCTTGTCCACAGTTAAACCATCATCATAGAAACATCACCCCTATACACACAGTGTTGGTGAAGAAGCCAATTCCAGGGCCAAACTCCATCGGGTTATCCAATCGCAGAACCTTGTTCACACTTAAACCATCATCATAACAACATCACCCCTGTACACACAGTATTGGTGTAGAAGCCAATGCCAGGGCCAAACTCCATCGGGTTATCCAATCGCAGAACCTTGTTCACACTTAAACCATCATCATAGCAACATCGGCCCTGTACACACAGTATTGGTGTAGAAGCCAATTCCAGGGCCAAACTCCATCGGGTGATCCAATCGCAGAACCTTGTTCACACTTAAACCATCATCATAGCAACATCGCCCCTGTACTCGCAGTATTGGTGTGAAAGCCAATTCCAGAGCCAAACTCCATCGGGTGATCCAATCGCAGAACCTTGTTCACACTTAAACCATCATCATAGCAACATCGCCCCTGTACACGCAGTATTGGTGTAGAAGCCAATTCCAGGGCCAAACTCCATTGGGTGATCCAATCGCAGAACCTTGTTCACACTTAAACCATCATCATAGCAACATCGCCCCTGTACACGCAGTATTGGTGTAGAAGCCAATTCCAGGGCCAAACTCCATCGGGTGATCCAATCGCAGAACCTTGTTCACACTTAAACCATCATCATAGCAACATCGCCCTGTACTCGCAGTATTGGTGTAGAAGCCAATTACAGAGCCCATAACTCCATCGGTTGACCCAATCACAGAACCTTGTCCACAGTTAAGCCCGAAATTCCAATTAGCAATCTACAACAACAATCGTTGTGAAGGTTGTTTGTTATGTTACCCAAGGATTTATTATAATATGACACCTCTTAAGAATAGCTGCCAAATACTAATAATAGACAAATTTAACTGGATGCTTGATTTGCTACAAAATGTATTCCCTGTTTTTCTGATGATTTTAAGACTAATACGCACTACCGATAATTATTTTTTACAATTCTTAATCTTGCAATTTATATAATACCACGATACATCATTAAACTTTTGTAAAATGTATGTTTTTGACATATGTTGATAAGTGATCTACAATTTAGGATTTATAACGTGATATAATGTAAATGACAAACAGTTTTTTTTTCATCCCAATTCGTGTAAAATAGGTATTTTTTAAATTGTATTAGTAGCAGGTTTTACAAAATGCAGTTTAGACTTAAAAATTAATTAAATAATTTTAGAAACCAACACAGTTTTATTTCAGACGAATATATTAACAGTTATATTTATGTTTTTAATATTAAATAGGCAAATTACATGTACACTGCTTTTAGACCGGGCCCTGGTGGGAGGTGAGTGCAACAATTTTCTGATGCAGATTCGCACTTGGTCATTGTGTTATTGGTACCTAGGAGAGTAAGAAAACACTTGGTGCCGGCGTCAGAAGTGGTCACCTTTCAAGATGGCGGCCATAAAAGATGGCGGCTATTGCAACATGGGATTATCGGATAAAAATGCGTATATCTCCATCATTTTTAATTCAAACTCCATTGTTATTTTTTAAATGAAAGCTTATGAAATGGTCTTTAAAAGTTACCGTTTAATTTGTTATTTAATATTAATAATATATAGTGTATAATTGAAAAAAATATAATACTTTGTTGTCATGTTTTTGTTTATTTTTTTGACAGTTATTGTTTAGATGAATAATCCATTATAATGAATAAACACCTATAATAAACAATTATATTCAATAAATTAATAGAGCAAGAACAATTTAACATAATAATCTAGCTTTGGGGTTTATCATTGAATATACATAGTTAGTGTATACTCAATAGTTTGAAAAGAGTCAAGTTTTTCAGAAATAAATTTAAAGAACAAGGGTTCATTTTAAAAGGTAACTAAATAAACTGTTTTGCTATTTACAGTAATGCAGGATTTCGTTCACCGTAGGATAAATATTGTTATGAGAAAACTGAATAATCTGACTTCAAAATTAATGCCCAATTATCTTTTCAAAGTAAGCGATCATAAAGAGTTTTTTAAATGGCTGTAATTGCTTTAGATAACTTTTATTAGAGCTGAACCTAAATAGAGAGAATATCTTATCAGGCGTCCTTGAAGGTCAAAATCTCCCAAAAACTGTTTAATATCCTATCAGGCGTCCTTGCAGGTCAAAATCTCCCAGAAACTGTTTAATATCTTTCAGCATTTCAAAAACGTAAATTAATAATCGAAAGTATAAAACTGTATTTAAACAATATCGTATAAACTTTATAAAATAATACAATTTTGAATACACCATAAAAATAATACCTACTTTTGTGATATCTAATTTTAACCTTAGTATTTCCAAAGTTTTTCAATATAAGTTTATTCTTGACTAATTGTTTTAAGTAAAACAATGGTAAGTATTGTGGCAGTAATATACCTATCTAAGTATTAATTTTTACCTTCATTTATATCACATTTTAAGAAGAAAAACAAACCAAAAATACGTAATAATAAGAGAAGACAAAGACAAATAAAGGAAATCACTTATAAAAACAATTTTATTACTTGTGAAATCTAACTCAGAATTACTCATACTACGTGCAGTAATTGATTCTAATCAGTAAGTAAGTTTTTTTTATGTAATTACCTTCCGGTTATTGATTCTTGGTTAGATGTCACCGCATACTTGGTAAAATGTTGACAGATGAATTTTCTGATCCAACGAGAAGATTAAATTCGTCTCAGCAAAAAACACAAAATTAATTGTTTTCAGTAATTTGTATTACAAACAAACAGTTTAGTTTTATTAATGATTTAAAATTAGATTAAACAATAAAGGGCAATGGACTATTATTATCTAGAGCTCAATGATAGGCTATATATTACTTGGCTAATATAACATTCTTTTAAGGAAATAAAGTACGAATTTGCTTATTAATAAGTTTCTATATTTCTGCAGGATAATAATTTTAAACCTTAATAAAATTTAAGGTAAAACAAATTATTTGATTTAACTAACAATAAAACATAGGATTCTTGAACAGTTAACTAACTCAGAAAAACTAATTAAAAATCATTTCCTGAATTATAATCCACACTTTTCTACTCCTAACTTGAATCAAATAGCTACCCATTATTTTTACTTCTATCGAATTTTAGTTTTAGACTAGTTTTTTGCATAACTAATAAAAAAATATGTTAACTATAGGCAATAGATGTATTAGATGTAAAATATAATGGAAGCTGGAAATCGACTGCGTCGATATCCCAAACATTAAGTTGCGAAATGCTGCTGTCGATTGTTTGAAAACACGTCAATTAACCAGTGTTGGCTATAGAGACGTTCAGCACCATTTATTTTTAGTCAAACGTTTCGTCAGGTCTATTTCATTCCCAATATGTTGCCAACTTAAAATGTATATACAAACCCCCAATTTGTATTTTATTTGTATAACTTAGACGTAAATAGAAGACCTTTTAGCAAATTTCCCCTACAGGGAAGAAGCTTTTACCGTACCATGGTAAGACTTAAGCCCGAGACCATGATCAATTTTCGTTTTGAGGCCCCAGATGCCAAAAACACTAATCGTTAAAATTCATAAAATTTCATAAAAAACGCCCGATTTTTATGAAATTTGGCACAAATGTGACATTTATGATTTTAAGATCGAAAACCAGATCGACCGGACTTAAGGAAAGGGGTTTTATGGGGTTTTTAATTTTTCCAAAAATCTTTTTTTTTTTTAAATTTTTAACCTACAATTTAAAAAACACTGAATTTTGGTTATAGCCTTTTTTTAAACTAAAAAAACAAATAATTTAGTATTTAGAATAATTAACCTAGGTTAAGTGGTTGTGGATAAAAGTAAAAAAACATGTCCAGACAATTCCCCACGATAATCTTATGGGAAAAACGTTTTTTGGATTTTCCTCAGATAATTTTAATATAAGCTTCTCATTCCTTTTTACCAATACAGTTTAGCTCTACAAAACAATCATTTTGGTGTTTTAATTGTTTTAATTGTTATATATAAATGTGTGTGTGTGTGTGTGTGTGTGTGTGTCCGTGAATGCGATAACTTGAGTAAAAAACATCCGATTTCGATGAAATTTGGCTCAAATGTGTAAAATAACATTCATGACTTTAAGTTCGAAAACCAGAAAAATCGAACTAAGGGACGAGGGGTTTATGGGGGTTTTAAATTTTCCAAAAATAAGTTTTTTGCATTTTTTACCCTACAATTTAAAAAAAAAACTTAATTTTTGTTTTGACCATGTTTTAGAGCTTAAAAAAACAAATAATATAGTATCTTGGATTATTAACCTAGGTTAAGTGGTTGCGGATAAAATCCAAAAAAAACCACTCATAAAATCTCCCATGTTAATCTTATGGGACAAAGGTTTTTGGCTTTTCCTCAGTTTATTTTAATGTAAACTTAACATTTGCTTTTACCAATCTGTTCAGTTCCACAAAACAATCATTTTGGTGTTTAAATTGTGATTCTACGCCCAACCTTTGCTGAGATATTCCAAGTGCTAAACACAGTACGTTGTCCAATGTTATCCTTATGGAGAATAAATAAAATTTGATATCTCGATTATTTATGAATGTATGTTGATGAAACTTGATATGTGGCTTCACATAGTACTGGTATATTGATATATGGACAACAAATTGATTGTTTGTTGATTATTCCCGTAGCAGCAAACCTGCGTACTCAGCCCCCATGTTATTCTTATGGAGAATAAGTAAAATGTGATGACTCCCTTTATGAACACAAATTAATAAAACTTCATACGTTGTTTCACTTGGTTGAGTTATGTTGATAACTGCATAAAAACCCATTTTTCTTTGTTGCAGCAAACCTGCTTACTCAGACCCCATGTTATTCTTTTGGAGAATAACTTAAATGTTATATAGCGCTTATTTATGATTGATTATAGATGAAACTTGGTTAAGGCTTCGCCTAGTTAAATTTTATTTGTATTTTCATAAAAACCAATTGTTTGTGTTCCTTGTTTCAGCAAACCTACGTACTCATTACCAATGTTATTCCTAAGGAGAATAATTAAAATCATTTATATGTGAATATATTTTTATGAAACTTGGTATGCGCCTTTATGTGGTGTTAAGATTATGCATTGGAAATTCGCTGAGTACGCAGGCTTGCTGCGACGGGGGTATTTCTACGTCCAACTGTTGCAGATATGTTCAATTCCGTTCCGTTGTCCAATTTTATACTTATATAAAGTAAATATAATAAAGTAAATACAATTTTATATCTAGATTATTTATGAATTTATATTGATGAAACTTGGCATGTGACTTCAACTAATTGTGGTTTATTGATGTTTTCTCAAAAAAGAAGTTTTTTGTTGATTTTCCCCGTAGCAGCAAACCTGCATACTCGGCCCCCATGTTATTCATATGGAGAATAAATAAAGTTTAATATCTCCCTTAGTTATGAACCTAAATTAATAAAACTTGGTATGTAGCTTCACCTGGTTGAGTTATATTAATAATTGCAAAAAAAAACTTATCTTATCTTCCTTGTTGCAGCAAACCTAAGTACTCGTTTATAATGTTATTCTTATGGGGAATGAATAAAATGCTATACATCACTTATTAATGAATGTATTTTTGTGAAACTTGGTAAGTGGCTCTAGGTAGTAGTGAAACCCATATATTTGCATTGGAAATTCGCTGAGTACGCAGGTTTGCTGCGACGGGGGTATTTTTATCTACTCACTACTTTCTTATGTCACTGGTATTACGATATAACCGTTTTATATTTATGAGTCTACTGCCTTTTAGACGATCCTGTTCTTCCTTCTATGAATACATTCGTAAGAAAAATTAGTTTTTTAAGTTGAAATACAGTTAGTCCTTGAAATACATTAACTTTGAGTCCTGATTGGTACTAAAATAATTGTTAAGATTAATATTTGTTGTGGAAAACAAGTAAACCTAACTGTACGCTTGAACATTCTCGTGACTTTGGCGTTAATATGGCGATTATGGAACTTGTATAACTGAGTAGAACATTTACGGCAAACACCCAAAAATGTTTAAAAAAGTTATATATCTCCCTTAGTTATGAACCTAAATTAATAAAACTTGGTATGTAACTTCACCTGGTTGGATTATATTAATGATTTCAAAAAACAAATTTTTTATCTTCCTCGTTCCAGCAAACCTGCGTACTCAGCTGTAATGTTATTCTTATGAAGAATAAATAAAATGGTATATCTTTATATATAATTCTGTAAGCGAAATTTTTAAGTCAAAATTGTGGGAGTTTGGCAAATCGCCGGATAATTGGAGGGCGCTCAAATTAATGGTCTCGATCCCAGGGATTCGGAAAAATAACAGTATTTCTAAAATGTTACCAAAAAACGAGAAATAACGTAAAACATCCACTATAAGAAAATCATGGGGATTTAAAAACGTTTGCTTTGTTTAAACTAAAACATGTGATTACGTGTCTATTTTGTTTACGAATTTTCCCCAGCATGTAAACAGTATACAAATCAAATGAGGCAGAATATTAGAGCAAGGATAGGGGATACGGTCCCTTCAAGCCACTTGTATCACTTATTTATGAAAGTATTTCTGTGAAACTTGGTACGTGGCTCTATATAGTAGTGAGGTACATATATATGCATTGAAAATTTGCTGAGTATGCAGGTTTGCTGCAACGGGGGTATTGTTTATTATTATTTTCTTCTAATCATAATGGATGCGGAGATAATGGCTAAATAATTTCAACTTTTTGTATTAAAAATGCATTTCCGTTTGTGGAATACATTTTCAAATGGTTTTTTATGTGTATAATTAAAATAAGTTAATTAGAAGATTGAATTGAAGGTAAGGATATTTAAAACAAAATGTTTTCTGTGTTTACCATAAAAGCGGTTGTCAATGTTGAACAACTGGAAATTCACTATAAGAACAGTTTCATCGGTTGCTTTAAATAGTTCCCAGTCCAGAAATAATGTAAACCATCCTATTAAAATGTCTTATAACTGAATTAAGGTTCAGGAGAATTAAATGTTCCTGTTTTACATTGAAATACAGGAACATATATTTTGCTTGGAAATTCAGTATATTATAATAATGCAAATGAGTTTACAATATTATAAATAAAAAGTAAAGCAAGAGCCGGCTTATTATAAATAGTTCATACACTTTTATTGAGGTGTTAGCAAAGTTGATTACAAACCTGTCACAATAGGGGACCTGTGACGAAACCTAACAAATACTCGTAGAATATACAAAGCCTCTAACAGGTATATAGGCTCTGTGGACGAGATCACTATACTGGCTGTTGAAGCGTGTGACTGCTTTCTTGAGCATTTAATTAAACGAATTCATTCCATTCCATTCCATTGTCATTCCATTGTTTAAATCAGGCCACACAACGAGAAAAGTAACTACAAACCAATTTCTTTGTTGAGTGTTATTTCTAAAATTCTTGAGAAATGTTTAAAAATTCAGCTCCAATGTTTTCTGGAAAGCAACATGATCTTATCAAATAAACAATATGGCTTCAGGAAAGGTAAAAATACGTCAGATCCATTATTCGTTATAAATAAAAGTATTATAGAATCTATAAATAAAAATGAAAAAGTCTTTATGGTTTTTGTAGATCTCGCAAAGGCGTTTGATTTGATTGACAGAAATATCCTTTTTCTCAAACTGGAGTGTGCAGGTGTGCGGGGCGTGGCGCTAGATTGGTTCAAAAGTTATCTTACTGACAGGAAACAAGTTGTTTCAATAAATGGCGTGCTCAGCGATATGGCAGAAGTCCATAAAGGTGTTGTTCAGGGTAGCACTCTTGGCCCCCTTCTTTTTCTTAAATATATAATCAATTTGGATAAACTCAACATTATTGGCGAAATATTTTTATTTGCAGACGATACAGCAATAATGTTTAAGGCTCCAACCTGGCAAGAATCGTACCAATTAGCTTTAGTGAAAATTCGCATAGTTAAAGACTGGTTTGATGAAAATATTTTAACGATGAATATAACTAAAACGAAATGTATGCCAATAGCGCTGCGCCCTGCTAGCGAACCGCCCGCAGAACTCAGGCTGGCGTTGCATAGGCCTACGTGAAACGGCACAACCACCCCCACTTGTCAATGTTCCGAAATAGAAAGAGTTGAACACTATAAATATGTTAGGGTTATTTTAGATTCAAAATTAAAATGGGAGTATCAAATAAACTACTTAAAATATAAAGTTAGACAAATTCTTTATGCCTTTAATCAGTTGAGTAAAATATTAAATGGAAATGAAAAATTTACCATTTATTTTGCTTATGATCAATCTCTTCTACAATATGGGGTAGTGCCAGATTATCACTTTTAAATTCACTAATTTGTTGTACAAAAATCAATTATTAAAGCTGCATTCAAAAAATAAAAACGCTATCCCACAAATCTTTTATTTTCCGAAACACAATTACTTACAGTTAGGCAATTATACATGAAAACATTGATGGTTTAACATATACCCATAAAGACTTAGTTATACCTCCCGTGGTACACAGCTACGGATCCCGTGGCAGGAGGTGGAACTCCGTTAACGTTGGCCTGCAGGGGTCCCGAGCAGTTAAATCAGTCAGGCACTCCAACTCATATTTTATTGCAAACTTAATCTATAGGAACATTCCTCCTGCGATTAGGGGCTTGCAGGTCTCAACTGAAGTTTACAAAAGGGTAGTCCTTAACTGGCTGTTGGAGATCGGTTCTGAACATGCTGAGTCCCTCGTCCGTTCTGAGTCTACAATGACTAACTTTACATCACCAACTGCTCACTGAATACAAAAGCTAACAACACCGTCTACTTCTACCGTCTACTTCAACTTCTAGTTCACTCCCGCCATTGCCTATTGTCTTTGTATTATATCAAATGTCGTTTTAGCGAATTTCCCCTATAGGGAAGAAGCTATTACCGTAGTCGGCATGGTAAGACCTAGGCCCGGGACCATGATAACTTTTCGTTTTGAGGTCCCCAGACCCCAAAAACACCATTCGTTCAATACTGTATATATATATATATATATATATATATATATCTATATATATATATATCTATCTATCTATATATATATATATATATATGTGTGTCCGTGAGCACGATAACTCTCGTAAAAATGATCCGATTTTGATGAAATTTAGTATAAACGTGTAAAGCAACATTTATGACTTTAAGTTCGAAAACCAGCCAGATCGCTCTACCCGAAGGGGTATTTTGGGGGGGTTTTGTATCCAAAAAATGGGTTTTTCGACTTTTTCACATATAATTTTTGAAATATTCAAATTTTAGTTTTCACCATTGGATTCAGCTTAAAAAAACACACAATTTGGTATTTTGATCATTTCTCTATGTCATTTGGTTACCGAGATATTGAAAGTGCTAAACACAGTACGTTGTCTAATGTTATTCTTATGGAGGAAAAGAAAAATTTTATATCTCGCCTATTTATCAACGTATACTGACGAAACTTGGTATACGGCTTCATCTGGTTATGGACCATTGATATTTGCTCAAAAAGACAATTTTTTACCCAAGGCTCCCGTAGCAGCAAACCTGCGTACTCAGCCCCATGTTATTCTTATGGAGAATAAGTAACGTGTTATCTGCCTTCATTATGAAAATAAATTAATGAAATTTGGTATGTCGCTTTACCTAGATGAGTTGTATTGATATTTGTATAAAACCCCTTTTTTTGTGTTCCTTGCTTCAGCAAACCTGCATACTCAGCTGCCATGTTATTCTTATGGAGAATAATTAAAATGTCATAAATCGTTTATTTATGAATGTATATTGATGAAACTTGGTATGTGGCTTTATGTGGTATTAATATACATATATATGCATTGGAAATTCGCTGAGTACGCAGGTTTGCTGCTACGGGGGTATTTATTTTCATTTTTTTTAAATCACTGTTTGATATTTAAATGAAAAATATGTGTTTGTAGCCTATTTAATAATAAAAAAATAAATTTTATTGTTTTAGCAATAATACGATGTTTTATATATTTTTTAAGTACACTGATTTTGAGTCAGAGCTTGTTCTCACGCACAGGCCAATGGGCCTAAGTGAGAATATTGTTTTCCACAATATTGTTTGTGTACATGATTTTGTATTTGTTTTTATTTGGAAATAAATTTGATTTGAAACAAAACACGAAGAAAAATAAGTAATGGAGTGGAAATAACAAGGAGAGTGACTGAAATTACACGAAGTGGCTTAGCGTTTAGAGATTTAGATTTTATTCATTCCCTGTTCTCTGCATGGAAACATATGATAAGGCAGAATTTGTCTTAAAGTGGCCCGTCTTTACTATTTGCAAGCACTGAGCAAAAATAAATGGGTTTCTAGTAAGGATTTTTGTGATTCAGGGATTTTAAATGACTATTCATTTAAAGTTTCCTTACATCTCCGATTTCCTGTAAAATTATTGTATATGTCTAATTAAAGCCTAATTAAAGTTTGTGTGCAACCTGAGTAAGGACGTAGGGAGTTAACATTAAATAAATTTAGCCCAGAAGAATGTCAAAAATCCTAATACGTTTTGAAAGTTTACTATGTATAATTATAACTTCTCTGTCCAGGATAAAATGTTGTTCTTACTGTGTACATACTTGATTTGTTTTGTCTTCCATCATATATTGTTGCAATGAAAATTTATCCAACAGTTGTACATGTCCTCCATTGTTCAACTGTGATAAAAATGAAATTGGCTGTTTAGAAGGTGTATATTGAGACATATCTCATGAGATTTTATAGCACTGCGTTAAAGTGAAGATATCATCCAGAGTTCACACTCGTCCAATCCGCAGTAACGGCGACATCCGCTCACGAATAAACGTTTACTCTGACAGTTGTAAAGGGCTGGAGTCTTTATAGTGTTTGTTAAGAGCTCTATACTTCTGTAATGTGTCGACAATGATCAGTTAAGCTCTTTTATGATAAAAGCCAGTGAAGATATGATAGTAGCATTCACGTGAAATTTCCTTGAAAGTTTTTTTGTTTCATTTAATATCTAATACTCTAATAGTATTGATATGATTTAAAGTACTTGAGTCGAGTATGATTGGCCTCGTTGAAGAAAACAAACACTTATTATTATTTTCTAAATCACTGGTATAAATGTGAAATATATTAACATTATCAAACCACGCATTTCATAACAAAATAACAATTTAAATATAGCAATATTAAATTAGTGAAATACTTTCCTTATCTAAATGGCAAGTACGAGTGCAGTTACAAACATAAGAAGCAAGTTTTTATGACGATAAATTTCAATTTAGTATTATAGAATAACGAGCCACAGAAATACTATATTTTAAAGGAGGCAATAGAATACTTTGACACGGGAATTTCACAGTGAAAACACAAAGTAATTAGAGTTTTATTGGTTTTAATGATTCACTGAGCTACTAAAGTTTATTTCTGTGACAAAGTAATTCCTTTGTATAATTTTACAAAAACTGAGAAGCGGAAACATTTACAATACCCTTTTCATAGCTAAACCCATTGTCCGGAAACTTAGCTCAATAATTATCTGGAGAGTAAGTTTAACATTTGTAAAACCATTGTATTATTAATCATTATTTTTACAGTGTTTATACTACTACAGCTTTAGATGAAGTATAAATATTGTTCATAAATACTTACATATATATTTTTATTGTATAAGGGGTTTAGTTGCTTTAGAAAATACTGATATAGTGCATAAACAAATAGTGGCTTAAAAATAGAGAAATATTTTAAAGAAATATATATATATATATATATATATATATATATATATGGCAAAAGTATTTTGTACTAAGTAAAAATATATCAATTGACTGCACATACAATTTATAAATATTTCAAATATAAAAGTATCACTGACGAAGCTTATAGGTTGAAATTGTTTAGTTTTGGCGCTAACCCTAATTTCAAACTTGCACAGAATATTGAGATAAAGAGAAAAAGAACTTGAGAAAAGTTAAATAAAAACATTTTAACAATGCCTTTCCTCTTGAACTCCATTCTAATCTCAAACAGCAACTGTATTTGCTCTGACATGAACGTGGCAAAGAGAAGTGAAAAAAGTCAAGTTGTGGTAACATAACTTTAGTCAAACACTATCATACGGACTTGGTCTTGCTCAGTCAGTACAAGAGTATTGCGAGTCACATAGGAAATAATACAGTGATATGTTTCATATATATAAAAATTAAAAATAGATGAAATTGCTCTGTGGCAATTTTATTAAATAAATAAATGTATTCTTACGAAATAATTTACTACTCTAATAATGTATTATTAATAGTAGATTCATCACATTGAATATAAGGAATCTTATTGCAATACTTCCAATTTGAAGTTTTTCTCAATATAAAACCCCCAATAAACATACATCCACCACAAAAACGAAAAAAAAAAACAGTATTCGTATTACTATTGCGAATAGCAAACTATATACTTCCATATTAATGAATTTATCTTTTTATTTAAATACATTTACCATCATATCCTAGCTAAAGTGTTTCTCGGGTTACCTCTTTCTGTTGCTTTTTGATTCCTTCATAACTTATCTCACCTTAAGCGTATCTAAGGATCGCACACAAAACAGAAACATTTTACTGACACCAATTTTTAATTGTGCTAAGTATAACGTAATTCCAGTAACACTTTTGATAATTTTATAGCTTCAATAATTTGTTTTTACATCAGGTTAATTTCATTTCTGGAAGATGTGGGTTAATCACAAATATACCGACGTTTTAAAGATTAAAACATTACTTCGCTCCTCTTGAATGTTATGTTTTATAACTTATATTTTCAATAACATTACCTAATACTCGTAGCTTTTAGACAAGAAGGTGCAATTGAATAAAAGAAGACTCAGTGGGATCTGAAACATGTAAAGGTGATTAGAGGTGGTGTTACTTTCTTGACCAATTTCTCACTCGCTTTCTTTGTGGAAATTACCCTACCACATCATCACCTTTATTACTAACTAATAATATAAGCCTTCCCAAAGTGGGAAACAGAATTGGAATAATAAAATAGGAGCTCTACGAAATAGTCCCTCTTTTGTTTATTTGAACAGTAATGTAAATTAAAATCTTTTTCTTATATGCACACACCATATCATCATATAAACTAATATTACAGGGTATTTGTGGAAATTTCAGGATATTATTTGTGTTAAAGGACAGTAAATATTATATTAATATAAACCCTATCCCTTCTCATTTCATAGATGAGTAATTGGAATTTTTCTAAATGAAGACCTTTTTTCAATAGTTTTCACAAGATTTGCAAAATCTTACTAATAAAAATGTAACTGATCAGCTATAGGCGTTTTATGCCTTCATTTCTAAGGGGAAAACAATAAATTATGTTTTCCTTATCACCTTACCCGCTATGTTTAAGTTTAGAATAAAGTAGCAAAAGTGACAAAAATGTCTTAAAATAACGTCTAAATACGATAGCACCACAACATTTCCAGGTTTGATTAAACAAATTCCATCTTGCCTGCAATATTAGAAAAATGTCTGTCAATACAAAATCATTAAGATCACTACAGAATATAAACTAAATCCAGAGAAGTCCAGAGAAGTTATATTTTAAACATTTGGCAATAGCTCTAGTGCATTGCAATTCTTGTAATACAGTTTGCACACTCACAAATACAGTTTGTATTCTTGTAATACAGTTTGTATTTGAATCACTCTGTTAACCAAAATTATCCTAACCGTTGTAAAACTGTCTCCATGTCTCGTGTGTTAAGGTTAATCCCAATACAAACATTGTCAGGTGACTGCCAATCACCAAAGCTCACTTTCTCTCAAACCCGATTTATGACCTTTGCTTGGTTTTAGTTCCAAAATAATCAAGAGACATGTTTATAAAGAATAAATCTACATAGTTGTTAATCAATAATTTAGGTTAAATTTCGTTTAATATCACGTATGGCTTCTCGTAAAAGGCTAAATAAGATAAATACTCCCGTCACAGAAAACCTGCATACTCAGCGAATTTCCAATGCATAATATATGTCTTAATACCACATTAAGCCGCATACCAAGTTTCATTAAAATATATTTACAAATAAGCGATATATACAATTTTAATTATTCTCCGGAAGAATAATATTGGGGATGAGTACGTAGGTTTACTGAAACAAGGAACACAAACAATTGGTGATTATGCAAATATAAATATAATTAAACTAGGGGAAGCCACATACCAAGTTTCATCAATATTCATTCATAAAAATAAGCGATATATAACATTTTAATTATAATCCATGAAGCCACATACTAATTTTCATCAGTATACATTCATAAATTAGCGATATATACCATTTTGATTATTATCTATAAGAATAACATGCGGGATGGTAAGTAGGTTTGCTGCAACAAGAACACAAAATAACGGGGTTTTATGCAATTATCAATAGAGCTTATCTAAGTGAAGTCACACACCAAGTTTCATCCAAATACATTCAATTACCCTCCATGAGAATAACATAGGGACCGAGTACCTAGGTTTGCTGGTACGGGAACCATAGGCGGAAAATTGTTTTTTGTGCAAACAATAATAAACCACAACCAAATGAAACCATATACGTCAGTTTATGTTCATAAAGAACGATATATAAAAGTTGTATTATTCTCCATAAGAATAACATTAGACAACGTACTGTGTTTAGCACTTTCAATATCTCATTAACCAATTGACGTAGAGTGATGATCAAGATACCAAATTGTTTTTTTACGCTGAATTCAATGATAAAAGTTAAAATTAGATTAAACTAAAAATTGCATGTGAAAACCCAAAAAAGTTTTTGGAGGACAAAACGCCCCCAAAACTCTCCTTCGGATCGTGCGATTCGTCTGGTTTTCGAACTCGTTCAAATAAATAGTACTTTACACATTTGTGTCAAATTTCATTGAGATCAGACCTTTTTTACGACAGTTATCGTGCTTACGGACACACACACACACACACACATATCAATCTTCAATAAAAAAATCAAATACATATACTATCATATATGATATATATATGATTTATCATATATATATCTAATATCTATATATACTAATTTGAACGAATGATGTTTTTGGCATCTGGGGATCTCGAAAGAAACGTTATCATGGTCTTGGGCTTAAGTCTTACCATGCCATACACGGTAAACGCTTCATCACTATAGGGGAAATCCGCTAAAGAAACATGTTTCACTTTAGGGAAGTAGTAAAATTTAACATAATTATTTTATTCTGTATTAGTAATTGATAACTTATTTAAGATTATTTAGTTAACTAAGATTTTTTTACCATAGGGTGATTAATAAAACTGTGATAGGTTGAAACATTGTTACGTTGATTATTATATTGCGTAGTCAAATTATGTGTTTAAGTACGATTTCGATGATTGTTTATTTTAACAATATTGTAAATAGTTTACTTAAATTCAAACAAACAAAATTAATATTGGAAATTTACTAGAAGTTTGACGATTCAAAAGGTCACTGTGCGTAGAAAAAACAACTAAAATAACAGGAAGTGAAGAGTAATATTACGATACAAAGTTCATGCAAAATAATCAGTCTAAAACTCACCAAATATTCCAACATGGCGTCTTTCTGCTGACCGGGAATGCGGCCAATAAGAGCGGGGGCGAAAGTTCACTAATGGTACGATTGGTTGTAATGGGCGTAATACATCAAAATTGGGGGAAACATCGAACTGGTGGGAAAAACTTGGAAGGGGAGAGAAGAAGGTGCAAGGGATTATTCGGCAAAGGATAGAGGAAGCGGACACAAGGGCTGGATCGAGTAGGCCCGGGTTACGTCAGGATAGGTGAGATTGCCACCTGCGTAGAGTCCAAGTCCTCATAGTCCACATCGCCCAATATCACTGGGGTACAGCGGAGCAGAAGAGTGGAGAGAAGACTGCCAGCCACCAGCCAGCATCCACGAGAGGAGTCCAGGAGCTTCAAACCGAGAAGGGAGAAGGTGCCCAATACGGCCAGAGTCTGCGACCGGAGGTGTGATCTTCAGGAGAGTCACCGACAAGGGTACACGAGGGACCACGAGCACCACACGAGACCACGGGGGTTCGCGGACCGACATCGCACTGGGACATTCACCACTCTGGATCACCAAGTTCTCTCTTCGGGGTATGTGAAGTCTTTATCTTCTGCTAACCTTGCTGCTCTTATTTAAAAATAAATTGTGTAGGAAAGTGCTCTAAAAGTTGAGAGGAAGGATTCACTAAATAAATAATCATGATATAATCTAGATCAAAATTTAAAGAGAAAGCTTACAAAATTTAAGCATACATAAATAGAGACGTATAGGAGAGATATTGTAAGATTTTAAGATTTGTCAGAAATTAGTTAATGGAATGAGTTGTTTGAGGAAGTGTTAAACACAAGCTGTGTTATAAAAATGGCCCGCAGGCCGTAATAAGAACTGTAAAATATTTGTATTTAAATTTCGTAGTTATTTGATATCATTGATTATTGACGTGCTTTATCCGAGATGAAAAAAATATATATTCAGAATAGGAAACTTTATTTGAGCTTTATATGTGAGATTATTTATGGGACTATAAATGGCCACACGGCTAAAAGGAGTTTAGGCGTGATATTGTTTGACTTTGATTTATTGCTCTATACGTGTATATGATTATTAATAATATGTTTTTTTAATAGCTGGAATATAATAACATAATATATTTATTTTATAAAAGAATTGATTTGAGTGACGGGACCTTTAAATTGGACTAGCGGCTACCCGCCCAGTATCTCATTTATCCGAATTTAAAGTGTGTATTATACTTAGTAGTTGTGTCTTATGTGATTGTGTCTTATGTGGTTGTATTGATGGACTATGGCCGATGCCGAAATTATATGAGTGTTCCAATATTTAATTAGGTTAAGAGGGTTGATAATTTGTTTTCTGTGTTCGGATAATATCATTTGTGTCTTTGAAAATATGGTTAGAGCTCAGAGGCCTCTGATTTGAATGTGCAAAGTCAGAACTTGTTGTAGATATCAATTATTTATTGAAGTGGAATGTTAACTATGTACATTAAAGGGTTACATGTTATTACAACTCTGGTGTTAGTTCAATTGATATCCTGGGTCTCACTAAGCTAAGCGAGTATTTCACATGGTGTCAGTTGGGAGAGGAGTTTTACAATATCGATTAAAATTACGGTTAAAATATGTTTACATACCTATATTAAAACATATAACGGACTTTAATTATATACATGCATAAATTAAAGTACACGGTATAATAAAATTCCGGAATTGACTGCAAAAGAAGATAGTTTTAAGGAAAGCTGTTTCTGACTAAGCTCAATCTTTTGACTTTAATATAAATATCAAAATGAAAAAAAGGTTGACTAATTTGATATAAAGAATGTCGGATTAAATGGAAAATCGTGGAAAAACTTTATTTCATATTCAGTTAACATAATGAAAAGTATAGAACATGATGACCTCAATAAGTGCTAATTACACTTATCTCTTTTTTTAAATTCTGTTATAATAAACCCTTTGCCTTTCCACTCTGTAAGATAGTCCGCTTAGGTAGTACAAAAATTAATACTTAAAGTAAATTATAAAATTGAGAGCACATGGCAATAGTGAGAGGTTACTACTGATCACTTGATTGGAGAGTTTAGGATCAGAAATAATTTAATGCTACTTTTCTGATCAATAACAAGTATAATATAAATCAAAATATAAAGTTACAATAATTTGATAATTATGAACTCCTGTGAATTTTTTCAGAGATTATTTGATTGGTATTAGTATATTGAAATATCTTTCCTTTATCAATGAATGAACTATAACGATTATTTTGTATGCATATGAATAAAAGTTTAATTAATCTTTAAAGTAAACTGTCTAACTTATTTAAAATGAAAATTAATGAATGTTTGCTTTTGAAACCTTATTCTTATAATTATAAGTTGTACTAGCTGATGTACCCGTCCTTCGTACGGGTTGTATATAAATGGCAGATTAACTAAAAATATTAACAACTCACATAATTTTATAGTATTAAAATTATATTTTACACTTTTAAAGTAGAATTAAATTAAAGTTAAACGAAATATACTATGGCAGATAGTTCGGGTACTGTTGCCAAGTAGAGGAAATCTGTCGGGTAGTGAACGGTATGGTTTTTGCTACTCCGGTACATGTAACACTTTGGATTCGATTTTAGAAATAAAAGAACTCAAGTACAACAAAATATTAAAACCCTGTTTAATTTAACATTTTAAATACTTTGATACATTAGTCTTTACATTCCAATAAATTAATAGTAATGTAACGAAACATTAAACTTTAAAAACATTGACAAACCACTTTTAAAATCACCATTCTTGCCAGGTCATGTTTTCAATATAATTGTAAATAAACAATTTAAACTTGGAAAATTCATATGTTTTAAAAACATATGACTACTTGATTTTATTTAAATAAATGTAAATCAATATATACGAACTGTTCTAACAGTGGTCATGGTTAAATGAACGGTATTAAATATTGTATATGTTCGTTCCTCCCTTTGGAATAGACCTACATTTGTGTTGATCTCCGTTGCTTGTTCATTGGTGGACGTGAGGATGGCACAATCATAGAGCCAGGCACTTTCCAGATTAAACTGTTTATGAACCTCGGTGTGACAAACTGTTAATCAATAAATCCTGTGATTCATCGATAGTGCCGAGTGAAAGATAGATGTTTCTGAGACCTTAATTTGTTTTTCAATGTCCCTATCTCAACTTTTAAAAGCGCATAAGAAAACTGCTCAACCCCTTAATCTTCTCAAAAATACATTTTCATATTTACTGTTAAGTTCAGACGCTCACTGGTTGGCTACATAAAATATATTTTTAGAGAGGCGTAGACTCGTCCACTCATGTCTCACTTACGACAAAGGGTCTGTGTGAGATCTCCAGAGAACAACACCGTGACTCCCCATGATGTTGTTTCTTATTTCCTTTAAGGCATCAAATTTCAGCTCTACTGGTTGAGTAGTTTGTGTGTTATGACTAACGCGCTTATATTAAAGGCCATTGGGCCAGAGTCCTTGAGTATATATTTGTGTCTGGAGTAGGTAAATGTCTGCACTGACCTATCAGCTACATTCCTACCAAATTTCAGATCCATCAGTCCAAGAGTATGTGCAAGATTGTTAAAATATTGTATTTTGAAATTCCGGGGGGTGAAGCACATAAACATTTTCGTAACAGGAATAGGCTGCGTTTTTTTCTGATGAATTAGTTATGTTCCTACCGAAATGTAACTTACAAAGGTCCAGAAAGTACTAATACTCATACAATTGCCATAAAAGTGAATTAGCGAAGAGACCTATAGGACTTTTTAAA
This sequence comes from Allygus modestus, assembly GCA_963675035.1. Taxonomy (NCBI): domain Eukaryota; kingdom Metazoa; phylum Arthropoda; class Insecta; order Hemiptera; family Cicadellidae; genus Allygus; species Allygus modestus. The sequence goes on from OY776116.1 coordinate 44,123,022, forward strand.
CGTATTCTTATTGTGAATCTGCAGCATAAGGGGAACCACCATCCAAAATTTTATCTTCAATAGACATTGTCGTTTCTTAGATAAAGTGATCACTATGTCAGTGAGTGTATGAGTCTGACAAATATAGATTTAGATCATATATCCACTTATGTTATTTATTACCAATCTTCACTCAACGTTTTAAAAAAGAACTAAAAAACCTATTTATAGAATAACTATGCCATCATCTGGTTCAATATAAATAAATGCTTTGTCCATAAGAATAGCATAGGATCTTAAAAACCCTATGGGGCAGTGTCCTAAGGTAATTTAAAACAATCCAATTAGCCTAAAACCTTCTAATGAACATATAGAACATAGAAACAAGTTGCATAAAAATCGGTGCACCCGTTTTCCTTTGAAAAGCGAACAAAACATGACCAAAACCGCACAAAATCACGTTTTTTGAGCGGCCGCCATTATTTTTTAAAAAGGCGTATGCCAGTTTATAGTGCCCTAAAACCTTCTCACGCATATATAGAACAAAGAAACAAAGTTTCATTAATGTCACTGCACCCGTTTTCCAGTGAAAAGCGAACAAAAACCCGTCCTTGAGCGTTACCGGCAGACAGACAGACATAAATTGAGATAAGATTTGTTTTGGTTTCCCTAGGGTGTAAAACGTGAAAATATGCAAAAATTTCATAATTCCAAGCAATGTACAGACAAAACTCTAATTTTATTTATATAGATTAATTATACGGTATATTGAAATAAATATGTATATATACTTGATGTAAACGTTCTTCGCACAGGGGTTTTCCTTACCCGTTCTATAGTCAATGCAAATTTCATTTTAGTTAGCTTGAAACAGCTGTTGTTCTTGCTTCTGCTCTTTAAGCTGTCAAATGTAAGTGCCCTCAGCTGTTCGCATTACAGTTTCTGAATGTTTACTTTCTTCTGAAATGTAAACATTGAAACTTAGGACGTTCATGGGGCGTAGCCCGAGGGGATTTTAAGGAAGTGAATAGGCCTATGTGTTGCATGGGTTCAAGATCTACCTATGTGTAAAGTTTCAACCCAGTCGCCTCAGTAGTTTTTGTGTTAATCTTTGGGTTAATCCAGATTTTTCACTGCACAGACACTTCACTTAAATTCGAATTGCCCATTTTTGGCACAAGGCCATCACTCCCGCACTACTAGTCACTGAAATTTTCTAATACATTCTTCTAGGATGATGTTGGCAGACTAAACTAATTTTCTTCATCTTCCTTCCATCCCCTTCCACTCCAAAGCTGTGGATCGTTGTCATTGGCTGTCTAAGTATAATTTTTCATGGAGAGGAAGAAGGCTATTGGTTCAATATGATATGGGGAGGTCTTTAGTTGGAGTTAGTATTGTATCAGCATTTCTCACGGGTACTGTGCAATGTGGATCTCATGGTGATAGGGTTCAGGGTCAAAAGGGATAGGTTTACTGGCTCTATTGTCTGAGAAAGGAATTTGTTCTTAGAAAGGTTTAATGTCCGAGGAAGGAAAGATTCATTAGTTTGGTTAGAAATTGTAAGGGAAATGATTTTAGGAAAATTTAAAGTCTCTTACAACTCGAGTTACGTAACACAGTCCTAGAAATACACTGGAAGAAATAAATTAGTTTTATAACTGCTATGTTTTGTAATCGTCATAAAAATCTGTAATTTTTGCAAGTCCACGTAAAAGGATAATTGAGACACGATTTGGTAAAGCATTTAAGATTGTTAGTGTAAATTTAGACAGTACAAAAAGAATTGTGTTAAAGGTTTAAAATCAAATAAAACTTTTGAATTAAGTTTTCAATTATTCATTAATGTTATTCTTTTAGGTTTTTTTTGATGTTTTTTATTTTTTTTTGGGGGGGGAGGGTAGGAATGTTTAAACCCTCTTTATCAGTTTCGACCAGCAATGTAGTAATATATTTATAAGGCAATATTGCGACAGTTATGAGTTTGTCGTACATAAAATCACCTACCTTCTTCAAACAAATTAAAATTATTTTATTCTATAGCTGGTTTGAATTATGATGTAGTAATGCCAGCCGTTATTGCTTATAAATGGCTCAAAACAATATAAGCAATATAAGGGGCGGTACCTTGCTTATTGTCAGCTTTGTCCATATAGGTCTATCGGAACTCAAATTGTTGGGGGATACTGGCACATTGTATAAGGAATTGGGATTCAATTCTCGAAAATTTTATTGGTTTTAGATATTCATAAGTGTCTTTGTAAAAATTTATGTTAGGGATTGCAATTTAATCATACATTATTATTCAAATTATCCAGTCTGGCAATGACATCAAGTCACTACAGTTTCTAGCTGCTTCAGAGATCTAGTTTAAAGCTACAAGAAAAACTCTATTAAATATTCCATTTACCTGGGTTACTGTCACACATTACCACATTTCAAAAGTATAGTAGGCCTTACAAAATACATACATCAATCAATAAAATTTAACTTATTTTAACGAGGCCTTTCAATTACAAAGTAATCATCGTCAGGTTCTTGAACAACTGATAATAATATAAAAAAATAAATAAATAAATTTAGTTGTTCAAGAACCTGACGATAATTACTTTGTAATTGAAAGGCCTCGTTAAAATAAATAAATGTTATTGATTGATGTATGTGTTGATTTAAAATTAAAAGAGCTGTACAAGATGAACTTACAAATATATTTTGAAACACAGCGGAATAAGATAAATAAAACACAGTGTAGACAACAAAAATATAATTTATTACAAAAGTTTCACGTATATGTAATAGGGTACAAGAGAAAAAACTACTTTGTAACAATATATTTACAATAATTTATAACATTTATTAGTTCCATGAAAAACACGTTTTTGTTTCAATAAAAGATAAGGACACTGATCCTTAGTCTAATATTTCGTTTGTTATTCTCTCTACTTGGACTAAACCAACATGGTATTCGTATTTTTGTTGTAATACCAATTGAATGTAAGTAGATATTTAAAAATAAATATATAAATTTATTTCTTAATTCTGAAAAAATGTCATTCTGGGAAGAATAACGATCCTAATTTAAAAATTATCTATTTACTCGCGCAGTGTTTTGTTTGCATAAAGAAATACCTCAACTTTTATATACTTGGGGAACTAATTAATCAAAAGTTTGAATTAGAGATAAGTAGAAACTTTTACATTGGTTAAGATGTTAATCTAATGTAAATGTATAGATTCATTTAAGATTTAGTTTTATGGCAAATATTATATGTATTTAACATCTGCATACTTAATTAAATACTTTTACTTTGGGGAAAATATACCAATACTTTTATAGATTTAAAAATTTAGATTCTATGTCGAATATTGTGGCATTATTAATTTAGAAGCGAAATGTCTTTATTTTATAGCCTACTTTAAGAACGTCCGTAATACGATATAGTATTTTGGGTGTTAAGTACTTGTGATTTTAAGTTTTTGCTATTTTCTGAATGTTGTATAGAAAAATATGATTACAATAACATATTAAGTTTTATTAACATTTTTAAATACTTTGTGATAGTTTTATAACGATTTAAATACATTTATCTGGAGTATTATAGGTGTGAGATTCTTACCGTAACCTGATAACCTTAATTTAAATTTTGTCTTGTTTTTAATTTATACTATTCTTTTGAAAACAAACTTTTCAAAAGTCTAAAATATATATTGTACATTTAATCGTGTCTGTCCATAAAAATATACTACCGTATATACACAGCGATGTTACTATTGTGGAAGAAAATAATCACAATATTAACACGTAATATTTACATATATTTTAATATCGTTGGAAGGCCTTTATTTCAAAGAATTTCGTTACGGTTTCGAAAGCGATTCATTCTAGGTTCAAATTTCTTGTTTAAACCTCAATATAAATACAAGCCTTATACGAGAAATAACATAAATAAACCTAACACTAAATCTATGACGAAAATACAAAAATAGTTTGTGGGTCTTTGGCTGGATAACATTAGACATCACAGTCTCGCTGGCTGAGCACGACCAAGGTCCTGAACCGCAGATCCTTCTCTTGTTTCCTGTGTAAAAATAATGCACTCGTGAGTTTGAGATAAAATACATAAATAAACTAATGGTAGGTCGTTGAATTACTCTGTAAAATATACTAAGACGAAAGTATGTTTTTTAAGTACATGCCACAACTAGCCACTTAACTTAATACTTAAGTTTAAAATATTGAGGAACCAAGCATGTGAGTTGTATACTGTATATATATATTTCAATAATTCGGGGTATGCTAAAATACTTGCGTAAAGGGACGAGCGATATCAGAAAAGAATGACGAAACTACTGCCGCTGATGTAATTTCCAATCTAAATTTAGAAACTGAACATAAAATAAATGTATTTGCCATCGAATAATATATATTTACTTTGCGTTTTAATAAACAAAAGAAATAGTAGTTGTTTATTTAACAAAATAATAAGTGTTTCAATAAATCAGAACGAAATAATAAGTGTTTTAATAAACCACTTTATTTTACGAAATAGGTTATGGGATCAACTGCCTAGTGCCATAGGTTGATAGATCTGTGTTCGAACCAAAGTCAGTTAAGGTACTGTAACATAATTACGCACATACGTAAAGGTCGCCCAAACGTGTGCTTTACGTACTTTTAGTTGACATGAGTAAGCAAGTGGTGACCGCTCGTGAAGTGTCTAATCTGCCAGTCGGGTTCGAACCCTCGCCCAACTATGTCCATCTTGTGAAGCCAACGCTCTAACTCTAAGCTAGCGTAACAGGTAGTTGGGGGTTGCAATAACCAACATTATTGCAATCGTTTTGTAGCATGATGTATTTTAACACTATTTTATTGTTGCAGCTTAAGCACTGGATTCGTAGGGTACGAATTCTTTAAACTAGACAATCTTAATCACCAAACACATTTCACCTTTAGAGCAGGTTGTGCGGTAGTGCTCTAGCAGACAGCATCGGAGGGTGCGGGTGGAGCCGTGCTGTTGGCGTAGCCGTTGAGGAAGTACGTGACCATGGTGCCCTTGCCCTTGACCTCCACCGCGCCCCTGCAGGTCAGTGGGTAGCCCTTGGTGTGCAGCACCTGGTACACCTCCTGAGTCACCTACGACATGTTCTTATTTCATTCAATTTGAATGGGTAGGTATACATTGGGTTTCTCATATATTCTGCAGTCAACAGGTTCTCTCTGTTCCTCGGCGGTGAAATCGAAGAAAGCTCAATCTAACAACCTTGTAAGAGACCTTAGAGTAAAAAATGTAAGCACAACGGGTGAAAATATTTCTCCAATATGTCATACAATAAACTATAAAACGCAACATTCTTAAGAACATTTCTTTATTATTCATTGTTGAATGTCTCCAGAACTGTTATATGACAATTGAAATATAGATTTACATACCTTCAGTCCACAGTTCAGATGATGGAACAAGAGTTCTGAAACATGTAAGAAAAATCTGCTGGAAATTTAACCGTTGACTGAAGGTATGTAACCCAATATTTCAATTGCCGTTTCTACACCTTGAGTTTTTTGTATCCAAGGAAACAAAGAACGCTACCCATCAGCGCAATGATCTTTCAAAACATAATTTGATAATATTTGTGAAATTTACTCAAAACCAATAAAAAACTAGACACGTTGAGTTCCTACTAAAAAAGTTAAGTTTGACGCTATTAATTTCCTCATTAATAAAATTGTTTTAAGTGGGTTTTTTTGGAACAAATTTCCCTTAAAAATTGCTTTGCAATCTAAAATTCCAATTTTTTAAAATCTGTTACAGCAGAAATTTTTTACACAAATCTCAGTATTATAAATATGTATCCAGGGTACTGGGTTACAGGAGACACATCCAGGTCATTACGATATTTCATTCCTATTAATGAACTAATGTATTAATTTTATAACATTATTGACCTGACTAAATTAGTACTTAAAAAAAGAGACAGTAGCGATATTTTATCGTACTGAATGTTGATTTGAAGTTGAAATTCAGTGAAAATAAAATGTAAACAGCGGGTTGAAAGGTTATCAGCTGTCGGGTTACCTGTATGTGGTCGAGGGGGCCGGTAGAGTCCATCCGGCTTGCCACGTTGACGGCGTTGCCCCAGATGTCGTACTGAGGCTTCCGAGCACCTATCACCCCCGCCACCACGGGGCCGATGTTTATACCTGAACAGACTCGAAATAGTAACCAACACGAATACACTTAAAAAAATACGAAGGCTATCCATTACGCTTCTAGCCGGCAAAGTGTTAAAAAATGCGAGTGGCAGGCCTACTGGAAATTGTTTGTATATGTGTTCTATGTGACTATGTAGGTTTCAACTATCGAGAGATCCTGATGGATAACCACGTTTACTGTGTTGGCCACTTGAAAATGCTGTCTTCACGGCGAAACATGAAGTGGATTGTTTGACTACCTTGAACTGTGGACGACACTGTGGGGTTAACAATTGTAATCTAATGTTCTAGTAATGTGTCTATTATTTTGAAATTGTAATATAATCCAATAATAATGTTTGTATCTAGTTTAGGAACTAAAACAATAAATTTTAAAATAAATTCCTTTATTTTTAGCGAATTTCCCCTATAGGGAAGAAGCTATTACCATAGTCGGAATGGTAAGACCTAGGCCCGGGACCATGATAACTTTTCGTTTTGAGGTCCCCAGACCCCAAAAACACCATTCGTTCGAAACTGTGTATATATGTCCGTGAGCACGATAACTCTCGTAAAAATTATCCGATTTTGATTAAATTTGGTATAAACGTGTAAAGCAACATTTATGACTTTAAGTTCGAAAACCAGCTAGATAGCTCTATCCAAAGGGGTATTTTGGGGGGGTTTTGTTCCCCAAAAATGTTTTTTTTTTATTTTTTACATATAATTTTGGAAATAGTCAAATTTTAGTTTTTTTCCATTGGATCCAGCTTAAAAAACACACAATTTGGTATTTTGATCATTTCTCTACGTAAATTGGTTACCGAGATATTGAAAGTGCTAAACACAGTACGTTGTCTAATGTTATTCTTATGGAGGAAAATAAAAATTTTATATCTCGCTTATTTATGAACATATACTGGCGAAACTTGGTATACGGCTTAATCTGGTTGTAAACCATCGATATTTGCTCATAAAAACAATTTTTGCCAAAGGCTCCCGTAGCAGCAAACCTGCGCACTCAGCCCCATGTTATTCTTATGGAGAATAAGTAAGTGTTATCTCCCTTAATTATGAAAATAAATTAATGAAATTTGGTATGTGACTTCACCTAGTTGAGTCATATTGATATTAGCATAAAACCCCATTTTTTGTGTTCCCTGCTTCAGCAAACCTGCATACTCTGCCGCCATGTTATTCTTATGGAGAATAATTAAAATGTCATAACTTGTTTATTTATGAATGTATATTGATGAAACTTGGTATGTAGCTTTATGTGGTATTAAGATAAATATATATGCATTGGAAATTCGCTAAGTACACAGGTTTTCTGCTACGGGGGTATTTTAAATTATGCAAATATGATGACTATCCAAACATTATTATGCAATATTCAAGTATAAATGATCAGAATAAAGCAGTGAAAAACTGTGTTCCACCGAATAAATAAACGGTATCAGGAAACTCACACATAGTTTTTCCCTTTTAGCCCAACTTTAATGAATAAATTACTTTTTATGTACTAAATATAGAATACAAAGCACAGTCGAATGTACATAAAATCTTGTAAACAAGTTGTTTTAAAAAAACATCCACCCAAATCCCTGCTTTGGAGGCACTACAGAATCCATTGCTACACTCGTGGTTTTAAGAGTGGAAATTCCCCCTATTCCCCCCAGGGTTATTAAGGGGCAAGATATTTCGAATTTCCTCTATTGGTCAATGCTAAATTGAGAAGCATATCAAGTTTTAATGAAATTGATCTGTAAATAAGAGAGAAATAGTAATTTTTGTATTTCCCCTAAGAATAACATTGGACAACGTTCTGCGTTTACCGCAAAATGAAAATTTAAATTTTCTCCGAAACCAGCAATCGTAGAATAGTAATTCAAAATACTAAATTATTTAGTTTATTGAGCTCTTTTTAATGGTGAATAGTAATATTTTTTTATATTTATTTCCTTTTATGAAAAATCCAAAAAACTGAATTTTTGATGTTTTAAATCCTGTAATTTCTAAACCTGAATTTGTACAGGAATGCGGGTGATGTCAATTTGTTGGAAAACTAACGTTCTACAAACGTATAAAGTTTAACCAAAATCGTTAGAGCCGTTTTGGAGAAACTTTGATTTTTCATCTTTTGGTGGTTTTTGGGGGATAATTACCCTTAAAAATCAAAAATTCAAAAAAAATGAAAAAATACCTGAAGATATCGTAGATTAGTACCTACATACCAAATTTCAAAAAAAATCGGCCCATTGGTCAAGGCTCTAGCTCTGCACACATCCACACAGACACACACACACACACACACACACACACACACACACACACACACACACACACACACACACACACACACACACACACACACACACACACACACACACACACACACACACACACAACACACACACATCACGTAAAAAACACTTTTTTGGGTTCAGGGAGCAACAAAACGAATATTTCCACTAACAACTCAAATTCGAAAATTTTGACGAAAATAATACTTTCTCCATATACTATGTATAGAGGGAGAAAGTACAAGGAAAGTTTGTTTTATGGGTAGAATTTGCAAATATTTAAACACTATCGGTTTCTTAATTTTACCGTTATAAAATAGAGTGAAATTAAGTGTCATCAAAGGGTGGTGGGAGGGGGGGTGAAATGCACTGAAATATTAAAAATCAAAACAAAAATGCCCAAAAACTGCAAAGCAAAACATAATCTTTATTGACACAAGGTTGTTGTAGTCAATATTGGTTTGAATATGACATATTAACAAACTGCAATGACAAAGTAATGTTGACATTTATTTGGAACATAATTGTGAGATGACTCACCTATCCTAATTCTAAAGTTGTTGAATGAGTGTTCGTTGACGTATTTGAGCTGTTCGCGCAGCCTGAGCGCGTAGTCGGCCATGGCTGTCACGTGGTTGAGATCCTTCATATCACACGTCGCCTTCGTCAGACCTACAGGCAGTGCGAGTTGACAATCAGAACTACGATGTGAGATGGAATATCAAAGGATAAGTTTGAATACAGTAAAGTATATTACTGAAGTAACAGCAGAAAAGATCACATATCATAATGTAATAATATTATTTTGAGACTGCGCGGTAAGGCGAATTGAGAAAGGTAGGAAGGGAGTAACAACACGGCTACCTAGATGCCTTCTTCCTCCAACCCACCAAGAATCACAGTGTACTTACAATATGACTAAGAAAGCCAGTAAAGGCGTATTCTCTTCTCTAATTTAATCTTATCGAAAGCCACTAAATAAATGAAACACTGTAACATCATGCTAGTTTGGACTTCGCCTGATACTATATTATTTATATTTTAGTACATGCCTGGAATGTTATCGTTGAATAAACGGAGTTAATTTGATAACAAGTAAAGACTAGGTGCTGTACGGAGATGACTGGATGGCCTGCCTGTACACCAAGGAGTGAGGGGAAAACTACCCTCACACCAATCCTTTCTTACCATTGTAAAATATTGCATGATATTATGAAAGCTGACTGATAAACACACAGTTGCGTTGATAGTGTCTTAGATGGCTTTGTCAATAAACAGTATGTGAGCAACAAAGGGGGCAAATTTTCCGTCAACCCCATGTTTACTAGTTAAAAACTACCCTCACCCCAATCCTTTCTTACCATTGGAAAATATTGCATGATATTATGACAGCTGATTGTTAAACACACTGTTGCATTTGATAGGTAATTGTCTTATGTGGCTTTGTCGATAAACAGTGCATGAACAGCGGAGGGGTAAACTTTCCCCTCAACCCTTTGTTTACTAGCCAGCCATCAAGATTCCCCCTTATTGACTTGATACTCTCTTCCTCTCTCTTGTTAATCTCTTACTCTCTTGCGTGTTATGGTAACTACGCTCCGGCAGCTCGACCTACCTGAGGCGGCCATATAAGTTGCTCCGGTGGACTTGATCTTCTCGATGGAGCTGAACCTGGGCTCCGAGAGGATCTCGTCGAAGTCCGCGATGATCTCGTTGAGCAGCCTGAGACACTCGACCCCCTCGTTGTTGCCCTCTAGCTCAATGTAGAACTCCGAGAAGTTGGGGATCGACGCGAACATGATGCACACGTGGTCGCATTGCTCGTGGTACAGCTCCTACAGGAAAACTGATAATTATTACCGTATCATTTAAAATAAACACTAGCTGTTTGTTGTGGCCTTGCCCGTACAAACTAAAACATAGGATTACCAACGCGCGATGTTTTCTCTGTATCATTATGTTTACAAACCATCCTCACTCCACAGCTTTTATTCTACGGATTACATTTTTCGCAGCTCATGGTATACCCCATTTGATTTTAAAGTACTTTGAAAATAAACCTAAAATGTTTCAGTGGGCTGCCAGAGTTAAACAAATTAAAATCGAGTTTATTACAAATCAAAACTAAAATGAAAATTATGGCTTCGACATTCACTTCTGCTCAAAATAGCATTTTCTTAAAAAATATAATATGAAAATTCGTTAAGATGTTAACTCAGAAGCTTTTGATCAAAAATATTGTTTTCCATGATATATAGAATTTTCTGTTAACTTTGCTCTCATCTACTTGCCAAATGCCCGTATCATCCCGAGCTAAGATTCCTTACAAAATACGAGTTGGTATGATCACTTTTTAAAATACAAACAGTACAGATACAAACATGAAACAGTACTTATCTGGTTCTTTGTTATTAATGTTGTAACACATGACAGATGTTCATTAAGAGTAATAATGTAAAAATAGAGTGGTTGTTAACCAGCTTAACGTGTTGATACAATTTGTAAGCAACCTAAAACAATCTCTTCTTATGATGTGAAACGTTCTGGGAAAGGTTTGAATACAAATCCCAGCGTTAAAACAGTTCTATAAAACGAAAAAAGTTAAAACAACAATCAAGAGAACCAATGATGACAGTTTCACCGGTTACAGAATTAAAATATTAGTTGCATACAATTTCAATGAAATAACATATTAAAATAACTGTATGACAAAGAAAACTCACAACATCATGTTTAATGTTTTACGTGTCCTTTTATTGCGCTCGATGAAGTGTAAGAATTGTACATCATAACTTTCATCGTAGGGTTTCCTTTATGCATTTTATTCACTTAGGTCCGTGACCTTCGTTTAATTTAACAGCTGTACAATTTAAGTACTGTATGCACATAAGGGACATTCAAACTTGGAAAATGCCATAATATTATTATTGATAGTACAATTTTTAGAGACCAAAATTAATTTATATTTTATCTCAAGTATAAGTTAACTTCATGAGTTTAAGTGATTGTACTTTACGTGTTTAGCCATGACTTACATTATATGTATGATTATAAGTATAATAAGGAAAGTAATGCAACCAAAAACATCTACACTATATAGTTTATGCACTTCTTAATTTTTTTAAAGTCACTATAATTTTCATTATATATTGACACAAGTATTGATAGAAAAAAGAGGACAGCGGTGACAGCCACTTTTAAAAAGTAAATGAAAAGAATAACTTAAATATAGTATGACATGACGGAATTTCAATTAATAAAATGCTCTCTTAGGCAACAGACGGTGACGACAGGAGCACGGTTCACCACTTTGCAACTGTTAGTTGATTGAATTAAAAGTTCTTAACTACTGTTGTTCGTCAACTTGAATCGGTTTGACACAAAGATGCATTTTTAAAGGGTGGATTACTGAATAATTTAACTGTAATTCTAATTAATCACGTTTAATCCAAATTTAAACATTGTATATTAAACTGCAGTTGGACAAAACTTGTTTGAATTCAACATTAACAATCAATTAGCCGTGGGACACAATAACTGATGTAACATTGCCAATTGTTGAGGATTGGTCGATATGAATAAATAATACCATCTGTAATACTACTAGTATTGTTACACACATTTCGTTCACATAAATATTATATGCTTAAATAACGTATTTTAGGGTATACAGTTTTTATTCAAAGGATTGTTGGAATTGACGCACCTTGAATGTAAAAAAGGTGAATTTTTAAAATTATTCACCTATGTAACGAAGATATGTTATCCACCTAAATCTCGGGAGAAGAGGGATTTTAAAGCGTAAAGGATATAAATTAATGCAGAAAAATTAAAAACATTAATATAACATTCGATACAATTTATAAAACATATTGAACGCAAATATATAAATTTTCTCTTTGATATAATTTGAATATTTATAAAATATCACTGACTATGTATACTGAAGGAGAAATACCACGTATGTGGCCCAGCTGTCCCTGTTTTAATGTTACCCATGATTAGAAGTGGACATAGTTTGATTAAGTCGTCAACAGAGTGTGCTGCTGACAACTATTTGAGTTATTTATGTTAACTTATAAAAGATCTCCACCCCAGAAAGCCAGTGATAATCAACTTATGATTGCTTCCTAACACACAAACTGTTGTATAATCCCCTCCTTAAGTAATATTTGACAGAAATTTATCTGTTGTATTCTCTGTTGGTGTTTAGTTTAACTAGGTCCTCTTTGAATCCTGGTTCACACAAAAGCAGCGACAGCTTTTAAAATGTTTTCTTCAGTATACATAGTCAATGAAAATATATTAGCTTCAGCAGTATAACTGTAATATGGGTCGTAGAGTTCTTACGTCAGAGTTCTTGTCGCTGGAGAGGAAGTGTTCGGCGACGTGTTCTGGCAGGATGTTCGCCAGCAGCTTGCGGTTGTACGCCTGCAAGTGCTGCATGTCCTCCTTCTCCTCTAAAAACAAAAATATATACATTCTTAACCTTAAAAAAATATTTTCAATGGAATTCGCAGATTTTAAATTTGTAATTTACATTATTAAGGAATTAAATTGTCTTAATTATAATATTACTCATATAAAAGTATACAATTGATCCTAATGGCAATCTTTGAGTCGGTTGAAATTTCAAAACAAAGCTATGACAAATAGTCATTGCCTTATTGAATAACATTATCTTCAGTTTTGTAAGGGATTTTCAACAGTGAGGATTTATGTTAACCTTTAATTACCTAGTGCATAATTTGTGTTTTCCGATCCTTTATACAAAGCAACGTAACGCTTTAATATGGATTATGGGGATTCTGAAGCATACTTGCACCCCATCCCTTGCAATACTGAGCTGAACAACTAACAGAAACACTAACAACGCAGCGTAATGCTCTGACGCTCCCTCTTAACACATTCAATGCCACGGGTATATCTAATACGAGTATACTCACTCAGGAACCAAATAGAATTCCCTCCCTGACTCAAACTGATAATGCACCACCAATGCCTCACAAGCCCCTGCAGATGGCCACAAAGTATTATCCAAAAACACTAAGAAGCCGAGCTACAGGAATGCAGTACATTTCACACTACTTTGTGGTGCCATATGGATCTAGCGGTACCTGAGTGATTGCCACTGTGGTGCCCCATATGAATCTCGTAGCAGAGAATGTGTCATATGGATGTAACTCTTAGTAAGTAGAATACTCACCTGTGGCCTGCAGTTTCCAGACGAAGTCAAGCCTGTAGGTCGCCTCAGTCTGCTGCGAGTGGATCGACAGCGCCAACATGAAGCCTAGCAGGATAACCACCATCAGATACAGCTGCCACGAGTCTGCCTGGCTACACGGAGAAGGTTTGTCAGGTTCTCGAGAGTGTAAAATGTAGTAAAAGTGTTAAATAATTCACTGTAACTTCATTATTTCTTACTGAAGAGAGGCTCGATTTAGATACGGAATACATCTTATACGTCCAAAGTGTTGGTGTCTTTGGATAAAGGGACCCCAACAGAGTCCCCCTGACTCTCCTTCTACCCTAGACATTTTTATTAATCGAACAAAAGGCAAGGGGGAGTCAATTTCCACATTGTATGAATCCCAAACGGGTGGTTGTGTGAATTTGAATTTTTAAACTAAGGGAAATCTAATAAAGAAACGATTGCAGGAACACAAAAATAAAACATTTACCTACATGTGTCAAAAACCAATAGACATTTGTAGCAAAGTAAATATTAAAAGATTCTAATAAATACACGTGGTTCAGCCACACTCAAACAGCATGTACACAACACTGGTTTTAATACGCTTACACATTTGACGTCCATCTTGCTCCCTGGCTAATGATCCTCAACGGTTTTCGCGCTACATCCATTTTCATCGAAGCGATGCGATGTAGCCAACGCACTTCACTTTATCAAGTGTTTGTTGAAAGCTTCCCACACTGAGTTTCGACATTTCTATATCCCTCGTCCATCAACTGTTATGGCCAAGGGGATTTACATTTACACAGTAACTCCAAATATTTAGTATGTGTTAAACAATAAATTAATAATACATTGATTTTAATAATTCAAATTGCTTGTAGTGAATCACCAAACATATAATTGGCCAAAAAGACCGGTTTTAGAGTTCTGAAACATGATAAAACACGAACACACTTAAACGAAACGAGGTAGTTTTAAAGAAGAGCTATAATTGCTAATTTGGATTGAAACTTGGTTTTAAATTTCATCATTCCTTTTAACTAACATAAATAATGAAATAAACATAGAGAATATTGTATTCCTCTAGCATTATTTATTTAAAACACTAATTGTTTTAAATAATATCTAATGGAATAGGAAATAGTCTTTCAAAGTCGAGCATGTTATCATTATAAAGCTTTCCAATACAGCCAATCTGTACACATGATACGAGTAATAATAAAATACAAAAAATAAAAGATAACCACGACATTCTCTCCATTGACCTTGAAATTTTTATATTTTATCTATTGCAGTCAATGTTTTTAATTTTTTCAGTTGGTTATTTAAAACATGATTTATAGTAAAAGTTCATTCACTACAAGATGTAGAAAAAAACGCTTATCTCTTATAGTTTGCACCTTCTCTACAATAAAGTTTACAAAAATTACACAAAAGACATCCTTGGGATAATTAGGATATTTTTATAAAGAAATTGCTACTTACATGATGTAAAAGGGTGCTGTGAGGTAGAGGATTACATAAACAACTGAAACGACGATAAGAATGATGAGCTTTACTAGACTTATTAGCACCTGGTAGACGGCAGTCATAATCATTATGAGCAGTATGTACAGGAGGATATACTGAAACATATATAGAGGACTTCGTTAACCACTGGGACGACATAAATAATATGTGTGTCGTGTCATAGGAAATACCTAAGGAAATATTCTTAATTAAAGTGAATGGGAATGCAAACCTGATCCGATTCTGATCAGACCTGATACAATTCTGATCAGACCTAATGATTCTGATCCGATTCTACAAATGACATAATTTCAGAAAATAAATCTAGTGTTTAACTTAAAATTGTGGTCCTATACACTTTTTCTTTTTGGTGATCGCTTCTCTTTCTCATTGCCAAGAAGCGCTCGTGGTGAAGTGGGTAAAAGAAGCAAATAATACTTGGATTAAAGAACTCGCCAGCCTGTGTGTGGGATGAGGTCTCTACCGCATTACTAAAATGTTCAGTAAATTTGGTTGCTCCAAAATCTCTGAAATTAAGCCTATTCTTAGTCAGGAATTTCATCAGATATTAACAACTATCTACTAGTGTCTGTCCTTAGTTTTATCTCTAAAATATTTGAAAAAGTCATAAGATTTAGATTAATTAATTACTTAGAAACAAATGATTTACTTTCCAAAAAAACAGTTTGGGTTTAGGAAAAAATATGAATCGTGAAGGAGCTTTACTTTAACAAGACTTGTTAATCAGATTTCGGGGGCCCTGGATGAGCCGTTATGTACAGCTGGTATATTATATGACTTATCTAGGGATTTTGACTGTATTGATCAAAGACTGCTTGCAAGTAAATTGCAACAGCTTTGAGTTTGAGGAAATGCCTTACATTTTTTCAATCTTATTTATCTGATAGGAAACACCGAACTGTTATAAATGATAGAAGTAATAAATATTTTTCTAAGTGGTGTGATGTCAAGTTTGGAGTTCCGCAAGGGTCTGTATTGGGCCCCACTCAATTTTTAGTATACATTAATTAAATAACAAGATCTTCCATATCACTAGTTTTCTAGATGATACTTCACTTTTTCTTAAAGATCATTCACCAAATGTATTTATCGATTTTATAAATACAACACTAAAGGAATTACATGAGAGGTTTACCAATCATGGACTGCTTTTGAATCTTAATCAAACAACAACAATCCTCTTTAAAGTGTCTAATAGAGCGACAGTAAACTATTATAATTCAGAATTAAATGTCAATGAACGCCATAAGATTTTAGGTAGAAATTTATATAAAAACTTGAATTGGAAAAGGCACACTCAGCTTCTTAAAAAATTGAATTCTCTCACGTTTGCTCTTTCAATTTTACCATATTCTACATCAATAGATACGGTAAAAGTGGTTTATTTTGCTTATATTCATTCAATAATGAAATATGGGGTTATTCTTTGGGGTTCTGCTTCAGGTTCTTAGATTTCTTTTAAAAGCTCAAAAAAGTATTGCCCGATCAATGGTTAAAGCAAACTAACGTCAAAGTTGTAAAAGTATATTAAAAAAACTACAAATTTTGACTCTTCCTTGCATTTATATCTTGGAATTGGCATACTTTGTAGTTAAGAATCCAGATATTTTTTGATAAATTTAAATCAAATAGTAAATACAAAACTAGATACAAATATTTATACAACCATTCTATACATAGATTATCTCTTTTTGAAAAAAAACCATCATATATTGCACTAAAAGTTTTCAACAGTATCCTTCTGGAAATAAGAAATCAATGTCGAAACCTAATGTTATAAAATTTTAAAAATTTCTCATTGAAAAAGCTTATTACAGAGTTTCATATTACTTGGTAGAAAATCCTGTGGGGCAAGTTAAGTAGTTTGGGGCCTATATAGACCCTTAAGCTCAAACACATTTTGTTTTTGTTTTTTAACACTGGTTGAGTTTTCTTTTTTTATATTAAATTCATTGTTTGTTAGTATAGTATGTATATAAACTGTTATACATTTTATGTTATGAAAGTATTTGTATCTGTATTCCCTGGATAAAGGACCGGTTTGCACTATCCTTGTAATTTAGTGTCAAATTTTATGTGCTGATAAACTGGTTTTATTTTATTTGAGAACGGACTTCAATGCTGGAGTCCCGGGTTCGAATCCCGACCATGCCAGGTGATATTTTTTGTCATGAATCTTTTTATATTTTCATTTGTATCATATTTGTAATGCATATTAATAGTTTAATAATAAAATAGTATAATAGTATAATTAGTATTTTATTTTTATTAGAAGTTGATCAGGTTTCGATCAAAACCAGATCAGATTCTAATTAGGTTCCGATCAGAACCAGATCATATTCTGATCAGACCCGATCAGAACCTGATCTAGAATCGTCCAATAACTGGGTTCAATCCTGATCTGATTTGGATCAGGTCTGATCAGGAAATTTGGATCAGTTCTGATTGAAATTTTCATATGTGTTGAAATTTATTTTAACTTTACAATAAAAAGGTAATTTTTGTAAGGACGGTTTTGTTATGTTAAGGTATTTTGTTCCTTCACGAGCTCTCCTTAAGCCAGCTAATTTAAAATTACACATTTAAATAATTCCTGAAAATTGTGACTAATGTCAGTCACAAGATTTTAATGTATAACTGCCAAAATCATAAATTATTGGGAACAATGGGTTCCGAAAGCATCCTAAATAGATTATACAAACGATAAATAGCACTTAGGTGGTTTAATTTACTTAAACAATGATCGTTCTGATAGGTAGTGACCTGATACTAAACCCATTTACTGATCAAAAGCAATGCATAAATTTGGTTATATCGCGTGAATGTACTTTATAATTATATCAAATTCGATTATCTTTGATTTTAAATAATAAGATAAGATGTATCTTTTGTTTATTTCATAAAGGTTGCTTTTATATGGATTTTTCACAAGTAAAACTATTAAGGAACAAAGATAATCAAAACTAAACAAGCACAAATCAATAATTTTGCTTACATTGTAAATATTTAACATACAATTGAATGTATTAATATCACATTAACAGTGGGATAATATTATAACATGAATGGTACAGTCGTAATTTAATCACAAGCTCACATCTGGATAAGGTAAGACGCTGTTGTAGTCGATGTAGCAATGATCGGCCCCCCAGGAGGCTAGGGCGGCGACAGAGGAGTTGTCCAGGGCCTCGCCCACGCCGCTGGAGTTGAAGTACAGTTCGGGATCGCTACTGGAGTTGGCGGAACTGTTGTTGACCCAGGAGCTACTTGAGTTGGAGGAATAAGGCTCCTTGAAGTCAGGAGGTTCCCTGCACAACCACGCGTTCGAGGCCACCTGCAACGTTATAAAGATCAGATGAAATGGGTTTATTGTATTAGTATAAGTCAACCAAAACAAACTCATTCATAAACACTGCTAGAAACTAACTTTGTACGATTGTCAGCAAGTATAACTTACAAAATAACTTTAAAAAACCTCTTCTGTAGGGCAGGGGTTTCAACTACTATACGGTTACAATCATGAATATACTGCCCCTCTCCCATAAAAACCTGCTGTGGGCCAGTTTAAACTCTTAAAGGTGGTTTAAACCTCTACCTACCATTACTGAGGTGGGAAGCAGGTATCAATCCTAGGGTTTACGCTAATCAAAATATAAAAAAATAAATAAACAAGGTTTTTGACTAAGACATAAATTAAATCATACGAGATTTGAACAGGACTGTATCAAACTATTTGGTAATATAACATTTGGTGCCAAGCTAGGAATGAATTAAAATTGTAAACAATTTCTATTAGCATCTACTAATATATCGACTTACCATTGGTATGACGGTGAACAATAAAGTGGCAAAGATAACAGAGGTGGCCAAAAGCTGGGCCAAGGAACGATTCTCGTGCACCATTTTGGAAACATCTTTCAGTTTTGGTGGTAGCTTCTGGAATTGAGAAAGCATTTAACAGTGAAGATAGTTATTATTTATTCATTGCTGAATGCCTATAGAACTGTTTATGACAAATGAAATATGGAGTTGGTGTCTATTGCAGACCGGTAAAAGAAGTAATTCATGTTTACATGATAATGTGCATCTGTTTAAGTATTGGTATTTTAATATTTTAATTTTTGATGAATATATATCAACGTTGGAAGAATGACATGTATTTTTGGAACATCTCTAATGTTGGAACGAGTGATCTGAAACAAATTTAGATATAATCTACTTGGAATTAGAACTGTTTACTGAAAGTATATAAACATAAATTTCAATTGCCGTTTGTTGTTATTAATGTACATTAACTGTTGTACGTACAATTAACTTAGTTGGATTAACTAAACTTGATTGAGATTGAGTTTTATGAACACGCTAACAAACATGTTAATTAAATAATAAATACTATAAAATTGCAAATCTTTATTACGATTGTTTGAGATATTCCTCTAGATTTTGTTACTGTTAAAATTAATTTAATGAGAGAAGAAAAAAAACTAATAATCAGAGTTAAATTCCACTTATACACCGGTAGAGCGCCGGTACTTTCTAAAACACGGTTTGAATAAAACAAAAAATCAACAACTTAAAAAGATTGTTCCATAAGTAATAACAAGAGGTTTTAAGTATCTATATTATACAGAGGGTTGTACAAAACACCCTATCATTTATATTTAAACTGGAGAAACTGCTTCATAAAATGTAACGAAGCATATTGCATTTATATGAAAGCCAATCAAATAGATATTGTTGTTATTATAAACAGACACAAATTTTAATTAATATTGTTACTATATAAAACCTTCCACCAGGCTATATTTAAAAGCTTCTTTGTACATGTAGCTGGTAAATGATTAGCGGAAACATTTACAACTCATTTCAGTTGAGCGAGCAAATTGGCTCATAATTTAAATATTTATTTTGCTTAAAAGGATTATTTCTTTGTTGAAACTTTTCAAGGGATCGTTTTCTTGAGCGCGGAAGAGGTTTTTAAATGTCCCTAAAGTTATTTTCCCTTAGTAAATTCACTCTGAACATTTATATGAACCTGTTTATAACAGGTGATACAATTTCTCTCCATCTACCTCAATCTCCACTTTCATAAAAAGGTCCATTCAGAAAAGTGTTTACTGAAACGAAATTAAAATTGTGTTAATTTATAATTGTTGTATCCTCTAAATCATGTTAGTACCTTGGTGTTCTCGGCGAGGACGACAGCATTGACTACGGCGATGTAGACTAGGCCGATCAGGAAACAGGCGAACAACAGCACCGAACTGCAACGTCAGTGGTTTATGTTTAAATTTAAGGGAACAGTTTAAAAGCTATTGCACAGAATAAAGCAAACTAAGGAGTCGGAGCAATCGTATAGATAAACACAGGTTAGTTAAAAGAACTGAACTTTTAAGCTCATTCCAATTCAAAAAAAATTTGTATTTTAAGACCCAATCTGTATAAAATATTAATTTGTACAAATTTGAAGAAAGAAATTTGTTTCTCATTTTATAAGTAAGCGAAATACCTCAACGTTATATATTTAGAGAATCAATACAATTCATATTCTGTTTTTCTGTGTTGTGTGTGATAGGCAATCAGATTTATTTAGCAAAATATTTTCAAAATTTCTTATCTAATCGTCAAGGTTGATTTCAGGATGAGCAGAGTAATATATGTAATAGTGATTATATATAATTATATAGATTGCTATAATTGTTTGCAGCTCAAAAAACCCCATAGCGGAATGTGGAGTAATGGAACAAGGTGGAAATGACTGCACAAAACCGAATCGAATCGTTTTATTAATAAGAAAAGTTAAATTGTTGAATGGGAAATTAATAACTTGAAACTGATAGATCATTAGCACTAGTTTCAGCAAAAATATCGTGATGTGGGAAATCAAAATCAAAATCTTTTTTAGGTTATAATTCTATTTGTTTCTAGCTGTGCATTTTCTGGAAGTAGTTTTATTTGCCTGATAATTCAAACTATAGGCTAACATTCACAGTAAACAATAGGCTGTCAATTTATTACAAACATCACATTAGGTTGAATATACATTCAATGTACATGCATCAGAGTTGTTATATGAAACTTAAGTGGTATGCATAAATGGATATACGTACTGAGGTAGGACTAGAAGTTGGACGGCGGTGATCGCTAGGTAGATGAACAGGGATGCCACAAAATACGTCTTCAACATGCGGTCCCTCTCTCTCATGTACTGCAACATCAGAAATACATGAAGTAAGTGTTGGCTTGCCATAAGTCTTACATAGTTTTAAGAGTGGGCCCCAGTGACGAGACATTTGGTGTTTCTACCTGTTTCCCCCATAAGGCCAATATTAATTTTCCAAGACCGTCCCCCCTCTTCAGATTCTCCAATATTGTTGATTTATTTCTCTTTTTATAGAGCAAAAAAAACGTAGCGATTTCAGTTTGACATCACCAATATTAACCGTTTAACAAATTTCCAAAATGTACATTATTTATTATTTGTGATGGGTAAACTATTGTGATATCGAAATTCCGTTTACTGAAATCGCTAGGCATTCTTTTGTTATCTCAATAGTAAATATTCTTTATTCGTGAATATACACTTTGTACAAGAATAGGGTCAGACAAAAATAATGTTTACGAGACTTCATTTGTTCTTTAATGAACCATAAATTACCGATTTCGGATAACCTGTTGAGCAGGGACGGCCTTTATTGGCCTTATAGGAGAAGTAAGAATAAGTAGACGACTGGAGCCACTTCAGAGAATTTCCTAGTGAGCGAAAGATTTTTTTAACACTATACTTAAGTTCCATACCTTTTCTTCTATTTCCGGTTTCCGGAACCGCAACAGGAAGGAGTGGCAGTGCTCGGCACGCAGGCGGTCGATAGATCGCGCGTCGATCGCCCTCATTAGATAGTCATTCACCTCATCCTCTGTGTCCTTCTCCTCTATGCTTTCGCCAAACCCGAGTCTGCTGACAAGCACACACGTTGTTGAAGTACAGGAGTTAGAGTTGGAATACAGGAGTTAGAATTGGAGTACAGGAGTTAGAGTTGGAGTACATGAGTTAGAGTTGGAGTACAGGAGTTAGAATTGGTGTACAGGAGTTAGAGTTGGAGTACAGGAGTTAGAGTTGGAGTACACGAGTTAGAATTGGTGTACAGGAGTAAGAGTTGGAGTACAGGATTTAGAGTTGGAGTACAGGAGTTAGAGTTGGAGTACAGGAGTTCCAGTTGGAGTACAGGAGTTAGAGTTGAAGTACAGGATTAACTGATGCGAGAAAACGAGCCGAGCGCGTGATATGTGGACAGTATCAATCATCCTGAATGGACTAAAACAAATTTATCCTCAATGCTTTAGATATTTCGGAAATTCCTCATCCATGGTCTGCTTCATCGTACAAGAGATCGTTCATTAAATGGTTTATGTTTTAAGAGTGACGTTTTGTATACAGTAATAAATAATTGTGTTAAAAAAATAATGAAATGACACCGATATTATCATTCTATTAAATGGACACTGATACTGATCAACTAAAAACTACGTTTGAAAAAATTTTCGATAGCCACATAACTGTTTATTTGAACAATTAACAGGTTTACATATCTTACACGTTTACAGTACTAAAATTCATAGTTGCAGGTTGTGTCAGCAAAATTATTCGGTGGAACTACGACACTTTCAAGCTGTTTTGGTATTATGCCTACTCCGTATTGTCGGATGTGTTCATACGCCTATGTTACGTATTTTTTTACTTTCAGTGTCTCGTGTTATGTACGTGTGTTTGTATTTTTGATATTATGACGAAGCATCAAGTGGATTACGCAACTTTCTGTATCTTGAAAATGGCGTAACTACATCGAAACATGTTGCTGACATATCCTGCTACTAAAAATGTTAGAACATTAAACGTTTAAGTATATAAACCTGTTTGAAGCTTCTATATATCTAAGGTTGAACCTTCTGCAATGTAACCTCTTAAAAGTTTGACAATTTGAATATTGAAAAGTCACTAGGCCATTATTTTTACCAAGAAACTGCAATTAATATAACTAATCATAATCTCTAAGGAAGGCCTATTTATTATTACTCCCGAAAGTAAATTATTCAAATGAGGACCTACTTGTTATGCTTGGAGGCTTGAGAGCTGTGGCCCATCACCCTCAGTTCCTTAGCCACACTTCCGTTCATCGTGAAACCACCACTCCCTGGCCTCTTAAGTGGCTGTTGATTCTAAAAAGAAAGTAATGATAGTTTACACTTAATAAGGTTTTATTCATAATAAGGTGTTTGTTTGCAAAAATAAAGAACATTAATTAAACGTAAAATAATTAATAAAATAGAAATGAACAGTGTAGAACAGAAGGACATTGAAACATTTTCATATCAATACTCATCTTTAGCATTACTAGCACACTCACAACACATACTCAATAGCATAATGGTGATATGGAAGAGTATATTTTATAATTTATTTTTGAACGTTTTTGTCAGAATATGGTATGGTTTACCTCTTGTCTCAAAAGGTGTAATGCACGTTTTGCTCAACACTATTCATATTCGTTGTTGTTTGGAAATTGCCTTTTTATAATAGGTTTAAAAATAGGCCCATGCTGTGATATTATAACCACAAAGTAAACATACTATTTAAAGTGTTTAGAAGTGTACAGCATAAATAACAATATTAATTGTGGAATTTCAAACCTTATTTATGTGTTCATATAAAGTTGTACCGGTATTCACCTAAGACAAAAATTTCCATAGAGGTAGGTGTATTTTTACCTACTCACTACTTTCTTATGTCACTGGTATTACGATATAACCGTTTTATATTTATGAATCTACTGCCTTTTAGACGATTCTGTTCTTCCTTCTATGAATACATTCGTTAAAAAAATTAGTTTTTTAAGTTGAAATACAGTTAGTCTTTGAAATACATTAACTTTGAGTCTTGACTGATACTAAAATAATTGTTAAGATTAATATTTTTTTGTGGAAAACAAGTAAACCTAACTGTACGCTTGAACATTCTCGTGAATTCGGCGTTAATATGGCGATTATGGAACTTGTATAACTGAGTAGAACATTTACGGCGGCACCCAAAAGAGTTTAGAAAATCTCGGGGGAATTTAATCTGAGAGAACAAGCAGTTTTTTATACATAACATTTAGAAAATGAGAAAAGTGAACTTGTGGGTCACGAGCAAAGTTAAACATGAACATTAAACAACGACATTCCACCCCAACTCCGCCCTAAACTCAAACACAACTGCACTCGGGCATGAAAGTAACTAGAGTAAAGTTGTCTGGTCCGGCAACATTTGCAGTTTTATTCAAACTTATATTGTTAATAAAAGAAGCTTTAAAAAGTTAACAAACAAAGTAATACGTTGTTGGCTCAATTAAAATATGTGTTTTGGTTACCTTGTTTGTTTAACTCAAAAAACTTGTCCATAATATTTTGCTACAAGCTAATTAGAGTTGGTTTTAATGTTTAACAGCAGTTGGAGAACAAAAGAAGACAATTCAAATTAACTTGATTAAGTACAGTATTGAGCTATATTTAAATTTGTTTTTGTAAATAAATATTCTACTAATATTTTACAAATGTTGTTGTGAAGGTGAAACTTGTTTTCGAGTTAAGTTTACTTTAATTAATATTAATAAAGTTTAGACACATAGGCTTGAGAATGTAAGTAGTAAGTCTCCTCTGATATGTCTGGTAGGGTTACTGACCGAACGGAAGGTATCCTCCGGCACTATCAGGTAGGTCTCGATGTTGTGGTCCCTCAGGTAGGAGTTCCTCTCCCCACCACGACCTGGCTCCACCTTATAATCGTTGTCCAGATACTTGAGAGTCTCCTTGGTGATGTGTATCCTTCTGTGGACAGCGGTAATTGATAACAAAGATAGTTTTAGTTAACATTGGCTGAAAGACGATAATCAATACAAGTATAATTGACAACTGTGTTCAGAACGAGTATGAGATGCTCCAGACGTCTAACTACCACTTGCGAAGGCCCAGCCCCCACAGTGGACCCTGCCTGTGTGTTTGCCCACGCGCATGTTGACGTTCACTTACCCAGGAATGCCGCCACTCTCCATGACGTTAGCCAGTGTGACATCGTTGCTCCAGACGTCGAACTGCCACTTGCGAAGGCCCAGCACGCCACAGTGGACCCTGCCTGTGTGTATGCCCACGCGCATGTTGACGTTCACTTACCCAGGAATGCCGCCACTCTCCATGACGTTAGCCAGTGTGACGTCGTTGCTCCAGACGTCGAACTGCCACTTGCGAAGGCCCAGCACGCCACAGTGGACCCTGCCTGTGTGTATGCCCACGCGCATGTTGACGTTCACTTACCCAGGAATGCCGCCACTCTCCATGACGTTAGCCAGTGTGACATCGTTGCTCCAGACGTCGAACTGCCACTTGCGAAGGCCCAGCACGCCACAGTGGACCCTGCCTGTGTGTATGCCCACGCGCATGTTGACGTTCACTTACCCAGGAATGCCGCCACTCTCCATGACGTTAGCCAGTGTGACGTCGTTGCTCCAGACGTCTAACTGCCACTTGCGAAGGCCCAGCACCCCACAGTGGACCCTGCTTGTGTGTATGCCCACGCGAATGTTGACGTTCACTTACCCAGGAATACCGCCACTCTCCATGACGTTAGCCAGTGTGACGTCGTTGCTCCAGACGTCGAACTGCCACTTGCGAAGGCCCAGCACGCCACAGTGGACCCTGCCTGTGTGTATGCCCACGCGCATGTTGACGTTCACTTACCCAGGAATGCCGCCACTCTCCATGACGTTAGCCAGTGTGACGTCGTTGCTCCAGACGTCGAACTGCCACTTGCGAAGGCCCAGCACGCCACAGTGGACCCTGCCTGTGTGTATGCCCACGCGAATGTTGACGTTCACTTACCCAGGAATACCGCCACTCTCCATGACGTTAGCCAGTGTGACGTCGTTGCTCCAGACGTCGAACTGCCACTTGCGAAGGCCCAGCACGCCACAGTGGACCCTGCCTGTGTGTATGCCCACGCGCATGTTGACGTTCACTCCCATCACGTCGCGCACTAAACTGGAACAGAACACAGCACTCATGTCGTCTGCCGGTAACTGCAATTAATTATTACTAAAAGGTACCGGTAAAAGAAAACGCAGACAAATTTAAGCATGGATACTGTAAGAATAACCGCTAGGTTTTAGTGACGTCAGCGCAACCGTTTGCTACTGCGCATCCACTTCGTGATTACTACCGCATTCTTATAGTTTCCGTACCATATAAGGTTACTCAATTGACCATGCACGACTTTCTAATTCTTCACCACATTCACAATGAAAAACTCACATTTACTGAATTTTGGTTTTACATTTACCTTTTTATTTTTAACTTGAATAAACCAGTTAGGCTAGTATACTTACAAAATAAAATAAACTCTTCGTATTTATTTATATTTATTTAATTTGGCCCAATTTGAGTAAGGAAAAACATAACTAAACAAGCTAAATTTGCAAAAATAACTTTTAATTTACAAAGTTATTAAAATAAATCGAAAACGAAAAACAAAATCTTAAAACTAAATTACTCATAGAACACAAAGTACTGTACAGTGAATACAAAAATATAATTCTCTATATTTATTAAATGTGTTATTTTATTAAATTAAGATTTTTAACCACCTTAGCCTCTTTCTTTCACTTCCTTCATTTCAAACCAAAGCAGTATAATGTGTACACCCAAACATAATTTTACGCAGTAATTATATCTGAAAACACAAGTTATATCTGAAGAAGTCAACTGCCCAGTGGACTCACGCAATGGCGTCGATCATGTCGAGGCCCATTTCGACACAGCAGTGTGCGTGGTCGGGCCGCGGCTCTGGCAGCCCCGAGACACAGTAGTAGCAATCGCCTAGTAGCTTGATGCGTAAACAGTGGTGCTCCTGTGCGAGTCTGTCGAACCTAGTGGCAGAGGCAAGTGTCAATGTGAGTCTTACTTGCTGATAGTTTTAATAAAAAAATAAATAAAAAACAACTAACTAACCAGTTATAAAAGTTAAGAGTTTTTTATATTTACATTGAAATAAAAATAAATAATAGTATATATTTTGAAGTGTAGAATAAAATGGTACGGTTTTAGCTTTCATCTGAGATATTTATTGAGTCGTATACGCTTCTGGTTCTTGCTTTAGTAAATAATTTTATTTGTATTAAAATGCCTTGATAAAAAACGAGATCGCACGCAGCACGCTGACGTGAGGGAAGTGAATTTCCATATACAAAACTTTTGAAACTCAAACCCAGTGTAAAAACATACATTTATGCCAATTTATTGAAATCTGAAAACATTGATTTTTTGGCTGTTCTGATGCTCCTGGTTTTAATTTACCTGCAATGTAAGGAATACAATTTTGCGTATTATAAGGTTAGGAGAAGGTCCATACAGGCTTAAAAGTAGGCGCGAGGTTGCTGGGGATGAAAAAATACACCAAATAATGAATAACATGCTTTTCTAATGTAAAAACCCCATACGACAACGTACTGTGTTTAGCCAATATACATTCTCTTTAATAACTCGGTAAATATTTATGCTAGAATGACGAGAGAGAGGGCTTAAAACTTTCGCTTCACTAATTCCCATCTTAATACATGCACTAATTGTACGTTCGGGGCTTTTCTGACCCTTTTTGGGCCCATTAACTCAAAATTTGAAAGAATAATCCCCAAAAAAGGGGTTTAGAGTTTTCCAATTGTTTTGCCCAACAAACTTGTCCAACTGATTATAGAAAGGAATGTCCCTACCAAATTTGAAGTAAATCGGAAAAAAATGCGACCGCTAGAGTGCATACACACACACACACACACACACACACACACACACACACACACACACACACACACACACACACACACACATATGTATATGTATATATATGTTTATTAATAACTTATGTGTATAACTTTGTTTTATTAATTAGTAATGGAAAATGTCGGAAATAATTTCTTAAATGACATAACCTCAATTCAAGTATATCTTTTCAGTCTTTTTAGTGAACTTCCTATGGAAAAGTGAACTATTAGCATGACCCGCACGGTGAAACTTAAGCCCGGGACCACCATAGAAGTTCCTAACATGACCCCCTGAACACGTTTTGGGGTGTCGTTCAAAATTATATGTATATATAAAATTATATATATAATTTCATATTATATAAATTATATATATATATAAAATTATATATATATAATTTTGAACGACACCCCAAAACGTATTCAGGGGGTCATGTTAGGAACTTCTATGGTGGTCCCGGGCTAAAGTTTCACCGTGCGGGTCATGCTAATAGTTCACTTTTCCATAGGAAATTCACTAAAAAGACTGAAACGATAACTTGAATTGAGGTTATGTCATTTAAGAAATTATTTCCGACATTTTCCAATACTAATTAATAAAACAAAGTTTCACGACGATGTGGGATCTGGAATCTAATCTTGTCTGAATGAATCAATGCATTTTATACAACGAATTTGAAATACATTTTTAGTAAATTTTGCATGGCTAATTAATAATAAATAGAATTTATTCCAATTATAATAGATTGACTCTTAATAGTGTTTAATGGATTCAACAGAATAATTTAGATATGAGCAAATAGCTGAAAACAAAATACTAGTAGAAATTCCTATAGCAATTTCGACAAGATAGGTTTTTAGGTCAATCACCTAATTGGATACAATAGGACACATAATTAAACCTCAAATGCCTTACGGTCACGAAATTCAACTGATTGACCAAAGCATATCATCAGTTCCACTAATTACAGAATATATCATAATCAATATCATAATGATAATGACGTGTGTAACGTTGTTAGGCTATGATTAAAGCAGAGTACAGTAATGGCTAAATTACAGTATCTAGTTCTTTAAAAGCCAATTAGATGGCCATTGGATATGAAAACAGATTTAAAAACTCAAAAGATATCTTAAGGTACAACGCAAAGTTGAAGTATTGTTTTATTATTTTATACCATGAAAATTAATGTTCGGATCTAAATAGAAATGCTACTTTACAATAAACGAATATTTTGGTTGAGAATGTTTGATGATAAAATACGCATTGGAATAAATTTGTCTGAAACATCTATTCTAAAAATCTCTAATGCAGTGACTGTATTCGATAGCTTAAACATTATTTATAAATAAGTACTGAAACTTGTAGTTGTAACTAGCTAAAATTAATAGTCAAGCAGGAAGGAAAACGTATACAAACGTACCTTGCAAAAAGTTCGTTCAGCAATCGTACCAGTTCTTGAGCTGTACACTGGTCAGACAAACTGGTGAATCCGCAAATATCGGCGAACAGGATACTGAAACACAAAAGTCCATTTAAAATTTGCCTTATAGGATACCGTAGTACAGAGTTAGCAAGAATCGTTCCCCTTAAGGTTTATACACAATTTACCACTGCTAATTATGTGCTAAAACCTTCATTGATATTTATAACAATTAAAACAAAACTGCTGTAAAGAAAACCAAGCACATTTTATTGTTTATTTATTAAACTGCATTTAAAAGGAACAACATTTCCACTTTAGAAGGTGTCGGGGTAATCTGGTGTTTCATTAGAAATAAATATTTATAATGAATGTGTTTTTATTTGTACTCTTAAACTTGTTTACTTAAAAAAGGAATTATATTAAAGAGAGTAAAATAATTTAACTACATTTAATTTTGATAGACCACGGTAAACATTAATGATCTATGAGTAATGTAATTGGAAATAATGGCAATGTCAACAAACTAGCTTATGTATTGCATATTTAATTAAAATTTGCAGGTACTGTTAAGAGGTATTATTTTTCTGTAAATATAACTCACTATAGTAATTACATAAGCCGTTTGAAGCCAACCAATTATGTTATTTGTTGTAAAATAACAAAACAAATGACATATAACCTGTCTAAAAATATTTAATTATCGGACAAAATCAAATCCTCGCTTTTTCATAGATTAAACTATTGTGTGTAAAAGGTAAAGGGGAGGATAATGCCACCGTAGCCTAAGGCGGCGAAAAATATAATTTGGCGGGGTGGGGGGATGACGTCATGGGGAGGATGATGTCACCGTAACCTAAGGTGGCGAAATTAGAATTTGACGGAGACCAGGGGGGGGGGTGAGGGGAAAGGTCGAAAGTGTGGTGCAGGCCCCCAGGCAAAAGTGTCACAGACGAGGAGTTCCGGGGGGGCCTGAGGCGGCAAAAAATGGCGGGGGGAGGATGATCCTCCTCAGTAACTTGTTGATACAGAGCAAACCAAGCCCCACTACTAATATATGTACTACAACTCATATAGGTGTGTACGTAAATACAATAAACATATTTTTAAAAAGCTAAACATTCATACGATATTTTATTAGGTGAGATATTGAAAATTAATTTCAATCATTAATATAAATCGGTCTACTTTGTGGTGGTGGATGGTACTGAATGTACGGAAGTAAAAAGTGACGTAGTATGTTTACCTGACATTCTCGTGCTTTTGGATGTATATCTTGTGGAACATGGTGTCCTGCGGCTTGCCGGCAATGTCCGCCTTCATCTCCATGGCAACGTGTCGTGGCAACACTGACAACAGCAGGCTCTCCTACGACAGAGAGGTTGTTTAAACTACAGAGATCAATATTAAATGTAGGGATTATAACGAAATAACAACTGCGTCGTCTTAACTTTGTGCGCGGTGAGGAGTGAGAGACGTTGTGGGTTGTCACATGGTGCCCACCCGCTCCCTTATCCTAGAAACCACAAGCACTTCCCCTCACCAGTCTCCTTTTCCTAGCAATTAAAACATTTGTCCTTACTTTTACCCTTCAACGAGTAACCACAAACACTCCCCATCACCGGCCTCCTTATTACAGCCACGGACAGTTCCCCTCACCGGCTCTGACCTTCTGGCAACCACAAATAGTTCCTCTCATCGGGCTCTACTCCTAGCAATCACATCACGTACACTTCCCCTCACCGGCTCCCTCCCCCTTGCAACCACGAGAACTACCTCTCATTGGCTCCCTAACCCTAGCAACCACGAACTGTTATTCTCACTGATCTCCTTCGAAAACCACGGAAAGTTCCCTTTACCTGTTCTCCTCCTTCTAGCAACACAAATCGTTCCTCTAAACGCCCCCCCCCTAACAAACCACGAATAGGACCTCTCGTCGGCCCTCTCCCTCTACCAACCACGAATAGTTCCTCTCACCGGTCCCCTCCTCTTAGCAACCACAAACAGTTCACCTCACTGACTCCCTCCTCCTAGCAATCACGAACTGTTCTTCTCACTGATCTCCTTCTAAAATCACGGACAGTTCCCCTTACCGGTTCTTCCCCTCCTAGCAACACGAATAGTTCCTCTCAACGCCCCCCCTAGCAATCACGAATGAACCTCATCGGCCCTCTCCCTCTACCAACCACGAATAGTTCCTCTCACCGGTCCCCTCCTCTTAGCAACCACAAACAGTTCACCTCACTGAATCCCTCCTCCTAGCAATCACGAACTGTTCTTCTCACTGATCTCCTTCTAAAATCACGGACAGTTCCCCTTACCAGTTCTTCCCCTCCTAGCAACACGAATAGTTCCTCTCAACGCCCCCCTAACAAACCACGAATAGGACCTCTCGTCGGCCCTCTCCCTCTACCAACCACGAATAGTTCCTCTCACCGGTCCCCTCCTCTTAGCAACCACAAACAGTTCACCTCACTGACTCCCTCCTCCTAGCAATCACGAACTGTTCTTCTCACTGATCTCCTTCTAAAATCACGGACAGTTCCCCTTACCAGTTCTTCCCCTCCTAGCAACACGAATAGTTCCTCTCAACGCCCCCCTAGCAATCACGAATAGGACCTCTCGTCGGCCCTCTCCCTCTACCAACCACGAATAGTTCCTCTCACCGGTCACCTTTTCTTAGCAACCACAAAATGTTCACCTCACTGACTCCCTCCTCCTAGCAATCACGAACTGTTCTTCTCACTGATCTCCTTCTAAAACCACGGACAGTTCCCCTCACCGGTTCTTCCCCTCCTAGCAACACGAATAGTTCCTCTCAATGCCCCCCCTAGCAACCACGAATAGGACCTCTCATCGGCCCTCTCCCTCTACCAACCACGAATAGTTCCTCTCACTGGTCACCTTTTCTTAGCAACCACAAAATGTTCACCTCCCCTCACCGCGTATCGGATTTAAACAGTGTGGGATATACCATTGGCTATCTAGTTTCAATGGGGTATGTGACAGCAAGGCGGAAGCTCCCGTTTTTATTAATTTGTCGGTTAAGATGAGCCAAGTTTGTGCTCCTACTCGAGATAACTCAACACATCTTAGAGAAAAACTCACGTGTCTTAGTTTAGGATGTGAAAACATGTTTATACAATCACATGATTAAAGTACAATATTGGTTTTACAGTTGAAATATATTTCAAGAACCTTACCCAACTGGTAAAACTTATGAAACCTTTTAACCATTAACTCAGTAAATTAATATGTCAGATGTGTTGATCAACAAACAAGGAGTGAGATAAAATATTACTGCGCACTAACACTTAATCCACTTACTAACTACTAGGTTCAATAAGTAAAAGCATTATTGAAATAAAGTTAAATATAAAATACGGTCTACTGGTTACAAAAACATAAGAAATTAAAAGAGAGAATAGCAAAAAATCATATTAGAAAACTCACGGAGTGCAGGTGGTGAAATTAAATTGAAGAAGACTCAGCGGGATTGGGATCTGCGACGTTTGGAGGTGATTACAGCGGCTCTAACTTTCCAGGCCAATTTCTTATTCTCTTTTTTGGGTATCTTTGGGTTAACGTATTTCCTTTTCTGTCACCAACCTTTAATATGCTATTCTTTATGTTTAAAAAACGCGCAGGTGAGTTGGAAGTAACATTATGATAGTATGTTCTAGATATAAAAGTCCTAAAAAATTCCTTTGCATTAGTCCAATTCAAATTAGAAATATCAGTTTATGAATTGCCTCATTAAGTATTTTACAATAATATGATATGATTTTTACTTGTGCACATTCGTGTATTTAAATCAATAGCTGAAAGTTCGATCTCGAGGCAAAAACAACAACAACAGAAAAATAGTGCTAGTTTATCTAGTAATATTTTTGTTGTTTTGCACCCTTATACGCGGAACAAAGATACATTTAACTTTTCACTCGTTAAATGCTCTTCTATCGTTTTGTGCGTTCGTATAATATAAACTGTGGAAAGCAGATGTAAGGTATGGAGAAATAACGCTTGATATGTACACAAATATACATCATTTCAACTAATACTTTTATTCATAGTTTTATTAACACGTGCGTTCATTCCAGAGAAAAAAATGAGGTCCTTGAAAAATAAAGGAAAATATTATTCGGCATACAGAGAACACTTGATGTCCACCTCAAACAGTGAAATAACGTTTGATGTCTGCTGACAACAGGCTGATGGGAGCAACAGGTTTGTGTAAATGTCAGCTACAAACGAACCACTCGAGGTTTGCGCTGTCTCTTTCCCGTTCACATTTTCAATACATTTACGTATATTGTCGGTTTCTCGATGAGTGGGAGTAAGGGTGATATCAAATGTAGTTAAAGTAAAAGTTAATGGTGCTGCTAAGAAAAGAAAAAGATTACAATTTAGGAATTATAATCATAATCATGAACTATAAAAAACAGTTATCAATGTTTTTTAACGTGTGTAAAATAGAAGGAAACACAATTATTTATCATTTAAAAAATGAAATTATATGTAAGGTAAAAACATATTCCTAGCTGGATTCATAAATAAGTATACTATCAAGCGCAAAAGCCAAGAATAGATTGACAAGAACATGCTTCAATACACCATTTTTAAAACACATCGACTGAAAAGTTGTTGTATCTATTTTAATTCCACCTATACAAATATTCATTGTCTTAAACCTCAACTGAAACATTTTTGCATCAAGAATTAATGCAGATGCATATTCTTTTGCGGTCTTATTATAAAACAACACTAAATACTTATCATTAAAGCTAAATGCACATGCAGATATTGATGAAATGTATTCGTATTCAGTTAAAAATCAAATTGTAAACTTCAACTACATTGTGTTTATAAAATATTCATAACATCACAGAAAACTAGAAAACACTACAGAAGGCTAAATACAATGTAAAAGGCAGTTGCGTTTACAACGTTAGTTCGGCCACCGGTCACTTAGAACGCTAGTGCTGGTATGTCACTCAGAGGGTTGCATTCGGGTGCACTCGCTGCCATCATTATCAGCAACATGACTTATTCCCCACTCCACCCGTTCCTCCCCTCCCGGCGACCCGACTAGTGGTGCTACCTCGGGAGTGCAATCCTCCTCATTCTAGTCAGCCTTCTGTACATTATAGTTTACTGCGATAATATTATTCAACAGATTTAAGTGCTGAAGGAAATTAAGCATAAGAAGAACTGAGTTTACCTGTTGCTGGTTCTCCCTTTGGATGGTCAGCCTCGCCTCCACACACTGTCGCGTCTCCAGGAAGGCTTGTCTCTTGGCTAGCTCACTGGGGTAGTGGGTCAGCACGCCGGCCACGTTGGTGCAAGTAAGTAGCACACACTGCGCCAGCAGCTGTCCAACAGCAGTTTTATCAGTATGTATTTAATGTCCTTTAATTTATCTGTAAATGTTCTCAATTTACATAAATAGCTTTTAATTAAGAGGACGTGCGTTGGAGACATTTTGGCTGGTTTTCAGGCTTAAGTTGCGGTGAGACTCGGAAATAAACAAATAATGTGCTACGCCGACGATGCGACACACACTAAATCATTACATGAGTAGTGTTGATGTAAGCAATTCCTACCACGGACGGGCTTAGATTTAGTGACTACGTGAGTGAAAACAGCCCGGCTACTAGAATAACACGTCTGAATAATACATGTATAATTTATTTTGCGCATTGAGCCCAACAAGAAGTGTGTATTCGTACGCTCCGGAAAGAGGGTAAGTTTTTTCTTCAAACGCCGGTTGATCGCATCCTAAACAGCGACAGTTTCAATGTCAATCTGCACCCGACGTGTCTTTCCAAAAGGCATTATTGTTTTGATCTTTTGATGTTACTAAATATTCTAAAAACGTGGTTTCTTCGAAGCTTGATAACATTTTGTATTTTGCCCTTAAAATATTTTGGTACCGAGTTTGACAGAAACACGTGAGAGAGGGTTACAAGGGTTTTTTATTATTTTTAGGAAATGTACTTACTTAATAAAAACATAACTTACAGTTAAATTTTACACCTTTAATTTTAGATAAGAATCATAGTTTTCTGATAACAAATAAATGAAAGAGAGTACAATGAAACATTTTTAACTGCTTTTGTTAAATACAAATTCAAAACACACCCAACATGAACAACCTACATCACTTAAAGAGCAGCGTGGGGGTGTCACCATTACCTGTAAGTGAACCGTCTTGCAACGTTTGCTCTGACAACATAGATGACGCTGGCTAGCCCATCTGGCCGTCACTGTCAGTTCGTCGTTTGTCATGTGGAGGGTGGAAATATACAATTTTGTAATATCTACCTGCCGAATTGCAAAATGGTTTATTTTACATAAATAGATTTTTCTCAGGATATCAAGTGTGTTTTGCGTGGCACTATTTAGAAGTTTTAACATACAGAACTTAACAACATTTTGTTAAAGATAATTGTTAAATCACATATCTATATTATTAAGATAATTTATTGATTTTCGTTCGGAAATTTTCATCCCATAAAACTATTATTTTTTATACAGGTCTGGTGTCAATGAAAAGCTCTTACTCTCTAGATGTGCCTTTTGGGGTTTTGAAAACTCTCCACCTTCAGAGATTCGCCCCCTAGGCTTTCAAAGTTCCAATGTTAATCTTTTACATTTTATTATTTTAAATGAGTTACATTTTATTAACTTAGTCCGCTGTTAAAATTATAAAACACCTTGCTCTATGTTTGCTAGATCCCCGTGTGGAAAACGGAACATCAGCTAGTAATCAATTACTTATTTACATGAAAGTTATTGATGAGTTAAATCCTCTATAAACTATCTAGGTATATTACAACCTTAGGAGAGCCTCATTACAATTCCAATTTTGAATCAAACACTATCTGGGATTTAACCAAGTTTGTGGGCAGGAGATAATCCTTTTAAATATTAAAGTTTCAAATGTACTACCAACACAATTTTATTTGATTACATAATATACAAGTAAAAAACTTATAACTATTATATTTAAGGTTAGTTATTCCACAATAAACATCATGACTTCAAACTAGACATCTAACTAGTCACTGCGTGGCATTGTTCCGAAAATGCACTGATCCAAAAGGCAGTACTCCGAAATTAATATGTAATTTCAAAGGAATTAGTCCGAAATGCATAACTCCGAAAATTCACTACTCCGAAAGCAGTGTTCCGAATTGGACTGTTCCGAAAATTTTTTCGGAGTAATGCCTTGCGGAGTAATGCTTTGGGAGCAGTTCATTTCGGAGTACTGCTTTTCGGAGCTATGCATTTGCGGTACATTTTCATTTGGATGGGTCAAAAGGGATCAGGAGGATTTTAATTTGCGACATTGGCCAATGAAAGAGACTAACTTGCCACACCTACGAACGATGACACGCAGGATCTTCGTCATATCCATAATGAGACCTAAATTATTGATGTAGGTGCCAATAAATATCTAATTGCCTTTATTATCCTACACCATTACTGTGCTTATGTGTTACTTATTTAAAAAAAACACATAATCTTACATATTAATAGGCTTTTTTAAACAATTGTGAACCGATTGTGACAATTGAGTTATCAAAATATTTTTCTTGATTATTGGTTGTGCATAAAGTTATTTATTTTATTCGGAGTATAGCTTTTCGGAGCAGTTAATTTCGGAGCGATAACTTGATGATGATAAAATCAAGTGTGTAACACTAATCCAAAAATACGTAACTCCAAATAATTACACAGTTTTGAAGGCATTATTTCGAAATGCGTAACTCCGAAAACCATTGCTTCAAAAACCATTGCTCCGAAAATGCACTACTCCGAAAGCAGTATTCCGAAATTCACTGTTCCGAAAATATTTTCTGAGTAATGCTTATCGTAGCTACGCATTTTTGGAGCAATGCATGAATCTTCTAACTAGTTTACTGTGGGAAAACTGTAATAAATATTAGTTCTGAAATTTCCTATGGGGGTGAACTGAAAGAAGACTGAAAGAATTTGTTTTTCGACCAAATTCGATTCTGAACAAAATTTAGACATTTTTCGAAAGTTCAATCCTAAACCTAGCTCCTGTTTGTTAGTAAGCTATCAACTATCAACTGTAACTAAGGAAGGGTTGAACTTGGATAGTAAGAAGAATAAGATTTCGACTTTTATTCAGCTTTGTTTACTTTTTTGGTTGTCACTGAGTTTACAGTTTTTACAGTTCAACTATGGTGATTGACGCCCAAAACATCGTAAACAAATCTGAATAATAGAAAAAACCTCACCTAGAATACCATGCCATTCAAGAATAAGATATCGACTGCTACCTTTCATAACTTTCAAAACCTGATTGGCGTGACTGGTGTACCCTTCCCCACAAAAAACAAAAAGGAACAAAAAAAAACAGGCAAGCAAGAGCATTACTGACCTCTTTGCCGTGCACGGTCTTGGAGCCAGCGAGGTATAGGGTACACAGTAGATGGGCCAGGCTAAGCACCACACCCGCTGCCACGGCCTCCTGCAGTCTGATGGGCAACAGCGCATACGTCACGTAGATGAAGAACATGGTGGCCCAGACTGGGCTGAGAGAGACGCTCAGTGATAGCTCCAGCGTTAGGAACGTGGCCATGATCACGTAGGAGACGCCGATCAGGTAGAGCTCGTTGAGCGCCGGCCGTGACAGCACGCCCACCAGACCTGAGCAGCCGAGTTGTTAGACAAGCGGCGAACAACTGGAATACGAGACTGAATGCGCAGTGAGCGAAATTGAAACTGAATATAATCATTGCTATAAGTAAGAGAAAGTAGATCCGGTGGCTGAATTGTTGATACAGAACCCCTATTCCTTCCCACCACGAACCCATTTCTCAATGTACACAATGTATAGCTAAAGTAAAGCCACTAGACGGCTAAAGTAAAGATCCCTGTGTATCTATAGCGTAATATGTGTAATCTACTAGCTTGCCCGAATACTTGTTCTCAACATTTATTTTGTGAGTTAGGTACTGTGGATTTCCACGACTTAAACCACAAAAGAAGGCAGTTAAATGGATAATCACACAAAAATATATTTAACGTTAACTATAATGTAGGCTATATGCAAAAGTACGTTTCGAAAAATATATAAGAATTCATGTTTAAATAATAACTCATTTTATTGGGAGCTTAGTAGCCTTAAATAGGTGTTGACGGTACGGTTGTTTCTCAGGTAGTGCCACAGTGCCCATAACTATGGAGCAAATTGGGTAACCATCGGTGTTTGCATGGCTGTTGAAGAAACTAGAGTAGTAACAGTTTACTGGCCGTGTAATAATTTATCTGTGAATCTAAAAAGGTGGCTACCACGTGGGTCATTCCCTCCTTTCTGCGTCGTCTGTTTTCTGTTGTGTTGGTGATCAGTGTGTTGTGAAAACCCGCATAGTTATGACGAATTTATTGATTTTATATATATGTATATATATATATATATATATATATATATATTTATATTTATTTACATATCGTATTGCTTATACAGACATATTATTTCGGAGTTTACAACAAATAAAAAAATGCTGTATGATTTACCAGCGATAATTAAGCCATTGGTGTCCAGCCTCACTTGTTCCATGCAGGCCAGCAAACCCTTCAGGGAAAGCGCTCAAAGGACAGTCATTAACTATGTGGTCCATAGTTTGACGCTCCCCACAATCACAAGACTGATCGTGTGTCATACCTCATTTAAATTTTGAATAATTGCACCTCCCCACCCCAGTGCTAAAGCAATTGAGTAAAGCGATTGATTTATTATAACTATTCACACCCTTGTATATGCAGCTTCATCTAGTTGTGGTCTATTAATATTTATACAACAAGCTATTTTTAGCGGCCTTCGTTGCTGCAAACTGTGTACTCAGCCTCACTGGTATTCAATAAATACAATTTTATATACCACTAATTTTATATAAATTTGACGAAACCTGGTAAGTGACTTCATGTAAAAGTGAGGTCACAATATGCATTAGAAATTCGCTGAGTATGCATGTTTGCTGCAACGGGAGATTGCAAAGTTTAGGTAGTGCTTGCAAATTTGTGAGGTTAGACAAAAACAGTTTTTACTTGTGGGGCATCCAGGGCATAACACTCCTGATAAACCAGCCTCATATCACGGCTCTGTAAACGCCATCACTAACCAAACTGAAGTGACTTCAAATTAAACAGTTGTTGTCAGTGAGGTAGAGGGGATAAATACGTATTTCACGTAGTTTTCTGTTTGAACAGTGGCACGAAAGACGTACCTCAGCTACATTCTGTGTGAAGAGGCATGACAAGAAAACGTAATCAGTACATTCCAACAAGTACTGGAACATATTAACCCTAGCTTTGCTGGGTACGGTTAGCACTGGAAGCTCACGTAAGCGGATGTACAGTTAAAAAGACCCCCCGCCTCTTAAAAGATAAAAAGTTTCAAAAATGTATTAAGTTTACCATTGTATTAAGACCTGAATATGAGACAAAGTCGAATGTTTAATTCCAAAATTAGTTTGTAATATAAAACTAGATTTAGAGATCATTTTACCAATAAGTTTAAACCTTTACCAAAACAATAAAATCGTTATCAAACTTTGATTAGGTTTTTCACCAGTTCGAATAAATTTAAATCAACCAAATGTAGCGAAAAATTATTAAGGAAAAACTTAACCTCTAATAGTTAAAGTGTCCTTTAATATTTTCAGAACACGTTACCACGTTTGAACACTATATTTGTGTTTTATTTGAATTACTTTGCCAAATCCGTGCTGAACAGTGGAATTTTAAACTACAATAACCACAGCCACAGTATACATTCACCGTTGAGAGAGGCGTGAATATTAAAGTGAGAATAGTGCGGTTCAGTTCTCATAAACATTGTTATGGCTTCCTTATCAAGTGGCAAAGAAAGCCATATTCACCCGAGTGACTAATGTGACATCGCTAACTTTGCCAATATTTCTTGTAAGAAAGTGCGATCTCGAAACTTTTCTCTTGTAATGTTTGAAACTCTTAGGTAGCAGAAGCTTTATAACGCATATTGTAGTTTAAAGTACCGCATACCCATTAACCCACTTTAAGTTTTATGAAACCTGAAATGTTCGTGTTGAAAGCGGTGAATTCTTTAACTTTGATGTATAAAACGGCCTATTCCCAGAACATTGTTCCAGTTGGAGGCAATATCATTCATTGCTACTTTTTATTGTAAGATTTCAGTCCTTTTGTTCCAGAAATGGCTGTAAAATGTCTTCCTTTTACTTTTTGTGAATCTGAATTCCGTTAATTCAATTAGTTTTAATTCTGAAATTCATGAGTCCTTCAGGTAACAATTACATCAAGATTCATAATTTGTATTACTAACGCTTTAATTGTATAAATTGTTGAATTTTATCGCACAAATAGATTGATTTTGTTAAAATACCGAATATTTCCTACTTTTGTTGGTTATAAAATTTGTGTCATGCAGTTAGCACAGTTTTGTTATTAAAAAATAAAGTGATGGCAATCCCAAAACAGGATTTTATCCTAAGGGATGATTAATTTGTTTTGTCATGTTGTACCAAATTTTTCTAGTTTTAAGAAACTTTAAATTTGTGTATTGTTTACTTCTTTAAGTGCACTTAGTTATTGATACTGTTCTTTGTCTATTTTATTTTGTTCTAAACTAATCAAATGTGTAATTTACAAACTGTATTTGTTTCTGACAAAATCAATATATTTGAGAAATATATAATGTTTATGATACGCCTTAAAATCTTTACACAAAATTACATCATTGATCAAATTAATCTGGACAGGGCTGGATTAACCTTGGTTTTCCTTATCTATTAACTACCGATGATTTATTTACAACACTACTTGTTCAGGTCTTCTTTTAAAAAAATTCATGAATAAGAGAGAAAGTAATAATAAAAATTGTTATAAAAATGTAAATTGATTCTGTATATTTATTACTTTAAAGGAGAATTAATTCAAGTTAGGTATGAAATTCCAACAATATACGGTTAACAATATTACGAGTACATGTTATGTTATGCAGCATATACTTATCAGCAATAAGTTTATGTTTATATGAAAATCAAATAAACCAACAGTTATGGTTAGCTTCGTGTATGGATGGCTCGATTTAACAGATAGGAACAGCTAGCAAGCATCAAAACTGACCACATCAGATCACACGGTTGCTGCTTTGACCTTTGTGAACACGAAAGTGATATTTACTCGTTACGAGTTACTCTGGCTGCCACAGTAGTTGCTGTTTCCATTACGGTCCACATCATGGACACATCAAATTATATTTAAGTAGTACATTAAATCATATTATAAAAAG
Organism: Allygus modestus; assembly: GCA_963675035.1. Lineage (NCBI taxonomy): Eukaryota > Metazoa > Arthropoda > Insecta > Hemiptera > Cicadellidae > Allygus > Allygus modestus. The sequence continues at coordinate 44,164,815 of OY776116.1, forward strand.
TTTTTTATTTTGAATTTATCTAGATAATAATGTCTTACCCGGTTATGAAATATGATTAAGAGTAACATGTATGATGATATTTGTGAAATGAAAAAATTAAATAATTTAACATCAAACTTTAACCGATATATACATCAGTATTATTTAACTTGTACTACTCGCAATCATATAAATTTAATAAGCAGACGATCAATTTTCTTATCAGTATATTGAGTAAACCATTTGATATATAAATGATATTTGTTTAAGGAAAGGGTATTTTCACCAACCCGGGTTTCAGATAACCTAAATCAGGAAAGAAAATAGTGCTACTGTTATAATCCTTTTGTTCCCCTTCATTGGCCTTTAAAGTTCCAAATTAAGCTGAAAGACTAAATATGATTACATTTAGTGTTTATAATAACCTGAACAATAGATTAAACATACTCCTTATGGAGGATGCTTTAATGTAAAAAAAATAAAAAAACAGGTTTGCTACTGAACGTATACAACTGTTTTAAAAACTAGATAAAGTTTGGTACTTGTAGTGAATTTATCCAACCCAAATTAACCTTATAGTCCTTTTTCTGCTATAGTGTAGCTGTTGTTTATATTTACTAGACAAAATAGCTACTCGACCACAACCCCACAAGCTTCTCTCTCTTACCTGCATACACGAAGACGCACGTCAGGAGGGTGGCGGTGGTGAGAAGGGTGGGGGAGGTGACGCTGACTCCTGCTGAGGAAACGCTGAAGGAGAAGACAAGATGGCCGACCCCCATGACAGAGCACAGCCCCAGCAGCAGCCCCAGGAGGTGCGTCATGTGGCTCTGGTTGGTGTGCAGGAAGTACCTCTGGTAGAGCATCTCCACCTGGAGGCACGTGAGAAAGTGGACGGGATCACCGACGGGCACAGAGAGGGAGAAGAAGGATGACCAGAGGCCCCGGAGGAGGAACATCTTCGGGGGTGCCATAACGGGAGCGACTGCTGACTGTTACAGTACAGACGGTCTCGTGTGGCGTGAAAGGCACTGGAATTAGTTAATTAAAACTGCCACACGCCAGATTGCATATTTAATTGTGATGTGAGAGGATTGAAACTGACCCGTACAAGTAACACCTGCGTTTACATATTGGGGTAGTAAATTCATGCAGTTTAAGCGTATTTTAAAATGTAATAAGACGAAGACTTATAAACAAACTAGCTGTTTCCCGTGGCTTCACTCACAAACAATTCAAACACATTTGAAATATTAACCTGACCAGCACTATCAAATCTTTGTTTATATTTTACCATGTGACGATTTACTTTGCAGTAACTGACAAACATTTTAACGTACAGCTGGTAACATCATAAATTATATCCTCCCATAAGATTTGCATTGTATCTTACAGAACCCGTGGGGTGGAGCCCTAATGTTGGATGTAGACATTATCAGGTCTATATGTTAATGTGACATGTAATCCATGTTCCTGCAAAATTCAAATCAAATAGCATATTCACAGTTAAGGTAAGGGAACAAGGAACTACATTGAGATTATATTATATCTAACTGCTGTAACACGTGACTGCTGTACAATTGAATTGGAGTTGACGGAAATGAACTATTCTTAGCAATGGATGGTCTCAGTTAGAAATGTATAGTGGATGAGATTTCCTTATCTGTTAATAGAAGGGAATTGTAAAAGCTTGAGTCGGTTGATTGATTTTCATACGGCATTGATTGGTTGACTGATAATCCACTTATTGATTTAATAACGGATGTAATTGTATGTTAGGAAAAAAATCACATGTTTCTAGAGTCCATTGGATTATTTTACCGATGTAATCTTGGAAACAACTCATTGAGAAATTAGATAAAAAAATAATTAAGCCACCTCTTACGCACTTTTGTAATTGCTTAATCTTGATTTTTATTTGGGGGTTTAGACTACAGTTTATAATCAAATCTTAACATTGCACATAATTTGGATTAATTTATTATTGCAGTTGGTGGTATAAAGTAGGACTAGTAATGGAAGAAGACTTCTTATATACTTTTAATCAGCCGAAATTATTTTTGAGAGAACAAATAAATCCTTAAATTAAAAAATGGGCTTGTAATTACCTGCAGGTTTTTAAAGCGATGAGCCGTACACAGCTTGTTTCTTAATCTGGTCCAGTAAGACTTCTTGGTGGTGGTCCTAGCGAGGATGGTCTCTGCCCTGGAGCCCTTCACCTGCAGAAGGGTCTCCTGAGCCTCCGCCTCGTCATCAGGCTCGTCCTCCTCTCGCAGACTGTCTCCTTTACTCTATAACAACACCCATGTCATGTAGGTATTACGATACTTTATTAACCTAATAGTGATAAAGTAATATACGTCATGGGTGGTTCTAAAAGATCACAGAAATAATATTCCAGAAAAAACATAATGTAAAGATATTAAGGTTGCTCAATCCATAGCTATGAGTAATTACATATTGTTTGGATTAAAACATGCTAATTTTTGTAATTTACACAACTCGCACAAACCTCTTCCTAAACATGTTTAAAATGAACATTCACACAACTTTAGAAGGTAATTATTTCCTAAAGTTTTGCTAGAGAGTTCTGAAACTCCCTGTATAACTGTAAAATATAAACGTGACATATTATTACGTAAAGTAAAATTGATGAAAATCAAGCTCTGGGAGAACCAGGTAGGTTTAAAATTAAACATAAAATTATATAATCATTTTTGAATATAATCCTTTAAAGTTTAAAAATAGATACTTAAAATCACAACCAAGTCAGAGAGCCAGCCAAAAACAAATGTTTGAAAAAAATAATATACAAAGATTTACTCATGGAGTCAAGAATTATTTATAATTAATCATTACAGTATATCATTCTACAGTGTATTTTTAAATGAGTTATTTTTAAAATCGATGATAACCTGAGGACGTTTCTACTTACAATTTTTTTAGTTGCCCCTTATATTATCCTTAACAATTACAAGGAGCATCTTAAAATAACATGCCTGTTTTTGATTCAAATGTATTTAAAAACATGTTTAAATCCAATTTGATACATTCAAATTGTACCAAGATACGTAGAATAAAAACTAAATACCAACACTTCATGTTTCGTTTAAGAAGGATATAGTTTAATCTCTGGACAGGCTATTTTGATTTTGTTTTACAGGTCCTAATCCACAAAAAAATAAACACAACTATGAACATAAATATTTCTTACTTTCCGAGAGAGTGATAAACTCGCTCATCATATTTCCACGAAAGGACAAATCCTTTAAACCCAAAAATCAGTTTAAATCCCTATGCATTTACCATCATGGAAGGTCTCCGGCTCTTTGGAATGCTATTGTCGCTATAATGCTCGATGACCTCCCAGTTGGACCTCCTGGGGGTGGTGGGGGCGGGGGCGGCGTCTTGCACGGGGGTGGAGCGGCCACTGGCGCTGGGGGGTGAGTCCAGGATGTGGCGGGAGTGCTGCTTGAGGCTGGCGCATCTCCGGGCCCAACTGGGTCTTGGACCCGCGCACTCCTGCCGATCATTCACACCCTGTCACACATCGGCTATATTACTGATAGTATGTATATTAGTCAGTAACAAGGCTACACAAGGCATTTCACCCACTCTACACTCATCACTCATTCGTATTCGCCCTAGTTGCATCGGCGTCTCACACAGTGATTCAGTGATGAGTATTTAGTAATATTTCCAAAAGCTTTTGGAAGATCGCATAGCTTACATTTGTGAGGTAAAAACATAAGAGATAATGAGAACCGACTTAAGAAGATCTATTCTGATCAATCCCCAAAGTCCAGTTAACTGTATATAAGTTTGTGGAGTTTAGCGTCGATTTGGTAAACAACTGGAACACAAATATTTACACCGAAGTTTGGTGTACAATGTAGTGGACAACGCAAAGTTCTATTAATTAACATTGCCTTTTGATAATCTAGTAGACGAACAATCATCATCATAACGAACCCTCAAAATTGAAATCAAAGTAGTTAGAAGTATTTGTTTCAATTTGACTTTTCATGAATTTTAGAGATTTTTGGCTGATAATATTAATAAAAAATATAACATATGGCACAATACCTTTGATTAGTACTTGCATACCACATATCATTAAGATAGGACCATTGGTGTGATATCTAGGTTCCCATCCATAAAACAGGCATTCGAACAAACATCAACATAAAAACACTTTTTTGTTCAGGAAGAATAAAAACAAATATTTCCATCAACAACTGAAATCAATAATTTTGACAAAACCAATACTTTCTTCATATCCTATTTAACTATCGTCAGTGGTATAACAACTCCAGCCAACGTGATACCACTGCGTACTACCAGGAATATATACGAATGATTGACAAAATACGATGTTGCTGCAAGAACAGCACTGCTTGGTTATAGTTTGACCTGGTGTTGGAAACGAACATAAACCTGTTTTAATGATTTAATGCTAATAAAAAAACTTAAATATTCCCAACAGACCCATAAATTGATTAACCAAATAAGAAAAAACCCTATATGAAACAATAATTTTACTGTAATATACTGTATAAGCTATGTTTTTACGTTGTAAATTTCAATACATTGTTAAGCTTTTTTCATGAAATATGCAATTTTCGTCGTATGAAATGTTTCTTGCTCATGGCTAGAATAGTTGGTGGCTCATTAAAATGTATTAGTGTTGTTATTACTGTGATGTATATTTTATAATTAAAATTAATTGTTAAAAGCCCCTGCACTTTGACGATTAGACTAATCGCAACAGTTATGTTCCGTCAAACAGTTTGCATTAGTGATAATCCCGCTACCTGTGAAAACAGCATTATCAAGAGGGCTCACACATGAAACGTTGTTATCCAGATTCGTATTGAAGATTAAAACAGACACAGGGGTTACTAATCTAGTTCTCACATAATATATTCACACGAACGATAAAATATAAGCCTACTACATGCATGTTCACACCACGACACTCTAAAAATAGGTCATGCCAATATGTACATTTTGAAAGTCATATGCCAGGTAACACCATAGCACCATAGCTTCTGTATTGTTAAAAGCAAAACAGAAGTGGCGTAGTCAACCAAATAAGGTATTTTCCTTAAAAGGTTACCCTATAACAAATTTGACAACAAGCTCTCTGAGTTAAAAGGTTTTTTTTCTTGTTTGCTTCAGTGTGTGTGGATTCCCATGTGTCGACAAAGGGAATTTTAAACTCAGTGACGTGGTGTGATAATAAATGCATGACGTGCAGTTTACGTGGGATACGTGTAAACTGTGTATGTAACTGTCAGTTTTAAGCTACGTCGTATCCTGTTTGGTTAGCAACGTTTCATTATATATGAAGCCCACCTGATAACACTGTTTTCACAAGGTATTGGTGGATTCATCACTAGTTTGAACGATACAAAAATGTAGTTACCTATGAAGTATATTTTCTGAACTGTGCAAAACTACACTTTAAAATAAAAGGTTTTTAAACATAGTGGAAGTATTTTTTACGAATGTATGGATAATGCACTCAGTACAGTAACCACCAACATTCCTAAAGCTAGAGAACACTTACCTCGTCGAACGTGGCGCGTCTGGTGGCCCGGAGACTGAACCTCTTCCGCCACTCCCGCCGCTCTCCCGCCCCCTGGATGATGGGCGACTCCCCGGACATCGTGGATCTTCACTTCCGGGGATTCCTCTGAAGGATCGTCATCTTCTACGAACAATAACCGGTAATTAACTCCTTATTTACACGTTGTTTAAGTAAAAAAGGAGCATATTAAACGCATTTAAAATAACTTATATACCATTATACTGCTTGAAAAATATAAGTTTAAATTCTACTAAAATATTAATAATGAAATAAAGTTTCGGCAATTACATGCTTATTTTAACTTTTTTATTTTTTTAACGTTTTAAGGCTACTTTGGACATCTTCATCGGTACATTAGGTTATAAATTTTTAGGAAAAAGTAAACAGTTTAAGCAAGCATGGAATCGCCAGAAACGTATTAGTAGCAATATAAATTACTCAAGTTTGAGGACTAAAAAATTCTATACTCCCCTTGCTATAATATTCTTACATAAAAAACCCGATACACAATGAATTTGTTTGGATCAAAACCAATTGGTTCTGATTAAATGTAGAAATTAGTATATTGTGTTAACTTGTACATTTAAACACAATTTTTCCCTAAATACTTAAATAAATACTTAAAAAAATATATTTTCAACTCTTTGAAAATTTTATTAGAATATAAAGCCCATGCAAGTAATGTGTTGAATGCTTTAATATGTGTATAAGAGCCTCTTACTTGTCAATCTGAGTCAACGATATAAGATATAACTTTAACCTTTCAGTTTTATATATATATATATATATGTGTGTTTATATACATTAACTTTAAGAGGGAAGGAGATGATTCATCTGAATCCCTTTAAAAGCAAAACAGAAGTGGCGTAGTCAACCAAATAAGGTATTTTCCTTAAAAGGTTACCCTATAACAAATTTGACAACAAGCTCTCTGAGTTAAAAGGTTACCGGAAACCTGATTGCACAGTTTTTATTATATCTTTGACCTTATTAACTAACGAGTAAAAGCTACTACAGTTGCGTCAATAATACACAGTCATTAACATGATAGCGTTAGAATTTGGTTGCCACAACAAGCATGGTGATGAAGTGGTGCCACTGTAGTCATATTCACAAATAAAAATACATACAGAGGGGTGCAAAAGTAGGTATACAGTAATGAAATATTTTATAGAAAAAGCAGCTTTGTGTATACATAAACTAAACTTTTACAATATATTTTAAGAGTGTTAAGAAACAGAAATGAACTCTTAAAAGTGTTGTACTTGACCACTACACTTACTTCCTTTTCTGTTCAAACTTTTTGCCTTCGCAGTCAACACACTGCTGTAACCTTGATGTTACGCTTAAACACACTTTTTGGCAAAGTTATTTATTTTCATCTATGTCTTGGCAAGCTTGGCGATGAATTCAACCATCTGATTAAGATCGCGAGGTTTCTTCGAAAACACCTTTAACAACTCCCCAAAATAAAGAATCCATCGGTGTCAGACCGGGAGATCTTGCTGGCCATTCAACCGATCCTTCTCAACCGATCCATGCGTTAGGAAACTCCCGATTCAGTAGATCACGCACGATTGTCACATAGTGGGCAGGAGCTCCATCTTGTTGGAAGTAGAATTCCTCATTAACCTGCTGGATTTTGATTTGTGGTATAACGTTGGTCAGCATGTTCTTGTATGCATGTCGGTCTACAGTGTCATGAAAAATTACAGGTCCAATGACACCTTTACATGAAATGCTAGCCCAAAGTGTTACTCCAGGTTGATTCAGCTGTTCTTCTAATGTCATGTGTGGATTATCAAAACAGTAATAGACACAGTTGTGTCTATTGACGGCACCTGAAAGCTTAAAACTAGCCTCATCGCTCCAAACAATTTTTGGAATAATTCCAGCAACTTGTAGTTCCTCATTTAACATTTTCCCGCAAAACTGCAGTTGACGATCAGGGCCGACCTCCAGTAGCCAATGAATAAGTCTTGGAATGTACATTTTCAAACCTAACCGTTTCATTAGGCGTCCTAAAGATCTACGTTCAATGCCCAGTTCAAAAGATGCCCTATTACTTGACTTTTTTGGGCTTTTAATATAGGTCTGCGCGACAATCATTTCGTTTTCAGGTGGCTAAATTGGATATTACCAACCAACTAAAACTGTATACCTACTTTTGCACCCCTCTGTATATTTTTATAATTTATTATAAACGCAGAAACGTAGATGAGCAAAGTGGATATTCGTACTTATGCAAATACGAATTTAATAAAGTTAAAACTCTCAAAGAGCCAACCGAGTGAAAGTGAGAAAACTTGCAACATATGCCTTAGTTGGGATGCTCAGTCGAGTGCTCCACGGAAATCATATTAGCATAAAGTTATTGAGAGTTGGAGGATTCACGTGGATGAAATTTAAATTCACAAAAACAGCTTATGCGAAAGTAAACTTTTGTTTTTACTACTGATCGTGAATACCAATTTCGTCTCTATCTTCCAGCAAAACATTTCCCCCACTGTGTGTCCGACAAAGTTTTGTTTAAGTTAAAACATGCATGATTCAATACTGTTTCTATAGGCTGCGTTGTGATGTAATATTATTCCTAGAATCGTGAGTGTGTATTCAGTGTGTGTGAGTTAGCCTTGAACAATGCTAATGTAATGTGGTCTTTTACCCCATCAGTGTCTAGTGTTTTTCTTAGACACAAGCATGTTTATTGATAAGTAACCTGCTATAATAAAGGCCTACTTATTATAGATTTTAAGTGTCTTATTATAAAAGTAATTTATATCATATTACTTTTAATTAAAATTAATGGTCTAGAATGATTTTTAGTGAAAGAAAAAATAAACATCGAGATGCGATCTACCCTATATTAAAAGCAGAATGCTGTTATAAAACTATCACATTGAAAATACTAGAATTAATCAAATACACTTTTTCAACAACGTCGGTATTTGCAAACAAATATTGGTTTTGTCAACAAATGCCAAATTATAAGGACCATTCTATATAGATTTGCATGAATATGACTTAAAAAATATATGTCGTTTTTACCACATTAAATTTTGATCCTTTGCATTTAATTTATTGCATTTTACATATATGTGAGACAGGCTTTATGAATAAAAGAGGTCATTAGCCAGGCGTATTAATGTAACCATAAAACAATAAATCAAATACAAAATCTCCCACAATTTGACTGAATAATAACTATGGTCGACCTAATATGCTTATATTAGTGTGCGTTAGAGATTACGTCAAGCCTACAATGATGTACTTGTTCCACTAACACATGGCAACTTTATTACACAATGTTGACTACCAGAGTAGCGTCTTCTTCTACTTTGCGGTTTTTAGGCCGCAACGGGGAGCGTAACCCTTAGTTTGAGATAGTCTGATATAAAATATAAACTACACCTTAAAACAATACACCAAAATAACGAACTGTCACTAATAATATAGGAAAATTGTATACTGACAATATTAATGTTATATTTGCTTCAAGCAGTGTTATTAATCTTGTATTATTATTTGTTTCAGATAGATTTAAGTTTTTTTTTTCAATACATATGAACAAAAAATGTTATCAAAAGGACTTTTTACAAAACTCTCACCGTGATACAGCGGGCGACCCGAGTGCATGCGAGGCAGAAGAAGATTACAGCGAATGAAATTTCAATCCCGGAGGTAATTTGAATGGGGACCTACAAGCGGAAATACCCCACACTCGTTCAGTTTACTTCATGTGACAGATTTTTATTTAGCCTCATTTTAAGATTTTTTAAAGATAAATCTTTTTAAGATAGTAATTGTTGTATCAAAGAATAATTAGTTTACCTGAATAATGGGTGGGTTTCTTACTTTTAAGTTTGTTAGGTAAATGGCTTACAATTAAAACAAATAATCATATGAAATTTAATTTCAGTAGTTTGGAGACAATATTATACCTGTTGCTTATTTTGAAAGGTAAATGTATAAACAAACACCACTTTTAATGAATTAAATACCAAATTATATTGACCAGTTTAATTCAATTTAGTTTATTTTATTTGATAATGAGTCGTGCCATAATAATTTCGTAGTATCCCCACTTATAAGGAGGTTTGCTGCTGTTTTGCCGCTAATAACAATGTTTAGATGTGTTTCAGTCTGATAAAGTAAATTGATTTAAACTTATATCGAATATAGCTAAACTTATGTTTAAACTCTAATTAGTAAATATAAATAAATATTTTACTCGTATTTCATACTGAGTTAACGATTATTGCCAATAACTATAAATCGAATGATTATTCAAATGGTGATTATTTAAATTGTATGTTTGATATTGAGAAAGAGCATATAATGCATATAAGCAATATTATGCAACTTGGTTAAAGAATAAAATAATAAAATAATGCTTGATCAAATGTGATGGGTGTGAATGCGTCAATATTTCTAAGTAAGCTAAAGACCCTCTTTTCACTATTTACATTTATAAACAATATTTTTTAATTGGTATGTTACCTGATATTTAAACTACACTCTCCTTTTACTTTTCCCCCTATATATAGTATATGGGGAAAGTGTTGTTTTTTACAATTATTTAATTTTATTTATCAATGAAAACATTCCTTTATACTCCTAAAATAATTGTTTTTCGCGCTTATGACTCTCCGTTGTGCCTATCTGTCTATCTCGATGTGTACAGGCATAGATACCACAGCAATTGCATAGTTCCGAAGAAATTTGGTTTGCATGGAAAAAAAAATCATCGGTTTCACGAGGTCTTAAAAATGATTAAAATTTTTGATATTAATTGTCATTACTCCCCAAAAAAACTCAAAGCAGAAAACCCAAATAGTTTATGAAACGTAAATTACTTTAATTGTATGGTTTATAAAAGTGGTCCAAGTCTCTATCAATATTACGCTGTCAGAATTTCTTGGATAATTTGGAGTCAGAAACTATAGGGCTTAAAAGCCTCCATCATTCACTTATAAGTTGTTGTCAATAACTTGTCGTTTATGATAGTTTAACCATCGCCATTAAAATTATCTCTAACAGTAATAAAATTAATACCTTTAGTTACTATTCTATGAATAATAGTTGTGGGAAAAATTGAAAATTTCAATTAGCTGTTAACGCAGTATACGGTATACAAAGTTATTATTATGGATAGTCAATAAATTATCATAACGCTCATATTTATTGAACATTTTCATGCAAAATAGTGGTATATGTTGAGCTAACTTTCTCCAGTAGAGAATATTCGGAATACGTTGCCACCTCTCCCTAATGGGAGGAGGGGAATCTCTCCTATTATAACTACTGAATGTAGTCAATTGTAATGTCTCCAATAGTTTTTGGTGAAAATGTCTAAAATAAATTGTTTACTAGAAGATGTTCAAAGTAGACTGCGGTCCTTTATGTTTAACATAAACAAAGGGCTTTATTAATTAAAAGTGGCTTAAAAGGAAGAACAAATGCGTTGGTTTTCTGATACAGTTTACTTTACGTTATTTCTTTATATTGGTTTTACCACATCATGCCTAATGAGAGAATATAACTTTCGGTTCTCATGGAAAATATTGTCATGGAGAAGGTTTAATTGAGCTTGACGATGATCAGTTTGACCAACTGTATGCAACTATAGTAAGTGAGTGTATAACAATTTTTAATATTTTAGGGTGTGTTTCATTGTGTATTCTACCTTTATTAATGTAATACTCTTCTTGGTTAAGATTACGCATGGAAAATAAAAAAATACATTTTCTTACATTTTCTTGTAGCTTTACTCTTTACCTAAAGCGTTTCTTTACGATCTAACAACACATCGTACATAAGTGCTTTTAGTGATGATATCTGTTTACAAATTAGGGTTTCTGTTTAAAAATGATGATTTCTGTTGAGTGAGTGAACAAATATTTTTCGCTCGCCTGAGTCAAAATGCACTTTACTTTTCCTCTCGCTGACTGCTAATAAACAGCCGATTGACTTTTGCTTTGGACCAAACTAACTAACTCGGTGTTTATAAGCTCAATCTCGTGAATTCAGCCAAAATGGATGAAAGTGAATTTTAGTATGTTTGTGGTATGCAATATTGCAGTTGTATAAAAAATTGTGTATGCAATTCGAGTGTAAAATGTCTTTGTCGCTTTCGGACAATTTCACAAGTAACAGTTTTCTCTCAAGCAACAAATACCTACTCTACGCTGTTAATACATAATAACTACTTCCTGCTTCAAAATTATGATGTTTCTTTGTAATAAATAGCATTGAAGCATTATAATAGTTATATTTCATGTTTTTTAAATTCTTCAGGGTTTTCAGGGTTTGAATATTGGGTATACGACCTAAATGCCCGCGTTACGTTTTTTTTTCATTGGATATACGGCCTTGAATATCAGCCTTACGTTTGCTTTATTGTTTATACGCCTTTTTGTTTTCGAGTACGTTCGCAAATATTTTTAATCTTTAAGGCTATTTATTTTACAGGTGTGGAGGTGGAAGACGTGGGAGGCGGAAGCGGAAGATGAGCTACTCAAGCTGCCTCTCACGTCCAGTGATGATGAGCCTTTGTAGTACCGGAAGTCGACATCTAACCTCCCCCGGCAGCTGAATTGCTTGGTTAGTCCGGGTAGGACATGACGTATTGGCTCACTGCGTCCGCCTTGCATAAGCCGGGTTTGTGACTGACACTGATTAATCCACTGCTTACTTTGTTACATTGTGGTTTTAAGTTTTTTGGGTGGTGGTGGTTATTAGGCCTAATACTGCAATGAGATAACCACTTTTAGAATTTGAATTATCTCAGAAATCTCTCGAGTGTGATTGTCGTATTATGAATTTGTTAAGTCAGATTTTACCAAGGGTTATAGATTTTAATGTTAAATTGTGATTTGAATATGTGGAATGATATTAATACAAACACCTAGATACACAAACGAACCTAAGACAACTTACACACCTGGTTTAATTTTAACATTTAATTAAATAGCTAGCATATACTGCACAATATCGATATTGGGCTTGAATCTTATACCTACGACTTATGTAAGCAATACTTTTTATACAAAAATTAATACTTGTACCCAAATTCCTTTCTTAAAATCTCAGATTCTAGCTCTTAGAACTTCAGATCCCAGAACTAATTATTGACAGCTTACAGTACACCATACATAATTGCGATACTTTAATTCCTTGAAATGCCATAAATTCATATCTTTTGTTAAATAATAGCCTACCTCTAACCAAAAATAATGGCTGCGGCCCATCCAACATCGTCTGTATAAACTGTGCATTTCCCTCCAATTGTTTACGCGTCTCTTCTCCGTGTTTAATAGCCGGCCAAAACACAACCGCAGAAGCGGGTTTTGTGTGCGGTAGAAAACAAGAACCATCTGGCCCCGGGGAAACAAAGGGCCACCACGTTGGTCCATTCATTCTTAATTTTTTATGTGTAACGTTAAAAAAGGTTTTTATTTTACTTTTAAGCATTTATGGTTTTAAATTATTGTAACGTCGTTTATTAAAAGGAATTGGTTACAATTTCACTCTTTAACAACCAAGTGTTTTAAGAAAGAAGTTATATTTTGTGCTAACAAATTTGTATTCGCCAATAACTTTCAAGTATTTTTGTTTTAAAAGGACTATCTATTTTAGAATAATTACGATTATTATTTATTTTTAACTAATTAGCTATAATTTAATATATATTTATAACTGTGAGGCACATCTTTTATCGGGCTGTGATAATGTAGACACATTGTTTTAAAAGGTTAATATTATAAACTGTATATGATGGTCGAGAACTCACCTTAGTTATGGGATGGGCATGGCCGTCTGAATACTGGCATATCTGAAAGAGAAATAAATTAATTAAAGACACAACTCATCACCCTATTTTATGTTATGAGATAAAAGTGTATTATTTGTTTCGGTTTAACTAGCTGAGTCAATGACTTTGCTCACTCACCTGAAACAAATTTTAAAATAAGATAATGCTCCTAAAAATCTTGCAACCCTTATAGCGAATTTCCCCTATAGAGAAAAAGCTATTACCGTAGTCGGCATGGTCAGACCTAGGCCCAGTACCATGATAACTTTTCGTTTTGAGGTCCCCAGATGCCAAAAAACACCATCCGTTCAAAAATGTATACATATATATATATATATATAATGTATATATATATAATGTATATATATATATATATGCATTATATTATTGCTTATTATATTATTGCAATATATATATTGCTTATAGTAAAATTTTTCTACTAAAATATTTTATGTATAAAATTCAAAAACACCATTTTTGGGGTACAAAGCCCCCCAAAATACCATTTTGCATGGAGCGATCTAGCTGGTTCTTGAAATTAGTCATAAATGTTGCTTTACATGTTTGTTCCAAATTTCATCAAAATCGGGCCATTTTTACGAGAATTATCGCACCCACGGGCACATATATATATATACATGTAAAGCAACATTTATGACTAATTTCAAGAACCAGCTAGATCGCTCCATGCAAAATGGTATTTTGGGGGGCTTTGTACCCCAAAAATGGTATTTTTGAGTTTTATACATAAAATATTTTAGTAGAAAAATTTTACTTTTAAACATTGAATTCAGCTTTAAAAAAATGGTGCTTTGATTATTGCTCTACGTCAATTGGTTATAGAGATATTGAAAGTGCTAAACACAGTACCTTGTCCAATTTTATTATCATGGAGAATAAGTAAAATGTCGTAAATATAGTTCATATATGAATGTATGAATGTATAGAGTGAATATAAATGTATATAGATGAAACTTGGTATGTGGATTTATGTGGTGTTGAGATACATAAATATATATGCATTTGAAATTTTTTGAAGGCACAGGTTTGCTGCTACGGGTTTTTTTTAACGTTACTGGAGTAATGATTTATGTTCTTAGAAAAAGGGTTTTCAAAAAAATAATATTTTCCTTCAATCTTTTAGCAAATACAATTCATTAAAATTGGTTTCAGATCCACGGTTCCTCAAAGGTTCCTGGTCCGTTTTAGAGGGTTAGGCAAAAATGTGGATACCCCATGTTAAATTGTTAATTTTTTGGGGGAGCTCGAGATAGGAAAACAAAACTAAGGACACCTTTATAATAAAGAAAACGCATTTCTTTGGTACACCCCAACATTCTTTAAATTTAAATAAATATAATTAACAATACTTTATTTTGAAGGTATGTAGATAAGAATAATAACAGCGAAAATTAGAGGTTTTTATTTTAAGCCAGTGAAAAACTGTGCCCAATTGAAGTTTTGATCATGAAATTTCTTCAAAAACCCCATTTTGGGGGCATGAGCATGGTTGTGAAACTGACCAACAAATGCGTTTTTTTTTATTATAGAGGTGTGTTGAGTTTTGTTTCCTGTACGTAGCAAGTTCGATGTCCAGTAAATAATGCATCTTATAAACAAGCATTCTAAATTTCACATAATACTGTTTGACAAGAACCAACATTAAGAAAGATAATAAAGGCCTAATCTTGGGTCTTAATCAGTTTAGTCGTTTATTTTTTATGGGTCAATAGTATAAAACAATCTTGGATATTTAAAAGGCAAAATTATCAAATTATTTTACAGCGTTAAGTACAACAACTTTGTTTATCCTTATAATGCCAAAATGTTGTGTCAATTTTAGTACTTTTACATTTTGGGCTTTTCGACTAAGATTGTCCAAAATTGGGGATTTAAAACTCAGTGTTCAATACTTTTTAATCATATATAAAAATAAAGTTATGTTATAATTAGGAAAGGGTTTATCAAATAAATTAAGATTTGGAGAAATCGTATATTCTTGACGCTCTGTGATTTGTATTACAAAGTCCCACAAATTCCACATGAATCAGTGCATGAATATTGGGAACTCCTGTTAAGTAAGGTTTTTTTTAATTATGATTTTTCATAGAAAATGTATTATTTAAATAACGTAAACATCCTCTGTGTTGGAGCTTTCAATTCAAGATTAAATAACGTTTTAAATGTGATACAGAGTTTGTATGGTAACAAATATCCAAAGGTTTGCAGTTCAACTGGTTTTAGCGAATTTCCCTATAGGGAAGAAGCTATTACCGTAGGTGGCATGGTAACACTAAAGCCCAAGAACATGATAACTTTTCATTTTGAGGCTCCCAGATGCCAAAAACACCATTCGTTCAAATTTTGTATATATGTATGTATGTATATACATATATATTTATTTATTTATGTGTCCGTAAGCACAATAACTCTCGTAAAAAAGGTCCGATCTTGATGAAATTTGAGGCGGACGTGTAAAGTAGCATTTATTTGAACAAGTTCGAAAACCAGACGAATCGCACTATCCGAAGGGGGGTTTTGGAGGGCTTTGTACCCCAAAAATCTTTTTTGGGGTTTTCACATTTCATTTTTATTTAAATCAAATATTTAGTTATACCATTGAATTAAAATTAAAAAAACAAACAATTTGATATTTTCATCATTGATCTACGTCAATTGGTTACTGAGATATTACACGTGCTAAAAACAGTATGTCTAATGCGATTCCTATGGAGAAAAATACATTTTATATCTCGCTTATTTATGGATATAAACTGACTAAACTTGGTATAAGGCTTCATCTGGTTGTGCTTTGTTGTTGTTTACACACAATTTTCACTTATGGTTCCCGAAGTATAATACGGTTCTTGGTCCCCATGTTATTCTTATGGAGAATAATTACAATGTTATATATCGCTTATTTATAAATGTATATGAATGAAACTTGGTTTGTGACTTTACTTAGATGAGTTATATTGATATTTGCATAAAAACCCATTATTTTGTGTTCCTTGTTGCACTCAACCTGCGCACTCATCCCTAATGTTATTCTTATGGAGAATAATTAAAATTGTATTTATCGCTTATTTGTAAATATATTTTTATGAAACTTGGTATGCGGCTTTATGTGGTTTTAAGACATTGAAAATTCGCTGAGTACGCAGGTTTGCTGCGACGGGGGTATTTATATTTTACTTCCTTTGCGATCTAAAGTAAAGAAAAACCAGCAAATCAACTCCTTTCACCGCAAAAGACAAAAGTCTATTAGTCATAAACAACTGCTTCACTCCCTTTGTTTGCCAAAGTTCTTCTTTCTTATTTTCCACTTCGTAACATAAATTGAAATGACGCAAGATAAAGTTTCTTTAGACTTCTTTCTTTGTGTATTAAAGTGTTCGTTGTTGGTAGTTTGCTTGGCAAAAATGTTTTTTAAAACGCAAAAAGTTGTTTTAATTTTACGTTAGTATCGTTGGTTGTTTATTAATTTCAACAGGAACCAATGCAATTGTAAGAAGAAAAAACTTATTGATTTATGGCTGATAAAATATTTCAAATCGATTTTTTATACTTTCTCACCAATCTAGCCTATTAGACATAATAGGTCTTAATGGGAAAGTTATATAATTGTCTTAGTAATTATAGGAATATTATTAACACCAATCCTATACTCTAATATGAGTAAGGTTTGCTTGTATGTGTGCTTGCTTGCTTGCGACACTGATCTCAAAAACGGCTCTAACGATTCCCTTCAAATGTTCGAAATAACTAATTTCTGGGATAAAAATCAGTTCTAGACAGGCCTCATCCCCAGGAAAAATCAAATATTGTAAACAAACTAAAATGAAAAGTTAAGAAAATTAACATTGGGCTTAAGGAGTTTCAAATCAAAACAAAAGAATTGTAACAACTGTTCATAATCAACCAGGGAACTGTCAAAGTAATACTCATGTTGTTTATGTTTATTGACATATGGTTTCCTGAGAGCAGAGATTAAAAGATTTGAGTGAAGATTACATATATAGAGTATTAAAATAAATCAAAGGGACATTGAGATATAAATGACAACTGGAGTGACCTTAAAAATGTAGAAAAGAGGCAAATGAGTTATACAAATCTGATTATCAGTAGGGGGAAGTGGTGAAATATGCTCCAAGTCATCTAAACAAACTGACTGGCCTTCCTCCGAGCAAAACTCGGCCCCTCAGGTACTATTTACAACAAGAAGTTATTTCACACCTTTCTGTATAAACACTGGAGGGCAAAACATCGGAGGCGTCGTCGGTTTGAGAGAGTCATTGAGAATATAAATAACAAATTGTAATTACTTGGCTCATTTAGTTGGTTTGAGAAACCTATTGCAATTTAATCATATATCGTTTTATACTCTATTTTGTTAAACAACTCGGCAGTAAAAGGATTGTTAGTCATAAAAAATTCAACATAATAGTTAAATTTCCGATATAATTTGTACGAATCTCGATTTATATTTGATTTTGTTTGCATATAATACAATATTCTTATTTCTGTAGCTGTTAAAATATTTCCTTAAAATGCAGCAGTATAAAACAAACACAGCTTAGTGTGTAACTGTAAGGTTAAAGGAAAGCTCTACATTTACGAGTATTAATAATATACAAGTTGGAAGAAAGCTAACGAGTCATTTCCCAAATGCAAACCACGTTTGTGTTGAAGCTAACCCATGCAAACCCTGCCAGGTACAATATCCATCACTGGAGCTTAGTCACACCAAGTGCCAATATCTCCTAATTTTATTTTTAATGCGATTCGGTTCGGCATTCCGATTTTAAATTGTTTAGATCTCGGTGTTTAAATAATGCTTGAATTATTTATTTTACCAACGTACCAACGGGTGTGATTAGAATAAATAACACAATGATTCTGTTTCCCATATTCCACACAGTTATTAGACATCAACTAAGAACTTTTACATACAAAGATTTAAAGGCTTGTGAGAAAGATCCTTCAGGATAGGTGTGAAATAATTTGGAATTTCTTCGGATCTACTTTTTAAAGATGTTGAACCGAAACATTAAGCACTACATTCACTTCAGTAACAACTTATACCAACCTGAAATCCTGCTTGCCTACTTAACATTAAAATACACTTGAAGTGTTAATAAGATAACAAATGCAGTCTTATTTTGTGGTATTATGACTCATCACTTTTATATTTATGGCTCTCTAGAAAGGCTATTTACAAATTAAACACATGTGTTTATATCCTTACATTGACACATCTATAACTTCATTTATACTTCATTTATAAACCCAATACAAAGCTAATTAAAATCAACAATATTTGTTGAAACTAAGTAGTGACAGTTGTAATCACTATAAATTAAAACAATAAATAAACTAAACCATATGTACTACCAGGTTGGTTATTAGTTGGAGATTATTACCAATTATATTAATCAATAAAGTTACTGCACTGTACCCTGAGGCACTTGTGGTTCTCCGTAGGGAGCACAAACTAATCGACACTAAAATAATAATTTGTTTAAAATTTAATTTTTTAAGATTACTATTTTTCGACACTTTGTAATTCATTATTTATATTATAAAAGATTAATTTGATTTCAAAGTTTATATTTTGCATAACTGCAGTATATTTATTTTGAGTATCCACTTTAGATAAAAGTTATTTTTAAACTAAAAACGTTTGGTAAAGAATGATATTCCACTGCTGAAGTAAATTAAAACTAATTAATCTATTTAAAGTGTATTTCTCTTGGTAGGAATTATTTTTTAATTTTTTAATGCTAATGATGATACTCAATTTTTGCACAGTGGGCTGAGGATCCTATGTTTATCAAGAGAAATAAAAATAACTGCTAGCACCGTACCCTTGGGAGTTGAAGAGACAGAACGTAATAACGAATGTTCGTTACAGTGGCGCGCCGGATGAATTCTGGGAATCGAATCAACATGAGTGAGGAATATTTTAAAATCACAAACAGTTGAACATTACATTTGACACAAAACTAATTAACTGCTCATGGTTGAAGGGTGATTTTGAATATTACGCTGCATAATATTCTAAGTAGTTTAGTATAAAAATAGTTTTACTAATTTCTTGTAAAATTCTGTAAATAAACTTAATGATATACAAACTGAGGAAAACGTTAAGTTCCTAGGTTTGACTATGGATTATATGTTGAATCGGTTGAAACGTTTCTAAAGTCTGCAAAACAATCTGGTCTGGAATTTTTGCAATAAAACGTTAGTCCTTCTGTGATTTATAAAATACACACATATACATATTTCACATATTTCTTATGGCCTTGAAGTATATGGAACAATTTCTGAGGAAAATGTAAAAGACAATATTACATCTTCAAAAAGTTTTAATATCTTAAGATAATGACTGTCTATAGTCTCTACAGAGATGGAACCATTCTTTGTGTAAAAACTCATGGAGAAGATATTTTGAGACAGTCAAATGTACATACATACAACACCATAAGTAGACAGAATTTTTTCATTTCAAAGTATAAAAAAGAGCTGTACAAAAATAAACCAGTATATAAAGCAATTAAATTTAAGAAGCTCCTAAATCATACACAAAAATAAAAATCTCATTTAATTTAAAATTAAATTAAAACACTTTCTAGTACGTAAGGCCTGTCATATCTTTTATTCTGTGGAACTGTTTATAATGTAAATCATATGTTTAAAAATATTATTATTGTTTGTATACATTCATTCCCTTATAGAAATTTGTTCAGTTATAATGGTTATACCTTACAATTTATTCTTTATGACTCCAATAATGCACTAATATCAAGGATATTTTAATTGGTGACGATTTTTAAAGGTAAAATAAACATGGATCCAAATCAATTTCAGGAATTTTTACAAAATATCACAACAGCATTTCAAGGTATGTTACAGCCTAAAACCTATATTCTTTTGGTTTCAAACTTTTAACCATTTGACAGTTCCAAAGAAAAATTTCAACAGTATAAGGAGAGATTTGAAAATTATTTAAGACTCAAAAATGTTTTTGATGATAAAAAAGTGTGTGCTCAAATATTTCTCAACAGTATAAGACCTTCTACATATGACTTGTTATGTACATTATCTTCACCTAGAAATATTTCAGCCTATACTTATGATGAACTGACAGTGATACTAGACAATTATTATCCAAAACCAAATGAGATTGTTGAAAAACACAAATTATTATCCAGGGTTCAAAACAGTAACTAATCAATTTCAGATTATGTGACTGCTCTCCGGAAACAAATATCTTCATGCAAATGAACTTGTTCTGCATGTAGAGCTCCAGTATCCGAATTATTCTTAAGAGCTCAATTTATCAGAGGACTTCATGACTCAACTATTAGGGAAAATCTTCTTCAACAAAAAGATTTAACTTTTGTTGACTTGGCAGTAGACAAAGCACTTGCTATTGAGGCTTCTAGGATAGGCAATAATACCATCAAAGATTTTTCCAGCTCACAATGTTAAAGGGATGTAGATATTAGCAGGGTAACAACCAAATCGAATGGAAACCACAATTCAGGAAGGAGCAGGCACTCCACACCTTCCAGACAGAATTCAGCACCTCGCATACGACGCGACAACAGCAATCAACGCCGAAGACACGTTCATCTTGATGAACTTGGATTAAAGGAAGTTTGTCTCCAATGTGGCAAACATAACCACAGTTCTAATGAATGCAGGTTACACCGGTCACGAGTACATTGTAAAGAATGTAACAGAGATGGTCACGTTGCTAAGGTATGTATCAAAACTCTACTATCCAAACAAAATTATTCAGATTCAGTTAAAAAGCTGAATGATAACCAATCAGTACACTCGGAAGATAATTATCTTTACGGAATAGGACAAGTTTTTAATATTTATGACACATATTTTTCTGATACAGATAAATATATTACAACTGTTCTAATCAATGGGCAACCACAAGGGTTCGAGGTAGACTCTGGTTCTGCTCACACTCTTATTCCTAAACAAGATTTTGATCGATTACATATTCCGATTGGCTCACTTCAACCTACTACAGTAAAATTCTGTTCTTATACCAGGGAAGTATTTTCACCCCTAGGAATAGCTTCTGTAAAAGTAGAGCTAAATGGAGTTTCATCTATTGTTTGTTGTTCCTGACAGTGCATTATTAGGCCGAACATGGATCAGACACAATATTTGTTTAACTAACATTGATAACATATCTCAAAGTGAAAATAATGTTAATGCCATATGTACTGTTGATGAACTCATCCATAAAATTGAATCAACTTACTCAGATAACTTACTCACACCAACCATTGGGTGCATTCCTAAAGTTTGTACTAATCTTCAACTGAGACCTCAATCAAAAACGTTTTCATCAAACCCAGACCGCTTCCTTTTGCACTTCGAGACCAAGTAGGGGAAGAACTACATCGACTAGAAAAGGATAATATTATATCAAAAGTAGATTTAAGTGACTGGGGATCGCCACTGGTCGTAGTGCCTAAAGCCGATGGGTCTTTAAGACTGTGTGCTGACTACAAAACCACAGTAAATCCTCAACTATATGATGCACACTACCCAATACCCAGAATAGACGAAAACATCCATAAGTTAAGAAATGCTAATTATTTAAGTACTTTAGATTTATTTAATGCTTATCTACATGTACCTGTTGACGATGAAAGTGCGCATGTTCAAGCTATTTCAACACACAAAGGTACGTACAAGGTCAATCGTCTATCCTTTGGTATAAAAATAACTCCTAGTATATTTAACCAAATCATTGAACAGATATTAGGTGATTTACCAGTACATACTTACAACACGTAATTACATACACATACTAACACATAACACATAAGTACTTACACATTATAAGTAAATACTTTGACGACATTATTGTTTATGGTTCCACTCTAGAAGAATGGTACAACAATCTATGCTCTTGTCTTGAACAACTTAAGACGAACAATCTTCACTTGAACCACAACAAATTTGTATTCTTTCGTAAAAGCATTACATATCTAGGGTTTGTTGTTGAACACAACAAAATTTCAAAGTCTCCACCTAAAGTTTCATCAATACTTAATGCTGAACCCCCGAAATCAGTTGATGATGTACGAACGTTTTTGGGTCTCGTAACGTATTATTCAAAGTTTATACCTCCAGCTTCTACTCTGACTTACCCTCTTCGTCAATTACTTATCAAAAACAAAAAGTTTCACTGGAACAAAGACTGTGCAGATGCCTTCAACAAAATAAAATGCGAAATTGCTTCTGACCGAGTGTTGGTTCCTTATGATCCTACTCCACCAATCTCCCTAGCATGCGACGCTAGCCCTTACGGCATTGCTGTTGTCCTATCTCACAACATTAATGGAACTGAACGCCCCATTGCTTTTGCATCACGTTCACTCACAAAAGCTGAGAGTCAATACAGTCAACTAGACAGGGAAGCACTTGCAATAGTTTTTACAGTAAACAGATTTTTTCCATATCTATTTGGACGCAAGTTTGATCTTATAACGGATCAACCACTTACACGAATATTCCATCCGAAGAATGTACCACCTATGTCTGCGGGTCGATTATTATGCTACGCTGTTCTCTCAGAGGTTTTGAATACAATATTAGACATAGAAAAGCCTCTGAACACACAAATGTTGACTACCTCTCAAGGTCGACAGTAGCAGAAAAGTACCAGGATACAGCAATTAATAAAGAAATAGAAGAAATTGAACAAATCTCTATTTTGCAATTATCTTCAATTGACATATATAGCAAATCAATTGCTCACGAATATGCAAATGATGATACAATGAAACCTATTCTTAAACAACTTAAGGATGGTACAAATGATCCAATGTATTCACTTAATGAAGGAGTCGTCTTCAGAGGAGAGCGAGTTTATATTCCAGTATCGCTGAGGCTACACATTCTACAACAACTACATTCTACTCATGTTGGAATCGTGAGGATGAAGCGACTTGCACGCAGATACTTCTATTGGCCTGGAATTGACAAAGATATTGAACACCATGTCCGTTCTTGTATTCCATGCGGTTTAAATCAGAATCAACCAACTAAGATATCTCATTCCTGGGAAACACCAACCAAAAATTTTGAAAGAGTTCATATGGACTATGCAAGACCGTCCAATACCCATGGTCGTTGTGGTTGTTGATGAGAAGTCTAAATGGCCCGAAGTGAAAATTACTCGAGCTTCTCCTACTACAGCAATCACAATTAATTTCCTTCAAGACATATTTTTCAGCCATGGATATCCAACAGTCCTAGTTTCTGACAACACATCCATATTTACAATCATTGAATTTCAACAATTTTGTTATGAAACTGGCATAATAAAGAAATTTTCCGCTCCTGGACATCCAGCCACAAATGGATTGGCGGAACGCTATGTACAAACTATCAAGCCAGCTTTAAAAAGGAGTGTAGAGGAACAGTCATCATCATCTCTATTACAAAAAGTAAGAGACATTTTATTTCGTTACCGTGCTGCACCTCTTTAATGTGGGAAGTCTCCTGCAGAGTTGTATCTCAACCGCAAGATCCGCACAAAACTAGATGCACTTCGCCCACCAACCAATGTAAAGACACGTAAAGATTATTCTCAAGTACGGCGCTCGTTCGTAAGAGGGGAGAGAGTACTTGTGTGGATGGGATAACAATAGAAATTTGGGAAAATATTGTCTCGACTTGGAAATTTGCACTACCAAGTTCAACTCGACTCAGGATACATTTCCAAGAAACATATTAATCAGCTGAAACTAACAGAAGTCCCTGAGGCCAGTACAACTTTAAACAAATCCAACAATGAGGCTATCATAATAAAACAAGAATCAAAACAACCAAAGAACGTTACGTTAGCCAAAGAACGTCTTCAAGGATAAAATTGAAAACTCAGACTTTATAATCTTACCTCATCCTCCTCCGGACCACCCACCTGTTATCCACAGTCCTAATCAACCTGTCATCCAAACTCAACCACCTCGAAAGATATCAAGACAAAGAAAACCTCCTCAACGATATAGTCCTTGATATTTTTCTTAGTGAGGAAGAATCTGTCATATCTTTTATTCTGTGGAACTGTTTACAATGTAAATCATCTATTTAAAATATTATTATTGTTTGTATACATTCATTCCCTTATAGAAATTTGTACAATCATAATGGTTATACCTTTAAATTAATATTTATTCTTTATGACTCAAATAATGCACTAATATCAAGGATATTTTAAGGCCCTTTAAAAGTTGAGGATTTGTTAAAGTAATAATAACATTGAATTAAACGGTTTTTTATAAAATTATTAAAGGCAGACTAATTGTATTTTAGAACAAATTAAAGTAAAATATATATAGGCATTGCAGGACTAGCATGGTTAGTAAACTATACTAAGCTTGGTAAGCTATCGACACCATTCATTCTATATATGTACTTTACTTAATAAAGAGATTTTGAATTTGAATATGAATAGTATAAATTAACTAACACAAACTGCTACCTCAGCCTGCATAGCTACATTTTGTTGAACAACAAAACAAAAACTTTAGCATTATTACTCAATTTGGTTGAGTGGCCTGGTTCAGAATTCAGATTTATGAGTTTTACGCTAAGGTTTATTATTATACAGGTTTTTGCGCAAGTTTTAAATATTAAATTACAAAAAAGGTACTCTATGTGATTAAGGACTTTATACAGAACAACGTTTTTATTACAAAGATATATATGAGTTTTGTTTTAGTTTTTGCATTTATTAATACCACGATGTGAATAATAGTATTATAAGTTGAGATTACATTGGCGGATTTATAAACCCTGGCAGAGCACTATGCAAGACTGTCAAATTCCAATTTCTCACACATGACCGGAAGGCAATGAACCAGCAAAGAATGAAATATACCCCCGCCACAGCAAACCTGCGTACTCAGCGAATTTCAAATGCTTTAACATGTCTTAATACCGCAAACCAAGTTTCTTTAGTATACATTCATAAATAAGCAATATATAACATTTCAATTATTCTCCATAACAATAACATGGGGCTGAGTAAGTAGGTTTACTGCAACAAAGAACCCAAGATATGGGTTTTTATGCAAATATAAATATCACTCAACTAGGTCAAGCCACATACCAAGTTTCATCAATATAAATTTATAAATAAGCAATATGTGCCATTAATTATTCTCCATAAGAATAACATGGTACTTCCTGAGTATGCAGGTTTGCTGTAACAAGGATCGAAAAAAATGTATTTTATGCAAATATTAATAGAACTCAATTAGGGGAAGGCACATACCAAGTTTTATTAATTTATGCTCATAATTACGGGAGACATAATATTTTACTTTCTCTTCATACGAATAACCATGGGGGCTGAGTACGCAGGTTTTCTTTTACGGGGACCATTGGTACGGATTTATTTTTCGTGCAAATAATAATAGACATAACCAGATGATGTCATATACCAAGTTTTGCCAGTATACGTTCATAAATAATCAAGATATAAAATTGATCATTTTCTCCATAAGAATAACATTGGACAAAATACTGTTTTTAGCACTTTCAATATCTCTGGAACCAATTGACGTAGAGCAATGATCAAAACACTAATTTGAGTGTTTATTTAAGCTAAATCTAATGGTAAAAACTAAAATTTCACTATTTACTAAAAGTTATATGTAAAACATAAACAAAACTTTTTAGGGTACAAAACCTCCCAACCCCCCCTCCCCAAATAACCCTTCGAATTGGTCGATATGTCTGGTTTTTGATCTAAAGTCATAAATGTTGATTTACACGTTTGTACCAAATTTCATCAAGATCGGACATTTTTTACGAGAGTTATCATGCTCACGGACATGCACACACACAAACACACACACCCGCATATATATATATGTATATATATATATATATATGTATATATATATATATACATATAGATAGATATATAGATATATATACAGTTTTGAACGAATGTTGTTTTTGGAATCTAGGGGACCTCAAAACGAAAATTTATCATGGTCCCGGGCCTAGGTCTTACCATGCCGTCTACGGTAATAGCTTCTTCCCTAAAGGGGAAATTCGCTAAAATGTAGGAAGCGATGAGTAACCAATTAATATTTGAGAGGACCAACTCCCGTGTATCCTACTATAGCTGACGATCAGCCCCAAACAGGTGGTTTGCTCTGCAATTACAGGCTGAGTGACAAGGTCTATGTCAAGGATCTATGTTCACCCTGGGGACCACAACTTTGGGCAAGACGTTACGACCCCCTGCTGTGGGACCAAGGTGAAAGAGAAGAATGACGAATCGGATAACCAAAGGAATACCTCATGCTACGATATCTTCATTTGCTGTGCCCATTGATGACTTCACAACTAGCATAGACCAGTCTTAAATTCGTCCTGGAACCACTATTGGTTTATAACACAATTAAATTTATAATTCCTGAAGAATAGTTTGAGCAGTTTTAAAAATTGTTTTTTATTCAGTTAAAACAACTATTCGTATTAGTTACCCATATTCTTATTTCAGCTGGGCTTAAAGCATTTCCTATAAGGCTTAAACTCCAAATTGAGACGAAACTTATTAAAACGCCGGTAATGGAAGATAAAATAGTGGTCACTCAATAAAGAAAACAAATAAATCTAAGTTTGCCTTTGTTTCTGGCATAATAACAAACTCAATTATACTGTAAACATACAGAGAATATACTGATATTATCTTTATGAAAACGTCCCCTCTTCCTTCAATTCAACTTAATTACTCTTGGAAGAATCCCCCCTAGTAATCTCCTCAAGTTTTCTATACGATATTTAAAAATATAAATAAGCCCTTTGTAAGCTATTATAGTAAATAGCTAATTCGTTAAGGCTAGGACTAAACAATGTGTCGGGCACATGCTCATTGCTTGATTATACCGATTAGTTGTGGTGATTAAATGCCAATAACAGAACTCGGATAACGGAAACCGGCTTTCTTGTTTCCCGCTATGTATAAATTTGTTTTGATGTAATATAAATTCTTCTTTAAAGATATTGAATTTGTAATCTGTAAAAATTGACCAAAAAAGATGCGGTGTGGTTAGGTTCTTTTCCGGCTGGTTAAGTTTTCACATAATGTTACACTCTAAAGATTAAAAATTACCGTCAAGTTTGCCAATTGTACTCCCTGTAATCACTGAACGTTACCCGTAGACCAGGCTCGTACGGGTTGGAGGGTCAACATTAGCTGGAGTACAGCGATCTGAAGCCATTCACTGACAACACTTCTTTCCACGGTACGGAGACGGAGGAGAATCTACAAATTATCATCGGAGATTTTACCTAACAGGAAAATTATTTAATAGTGGTTGCCACAAGGCTGGCTAGGCTGTGGGGTCTTACGAGCCGCAACGCACAAGCACAAAGCACAAGCACAAGCACAACGCAACGCTCTTTACAAGCCTCCACAAACAGGCGAGTCTCTGAACAACTGAGGACCAGGGTGAAAGGGAAGGTTGTCGTAAAGGATAGCCAAAAGACTAACCACATGCTATGAAATCTTCATTTGCTTTACCCAATGTTGACTTCAAAACTGTATTTTTTGTTATGTTTCGCACTTGACTGAAGTTAAAAAATATGTTGTAAATGATAAGAAAAGAATTTATGACACTTATATCTCCATGAGGAGTTAATTTTATTGCAATCAAAATGTTGTTAAATACTCTTTGAAATTCATTATTTGAATTACTGAATGATTTAATGCATACTTCCGCTGACTAATCGTAATGATGAAACGTCTGAATGATTGTGATTGTCACTATTTACTGCACTGCACTTAAGGCACTTTAAAACTAATATTCTTAATACTAAATAAAAAGTTTTATCTTGAGGCTCACATAATCCCAGGAATATGCGAAGGGTTTGATGATATAATTTTTGCCTAAAAATATAAGTATTCTTACTTACAAAAGAAATCGAAAGTTACAAATGTATTTTTACAATAAATGGAGTCGAACATCAATGTTTGGAGGAATATCTTGGGGGTTTCTGTGTTGTTGACAGCCTATATGTATGCAGATGAGTAATCTTGGATCTTTGTCTTGAGCTTTCAGGTTGTGATGGAAACTGAATACGGCTTTCACTAAAACTGGAATGGTTGTAAAACTGTGCGTGTGTCATGATTTGAATTATATTTGTTAAAATGTAGAATTGAATATATAAAATTCGATGCAAACTTTTTAAGTCGTGATTGAGAAGAAAGTTATGTATAATACGAGTAATAACTATAAGATATTTCAACTTAACTTGTATTTTTGCTATTGAGGCTGGAGAAGTACTTATACCAGTTTGAAAAATACCAAATTGTAGTGTTACGATCCAAAATGTATTGTTCTAAAAATACAAATACCACATTAAACTGGCACTCATTAACCATTTAACGATAATTTTATAAACAATTTCGTGTTAACATGATAATTATGTTAACATGCAATTTATATGAAGCTATTTTGGAGTGATGGACTAGAAAACAGATGAGGTTTTGTAAACTGGTAAGATACAGATGTTTCCCTATGGGTTTTGTTTTACCAGGTGTAAATATACCCCCGTCACAGCAAACCTGCGTACTTAGCGAATTTCCAATGCAAAATACATGTCTTAATACCACATAAAGCAACATTCCAAGTTTCATAAAAATATATTCACATATAAGCGATATATATACAATTTTAATTATTATCCATAAGAATAAAATTGGTGATGAGTACGTAGGTTTGCTGAAAAAAGGAACACAAACACTTGTTTTTTATTTGAAATATGAATAGAATTTATCTAGGCGAAGCCACATACAAAGTTTCATCAATATTCAATCATAAATAAAGCGCTGTATAACATTTTAATTATTCTCCATAAGAATAAAATGGGGGCTGAGTAAGCAGGTTTGCTGCAACAAGGAACAAAAAAATGGGTTTTTATGCAAATATCAATGTAACTCAACAAGATGAAGTCACGTACCAAGTTTTATTAATTTATGATCATAATTAAGGGAGTCGTTACATTTGACTTATTCTCCATAAGAATAACATGGGGGGCTGAGTACGCAGGTTTTCTGCTACGGGGATAATCAACAAAAATAAATGTTGTGTGCAAATATCAATATACAAGTACTACATGAAGCCACATACCAAGTTTCATCAATATACTTTCATAAATAATCGAGATATTAAATTTTATTTATTCTCCATTGGACAACGTCCTGTGTTTAGCACTTTGAATATCTCTGCAACAGTTGGACGTAGAATCACAATTTAAACACCAAAAGTATTTTTTTGTGGAGCTGAACAGATTGTGAAGTTTACTTTAAAATGAACTGATAAAAAGCCAAAAACCTTTTTCCAATAAGATTAACATGGGAGATTTTATGAGTAGGTTTTTTGGTTTTCTCCGCAACCGTTTAAGCTAGGTTAAAAATTCAAAAGACCATATTATTTGTTTTTTAAGCTCTATAACCTGGTCAAAACCAAAATTAAATTTTTTAAAAATTTTAGGGTGAAAAATGCAAAAACCTGATTTTTGGAAAATTTAAAACCCCCATAAACCCCCCTTCCCATGGTCAGATTTTTCTGTTTTTCGAACTTAAAGTCATGAATCTCACCTTACACATTTGAGCCAAATTTAATCGAAATCGGACGATTTTTACTTAAGTTATCGTGCTAACGGACACACACACACACACATACACATATATATATATATATATATATATATATATATATATATATATATATATATATACATATATATCAATTTGAAAAAATAGTTTTTTTGGCATCTGGGGATCTCAAAACAAAAAGTTATCATGGTCTCGGGCTTAAGTCTTACCATGAGACCTACGGTAATAGCTTCTTCCCTATAGGGGAAATTCGCTGATATCTATATTTCCATAAATATTCGTTATTATAAAAATAACAACTGTGTATAAAACGAATAAATTTTCAACGAATTTAATAAGATAATATTGTTACAAGTTTCTCACTTTATTGCAGCATCAATTCTTATTTTCATTTTATGGTTGCCTTAACCTGCAAGACAACTTGACTCGCACTTCGGGGAAAATATAAAATACAATTGGGGCAATTTCTTCATTTTAAACGGACTCTAAAAGTTTTGGAATTAGCTCGTTTAAATAAAAATAAAAATAAGGGTAATGCTAGATACTTAAGTTTGGTGAAAAAGCTCAACACAAATAAAGGAGTTATAAATACTCACACCAATTAGTGTTTAAGATATATTGAAAGCATATGAAAGACCCGCATATAGTTATAAATAGAATTGCAGAGACAATTCCCTTTTCCTTTCAGAAAAGATGCCGCTTCAGGGCAAATTCTGGAACGCCGTCTTTGTAATTCTGTTTATCGAGCTGCCGTCAGGAGCACTTAGTCTGCGCACTTTACATGCGGGTCTTCTGTGAATCTACCTCACGACCTATTATTTTATTTTGTTAACTAAAATGTCAATATCGTAGTTTAAAACAGCTCTTACTTACATCTTAACTATAATTCTATGACAAAAATTCTTGAGCTGTGACAGTTGTGAGTTGCCAGATTTTATGTCTTTTGAGCTGTATTAAATAAATTGATTTCGGAGGGCAAACGTGAAGTTCGTGCTGATATATTTCAACTGAAATGGAAAGAGATGTACTAAAAGTATATTTTAACATTTTTAGATTAAACTTACATTACTGTACATCAAAGATGCAATACTATATATAAATAATTTAAATTACTTTCCCCATTTAGTTCTGTAGAGCACACAAAGGCTGTAATACGAAACGTTTCCTAGTTTTTATGTAAAGCGTTTTCCTGGATTTTATGTTTGAGAGAAAAACGCAAAAGAAGAAGTGAAGTGAAAAATAAAGTTAACTAAAACCGATAACGATTTTGCCCTTTTACCGATTCATCGAAGTGTATAAAAATACCTTTAAAAACATAACGGTTTATGGCAACTAAGAATAATGAATATTTGTTGACTTCGAATGTTTATTTGATTCTGTTGGAGACTACATTAACTTAGTTATTTGGGTAAGAATATATATATATATATATATATATATATTTAAATATATTTAATATATATATATATATATATATATATATATATATTTAAATATATTTATACTTACAAATCAATAAATTATGTTAGTTAACTTGTACTTTATTTCAACTGATAATATCATAAAAAGTTCATATTATTTAGCTTTTATAGAATTGTTCGATTAAAGTACACTGAAATGGTAAAATTACCTATTTTGTAAGTGTAATTTGCCTATCCAATACCACTGCAAGGGTTGACAAGGTAAATAATAAATGTTAATATACATACATTCAACAATACAATTTACAGTCCACGAGAATTTATATTTTATCTGTGGTGTAAAAATAAAGGGCATAATAAAAATCTAAAAATGAAATATAATACTGTAGTAAAAAGGTATACATATTCAGATATACATTGTAAACATAGAATACACTTATGTACAATACACGATCACTATTAAGTATGACCGTATTGAGGTATTATTTTAAGTGCATCAATGGGAAAGTAAACGAGGTTAAAAAGCTGAAGTATGTCATTTAAATTATGTAATTTAACGTCTCAATGGTAAAGAAATTAATAGTGTGACGATATACACTTTCTTCCTGATAGCGTTGAAAAATATACTAGCCCCAAGGTTCGCCAGATTGAACTAATACTTTACAAAAACAGCAATACACAAATTGTTGTTAATAAAACCTAAAGGGAAATCTATGTATTTATTTATTTATATATTTAACAGCAAGACATACAGTTATAGTGGTATAGTGGTATTGTGCCCAACAGTTATTCAGAGACCGATGAATTCAAATGATTAATCAATTAAATGTATTGGATTTAGGTTTTACTAAAGGCCTGTTTACCGTCAAAACTATTCGTCGGCAAACTCTATTTCAACAGCCCATTGCTAATGGGGAGATAAGCTAGAGTTTCTGTGTTAAGTTTAGATTGACTTCATAGTTAAATAAACATTCAAATAAAACAGTATCTAGATGAATACGCTTTTATTTTCTTAATTCTATTAATTCCAGTTTATTATTATTAGTTATTTTATACTTTTATGTGTCCCTTACAATAATATTTAAAAGCCAAAAATTTGGTCAGCAATTCCGCACCAAAAACGTTTTCTTCGAATCAAATTTCACGTTTATGTCACTTCATGTTAAAGATTAATTCTATCAGATGCTTGAATATACTGGTTTTTAAAGTTATTATTAAAAACAGATGGTGTTTTGATTACAAGTAATTTGGTTGTCCTAAGTTATAGATTTCTGTAATGTTTAATTAAATTAATTATTATTTGCCATAAAAGGCTAAGGTTTCTTGAACAATGTATCTTCCAAAGTGGTGTGTTTAGTACATCGGGATCTAGGTTCTACACTCCAGGATGACCTACATTATAATAAATCTAAAATTTACCGATGATTTTTGAGCGTTCTTTATAATTTTAATTTAATTTTCATTCACAAACTATATCCACAAAAATAAGTTTTTATTTGGTCAAAACGTTGTACTTATGAAACATTAAAATAATATTAATGTTATATTTGTTTTCAGCAATTTTTTCCAGCATGAAATTTTATCTAACAGTAATACCAATTTATTTTAGACGCATAAAGTATGAAGTGTATTATTTTAGAGGTAATTATTAGGAGGGTCGAATAAAAATACCTGAGTACAAATTCAATTAAAAGTGCTTTCGTTGTTAAAATAATAGGTAGTTGATTTCCTACAACCAACTTATACTTATATCATATTTAATCAATAGATTAAAAGATTTAAACATTTAAATTTACAAGCTAATTGTGAAAAGAACACAAAGAGAAGCAATTAAAATATGTTGAATCCTGAGTCAGCTGTTTGACCCCGTTGAAACTTCAAAGAGTTATTTATATTGATAATTATGTCCAGACTACTAATAGAACTGAATTTTAGTTATTCAGGAAGCTTATTGTACTAAGACGTGTAGAGGGTTACTGAGCATGCACAAACCAGGTGTAAACCACCACTAAAGGACCTGAACACGAAATTTGCAAGACAAGTCTTCATAATACATTTCAGGAAATAACCTATTAAAAACCTTTCAGGGTTAATTTTTATAATTAGTTTCTATCATTTTAATTTAATTCAGATCATAGCTCCTGGTAAATTAGTTTTAGCAGCTAGATTTTGTATAAATGTGTTAGTTTATGTTGTTTGTTTGCCTACTGTCTCTGTATGGTATATGTTGAGTTTTATTACAGTTCACAATTTACATTAAGCTAAGTTTTGCTCCATAATGTTATAATAACTCGTTTTTTGTTTTTTAATTAATTGTTGGGAAAATTAATGTAATCTTTTATTTAAAATGCTGCACAGGCTCGTCATTTATTTATGTTGTTATTAAGGTAGACTCTTACTTTCTGTATTTTTATGGTTAGCTAAAACATCGCAACTGGCTAACGATAGTTTTAATTTCTTTCATTTCAGAGTGGGGGGACTGAATTCAAAGGCACGTCGGCCGCTTGGGCTTTTTGCACTCCCCGAAGAATGTTGGTTTCAGAACCCATCGAGTTGCAGGAGCCTGATGAACTGCTGCAACCTGCATACAAACTCCTCCCGAGGCAGATGACTACCCCTCACCATGGTTTCGTGAGTGGCAGCCTTTACCTCATCCAGAGCGTTGCAGTCAAAAAGCAGATGGTTGGCAGTCTCTTCAGACTGCCCGCACTTCCTAAACGCTGGGTCTCCATTGAAGATACCCATTCGTGAATAGTGTTTCCTCAGGCGTCCAAGTCTTTTCAAGTGCTTGAACTCCCGCAAGGCTCCTTATCGCAAGTCCTGATTTCATTTTCGTCCACCACATGAGTGAGCCGAAGGTCATGGCAGGTCTTATCACCGAGACATACAGCCAATGCATGAGCCTAGGCTGCAGCCCCCAATTTGCCCCGACCATACGCCTACATGCAAAAAGAGACCACTTACCCCGGTCAATAACCTTCTGTAAATGTGGACCCCACTGAATTGTCCGATCCAGAATGACACCCAGATAGTTCACCTGATTCTGCAGTTCCACACATGATCCCTGCAGTCTTAAAGGTCCGATCCCAGACAGATTCCTTTTACTAGTGAAAGGAACTGCAACAACCTTTGAGGGATTGATTGAGAGTCCAACCTCAGTGCTCCACCGATCCACCGACCTTAAGGCTCTGTTTTATGGATTCATATTCACTTTTAATACGAAAAATAAACTTGTTATACATTAAAAAAATAATATAAAATTTTGTTAAGTTACAAAAATGCGCATAATTATTCTTGTTAATGACATCAGTGATCGTGTCATTAAACTTTTCAACCACAAGAAGCACCATGTCATCAGCATACCCCTGAGCAAAAATTCCACTCTCATTGAGTCTTCTGATGAGATCATCATTATTGACACGAT
The DNA here is from genome assembly GCA_963675035.1 of Allygus modestus. Taxonomy (NCBI): domain Eukaryota; kingdom Metazoa; phylum Arthropoda; class Insecta; order Hemiptera; family Cicadellidae; genus Allygus; species Allygus modestus. The sequence goes on from OY776116.1 coordinate 44,199,729, forward strand.
TACACAACAGGGGAGACAGAACCCTCCCCCCGAGGACATCCACGCATAGTTTTTACCTCAATCAACTCATCATGAAGTGAAAGTATGACCTTCCTATTCCTTCCTGTTTCTCTGAAGAGTTTCAGTCCACCTGCAAATCTCCTCATGAAACCTATGGGCTTTGGCAGCATTGACCACTGCATCAGTGTCTGTGTTGTCAAAGGCCCCCTGATTGTCGAGGAAGGCACCCAAGACCACCTCCTTACAGCTCAGCGCCTTTTCAATCCAGCTCACCAGGTGATGCAGAGCAGAGTCACATGAGCTACCTGGGATGTATGCGTGCTGGTTCCTATGGAGGGGATCGTCCTTGAGAGCAGCTGAGAGCAGTGAAATAAAAAAAAACACTTAAAATAATCAACATAATAATACAAAAATGTTGCATTGTTTCCCTTGATCGGGGACGTTATTATTTTATGGTATTACAAATAAGTCAATTGTAATATATTATTTTATGGATTCAAAATATTCACTTTTAATGCGAAAGAAACTTGTAATACATTAAAAAATTAATATAAACTTTTGCTAAGTTACAAAAATGCGCATAATTATTCATGTTAATCTACTTCATTTAAAATTCGAGTTTTTAACAAACGTGCCTTTAAAGTTAATGGTAGAACTAAAACTGGTTTTATTTTATTTTGATATTAAACAATAAAAAAAATATTTACTGTAAAAATATGTATTAAAATAAAAAATTTAAATCCCAAAAACACGTGTGATAAAAACTGTTGGATAAAACGTCTGTTACATCAATAAATAATTAAAATAGTTGTCTAACAGTTTTTGATATTGTATTAATTTTTACAAAACAATATTATTTTGTCATTCTGTTTGATTAATTAGTGTTGATATTTATAAAATGTATTATGTTATTAACCTTTTGTTGTTAATTATTGCATTTGTATTATTTTTTTGGTTCATTTACTTGAGAGCCCAAGTGACCTATGGAGTTTCGTAAATTATAAATATTTTTTTGTTTATTCAAAATTTAAAAATGATTACGATAAAGTATTTAACTTACGTAAAAGACAAGCATGCAAAACAAAACTTATTGTACTAAAAATATGAAATGCAGTGTGATACTCAGGAAATTGAAGTAGTTTTCATGAGTAAAATATGGATACTGTATTCTGAAAGTAAAAAGATGAAAATGTCAAACTATGCTGAATTATAATATTTGTATACCAAGAGTATATGTTATCTTTTGTAGCCCAATAACTACAATATATGTAATAGATGAGAGCAATCATTCTGAACAAGGTGATTGCAAAAACAAATACCCCGTAGCAGCAATCCTGCGTACTCAGCGAATTTCCAATGCATATATATGTATCTTAACACCACATATAGCAAGTTTATACCACTTAAGCCACATACCCAGTTTCATCAATATACATTCATAAATAAAAACTATTTATGACATTTTAATTATTCTCCATAAGAATAACATGGCGGCTGAGTATTCAGGTTTGCTGACACAAGGGACGCAAAAAATAGGTTTTAATACAAATATCAATATAACTCAACTAGTTAATGCCAAGTATTATTAATTTATGTTCATAATTAAGGGAGATAACATATTAATTATTCTACGTAGGTTTGCTGCTACGGGAACTATCGGCAAAAATTGTTTTTCGTGCAAATATCAATAGGCCACAACGATATGAAGCAATATACCAAGTTTCTTCAGGATAAGTTAATAAACAAGCAAGATATAAAGTTTGTATTATTCTCCATAAGAATAAGATTGGAAAACGTACTGTGTTTAGCACTTTCAATATCTCTGTAACCAATTGACGAAGAGCAATGATCAAAACATCTAATTGTTTGTATTTTAAGCTGAATTCAACGTGAAAAATAAAATTGTATTTACTAAAAATCTTATATTAAAAAACTAAAAAAAACATTTTTGGGGTACAAAACGCCCCCAAAATACCCCTTCGAATGGAGCGATCTGTCTGGTTCTTGAACTTAGTCATAAATATTGCTATACATGTTTGTACTAAATTTCATCAAACTCGGACCATTTTTTAGAGAGTTATTGCACCCACAGACATACACACACACACACACACACACACACACACACACACACATATATATATATATATACACATACACAAAGTTTTGAACGGATGGTGTTTTTGCATCTAGGGACCTCAAAACGAAGAGTTATCATGGTCCCGGGCTTACCTAGGTTACCTAGGCTTACCTAGGTTACTGAAGTTACCTAGGTCTTACCATGCCAACTACGGTAATAGCTTCTTCCTTATAGGGGAAATTCGCTAAAACGACTTGTACGATTTTTTTTTTATTATAAAATTAATTACGACATTATATTGGCTTCTCAAAATTGTATTGGTTTGCTTTTATGTGGTGGAAGGTAACAAAAACATTTTCAAGTGATAAGGCTAATAAGTTTTTTCTCAAATTAATCCTGTTGAAATATAATACGTGTTAAGACTGGGAAGTGCTGATATATTATGGTCCCAGCACAACACATGCCGGGGGTAAAGTTGAACTGTTCGTGAAAGGCACTAATGAAAGGTTGACTTGCCCTTTGTTACACAAAACCTTACTGCTTTTGTCCTCGCATCCGGTTGTTTTAACACGAAGTAATTCTCTACCAATTCGGAATATTTTTATACTTGTATAATGTTAGTTTTAAGCATACTTTTTTAACAGAGTACCATTTTTGGTTTTATCATAATATGTTTCATTAGACGACTAGTTTTAAACCTTCTGGTCATAGTCATGCCTTACATTATTTTTGGAACCTCAAATAAATGTTAAAAAGTGTGCTTAAACTAACATATTAGAAGAACTAATCACTCTGTTCTTTTAAATTTGTATAATGATAATAGCTGGGTAAAAAAAGGTCTTAAGAGAAGCACGAATTCAGTAAACAAAATATTTTTAACGAAAAGATAAGAGAAAACATTATGATGGATTAGAGCATTGTTTACATGGAAATTAAATATTTGAATTTGTTAAATATGTTAAAATTGTAAAACATTCTTTCTGGTTTCTATGTTTTAATGAAAGCTAAAATAAGAACGTTTTCTCTGCAAGACTCCGTAGTTGGCCTGGTCAGTCGATCTCAATGTGAAAGGGGACAAACAGAACTCATAAACTGATCCATATAAAATTTATTCCTATTTTCTGTTTTTTTACAACTAATAACAATATGTTACAATATGTTTGTGTGATACTACCTGGTATATTGATCAGAATAAGTTATTAATTTGTGTTTCATAAACCGAATCAGACCAAAGTGAATACACCGATGTGTTGATCTGATTGCAAATTTCATTATTTATTAGTAAATTTGAGATGGTTAGTTATGAAAGACGAATTGAAAAAATTGAATACTTAACAAGAATAATTTATGTGGTTTATTAATACAACACGTTAAATTGTAATTTAGTGTTGCAATGATCAAAGTTTTTGATAAAGACTCTATTATTTAAACATAATTTGCATATAACAAATATCGGATGTTTATTTACTCAAGTGTTTAGAATTTTGTCTTAAAAAATAAAATAAATATTTTCTTTGTTCGATTCAAACAATGCCTGATCACGTTTCTTTCAACTATTGGACATAATTTTAACCCGACTTATTTCTATTCCAGAAACAAGTGGCTCTTCTGACATTCTAGCAGAACCTTTCTTACAAACGTCATTTTAAGTAAACATTCATAACCAGTAAATATTTTTAAGTAAAATTATCGATGACCATTGAGCTATTATCCATAATACTGTTATAAAAAAGTTCACTAGTTCCCATATTAATGGTTATCCTTTGATTGGTTTGTCACTTTGATCGTAAGTTGATACACTTTAGTATATATATTAGTTTATGTTATGTGCTAATACACATCAAACTAGAATGCTTTATAACAAAACGTATTGATTAACACGTTCATCGATTGTGCTGCGATTGACTCCGCATCAATCATTCTGGATGATAAACCAAATCTAAACAGTACCATGTTAATCAGCAGCTAGCAAATTCCACATCTACCCTTGGATATATTTCGTGAAATTACAAATATTAAACCTTTTCCTTATATACTCGTAACAAACGTAATACTGCAATGTCTGTGTTATAATCCTCCTGAATAAAACAATAACCATTAGTAGTTAAGCACTTATTAGTAGTTAAATAGACCGTGTCTTCCCCGAAGTTATGTTAAGAGAACATTTCGCTCATTTGACCCATCAAATATTTGAGAGTAAAACTCGGGTAACTCGATTCAAGCGCAGATAAGCAGGTCAGTGCCTACCTTTATAATCACGTTGAACAAATGTGATTTTAGAATTGTTGAATAAACGTTTATATAAACTGCTGTTTTTTCCCTTCATAGTACGTGATTTTACGTCCATAAACTTCAATTTTATTGAAGTTATCTGTCTAATAATTAATTGAGGCTAACGCACGTTAAAGTTTTAAAATTTGTCAGGTTTTTTGTGGCACCGTCAGACCTGTCTATACAGTCAAACATCTCTGTTTTCTGTCACAGTTCCACAATAAAATTGCAACAATTCTAAATTTCAACTATGAAAAACCTCGTTTCCCATATTTGTTGCGATTATAATAATTATTGTTACTTGCTATATGTTTAACGGTTCAATAATATTAATTTATTGATAAATAAGTTTCTGACTAGAAATTAAGAGCAAACTTTGAGTTTTTGTTTTTAAGTTTTTAAACATATTCCAATTTAGTTGAGTATCTTTGCTTCCCGCTTCACACATTGCACGGATTCTTAACTATGGTTACAGTAGAATTTAACGTAACAAACCGTTGCAAACATTTAAATTTTATAAACTGAATAATAACTCTACCTTTGATAAAACATAATAATTCGTTAAGGCTTGTACTTAACTCCTCATGCACCCGGAATTGTTATACATTTTAAATTGCATGCAATTTAGTTACTCAACATTCAACACTATCTAAACGCCTTAGTACATAACGATGTTGCCATTTGTACATTGCAAGAAGGCTATTTCCCTCGTAACTGCTCTAGAGCATATAACGCTTGAACTTTTAACAACCTTAAGACCACATTACACTATCTTGTACAGAGAACCCAGTAAATATAATCTTATTGTCTTGCAATAAAGATATATTTTATACAATAGGTACTTAAAATAAAAAAAATAAAGTACTCATTTGCATACATGTTCTAATAAAAGTCCTCGAGTAATGAGGGGTTGCATATATAATGTATAAATGTTTAAATTCAGGAAGCGTTATAAGTTGAGACCCATCTGAGAGAGGTAAGGGGATTATGTTATCGGAAAAGCGTGTTATGTCTGGACTGAGAAGTAAGCGTATTAGATATTTGAAGGAGGATTATGTTTGGAGCGCCCTATATCATCAGGTGAATTTTAGGCCAGACAAAGTTGATTTGTGCTCTTCATTCACATTTGACAGTATAACTATTTTACTTTAGTTTACAACATTTTCAAGTAAAACTTCATGAAATAATAATATATTTATATTAGATTATTAACTGTTATTAACACCTATGCAAACTAAGATTCGTAACGTAATTTTTCAGAACGCAAAGAGTACACCCATCCATAAAGTTCTCTGGTCTTAAGATGTCATAGTTTATGACAAGTTTAAAAGCTATATCTAAGTATGGGTATTTGAAAGATATAATTCACAGGTGGACATTTTGTACTATATTATTTATTATTATTAATACATATTTTATTTCATTAACAGTATTTTAGACTACATTTACTTACTGAAAATGTGACTGTGTATGTACTGGGTATCAATGAAATAAAAATACAACTTTATTTTATGTGTTCTGACTTGATGAATAATCATTTCACTATACAATTGTGTTCATGATTGTGTGCATTGTACATTATCTTTTTAATTTATTATGGTGAAATTACTTCCATCAGTAACAGTAAATACCTGTTGTGTTTAACAACTTGCGGTTATATTTTATTAAATAAGTACAACTCGCTAAAATATGTCTGGTAAATAATATGGAAAACAGAGTGAAACATGATGAACAAAAATTTAAGAAATCAATATCAATTTGCAGATTAGTTTCCATACAATCCCAGCAAGACATACCTGTTTCTCTGGGGTGGAAAATATCTTAAAGGAGTTATACTGACACGATGCAAAGTTAACTTAAACTTTGAGAAACTTTCCTTTTACTTCGAAAGCGCAATAAAGTTAATTTAATATTTTTTTCAGTACGAATAAATGTTATACTAGTCGTTTTGCTGTAAATGATATTACGACCGAATCCAGTACAAAAGCAGTTTTGAGAAACAAAGGACAAGTCGACCTTTAATTAAGACCCTTCATAAGCAGAGCTAAACTTACCTCTAGAGTTTGGGAATGTTATATCTGTATTATATTATTGTCTGTGAATGCTTTCCTCAAAGAAAAGTAACCATAATTCCGAAAACTTATTTTTTTGTGAAAAGTAGAAGCTGTAAACCTGAATTATCATCTTAGGTAGATAAAAATTTGTTTAATATCAATAAAAATAAAGCTAGCAACCTAGATGTATAAATGTAAGAGTACAACAACCAAGGGAGATCAACATGCACAATTAAAAAACAGTAAATACACTTTTTGCTTTACTTTAAATTACCTTTTTGAAATGTCATTTGGCAACATAAACCTAATAACTGAAACTTAATTCGACTTTCATTGAAGGTTGAAAATATGAATACATGATATCTACATTACAATTTAAAAGTCAGCATTATCGGAGTGTTAAATTAAAAAATATCTTAAAACAAAAACGAAATAATCAGATAAATAATTTACTTAATAATGTTATGTACAAATACAAATATTTAACAAAGTATAGAATATTTAGACAGACCGATTTGAATTTACCTGACCGATCTACACTATTCCTTTTTTTAATTATAGGTATTTCTGCTTAGGTATACCATCATGCATAACAACTATTAAATCATCTAAGGGATCAGCCCCAACGGGTTTTTATACATGTTTGTATTAATCAAAAGCTTTTACCCTCTAGATGTTCCTTTTGTGGGTTTGAAAAACATGTGCTTCGCCTCATAGGCTTTGAGAGTTTCAATGTTAATCTTATGGAGTCATAATTTATTTAGTTTGTCAGCTGATTATAGAGTAAATTAAAACTTTTAAAATGTTTTGGTTTGCCTTATGGATTGAGTTAAGATAAGACTGTAAAAATGAGGTTTCATCCTTCGCCATCGTCAATGCGTTAGTTACGCCGTGTATTTATCTTGAATGATAAAATCAATCTAAAACATTATTATTGAATGAAAAAAATTGATGTATTGGAATTTGTAAAAACTCGAATGGAATACAACAGAAGGGAGGTACAACAAACTAAATTATAAAACCACATTGCCATGAGGGAATTCAATTTTTATACATTCCATGTTCAGTTTCCTCGCTTTTCTTTACCAGTAAAAAAATTTAGTCCATGCAAATAATTTTGTTTTAACTAATATCACGATTTTATAGTAAAACGACGTTTAATGTTTAAAAAATGCAAACCCTTTTATAACAAAACTTGATACATCGTACTGAGGCCTTCCTAAGCGAATACATAAATAACACAATATGAATATGATTCTTCATATTGTGTTATTTATGTATTCGCTTAGGAAAGCCTTAGTACGATGTATCAAGTTTTGTTATAAAAGGGTTTGCATTTTTTAAACATTAAACGTCGTTTTACTATACAATCGTGATATTAGTTAAAACAAAATTATTTGCATGGCCTTCTGGTTTATGAGGTAATTAACACATCATATACGTGTTTTTTACTTTGTTATATAACCAATCATGGGCGTTTTGAAATAAACCACTTGAACTTTATATGTATGCGTTAGTCAATGTTAACTGACAATGTGCGTTCACTGCCAATGTTTACTGCCTAGGTGTCAATATAGTACGGTGTAATACGTTAGTACTGATTACATTATCTTATTGTATATTTCTTACTATATTGTTTTGTATACACTAAGTATGCTAATGTTAAAACGTGTTATTTCGTACCAAGTATTTGCTAAAAATAGTATTTACTCTAACCTGTCTTAAAATTACTTTTGGATTGAGACTAAACATTTGTGAATTATGTTATGAACCTAAAATGCAGATGGTAATTCACCGTTGTTACCAATTTTAGACATTACTAATATAAGTAATATTTTTAAATAAATAAGAAAGTAATTTTTAACGCACTGTACCGAAAGTAGCTATTTTCGGTAACAAATGTGAATAACGAAAGTCCGTCCCATTGAAAGATGTCCTAAGAGACTTGAAACGAGAAGAAGCCTAGACGTACTCGTATCTTACATAATCTTTGCGACATTAATACAACAGGTTTGATTAATGCTCATCAGTTAGTTTTGTATTAATTTAACAAAGATTATGACAGACACATACCATATTCATTTTACAACAGAATGGGTAAATTTATATAGTTTAATAGTGTTATTTAAATCATTTCTTTAGCTAGGTTTTACAGCAATGCTTTTTAGCGAGGAATTTATATAACAAGGTTTAGGTCTTCTTTGACAAAGACGATGTGAGAAGAAGAACTTTAGGTCTTCTTCGCTTGCCTTAACTTGTTTATGGTTTTAATGCAATATTACGATGCAAACCTTTAAAATTGAATTTATAGTTAATAATTATTTTTTGAAATCAGAAAACCTAAGTTTCTTGAGTAGGCTTACTCCAGCAATGTTTTACAGTACTTGGTAAACTAATAGTTAATTTTTCCTCGAAATCCCTAAATAATGTACGACATTACGAACTTTTGGGGGAACAAGACACACATCCTGATAAAAAGGAAACCTGGTTACAGTGATTTATTACAACGACATAGACTTATTGCTACAGATATTAGTGAATACCAATTTACCTACTAAACTGTAAGGTTTTGTGATATTTTAGTTGTTGTATAAACTACAAAAATTAAATTAATCTATTCAACCCCACTGTTTAGTGTTTAGTTGTTGCAGCTAGTTTTGCCTACAGTTCTGCATCCAACTCAAATAGAAATTACTTAATATAAGAAACTAAACCCCTTTAATATAAAAACAAATCAAAAGTGTTGTAAAAACCCTAATTTAGTATTAAAATATGGAGAGTTTTTTCGAATTACATCATAAATAGGCTTATGTATCAGGAAAAAGAGCACGATGTTAAATGACATGGTCTCAATTGAGAATCTCAACAGTAACTGAGAAAACCCAGTTATATGACAAACTTAAAATAAACTTTTTTAACTTAAAAGTCTCACAATGGGCATATCATATAGTGTTTTTTACATGTCACCAATGATGTTACTCAACCTGTTGCCTTTGGAACACAGCATAAGAATATCGGCTCATGGTATTAGACTAGGGAGGCGAAATGTATGTTGATTTTGGGAAATTAATTCACTTTAATTCTCCTATTTTTTATTTTGACACCGGTTTTTAATTCAGGAAAAAATAAGCATTGATTTAACCGTTATTGAATTTTTAAGGTTCCCAGTGTTCAATTTTTTGACTAGAAATAATTTACAGCAAAATAATTTTAAACTTAACTAAGGAAAATGGATTTTCAGAGAGTTAACTTTACATGTGATTTATATCATCACATTTTACATTTATTGGAACAACAATTAAACATCTATAATGTTAGATTCTGAAGTGTGTCAGTATATTCAAATAAATTAGCCACAGGTTATACATTTAATTTTGAATATTTATTTTTACTAAATAATAATTATTATAACACATTAATTTGACAAGCAAACCATTTAACAACTATAAACTTCAGTAATTTACATATTTATTACCTGTTTGTTAGATTACAAGAAAGAGAGACGAAGTTAACTACTTTGGACTGTAACAATACATAATAATTAAACGCAAACACAGTGTCTTTTAGTCGGAAACTGCGTTTTGCTCTTTCCCATTCTGTTCCAATTTACATAATTTTGAGTCGGGTAAATAATAATTATTACTAGTAATGTGGGTGTTTATGGATAGTGATGATGAACTAGAAACCAAATTTTTTTGTCAGATGTAAATATAATAGGGTAATTATGGTATGTATAAATGTTCATTATGAACAATATAACATGATAACATGCAGGACTATTATATTGCAATCCAATTTGAAAATGTATTGTAACCAAAAATCTGTGAAAATATACAAATATTAAATATAAAACACACTAGAACCCGTAATAGTAAAACTACGACCATGTTCTCACGGTGCATTTACATCTCAAGAATAGGCCAAAGTTATCAACTAAATTTGATATTCTGTTTTGCTAATAATAGTATAGTTGAACAGAGAAAATGTTTACATATTTGCTTATTCGTTCAAAACAAAAACAACACTGTAACTCAAATTCACAATAACTAACTGCGTTCCCGCAAGGCACTGAAGTTTTATTAATTCATTTGTTTTATTCTCTCATTGACGTTGTTGCTTTGAATTTCAACTGGATATTTCTCTTGTTAATGTGTTGATTCATCTCGGAATACCAGTTTTCTGTTTACCGACAGCTTACGAACACTTTTGCACCGTCACGTCGGTAAAGAAGCGTGAAGGTTCTACGGTGTAAGAAATCAAGGGTGGGACGAAACTCGTTCTGTTAATATAGTTTCATATAGGGTACTTTTTAGGCAAAAAAGAGTAATCTAATCTAATATTTTTATGTTTTGGCGATTGAAAACGGTGCGAGCCTTAGAGACGTAAGCCAGTATTATGCCTATCCTGATCGTGACGTAATTTGAAAAACTTTTGATCCTAATTTTTAGTTTGATCCTAAAGGTATCTTTAGTTAGTATGCTACGCATTTTACACTTGTGGAGTCTTAGACTAAAGGCTAATAGCTGTGTGCGTGAACGTATTTTTCTTGCTTAGAAGAAAACTCAAGACTGCTTGTACTCTAGTGTAAAGGAACAACTATATGAAATGCAAATTAAAAATAATAACGAGTTCGCACGCAGCACGCTGACAAGAGGGAAGTGTATTTCCACATACAAAACTTTTAAAACTCAAAACCAATGTAAAAACATACATATATTCCAATTTTATTGAAATCTGAAAACATTGATTTGTTTGCTGTTCTGATGCTCCTGGTTTCAATTACCTGCAATGCTAGGAATACAATTTTGCGCATTATAAGGTTAGGAGAAGGTCCAGTCAGGCTTTAAAGTAGGCGCCAGGTTGCTGGGGATGATACAAATACACCAACAAATGAATAACATTCTTTCTAATGTAAAAAAAACATAAGACAACGTACTGTGTTTAGCCGATATACATTTGCTTTAATAACTCGGTAAATATTTACGCTAGAATGACGAGAGAGGGCTTAAAACTTTCGCTTCACTAATTCCCATCTTAATACATGCATTACTTTTACGTCCGGGGCTTGACTGACCCTTTTTGGACTCAAAAACTCGAAATTTGAAAGAATAATCCCCAAAAAACGGGTTTAGAGTTTTTCGATTGTTTTGCCCAACGAACTTGTCCAACTGATTATAGAATAGAACCTCCCTACCAAATGTGAAGTAAATCGGACAAAAAATGAGACCGCTAGAGTGCATACACACACACACACACACACACACACACACACACACACACACACACACACACACACACACACACACACACACACACACACACACACACACATATATATATATATACATATATAAAACTAATAATTAGCGAACTTTACTCCAGACTCTGGATCAAGTTGATGTAGCTCAACATTCCTCTGTTACGCCTCTTGCTGTGCGCTGGCTGGTAACAAATGCAAACACTGTCAGGTGTCGATATCAATCACTGCAGTTTGGTCCCTACCTCGCCGATAACCCGATCGTGATGCAGACACATTTAGATGCATTAAATGAAAGTGGAACCAATTATTATATGGAATAAACAATTACCAAACAATCAACGGATTATTATATGAGTTATTAAATATAATTTTATGATAAACGAGTGTAAACCATATTTGCTGTTTTAGTTAAGTTATTATATTATACCTAGCATGCATGAAACTTTTTAATAGATAATTCTTATGAATATAATAATTTATTAAATGATCGTGTTTATCACAAGTGTTAGATTTAACCAATCCCATTTAATTTAAAGTCCAAGGTTTACGAAAATCTGTTGGCCAGTTATAAAACCAATATTTGTATATATTATTACGTTTAGGTGTATGTGGGGTACTTGGGTAGTGCCTGAGGAATAAACAAATAAAAATATAGATTTTGTGTTTTAATCAGTAGCCATGAGTTCTCTGTAAAATTAGGTTACCAATAGCAGCTGTAATGGTTACATGTCATACGCAAGTTTTGTGGTAATTTTACAAAATTAATGATTAAATTAATACATACATCAAACATTACAATTTTAATTTATTTCAACGTGGCCTTTCAATTACAAAGTAATCATCACCAGGTTCTCGAACAACTATCAGGTTCTGGAACAATTATTATTACAAAATAATAGAACAACATTGCAAGGACTCATTAAAATAAATTAAGATTTTATTGATTGATGTATATATTAATTTCAAATTAAAATCAATAACAAGATCTATACAAGATTAATGGACGAATTAATGATTTTAGTAAACTCTGGGTTCACCAGAATTCAGTATGATAATAAATAAATATCTACTAATTAAAAATATTAAAACCGAAGGACTGCTGTTGTGCCCGATATTGAGTCAATCAATAGAAAGAACAGAGTAAATAGTAATAGCTTAACATACACTTTTGAAAATGGTTTTATCAGGTTGGATGAATTTATTTTCGATCCAAACAGATAAATAAATGTGTAACGAAATAATTATATACTATTTAACAAAACCATTGGTTTTCTAAATAATACAATGTTGAATGGTTTTTAAATACAAAAAAGAGGACTTTTAAATATAATATATTATAATAAACATAAGTTTGCTGCCATTTTTCCTTGCAATGGTCATCGAAAGGTCCATAATTTAAAAAGAGCTAAAGAAACTAGGAGTGTTATTAAACTCCTGGGGGCATCTCAAAACGACGTATCTCGTAAAAGTTATTATAAAAACAATTCCAATTTTTCTTACCTGAGGCAACATTCAGAACCACTGTATTAGCAACTCCGATTGTCGTCACTTATTTCTCCTCGGCTTGTATCATTCTCATTGATTTGCTATAACGTTTTTAAGTAAATGAAATTTTTGTTTTGTTAGTTATTTTACCATAAAAAACGTCATTTTACTGAACACAATTTCATCATACACGTTTTTTTTATTCAGACAAAATCAGTAAATAGGACGATTAAGTGCACGGTAGTTAGTGGGAATAGTTAAAACAAATCTAGTTGTGATAAAACTTTCCTTAACAAAATGTTTGTAAAACTGTTAAGGACTGATTGTAAATTAATATTCTTAATTTGTTAGGACAATTCCCCCAACTTTATTTAGGTTTATATGGTGTTATCCCCTAGTGGAGACATCATATGTTCAGTTAGGGAAAACAAACTCAAACAAGAATAAGTACATAAACACAAAAACAACGCCACATTAAATCCCAACATTTCGAAAAACTAATAAATAACGTTTCCACTGCCCAGGTGCTCGGCTCGGCTCGGCTCGGGTTCGCGCTAAACTCAAGGACCCTTGATAACGGGAAACTTTCTTTAAAAACGTTAGGATTTAATGTGGCGTTATTTTAGTTTTTGTTTATTTAATATTTTTATTTAAAAAGAGTTCTCCATCAGACCTCATTTGAGGACAACGCTATATAAAGCTGAAAGGAAAAGGTATTTAAAAAAGATTAAATAAATACCCACAATATTGTATTTTAAAGAGACAGAATAATATACGTATGTCCCTACTGATATTAAGATGAGTTAGCTTAAAATTAATTATCACATTCACTCGCGTTTTGTGGTTCAATCTAATACAAATCACTGGAGAAACATATCTTGAATTGAGTACATTTGTTCCAATCGTGTTATAAGCCAAAAATATGTGTTTTAATAACCAATTACTTTCGGGTTAAAATGAAGGCACTAGTTAAAAAGCTTAAATAGGTGTAAAAGGTGGTAACGAGAATACATAGGCTACTTGTTGAAATAAGGAGGAAAAAGGTAAAGTTATCAAACGCCAGGGCCCTTACCGACCTTCGGTAAAATTTAATGTGTTCTTATCCTTTGTTATACAAACCCTTACGGCTTGAATCCTGTACACATACCGGTTCATAGTAGAGGTCAAACGTTTCAGCGGTCAAAAGACCAGCTTTTTCAATCGCGAATAAACTCTTTGATTATAATGCTTCTTGGTCCACTATTGACTTGGCGAGAACAATTTTATAAAATCTTTTACTTTATATTAGCTTCAATTTAGACTAATTAATGCTCTTTCTTAAAATTATTTTATCCAAAGGTATCTAGTATAGCTCCTTTTAAATTGTAAGTCAAATAAATGCATACAATGTATTAGTTTGGTATCACATATTATACTTTTTAGTATTATCTCTTAATTTATAGTTAAATTGATGTGTAGGTGCAAAAATCGCACATATAGACTGGAGCTATAGTCATTCAAAATGCTTTGAAGATAATTTCATTTTGCAATACTACAAAAAGGTAAGTGCTAAACCATACATTCTGGGCATTACACGCATTCTCGATAACGTAATCCTCTTATACCACTGGAGTACAATAGCCTTGTATGCTTTATGAAAACATAATATATTCCTAAAGTGAAGTTACACAGAAATTGTAATCTAAATGTTCTGAATATCACTATAAAATAAAGTTTACATTTGTGTACCATGTGTTTAGGTTTAGTAATTATTAAAACTAAAACCTACATACAAAACCTACATAAATAAATAATAATCCTTAAGTGTGAACAATTAATTTAACTTATTAGTGCATCCAGACCAATCTTCACAAGCTATATACATAAGAAGCAGTGGTATACTTTATGAAAGGTTAGAACATGGGCAACCTTTATTATATAAACAAAACAAAGCTACATCCTGAATAATGCAGCTAAAAACAAATTTCACAACTCAGATATAAGAAAGCGTAGGCGTTAACAACCCATCAAAATGATAAGGTACAATAGGTTTTGGGATTATGAGACGTAATCATAAGGATTTTTACAACCTCTGAAAAAATACAATATCTCAATAGTCATTATAATTTTTTATTACGATATTAGAGAAAACAAATATGTAAAGAAAAGAAGGTGTAAAGTTGATATTGAACAAGCATTAACAACGCTATTATTAAAACTTTAATCACTGTTCATGAAAGGTTCTGATTAAAGATAGCCTTATCCTTTGCCTCTTCCACAGCCCAATGCTTTGTCTTTGTATTCAGATACTTAATATGAGCCATCTTTGAGAGCGTAATAAAATGAACATTTCTCTGACATATAAAAAAAATCATTCTATAATTCTTTGATTAATTAGGCCTTACAACTGTTTAATTAACATCTCAAACATTCGTATTGTTCATATTCTTACACATATAGTTTAATCATCCTAAATAACATCAGTCACTCATGGTTTGATTTGTTTACTTGATTTATTTTCGACATTTCAACTGTATAAGTCACAACTCGCTTCGCTCGCTGGGGGCTCCGCCCCCAGACCCCTGTGGGGGGCTTCGCCCCCAGGTCCCTGTCGTAGTACCTATGGCACATGGTTTAATTACGCTAATAATCCGAGGTCCTATGTATACTCAAAATATAAAGTAGACTTATTAATGAACAAATTTAGGCCTAGCAGTACAATATTTGAGTATTTAACAATTTAAAAATCGCTCCGCCTCCGCCACTAGGTCTCTGTTTGGCCACAGTTTAATGTGAATTGGTCCAAATTCTATTTAAGACCTAAATTCTACAACTATTCCAAGGCTTTGATTATTTTTAAGGGTTTAACCTATATAATCTGGCTATATGCTTGTTGATGAATACTACTTGGTATGGAGACGTAGTATGTTCAATTTTAAGCCTCCATGTACTACCTAAGTGCTTGAAAAAAATTATACCCTTAACTGATGTATAATGTAGCCTTTAAAAGGCGTATTTTGAACCTTATAAGGGATATAACCACCGTTAACAACCTGAAATATTATGACTTTGGGTAACTACAAGCCTTCTGCAACAAATATGACATGATTTATAAGGGATTTTACCCTCGACATAGCGCAACATAAAAAATGTACCCGAAAAACACAAAAAGTCTACAAAAGCTCAAAAACTTTGATTTGTTGGGTGTTTAAGATACTTCATTTGGGCGTGGGAGTATTGATTGGTAATAATTGCAATGTAGGAATACTGTGTGATAAGTATTAGACCTCTAAGTAATATATTAGAGCGACAAACCATTAAAACCACAAAAAATCTATGAAAAAAGTTTAAATTTAAAAAATCTAGCGCTATCTAAGGGTGAAGGGGGTGAGATACGGCAAAATGTCATTGGACTAAAGTTGTAGTTCGTCTAAAATCCGTAAAACGTGGTGGTCTTCGTTTTTCGATAGGACAACCCGTTCGGCCGCTAGAGTTCAAATAAAAAAATACTACATTTTGATATTTGTATTCACAATTATTTATTTTGTTGAGACAGTTCAAACTAAAAATAGAAGGATTTGGGAAGAAAAGGTGCAAGGCACATGCATGCCAAATCTCACGTCTCTAGCTCAAGTATTATTGGTGTCACGTGTATGTCCAATAATATAAATTGACCCAGAACCCCCAACCCACTACTTATACTAAGAAAACGGTCATATCTAAAGATATTTAGAGCTTTTAATTTCTCGACAGGTTTAGTTAATAAAAACTGGTCATGTTTCTGCTGCTATTTACTAAGTGTGATGTAGACATACTTCGTGCCCAATATTAGGTCTCCATCAAGTATATTAACTTGATAGGAAATAAAAAACCGCCACAAAATCTCAAAATTTTAAAAATTCTAGAGCTATCTAAGGGTGAAGGAGACGAGATACGACAAAAAAGTCATAGGACCAAAGTTGTAGGTCTTGCAAAATCCGTGGCACGTGGTGGTGTCTGTTTTTTGATAGGACAATCTGTTAAACCACTAGAGCTCAAGAACTAGAATTTTAAAATAAGCCTTTTTTGGGAGAATTTAAATATTTTTTTAAGAGGAAGTTAAAATAAAAAATGTCAAATTTGGCAATTTCCCTGGGGGTTGCAAGGTAAAAGCTACCTGCATGCCAAATTTCAGGTTTCTAGCTCGTCTAGAAGTGGTCTAGAATTCGTATACCTCAGTGAGTCAGTTACACATGCGGCTGTATATATATATTAGATTAGATGGGAACTTTGTTGGGATCTCTGACGAAATGTTTTTCATCCTGATTTCATCTTAGGGCTCCCCTAAGATGAGATCAGGATGAAAAACATTTCGTTTTATTATTTTATGCCTAAAGAATCAGTGTACAAAATTTAAACTCTCTAGGTAAATTGGAAGTAGGAGAGTTCGTGATGAATGAGTGAGTCAGTGAGTGAGGGCTTTGCCTTTTATAGGTATAGTGTACTGCCAATTTTGAGCCTCTAGTAGGCAGTGTACCAGGTGTTACCAGTAATTGATGCAGTATGCAGTGGCAGTGGCAGTGGTAGGAAAGGTGGTCCCCCAGAACCTCCCCATTTATCACACAAATACAGTGGTAAGTTAATCACATGACCATAAACACACATTACACATTACATTCAATCAGTTTCTAATATTATTAAAAATACATAGCCTACACAAGTTTCAGACTCGACTGAAACACTCCTCACTACAAACTATTCGTTTAAAATTATATTGTCAAAAGGCAAATTGATAACTTATCAATATACTTGAATTAAAAAATAAAAATGTATCGATTCCCATCAATATCTAACTATTCAATAATAAACTGTGTATAGAACATCCTAGCAGACGTGGAGATTTAGGAAAACAATTCCCATAAGAATAATCAAAATAAAAAATGTTAACTAATGAAAGACAATTGAGCTATTTGTAGTAATTTGTGGTAACTTCTGTGCTATTTATAAAAGCCACACGTGTTTTTAGCGAATTTTAGCGAATAGGGAAGAAGCTATTACCGTAGTCGGCATGGTAAGACCTAGGCCCGGGACCATGATAACTTTTCGTTTTGAGGTCCCCAGACCCCAAAAACACCATTCGTTCGAAACTGTATATATATATATATATATATATATATATATATATATATATATATATATATATATATATATATATATATATATATATATATATATATATATATATGTGTGTGTCTGTGAGCACGATAACTCTCGTAAAAATTATCCGATTTTGATGAAATTTGGTATAAACGTGTAAAGTAACATTTATGGCTTTAATTTCGAAAACCAGCCAGATCGCTTTATCCGAAGGGCTATTTTGGGGGGGGGTTTTGTACCCCAAAAATGGGTTTTTTGAATTTTTTACATATAATTTTGGAAATAGTCAAATTTTAGTTTTTACCATTGGATTCAGCTTAAAAAAACAAACAATTTGGTATTTTGATCATTTCTCTACGTCAATTGGTTACCGAGATATTGAAAGTGCTAAACACAGTACGTTGTATAATGTTATTCTTATGGAGGAAAAGAAAAATTTTATATCTCGCTTATTTATGAACGTATACTGACAAAACCTGGTATACGGCTTCATCTGGTTGTGGACCATTGATATTTGCTCAAAAAAACAATTTTTTGCTAAAGGCTCCCGTAGCAGCAAACCTGCGTACTCAGCCCCATGTTATTCTTATGGAGAATAAGTAAGTGTTATCTCCCTTAATTATGAAAATAAATTAATGAAATTTGGTACGTGGCTTTACCTAAATGAGTTATATTGATATCTGTATAAAACCCCATTTTAGCGAATTTCCCCTATAGGGAAGAAGCTATTACCGTAGGTCTCATGGTAAGAGTTAAGTCCGAGACCATGATAATTTTTTGTTTTGAGGTCCCCAGATGACAAAAACACTATTCGTTCAAATTTATATATATGTATATATATATCTAATATATATATATATATATATATATATATATATATATATATATATATATATATATATATATTGATATTTTCAGTTCATTTAATAGGGCTACTATAATTATAATTCTAAATAGATTAAAAATACCTGAGTACCCTTTTAATTTCATTTTATAATGCCATGTTCACAGCGTCTTAACTTTTTTATACTTAACCTAAAATTTAAAAAATACAAAACATAACTTAAATTTAAATAAAATCATATGATTCAATCTACATATGTCGAGTTTTTAATACAGGGTGTGGGGTCTTTTACTTTTAATTTCCTTGTTTTTTTCAAAAATTGGATTTCTTTGTTCTGCTTGCATAACATTTAGTAAATTATTTTGGTCATCAAAATGGTTCATATATATAAAAAAATCTTCTTTTGCGTTCATTTTATTGCCTTTGTTCTCAAATGATAAAATTTCTAAACTTTCTTGTAGGTTACCGTAGCTGTGGTCAGTTGTTAAAATATGCTCTGCAAATGTAGACTTTTGAGTGGTACGGTTGTTAGATTTGATGGCTTGGATGTGTTCTTTGTACCTGCAAGTAAATGTTCTACCAGTTTGTCCAATGTAACATTTTTGACAATCTTTGCAGTAAATTTTATATATCCCTGATTTATTAAATTTATCGTTGTTTTGGAAGTTTGATTCATTGGAATATTTCTTGATGATATTGAAGCAGTTATTTCTCGTTTTGAAACCTATTTTGAAGTTTGTTTTTTCAAATGTTTCCTTACTGCTTTATTTAATACAGAACTATATGGCATGCACATGTATTCTTCTTTGTTTTCTTTTGGTTTGTTTTGAGCAGTTTCGTTTTTGATTTTTTTAATGATTTTGTCAATTAAGTTACCCTTATACCCATTTCTTGTAGCTAGGGATTTTATTACTCTTTTTTCTTTTTCGTAATCTTTTTGACTCATAGGAATTTTAAGGAGTCTATTTATCATGAAATGAAAGCTTGACATCTTTTGTTGCCAGGGATGGTTGGATGTTGCAGGAATGAGTAATTCTGTTTGCATCTGTTTTCTAAATACTCTAAATCCATGTTTTTATTTTCTTTATATATTGTTAAGTCTAGGAAATTTATCATTTCATTTTGAGTTTCCATTGTGAATTTGATTTTATCTGATAAGTTGTTTAAATAGTTTAAAAATTCTTGACAAGCATTTTCATTTCCGTTAAAAAGACATATAATGTCATCTACATAACGATACCAATAAATTATGTTTTGTTTGAATGGATTGCAATCATTACATACTTTGGTAATTTCCAAGTTGTTCAAGTATATATTTGCTAATGTGCCTGACAGGGGTGATCCCATAGCTAAACCTTCGTCTTGAATGTAGTATTTTGAATTGTATTTAAAATAGTTTTGATTTACAGATGTTTTTGTTAATTTCATGATATCTTCTACTTCATTCTTCGTTATATTATTTTTAACAAGATTTTCTTTTAGTATTTTTAATGTATCATGTATTAAAAACTCGACATATGTAGATTGAATCATATGATTTCATTTAAATTTAAGTTATGTTTTGTATTTTTTTAATTATAGGTTAAGTATAAAAAAGTTAAGACGCTGTGAACATGGCATTATAGCCGAAACACGTGTCAGCAAAATAAAATGAAATTAAAAGGGTACTCAGGTATTTTTAATCTATTTAGAATTATATATATATATATATATATATATATATATGTGTGTGTGTGTGTGTGTGTGTGTCCGTGAATGCGATAACTTGAGTAAAAAACGTCCGATTTCAATGAAATTTGGCTCAAATGTGTAAAATGACATTCATGACTTTAAGTTCGAAAACCAGAAAAATCTGACCATGGGAAGGGGGGTTTATGGGGGTTTTAAATTTTTCAAAAATCAGTTTTTTGCATTTTTCACCCTACAATTTTAAAAAAACTTAATTTTGGTTTTGACCATGTTATAGAGCTTACAAAAACAAATAATATAGTATTTTAAATTATTAACCTAGGTTTAGTGGTTGCGGAGAAAATCCAAAAAACCTACTCATAAAATCTCCCATGTTAATCTTATGAGAAAAAGGTTTTTGGCATTTCCTCAGTTTATTTTAATTTAAACTTCACATTTGCTTTTAGAAATCTGTTCAGTTCCACAAAACAATCATTTTGGTGTTTAAATTGTGATTCTACGCCCAACCGTTGCTGAGATATTCAAAGTGCTAAACACAGTACGTTGTCCAATGTTATCCTTATGGAGAATAAATAAAATTTGATATCTCGATTATTTATGAATGTATGTTGATGAAACTTGGTATGTGGCTTCAAATAGTACTGGTATATTGATATTTCTACAAAAAATTGATTTTTTGATGGTTATTCCTGTAGCAGCATTACTGCGTACTCAGCCCCCATGTTATTTTTATGGAGAATAACTAAAATGTTATATAGCGCTTATTTATGATTGAATATTGATGAAACTTGGTATGTGGCTTCGCCTAGTTAAATTATATTTATATTAGCATAAAAAACAATTGTTTGTGTTCCTTGTTTCAGCAAACCTACGTACTCATTACCAATGTTATTTTTATGGAGAATAATTAAAATCGCTTATACGTGAATATATTTTTATGAAACTTGGTACGCGGCTTTATGTGGAATTCAGACAAATATTATGCATTGGAAATTCGCTGAGTACGCAGGTTTGCTGCGACGGGGGTATTTTGTTTTCCTTCCTTCAGCAAACCTGCATACTCAGCCGCCATGTTATTCTTATGGAGAATAATTAAAATGTCATAAATCGTTTATTTATGAATGTATAGTGATGAAACTTGGTATGTGGCTTTATGTGGTATTAAGATACATATATATGCATTGGAAATTCGCTGAGTACGCAGGTTTGCTGCTACGGGGGTATATATGTATATATATATATATATATATATATATATATATAATATATATATATATATATATATATATGTGTGTGTCCGTGAGCACGATAACTCTCGTAAAAATTATCCGATTTTGATGAAATTTGGTATAAACGTGTAAAGCAACATTTATGACTTTAAGTTCGAAAACCAGCCAGATCGCTCTATCCGAAGGGGTATTTTGGGGGGGTTTTGTACCCAAAAAATGGGTTTTTCGAATTTTTTACATATAATTTTGGAAAAAGTCAAATTTTAGTTGTTACCATTGGATTTAGCTTAAAAAAACACACAATTTGGTATTTTGATCATTTCTCTACGTCAATTGGTTACCGAGATATTGAAAGTGCTAAACACAGTACGTTGTCTAATGTTATTCTTAAGGAAGAAAATAAAAATTTTATATCTCGCTTATTTATGAACGTATACTGACGAAACTTGGTATACGACTTCATCTGGTTGTGGACCATTGATATTTGCTCAAAAAAATTTTTTTACGAATGGCTCCCGTAGCAGCAAACCTGCGTACTCAGCCCCATGTTATTCTTATGGAGAATAAGTAATGTGTTATCTCCCTTCATTATGAAAATAAATTAATGAAATTTTGTATATGGCTTTACCTACATGAGTTATATTGATATTTGTATAAAACCCCTTTTTTGTGCTCCTTGCTTCAGCAAACCTGCATACTCAGCCGCCATGTTATTCTTATGGAGAATAATTCAAATGTCATAAATCGTTTATTTATGAATGTATAGTGATGAAACTTGGTATGTGGCTTTATGTGGTATTAAGATACATATATATGCATTGGAAATTCGCTGAGTACGCAGGTTTGCTGCTACGGGGGTATTATATCAACATAGTGCTTAATAGAAGAATGTCTCTAGTAAAGAACTTGTAGCTCGCTCTCTTATTCCGTTTCCGTGTCTTGCGCGGTTGCGCGGGTCTTGGATTCCTTTAGGAAAACCGGTGAGTCCATCGTCGGTCCCATGACGTGACGGGTTGACAAATTTTGCCCCCTCTCGCACCCAAAATAATTAATCTAGTACAATCGAGAGCGCAATCAAATTAATCGATATACTGAAAAATGTCATTTGGTTTTCTTATATCGCTCCGCTTATGAAAGTGTGCCGGTTGGAACTTATAAAGTTGAAATACCGAAAAGAAATAAGGGAAAAAACGTGAACGGCTGATGTCTTTTGTAGGAAGATTTGACTACGATCTACCTGTAAAAGAATATGAACAAGTATACTGACAAAACATTATAATGCTCTATTATGTTATAGACATATGTTGCAGAATGATATCAAAGACATATTATGTAATAGTTATTAAAAATTGTAATGGTAATAGTAGGAAGACTTGGAAAGTTCTCAATGATACTACTAGTCAAAAAACAATCAGAAATTTAAATTACAATTTCGATGTAAAACAGTTTATGCACATCTTACAGTTGCGACAAAATTAAATCCATATTTTTAACAGTAGTTACAAATTTGGTTACTGAGAATGACTAAATACCAATCCACTGGGCTTAGTAGGTGGGTTTATTTTGCTGGGCTTTGGTTCTTTTAAGCAAATAATTGACGAATTGACGAATTAAGTTGCCATAATGGTAAAATATATCAAGCAAGTTACAGATGTTAGCAACAAGAATACTTGTACAGTCACTATGACTCAGAAAGCCTGAACTGGCCCATTAAGTGCTATAGTGAAACCTTAACCGTCGTATATTATCTCAGGCTAATTAAAAGGAAAAGTGAGGTAATGTCAGGCTAGCGAGATGCCTTAGAATTTTTTACAATTTCAGCAGTGGAATACTGTTATTATTCTTAATAAACTGTTCAAAATGTGAAATAAACGATTCTTGTTTTAAAACTGCTTGTGGCTCAAGTCAAGTGTCTACCTATCGGTTGTGACATAGCTTAAAGTTTAAACCTGATGTTTTATTGCGAATAAATAATCCCAGCCCAAAGGATTACGACAAAACCGTCACGCTGCATTGAAACATTGCAAGTCATATTTATCAATAACTTAACGACATCAGGTAGACTTCTTAGAGACATACATATATCTATATCTATAAATAAGAAATTTCGATCACCGCCCAGGCCAAATCATTGCACCTAGAAGCACGGAATTTTGCTTTTAGACTCCTCTTATAGCATAGGCACCCACTAAGAAGGAATTTTAAGAAATTCCCATTGGGCTTTGCACCATGTGGCTTCAAAGTTCCAACCCTGAGTTATTCTTATGGACATTCACTTTGGTTTGAGCTGATTATGATTCGTAGTAGTTCCACGGGTCAATCACAGAATGCAGCACACACAACTGTCGTATTCCCGGGTGAAACCGGGAACGATGGCAACTAGTGTGTATATATACAGTGTATATATATTTACATGACGATACAAAAGTGTAAAGAAGTAATCTGAAATACTGCTGGTGGAATAATACTACTTTCAAATTATATAATATTTTCAGTAAGTTTGTTTTTATGTGAGTAGAAGTTTTGTCACAATGCAATATAAAGCAATAATTGAAATGGATATTTAGTTGAAAAAATAATCGGCTATAAATTTTGCTCTAAGATAAAAATTTTGTTTTACTGAAACGTGGAAAAATCAGTAATGTATGGGACTACACGTGTAACTATAAAATAAAATAAATTATGTTACGAGTTTTTTAATACTAGATGTATTTTATATTTGTTATGTTTTAATACTAAAGTAGTATTCTATTAACTTAGACTTAAATTTTCATTGGCAGTGTCAATATCAGGAAGATTTGTTAATGATAAAATTTTAATTTTTTTAAATAGTTATTAATTTAATTTAAATAAGTCAAACAAGTAAAAGAAAGAAAAATACTTAGCTTCAAAAAATATTTTATATACCTATATAAAATTGTTGCATGGTGTCTTGTAACCTTTGTCTGGGTTTGCGCTCAATATATGTGATAGTACGTACTTTCAATATAATTCTCGTTCAAGCTTTAAAAATATGTAATACGCTTACCACACACTTCGGACATCACACGCTTTACCGATAACGTAATCTGCTTTTCCCTCACCGATGGCTTTTAGAGTAAACCCGTTCTACTCTACTTCTAATATTTATGTGTTAAGTAAAAACATTAATTTTTGTTTCAAAATCTGTTTTGATTGCCGTTCATCGATTGTTTTATAGGTGTATTTATATTTATGGGGACCAGATAAGTTTCATATATGGTTACCTACTTCGTTTAGGGATTAATATATATATTTAGACGAATATTACTGTAGCAAAATATTTGTATTACCAGTCTTTTATTCCAGTTTTTATCAAAGCAGTTTTAATACTTTGTCAATGTGTAAGACTGGAAAATTAAATTAAAATAAATTATCTTGGACGGTTTGCTCTGTGAATTATAGTGAGCTATCATTTTATAGAGTGTTATTAAACAATGTTGCCATATTCATGTATCAGATACTAAAATGCAGTATTCGCTCAAAATAAAATGTAATTTTATCTCGATAATTTTTATGATATCGTTTAATATAACTACAGTATTTTAATTAATAACATCTTCTAACGGTATTATATTCAATTCACTATTGTTGTGAAGTATTATTCCAAAATAATTATCATAAAACTGAAGTTATCTTAGTAAGAATTTTAAAACATGACGATTATGAGATTTTGTCAATGCACTTGAGCTGTAAACTTAATTTCTAAAATTTAATGTTCTACAGTATAATTCGAAAACTGTGTTGAGGTGGAAAACATTATGCATATGATTTTGAAAGGCTTGAGTTTTTTATCATGAAAAAATGATTATTGTAATGCAAAGTTTAATGATAAATACTTATAAATGTGTGACGGCCCAAAATCCCTAGACTGTTAAAAGCCATTAATACGACACTGTAATTAAATAATTAAAGTTTACCGTTCCTAATAATTAAATTTCTACCGTCACTAAAATCCATAATTGGAAGGAGGAACGGTGCTCTTAACATTATTTCAATTATTTCATTCATTATTTCATTTTAAAGAGTTGGTTGGTACAAAATATTAAATCAACCACCAGACGCTAGGATATTTGCTCCAAGCTAATCTCAGCTTAGATGCTCCCACGGTCCCGGCCGGGCGTTGATGTCAGCAGGAATGCAAGTGTCAGCATTTCCTCTCTCAGCGCCAACCTCAAAGCACGTTTTCAGTACCTCTTAGTTTGAGTAACGGCGTGAGTGATCGTTTGGCTGCAGCACTTGCCAATGAAGTGTTTCCGTGACGTCACGTGTTGAGAACGGCTCTGATTGGTTGAAGGGGCTTCAGCATCGGCGAAGAAGACGTGAGATTCGCCCAGTCCCTTAGAAGTCACGATGTAATTAACACGCGTCGTGCTGCCTCTCTCTGCTAAATTATTAATTAGTGTTTTCTTTCTAAATTTAATGTAACCTTAATTATTGTATTTTAACCGCGGATATGCCTATTGTTAACGACGTTCAAATTGTTTTTAAATCAGTTGTTGTAAAGTTGTAAAGTTTAATAAATAGTAATTTTGTTTCCCAACCGGCAATTTTATTATTTTAACTACCGAAATAGGCCTTGGTGTTGCAATTGGTGTCAGGTGGGTGTTGTGTTGCGAGAATACACTCTGAAGAATCCCACGGACGGAGAATGGATTTTGGTAAGTAAATTTATTTCAATTAATTGGTGCAATCCTGTTTAATTTTATATATGTCGTTTTAGCAGTAGGTAACCGCTTAATCTTGTAAAGCAATAAATTAAACTCATTTTAGCGCAACTCCCGTAAAGAAATATAAATGTTTCGAATTATTAGAGAATTTCAAAGTAATTATGATAATTATGACGAAGATTTGAGGCGGCCATTAACCACGTTGTCATAGCTTCACTTCCCCTTCCACTTCCATCATTCAACGCGCATTCTCTGTGAGTCATTGTGACAACGCCCTCATTCATACCACCGCCATCTTGATTCCTTGTTTGTATGCATGCCAAGTGCCGTTATTGTTTGAGGAGGCGTAGTAAATCGAAATTTTTGGGCTATCAGAGTTTCTTTTAAGCTCTAGTGATAATAGATATTGATAAATAATAAAGGTAGAGATGATTTTAAGTATTACCTGTGACTAAAGAGGTTTATTTTAAAAGTAAAGTGACTTGGAATATTAATTGTGGAAGGAAGCTTGGAGCCGCCATTTGCAATCTTGGCAAATCGTCTCGGTTGCGTTCGGATTAATCCGCCATATTTGATTTGCCAATTCAGTTTGATTGAAGTGCAAATGCGTGAACTTGGTTGCAACTTATCGTGGAAAAGGGAGAGGACGACATTAAAATGAAATTATAACTTATTTGGGAATTAAATTGAAGAAATATTATATTGTAATTAATCCGAATTGTCCGAAGCGAGACTTAGGCAACAATTGTTGAAACTGAGTTATGACGTCACATGATGGCTGTGGCTTAGTGATGCCTTAATTGAGGAGGCATTAATGTTGTCTGTGTTTGTAAACAGATGTCTGAATAGATTAATCTAAACGGAGTCCCACACTTTTTGCAGTTAGTAGATGGAATAATCATTCCTGAAGTGTTATATTTTTATTTAGTGGTTTAACATTGTTTTGTTTAAGAATGAGTGTTTGTAGGATTTATTAATTTTATTAACCTTAGAATAAATGCTTTCTAAATTAACCTAAGTTTATTTGCATGTGTGATTAACTCTGGGTTATATATTTAAGTGGTAAATCTATAAATGCATTTGAAAAAATCTGGGCGTCATTGGAAATAGGCCAATAATTTAAAATCAAGTGATTGAAAAAAAAAAATTATTGTTACACATTAATAAAAATTAATGATCTGACACTTATAAACTGTGTCAATTTTCTGGCCTATCTTCATTGTCAGGACAAAGGATACCACTGCATTTTATTTACCAAAGAAATTAAGTAAATCAGAACTTTGAAAATTTTCGACGAAACAAAGCGTTAGTAGTGTAAGATTAGGGGTTCTGGGACATTAAAAAAAATAATTGGAACTTAGAAATAATCGACGTGGACCATCTTAGTAGTGGGGAAATGAGAGTTCGATAATAATATTCGAAATTTATTGTGTATTTTGAGCTAAGGACTTAGCCAGATTTTTCAAAATTTCACTGATTACTACAAACGACTTGTGATTTTTGTTTGAAATTAATTTGGTGATTTTAATTGAATAACTTACTGTGTTGGGACTTAGAGTAATCGCGTTCTGGGGTTTAAGTTTATTTTAATGAACTTTAAGTCGGGACTTTAAATTATTTTTGAAATTTTCTTTGAATATGAACAACGTGTGGACTTAGGCGTGTGAGCCTCTGATGATTGCTTCAATTAAGTATTGGAAATTATAAATGGGACTGGGCTAATTTTATTTATTTCAGAAGCTCTCATCAGTAGGGGGTTATTGAGGGTTCTACACCTGTGGATCCAGTAATTTTAAAGTTGAGAGAATTAATGGGCAGTAACCTTCGGTAACAGTTGTGAAGGGATAATAAATCAATTATTTAACCTTTTGTTTGCAGTTTTGGAAAAAAGGCTGTTTTGCTCTCCCTCAAAATTATGTGAGACAAAATAGCATAGAGGAGAACATCAAATCGCAGTTTGGTTGCTGCATTTATTTTTGGGAACTGAGCTATACTGTGCTCATTGTTTAGTTCTGGTTCCTGGTTTTGGGCCAACTGAACATGACAGTCAGTAGAACAGTGGTGCTGTTTGTTTGTGGTACTGGACTTTGTATTCTTTTATGTAAGTTAATCAGCAACGTGAAGATATTTAGTATACCTCTTTCTGTGTGTGTGAATTTAGTTGACAGCCATAAAAGGAGTAGGTGAGAAAAAGAGTAATTCAAATGGTAACTAATAAAGCTTTGAGTTGAATCCAGTAAATTTGGTGTGTATTTGTTATCAGTTTTAGGATCTGCAGATAGCTTTAAATTCTGTTGCAGATCGGTGACTCGTAAACAATGATCGCATTTCTTTTTACAGTTTGAAATCGTGAGTGTCAAATTGCCTAGTTTGATAGTTTGAGAAATTTAATTTTGTTTTTTTTCATGCGGTCTGTCCCTTAAACTGTATGGCTGCATCTGTTTTATTATAAGTTCTCCGAACATGGACAGAAATTATTTGCCGATGTAATATTTAACGTGTCTAATACTTTACCCCCTCATCTGGGACTGAGCATTGTGAAGCCAGAGCTCCCATTTGCGGTGTGATGAATTAGATAATGAACCAGAGATTAGGAGTAAATACGTTGATTTATGATTTAGTCCATTTACACTTAATTCAAAATTTACAAAAGGAGTCCAGTTAGCTTCCCTTATATTTAAAATATAAGGCTGGTGAAGTTAGTGATAAGTGATTCTTCGTAGGAAGTTTGTTGTTTTTAATGGTTTGTGCTCTAACTTGTGATGACACGTGTTCACTGGATAACCTGTTCTGTTTGTTGTACAGGAAAGTTATAATTCTATGCCATTCTTGTGCTGTCCCTGTGGATTGGGACACCGGAGGGTCTTCCTCGCTGTGGAGTTGCCGAGGGAGTGCATTCGTAACCATTACTGAATGGATTATGCTGATGTGGACAAGTGTTATCACCTAGGTATACTGATGTACTAGTGTTTAGGAATCACATTATGGTTATTTGTTTTTTTAAATAGAATTCCAAAATGTGTGCTCTGCTCCAGGAATATGCTTGCTAACTCATGCTATTCTTGGCCAGACCGTAAAGAGAACGAAAAGTTAATAAAAGCAAACGGGAATGGGGAGTAAATTATGTTTTGCTTGTGCTATGGCAAGCTGTTCTGTAGAAATCCCAGCCTGTGCAGCGCAATTCGCCTGTACAGCCGGCAAAGTGGAGGTTGATGGTTGCGTGTTTACTAAGGGGTGGTACGAGTAAACCAGCCGATGGTCTTCTGGGCCTGTTGTTTCAGTCTATTTGAGTTTTGTTTCGGGGGAAATGCCCCATTGAAATTATGACGTTGAATGAGCCTCCCTCAAGGAAAAAAAATGGATGTGTTTGACGTAGCCACTGATGAGTCCAATATTGCCTGCCCTTGCAAATGGCAGCAGTATACTCATGTAGGCCAGGTAACTTGGGTCCTGGTTTTGATTTGTGGTCAATGTTTAACGAGAAGAGTTTGACCCGTATAGAGGGGTTGTTATTAGTGATGAGTTTAAAATTGCCTGCCCGTGCAAACGGCAGCAGTATACTCATGTTGGATTGGAATGTGGAGTTGTGATTTCTGACTTTTCCAAGTCATATGCTCTCTGTCGAAGAGACCGAAGTGATCGGTGTGATTCTATCACTGGCTGATCGGGTGCCTGCCCAATTTATCGGCAGCTCCTTGTATTTCAGCGTTTGTGGAAAAGTGGGTTTTCCTGAGATTGATGGGTGCATAGTGCTTCAAAGCCCTGTAAGGTAACTCTGAACTATTATGAGAATGGCGGAAAGGTCAACCCGACCACCATGCAGTTGAGTGGAGTTGGAGTGATCTCCGAAGCGTTATTAGTGATGAGTTTAAGGTGCCTGCCCGTATACACGGCAGCAACACTCATGTCGGTCAGATGAGTAAAGTTTTGTTCTTGATTTGAAGTCGATGCTCTCTGACGAAGAGACCAAGTTGAGGAATATCGATTTGAATGCCACCTTGAAGGTCCTGCAGGGACTAGATGATCAGCTTGGCACCTAAGCGTAAAGGGGTATTCTTTGGAGAGTACTTTCCAGCACCTTAGAGTCCATTATTCTGGCGCCCGCATGGTTGAGTAGGACATGTGGGGCGGCCGTTCGGTTATTGTGATAATCACAGTTGTCTTTGTAGGTTTGAGATGGAGAGTTCGAGTTGCTGACCTGCTCCGTGCCGCCCTGGGAGGCCGCGATCAGCACCCGCAGGCTGCGCAGACAGAGTCTCCGCTCCAGAGTCACAGGGAGGTAGTACCTCGTGCTGAGCCAGTAATAGAGTCTACGCAGGACACAGGACACAATTCCACGAGCACAGCTAGTGTCGAGCTGACTGCGCGGTAAACTGTGACGAGGAGTGAGTTACGGGCCCGGAACGCTTTGAGTAAGTGATGTATAATTAAGAAACATAGACTTTCGACCGCGATCAAGAAGTCACGTACTACGCTGTGAAGAAGCGAGTACCCTGGACTTGTCTCCGCGAGGACGCGATGGCGAAAGGACTGGGGATCCCCCTCTGATTGTCGTGCGATTACCTATTTGTGTATTATGTATTTGTATATGTATGTGTAGCGTTATTGATTTTTGTGTACCGGTATGTTTTGTTGTGTGTTTCTAGTAATGGTGTAATATTTGTGGGCTGGTAATGGCAACTTTTTTTTCTTAATTATTATTCGAAGCGATCCAACTAACGGTAGTAGTATATCCCAAGAAGGGTAAAGGATTCACTGGCCCAACTGGTGTCCACAGGAAGGTAATGTGCACACTTCCCACCCCCTAATAGCCCCCTTCCCTTCAACTCCCTGACTGGACTGTAGGCACCAGGGAGCCAGTCTGAATGAGTTTTCAAAATTTAAAAGGAACAATTTACGTATAGTTAGTGTATAATCAGTCAAGAGTACTGCAAAATGCCTTGCTGAGGGATTTTCCGGACCCCATTAGCAAGACAGTGTTGTGTCGCTACCAGGCCTACTGAACGTAAGGTTGTGTTAAAGATTAGTTAATAATTCTTTCTATCGTATTGATTATTCGATTGTATATTTGATTAATTATTGGTAATTTTCAAGTGTTTTTGAGGCTTTGGCCGATAGTGGGTGGAGTACCACCAGAATTTATGAACAATTATTGGATTGGTGATTAGTTTTTTTTTATTCTTGGTGTCAATATGTTACTTGGCTATTTCGAAATGTGTATACGAGTTAATTAGTGTACACATTGTAGCTTGGGAAAGGGTGTGTTAGGTTAGAAGTACATTTTCTTTTGCTAATTTTTGACCTTACGTTGGAAGATCCGTTACTACCGAAGGGGTGACAGAGTGTAAAACCGGCACCAAGTGAAAACCCGTACGGCTTCACCATAGCGGGCAAGTAGCGTTCTAAAATTTCCATAAAAGTGCTGAACTCAATTACCCTCTGTCGAATTTTGAAATATAATAATTCATACCCTGTGCAGATACTAAGACAAATTAACCAATTGGTTTTAAATACACATAATTAAACTCAGTGACGTATCTTCTAGCGATGGCATGGTAGATTTTTGTTTTTGGAGACGACTGTAATGCTCTTGTCATAGACAAAGGGTGGGTTAATGCCCTCTAGTAAATATTTTCACTTCACCTATAGCTGTGTGAAGCTATGGATAAATTCATGAGCAATGTATTCTGTAATGTTGTAATGGTCTGTTTAGATGGGAATGTGTGGTGTGTTTTTGTGTTTAAGTTTAGGTAACTTTTGTCCTTGTGAAATGAGATATTTTAGTTTTATTTTGTGTTGTTTTGTTTGTTTAGCTTTTGAGATGTTTTGATTGGGATATTTTGAGATATATTTTGTAAAGGGAGAGGCAAATGCGGACCGGTGACAATTCGAGTTTTTTTGTAAAATAAAAGTTGAAGTTAGGCCTAAATAATTTTTTTTTTGCGGAGAAAGTTGAGGTTAGCTGTCCGGAGTTAGAAGTTTCCTGATCACCGACCAGCCAACGGAAGACGGATGTGTACTCTCCAAACATTGAGAGAAGTTGGACTTGGTAATCTGCTGTTACCTCATGCTGGGGACAGCATGGTCTAAGAGTGAGGGGGGTGTGACGGCCCAAAATCCCTAGACTGTTAAAAGCCATTAATACGACACTGTAATTAAATAATTAAAGTTTACCGTTCCTAATAATTAAATTTCTACCGTCACTAAAATCCATAATTGGAAGGAGGAACGGTGCTCTTAACATTATTTCAATTATTTCATTCATTATTTCATTTTAAAGAGTTGGCTGATACAAAATATTAAATCAACCTCCAGACGCTAGGATATTTGCTCCAAGCTAATCTCAGCTTAGATGCTCCCACGGTCCCGGCCGGGCGTTGATGTCAGCAGGAATGCAAGTGTCAGCATTTCCTCTCTCAGCGCCAACCTCAAAGCACGTTTTCAGTACCTCTTAGTTTGAGTAACGGCGTGAGTGATCGTTTGGCTGCAGCACTTGTCAATGAAGTGTTTCCGTGACGTCACGTGTTGAGAACGGCTCTGATTGGTTGAAGGGGCTTCAGCATCGGCGAAGAAGACGTGAGATTCGCCCAGTCCCTAAGAAGTCACGATGTAATTAACACACGTCGCGCTGCCTCTCTCTGCTAAATTATTAATAAGTGTTTTCTTTCTAAATTTAATGTAACCTTAATTATTGTATTTTAACTGCGGATATGCCTATTGTTAACGACGTTCAAATTGTTTTTAAATCAATTGTTGCAAAGTTGTAAAGTTTAATAAATAGTAATTTTGTTTCCCAACCGGCATTATTATTATATTGAAATCCCGAAATATCGGCTGTGGTACAAATGGAAGCCAATATCAAGTCTTCTAAAGTAAATCGTGAATACAGTGTTACTGAATTCACGTATAAATAATATCAAATAAAAGAATTCATAAGGAACTTTGAAAAATAGATTTTTATTTATCACCACATTGTAACATTCTCATGATAGACCGGTCTATAAACTCATGTGACCTTTGGTAAATTGACATTTGAAGGCTCATTCTCGTCATATGACCTTCATGGGGCACACCTGACACGTTGTTGCCAAACCAAGGGAATATATAACGTGAAAATTAGTTATAACCTGTTTTGTGCGTAATGTTTCAAGGTTTGACAACCCTTGGACACATAATTATAAAAAATTAATATTAAGTTCGTCCTGTGTTTTGTAGGCACAAATTGTGGACAGTTCCTGGTATGCTCAAACCCCATGTATCAAAGAAAAATAAGTAAATTTCTTAACGACTCAAATAATATATCTACCTAATAAACTTCAAGATTTACTTTTGAGATAAAAAAGATATTAATGATTAACATAAAGAAACCCGAACTGAAAATACATAAAGAAAACCCCTATTATTTCCCCTCCCCTGATTCTTACCCTTGTTTTCTTGTCACTGTATTGGTATTCAAGCATCTGACCTCATAGGATACCTTTTCATTATCTGGTTCGAGGTTGATGGTTTTCGTGTGGTTTGGCATAAACGATTACGATTTTCAAACAGCTGACATAGTACCGAGATTGTTTACTGTTAAGTTTACCTAGAGAATTTGAAGTTTAACTGTGAAGGCGTTGTCGAGTTATTTTGGTCACAGACACGCTACTTAAGCTGATTCTCTTACCACTCTGAGCACTGAAGCATAGCCGCCTTTAAAGAAGGCCGCGGCGTAGTAGAATTGGCAACGCCGCAAGAGGAGTTACCGCGTGCCTCGCCGCTCGTATACTAGCATGGGGAAAACGAGACGCCGCTGTCTAAAATCGTTAATTGTTACTATTCAAGCTATAAAATACCGTTTAAGTGATGTTTATCGTTTTGCTAACGAGTGTCTTACCCTGTTGTGACCCCAAAAAGGTTCATATTTAAACTGAGACTAAAATTAAGCATGTTTATATTCAGTATTACTGGGTTTTACACGTAGGCATAGTACAACTATAATGCCTATCACCGTTAAGTCAAGAATGTGCTAGGAATTTAATAGTTTTATTCACTTTTTAAAATTCCCCGTAGCAACAAACCCACCCACTTATTGAATTTAAAGTCTCGTTATTTAATACGTTCAAAATTTGTTTACTTAAGAGTAGAACACATTTCTATTTGCCGTGATTTGGCTTTTTTAAAGTTGTTAATACATAGACGCATAAATTATGTTTTTTATTAGTTTATTTATCATTAGGTTTGTTGTATAAATATCAATATATAAGACAGCATAGTACCATTTACTAAATACTACCTATTAAAGCACAGTATTCTTCAAAACAACATATTACACAAGATAGAAAATAACGACATAAAACAGTTTATTTAAAGACAAAGCGTACTTAATATAGCAACAAGTATAAACACAGCTCATGGGCAACATATCTGTAGAAAGTATTACAATTTTGTCTTCACTTTTATCTTCTAAAGAAATAATTGTGTTCCTCGTATTGCATTTGTAACTGTTTATTTTTAATTCAAGCAGTTTATTAGTGGCATTTTTATGTTAATTTTAAACTGTATTCATAAGGACATCTAAAACGATATGTTACTCTGACCATAGTTTTTTTTTTCAAAGCAATAATATTTAAAACCTAACAGAAGTACATCATTCATGTAGGCCTATTGTTTTAGTTTAATGGGAATTTGTATGTTTAATATTATTTTTGCTTATTGTATACTTTATCAACAATCCCTGACACCCATTCTAATTGTTCTATCCAACATAGCAAAATAATATAGCTAAAACTATTTTAAAGGACGTGTTATTTGACTGGTCGCTATAGGCTTTGTGCCGGCAGTGACTCCTCTGCTGTGTGAGATGGCAACGTTGCCAGTTCGAACGCCGGAGCCTTCTTTAAAGGGCTATGACTGAAGTCATGTATAAGGATACTCTTCACTTCGTTCGATTATCCAATTATTATGTAGCAAAAAAAACAATGAGATGGTTGAATACATCTTTGAACTATTACGATAGTAGGATTTCACTTAGTATACTTTACTTCGGTTACAGTTTTATAAACGGCCACCAACTATCGGATGCGATAAATCGATCTTAAACATTCGCTATATATTAAATCGCATTGTAAATCGATCTTTAACCTAAATAACACAAACACCCAAACATTCGAGTCCTCATAGAGTTGAAACGGTCTTTGAAAACTGGGATAAAGAGCGATGATGACAGTTACAAATATATTTTAATGAAACATTTAACAAGTAAACTTAAAAAACAAACGAAAACGAAAATTTAAAAATACAGATAATAAAGAAAGGTATAACCAAGCTAAAACTTTCGCTCATTCAATTCATGAAAGCAGCCCATAAAGTTTACCCTGGCAAAGATAACTTAAGTTTTAGCTTAGTTATAAGTTTATTTATTATTTGTTGTATTTTTTTTATTGTAGTTTTCGTTTATTTGTTGTTTGTTAAATGTTTCATTAAAATATATTTGTAACTGGCTTTGCCATATGCCAAATTGACAATGTATATTTTCTTGATTTTAGATTATAACATTAATATAAATATCGAGTGAATAATTTTCTTTAATTACTGTACAACTCTGATTCAAAATATCGAGTGTTCCGATCCGATGTATCGAGTGTTTAATTGATATATCGCATCCGATTAGTTTGTGGCCGATTATGAAACTGTACCTTTTACTTTGATCAGATGACTTAATATTTAGGCATTCAGTTATTATAAACAGTTTTACTAAAAAATACACGATTTGGTTTAAGATAAACTAAAAACGTTGCTTTGACGTTGTTGGAAAACAATTTCAAGAATGTTTTCAAATGCCAAGAATGTTTGAAATATTTAAAATTCAAATATTCCTTTGAAAAATAAATATACATTTCCATTGTTAACTCTAAAACCTGTCCTCCATCTAAAGACTAATGCATTTATAATATAACATAAAACTAATTTGATCTTATTAAATTAATCTTATTGCATAATTTAAGTATATAGGTCAGCACAAAATTATAACAATGAATTGACAATCAAAAGAAACATTTAGCGCAACATTTACTTGCACGAATTCATGTAATATAAATAAAATTAAAGTTTTGTCTGTATATTGCTTGGAATTATGAAATATTTGCATATTTTCACGTTTTACACCCTAGGGAAGCCAAAACAAGTCTTATCTAAATTTCCGTCTGTCTGTCGAAAACGCTCAAGGACGGGTTTTTGTTCGCTTTTCACGGGAAAACGGGTGCACTGACATTGATGAAACTTTGTTTCTTTGTTTTATACATGAGTGAGAAGGTTTTAGGCCACTGTAAACTGGCAGAAGCCTTTTCAAAAAGAAATGACGGCCACTCAAAAACGTAATTTCGTGCGGTTTTGGTCACGTTTTGTTCGCTTTTCACAGGGAAACGGGTGCACTGATTTTGACGAAACTATTTTTGTATTTTCTATATGTGTGTTAGAAGGTTTTAGGTTAATTGGATTTTTAGAAATCACCTTAGGACTCTGCCCCACGGGGTTTTAAAGATCCTATGTTATTCTTATGGACTAAGTATTTATTTATTCAACCAGATGATGACTTAAGAATAGTTATTCTATAAACATATGTTGTAGTTCTTATTTAAAACGTTGAGTGAAGATTGGTAATAAATCACATAAGTATACAGAGAAGATATCTATATAACAAAAATTAAAGTTTTGTTTTAAATTGCTTGGAATTATGACATTTTTGCATATTTCCCTGTTTTACACCCTAGGGGAGCCAAAACAAGTCTTATCTCAATTTCTGTCCGTCTGTCTATCCTTCAGTAACGCTCAAGAACGTGTTTTCACGGGAAAACGGGTGCACTGAGTTTGATGAATCTTTGTTTCTTTGTTTTATACGTTCGTAAGAAGGTTTTGGGCTACTTTAAACTGTCATACGCCTTTTTTTTAATAACGGCGGCCGCTCAAAAACGTGTTTTCGCGCGGATTTGATCGTGATTGTTCGCTTTTCCCAGGGAAACGGGTGAACTAATTTAGATACATCTTTTTCAGTGTTCTATAAGTACGTTAGAACATTCAACATTCTGTTAATTCAAAGCTACTTAAACATTTTGAACTCACCTCAGGGCTGCACCCCACGGGATTTCAAGATACCATCTTATGGTTATGGACAAAGCATTTATTTATACTGAACCATTTGATGACTTAAGAATATTTATTCTATAATAAGCTGTTGTAGTTCTCATTTAAAATGTTGAGTGAAGATTGGTAATCAATAACAGAAGTATACAGAGAGGACATATTATCTAAATATATATATTTCAGACACATTCACTCACTCACATTGTGATCACTGTAACTACTAAAAAACGACAATGACTAAGAAGGTGAAATTTAGCATAGTGGTTCCTCTTATTCTACAGATGTACAATAAGGCTAGGATTTAAACAAAATCGTACCCGGCTCTGCCCTAATTTACTTGTATTGCTGGCAATCGTATGAGCATTAGTTCGGACCTTTTAAGTTGAATTCGGTAGGAACAAACAACATATCTAATATATCAGAATAAACACAAGCCTATTCACGTTAAGAACGTGTTTTAGGGCCCCACCCCCAAACCTTCAGAATACTTATTTTAACAATCTTGCACCTGCTACTGGACTGATGGAGATGAAATTCGGTAGCAAAAAACCAGATTAAAAATACTTAAGGGACCTGCCCCACTGACCTTTAATATAATCATCACAAAACTACTCAACCAATAGAGCTGAAATTTGGTATTATAAAAGAGATCAGCAACAACAACATGTCCCATAATGGGGAGTCATGGTGTTGTTCTCTAGAGATTTAATACAGACACTTTGTGTGCTTGAGACATGGGGGAACGAGATCTATGCCTCCCTCAATAGATATTTTATTTAGCCAACTACTGAGTGTCTCAACTTAACAATAAATTTGAAAATTATTTTTCAATAAGATTAAAGGGTTGAGGAATTGTATTAGGTCCTTTTAAAAGTTGGGAACAGGTCTTTGGAAAACAGGTGGTCTCATAAACATCTCTCCTTCACTCTGTTCAATCGAAGAATAATAGGAACTACTGATCGACAGTTTTTTCCGTGATGTTTTCCTTGAGGTTCCCAGATTAATTTCGAAAGTGCTTGGTGCCATCCTTACGTCCACCAATGAAATTGTAAAATTAATTCGGTTGTTATTCTTATAAAATTCATCTATTATTTAGACATACAACCCGTACGAAGGACGGGTACACAGCTAGTTTTTGTATAAAGATTACTTTGTTTGTCCACAACGGTAAGCTTTGCTTTTTTTAGTTTACTTTGTAGTTATATGTCTCAGTAAAAAAGTAAATTTATAAATTTATAAGTAAATAAGAACCTTACTTGTATATATTTGTACAAACAAAACTTGTTTGTGAATTTCACATATAGAAATGAAACTATAACCACAGTCGGCATTATATACCCAGGACCATGAATACTTTTCGTTGTGAAGTCCCAAGATGCCGAATACATTATTCTGTCTATTTGTCATATATGTTTCACAAGAAACATATTTTAAAACTACCTAGGGACAAGAGGTCTCACAACTTTAAAAATATATTGGTGAAAACTAATTTACAAGAGAAATCGGTGGATGGAATCATGAATATATAGCTGTCAAGTCATGCAAAAAAAATGGTGTGGCACTTGTAGAATAATGACAGTATATAATAAATTTGAAAGTAGCACCGCAAAAAATGAATATATGATAAAAGGTAACACGAACCGCAAATAAAAAAAGGCATCTCCTAACTCTTTGTAAACATAACATTAGTAAAAAAAACTACTGAAATTTGTATTGTAACTCATTTTATTCAAAGGGAAATAAAAATATAAAAGAGGAAAAGTGATCACTTGGATGAATACAACGAACTTTCAACTGAAACATTGGTTCACTTAAATTCATTTCAACAGAGCGGGGTTGCTACTGTAAACCACTATGATAAACATTGTTCTACTGATGTTTGTTTTACCGGAGTGAGTGTTGTATTTTATTGAATTGTAACGTAAGTAAAAACCCTCTTGGATATGAAAACTTCAATAATATTGCGTATAACTACACATTTTGCTACTTAAAAATTGTATTTAAATGATATATTTATAAGGTTCTGAGAGGGATGATTCATTTATAAAGGAAATTAGTTTTAAATATTACGCTACTTCCAACGTCTGCTGTAATTGTTTTATAGTTGTTAAATCAATTTAAAATTGAACAATATACTTTACTGTGCACTTATTATCAGTACTGTTATTAAAAGCAGATAAAGTAAGGTTGAAAAACGTATCCTTGAGATGGATCAACTCTTTAAGTACCAATGCCAATCCACTTCATTATCTTAATCCAATATTTTACCTGATTCTACTTGATTCTGATATTAATGTTAAGGAATCTTTTCTGTCATATCGTGCCTGATTCTGTTGTTAATGTTATGTATTATTTTATGTCAGTTTGATTTACTATTGTAGTTTGCCATCTCGTTACTGTCGTTGATTATGTATTACTGGGATGTAAATAAATACTTAAATTTGTTTTTCAGTTAAATATTATTGGATATAAATTTCCTACAATATTTTTGACAGATTCCCGCTGTTTGATCTAAATTAACGACCTAAATTAATGATCTGATTTACGTTTTGGTAAATTTCTAAGTATTATCATAAATTTATTCCTACTCATTCATATCTGAAGACTGATGAATTAGTAAGTAGTAAGTGGAAAAGATAATTATCGTATTGTTAAAGTAGCAATATAAGTATGTATGTACTTTTTAATTTTGAAATATATTTTTCTTTTGATTACTTACTACATTTATATAGCTACGGTAAAGATTCTGGAACATCGAATAAAAACTGATATAATCAGACTGAAGATAATTGGAGCAGAAAACCCACA
Organism: Allygus modestus; assembly: GCA_963675035.1. Classification (NCBI taxonomy): domain Eukaryota; kingdom Metazoa; phylum Arthropoda; class Insecta; order Hemiptera; family Cicadellidae; genus Allygus; species Allygus modestus. The sequence goes on from OY776116.1 coordinate 44,240,373, forward strand.
CTTCACCCAACTAAGCTCCTCCTAGAGAACTTCTCAAGAGACTCCTACGAAACTAATCATTTTCCCTGTTTTAAAATTTGCGCTACGTCAAGGCTTGTGGAACATCTGAGAAAAACTGATATAATCAGACTGACGACATTTGAAGCTTAAAACCCACACTTCACCCAACTAAACTACTGCAGCACACAAACAATGAGGTTGTATTTACAATTGAAATATGATTATAATCGGAAAATGTTTAGGATATTCCATAATTGTTTTATTTTTAACCATCAAAAGGACTCAAACACTACTCCTTAAAAGAAAAATAAGGAAACACAGGTCCACTGCAAGGGGTGACACTGTCCAAATGAGCCTTATGACGACTATTGTGACTGGTTGGAATGGCCTTGTACTATCTTTTGTTTATATTTACCGTCTTATATTTAAACCCAAGATATTGTATATATTTTGTACGGTTGTGAGAGGTAATTTATAATATTCTGTATACAGATAATGACATAGGTACGAATTGTGTTGTACACACGACTAACGAAGGCCTAAGGTAAATACGAATACCCTTTGTTGTGAAAGTCTTTAATTAAAGGTTTCCTTGTCCTTTGTTATATAATACCTTTAAAGTAGGTGCTGTCAAAGGTACCGGTAGGTTTATGTTACTTTGAGAACGGATTTTTACAAGTTATGTTGGAAGGGAATATAAATAATAATACTGCATTGTGAGAGTAACCATAAACAACCCGTTGTCGTGTTAGTTTGCTTCCGAGACACAGACATCATGGAGGCGAGCAGGAGCATGTGAGTAGGAGGTTGAGGAAAGGGTCGTAGCGTGGCTGCAAGGTACGTTGGAAATGGTGTGGTGTGATCTCGGCAACCAATAGGAGTTATTCAATATCGTATGATTTATATATGATGATTTAGCGGATGATGCCCGTCTGTCTATCTGTCGCAGCAGGCTCGAGTTTCGTACTCAATAGAAACTAACATTTTTCAATTCAATATAGTATTTCATTAATGATATTGCACTTTTCATAAAAAGTAACGTTACATAAACCGGTGATTACTGAAAGAAGGACAAAGTATCATTACTTTGTTTTCTCCATTGACAGATACGAAACCTACTTTTTGGTTATTAGTAAATGTGTATTCAATAGTCTTATTTGTTTTGTAATACCCTAAGGTAATAATTTCAATTTTGTAGTCTGTAAAATGTATGCAATAAACGAAAGAGTAATGAATACGGTGACTCACATATTAAAAAATATTTTTAACGGGGAAAAGCAAATAGAAAAGTTTACTAAATACTACCCAAAAGAAGTTGCGGAGACAATCTTAATAATTTGTTTATAAAATGGATCAGATTAATTGTGTAGTAAACCGATCTCAAATGGACTAATACAATTAGTAAATGATTCCTTAGAATTTTAAAAATCGAAACTAAAAACACTTTAGTTTTCAACAAGATTTTTCTTAACATTTTTTGCATTGCAGCACTGTAAATTTATTATTTATACCTTTAACAAAATGTGCAATACAACATATGCTTGAATTTGGATTTTAACTTTTAAAGAACATACCTCGGTGAGGTTAATTATAGTCGGGGTTGTATAAGATAAATAGTTTATACAACGCCGACTAGAATTAACCTATCAAAACCAGAAAAAACACTGTTACTATTGGTGATGTACTTGTGATCCACATTATTTGTTGGGTATGCGTCAAAGGACTCATGTTTGTCACAGTGTTGGTGGTCAACATCATTAATCTTTGCTCTGCTGGTAATTGGATCCAATTTACCATGAATGGCGAATATGATTGATTTACTTAGTGAAAAAAAACACTTCGTCAAACTTTTGGTTAATTTCAATACAAATCTAGTTTATACATAATATTATCAAAGGTTATTTATAGCTGTGGATAAATCTATCCAATGCTAAAATTAACTTCATTGCAGCAGAGAAGAATAGTTTCCACTCTTGTCATAAAATACGGTACAACATTTAGAACATGAAAGTAACAAATAAGAAAGAACATTTAAAACGTTAACTCCCACAACTGCTTAAAACCGACAACAATTTTTTTTAAATCGCAAGGCCTTTTTCGTAATTGTTATCAAATACATTTCCTACGCTTGCAACAATGATCCTGAAGCGTTTAGATCCTCATTCACTCTCCTAACAACATAAGCAGTATAGAATCCCTTCCAAAGGAATAAATGAGATTTTCTGCTGCTATTGTTGCATTAAGGTTGCATAAACAGGTATCTGATCAATTTATGAATTTCAGGAATTATTTCTCTCGCTCCCGGGATTATTATATGAAAGAATGAAACGGATAAAATAATTCCACAAATGAAGCATTTATTTGTGTCACATTGAAATGAATAAATGTCTTGTGTTTTGTCTTATATTCCTGTGTTCTTTTTTCGTATCATCTTTTATAGAACACCATTTTTAATTTTGTTGATCTCTAGGAATATTTTGGAATATTTTATATTTTAAGGAATTGAAATTGAAACATTTGAAATTGTAAATGCTATAAACATCAAGTATAACGCCACATTTTCTTTAAACGTGAGTAAGGTAAATGCCAAGTTTCAAATAAACTCTTAAGTGGTTCCCTCAAATATGCTCTTTCAATTAAAAAGACTAACCATGAGACCGGGAATTTCAGGACCCATATTTATCGTGATTTTTTATACGTATTTCGATTTGTTAATCTTATGCAAAATTTCCTGAACGGACTTTGCACGCTGTACAATGCAGGAAATGGAATGTTTAAGGAGATTTACACTTATGATGTAAAACGATTCAGTGGTATTCAAAGTTTAGTTCCAAAAGAAAGGTCTAACCTCGGTTTTAATAACGATATAACATTTGATTAAGAAATATTCTATTTAAAGTCTCCCTAAAAATGTTTTATGCAATTAAAACAAGTCCAAGTATAGTTTCAGTAACAATATATTATGCGGCTGATTAAAGGGTTAAGTATTGTTTATTTTTATTTTTAGTCACGCCTATCATTAGTTGTGAGACAAATACAAATAAATTATGCAAACAATTCGAAATAAATTTTAAAGTGTAGATGGCAATTCGTCTGAAATGGAGAAACGACAGATCCCTCCCAAACTTGTATGTGTAATGTACATGTCTATCCCAGCCTTTACATGATCAACACATGTCAAAGTCAATCACGTTCGACACACGTACCAAACACTAGATCACATGTAAAACTACCCTTTTCATAGTCTTGATACTACACGTTTATATATCGAACCTTTGTGTTCTCTATTTTACATAAAATTAAAATGTTATAAAAGATTATCCATTTTCATACCAAAAATGATTTTATATTTTTGTCCTAATTAGTCTAGGTCATAGGCTTTTCTATACATAACTCATTAACTAAAGTACTGAATAAGACAAACATATTTGTGCTGTGAGTTTAAAACAACGGAATATCAACTATCGTTTTATGTAATGAAATGAAATGAATTAAGGACACTACTTTGTGAATACTATGTCATTAAGGCTCAAAATTAAATGCTGCTCTTATTGGAGTATGAATAATTAAAAATTATATTAAAATCAACCAACTATCGATTTGAAATAAAATGCCAACATTAAAATAAATTATTCAATAATCGTTAAACTTTAAATCATATTTATTAAGAGTTAAATAAAAATATATAGGTTTGTGTAGGAAGACCGTGTTTGCTATTTTACTACGGATCAGAAAATCCCACTGATCAGGAAAGTATATCATGTGTAAGCTAAGTGAAACACTACAATTAACTTTACAATAATGGGGAATAGTCCAACAGTTTGTCCGAAGATAACTTGAAAACAAAACTTTCACTGATTTCCACTTTTATATTCAAGATTCCAACAGAAATATCATAACAACTAGCCAAGATGAAACATATGTTTAGACAATGTTTATGTGTTTAACGCTACAGTTTCTTTGTTTATATTGAAGTGAAATAAAAGTATATTTTGCCTTGGAGTGGCAGGATGGCATTATTTTTAGCTTGTTATCTTTTCTTTGAAATAGGTAGAAGAAGAGTTACGAGTCTTATCAACATACTGAATATAGTAAAGTTGCAGTCTAATATATTTAATTTACTGAGTTTATTTATGAACTCATCATTAGTTTTTAGGAAAGGATGAACAATTATAGTTAGACAGGTTGTTTTCAAAATGAGTTCAATAACTAAAGTTATGAGATGCCACTGATGTAAAAAGTGGTTTAATTGACAAGGGCCACTTGGTTCATATTGAATTTACTGGGGCTGGTCATCTAGCTTTGAAAAAAACAGTTAAGTGAGGAAAAATCAAGTTTAAAATAAAAATCATTAGTTAACAAACATTACATGTTTTTTGATCAAGGAAAATAAAAACAGTTTGTGTTTATTTATGAACAGTTGCTTGAGTAGTTGTGTACGTGTTGTTCAAGTTAAACAGGATACAACGTCTTACAACACTTAAAAATGTATTTACTGTACTTCCATAAAAGACGGAAAATACACACAAAATATATAACAAGGCCTTACATTTCTATCAGTTGCACCGGTAGTCAGGCCCAATCAGATAATGACAGAATCAATATTGCACCACAGCTTATACACCATTTGGCCAAACAAATTTGGATAAAAATGGAAAATTTCAAGTAGAAATATTTTGCTAGAAAGTGTTACCTGGGGTCCCGTATCAAAATAAAAAGTTTTATTCTTCGAGTGAAATGAGGTTTTGTCACCATTTAGGACTTTTCCTCAATTTGATATAGAAATGAATGTTACTATTTATGAAATTGCTCATAAATAGAACAGTTTTTATCCAGTTTTTCCCAAATTTAGACAGAATGTATTTATCTTGATTACCTTGTCATAAATACAAGAAAAAGTAATTGAATTGACTAAAAAGTATTTACAAATTGTAAGAATTCTTACCCCAAAACACTGATTTTTAAAATTGTATGCTTGTATTTTTAATAGTTTATCCAAATGTAACCTGTTCATTAAAACCAGCATAAAAACTACAACTCTTTTTTGATTCATAATTATACGATAACGGATTCAAGAAGAGTTAAAAATACATGTTTGACAAATATGGTACGTTGTCTTAATCTTCTTTCTCCTACTATCCGATTGAAACTACCTACATTGCTTTATATGAGTGCCAAGGAGTTTTAATTGTAGGACACAATTTAACTATATGTTCAACCGACTTTGGTCTGAAAATTTGATAATTTCCCATAAGCAAAACATTGATACACAACGTACTGTATTTTGCACCGGCAGCCTTTCTTTACTTTTCTTCAGAACCATACACGATAAAATCATTATTAAAAATACTAAAATGTTAGTTCTTTTAACCTTTACAACATGAAAGCACGTATTTTAAATATTATATTAAAATACATGGTTAAAAAACCACATTTTTAAAGGTAGCACATTAAAAAATACTAGTTTGATCTTGAAATGTGGGTTATATCTTTATTAGATCCAGTATTTGGTAATTTTACTTTTTTGTACCAAATTTTAGAAAAATCTGATGAAAGGTTAACTGTTTATGGTACAAAACATTCAAAATCATATCCGCCATTTCCAATATGGCGGCGGAAGCTCACCTGACCCGAAGTAGAAAACTTAGCATTTGAATCAAAATACCTCAGTGCACATTTTCCAGCAACAATATTTTTGCTCGTATTTTTTTTATTTTTAAACCTATTTTTACTGGCCTATATAGGTTACCGGAAGTTCCTGAACATAGTTGCAAAACTTATCCCACGAGTCAAAGTTGACACGTTAACTACCTAGTATATATATCCCTATCGCCAGTGTACCTAGTATTACATTGGTGCTTTGTGACATTCAATCTTTTAGGTTTGTTGTACTTCTATCTTGAACTATGATCTTGTTGGAACTTCTCCCAATTTGCCTACTCATCTTCAATGATAATTGATAAATTTGCATTTGGAATGGAAGGTTATGTGGCCTACCACCAAGGCAGGCTCGTTGGCACGTTGACAAGCTTGATGCACATGGGACTATAAGCGCTACTCAGGATGTACGATAAATACTACCCGGGCTTCATAAAGCAAGCCTGAACAGAGGTGGGCTATTTACAATCATATACTCTATTGAAGAAGACTGCAAACGTTGTGTCAAAATGCGGGAGGCAAGCTTAGAAGCGGGGCCCATACTTGTGGCTGAGAACCGGCTGCGACACTATTATCATATCACAGACTACCGAAGTACCCGAAGGTCCACTGGTGAGAGTATAGGCCATGAAGCTCGTTTTCACGATCCGCCACCAGATCCGCTTCCGGAGACAGGGATGTGCCTGGTAAGCCGAAGTGCGTCGATGATACCGCCCTCACTCTGGGGACAGCACACATACAGACACGCAGAATATGAAGCGATTCAGGACAAAATGTTTATCTATTGCTCTCCTTCTGATGTCTTCTGTGACATCTAAAAGTCTCACCATACTCTTACTTGCCACTCTAATACATTTGAAATGTTAGGAATCAATTAACTACTATCGAAGTTTTAAAATGTTTATAAAAACACCCGGTAATGTTGAGTATCAATATGTTCGTCACAACTCCCATAGAGTTAATAACAGTTTTGAAAATCTTGCTAGTCACGTTCCCCCACGGGCCGTTAATAAGGCAATATGAAGTTGATTATATCTTGAGATATAATCTTAGTTTCAGAAAAATGCTTCGAGCTTTTTTTGAACTTGATTTTGAATTGCATGATAGAAGTGGTGAATAAAACAAGATATAAGGATAGGATAGCATAAGAGCTAAATAAAATAAACAAATAAAAGGAGCTAAAATAAATTAGCGTGAAATTTTCTGAAAAGATTAAAATTTGTTCTCAATCACACGCGATACTTTATATTAGTGTTACAATATATTCTTACAACTAAGTATCGTAACTAATTTTGTAACTGAACAACCAAAGCGTAAAATAGAGCGATAATAAAAACATTTCAGGTTTAATAAGGCAAATCGATGTTTTTCGAGTAAGTATATTCATTTAATACAAGCAATCAGCAGCAGTCCCTCTGGAGTCGCCGACTATTGTTGTGATACAATGCACATCTGACAGGGTCCCCTTGATGCATTCATGCCATGTAACTTGGAACCGTGTAGGTAAATTAAACTGAAGTATATTGTAAAATTTATCATTTAGGATATGTTTGTTTTACTTTTCCAAAGCAATATGGGTGACTAGCAGGTTACTGGTACATCATGCGGGAATGTATACAGCCTTCCTTATACCTTTGTTTGATACATAATCTGTCGAATAACGATTTGACTGTTTCCCAGTAAAATAACAATTTAATATTTCTTCAAGAACTTTATTTCTTGAATTGCCCATATAATCACTGGTTCTACGGAAATGTAGTGTTATTTTTGGAATCTTACAGTAGGGTAAGAAGGACACTCCGACCCCAGGAGGGACAGGAGGGCTACCCCCCCCCCCCGAGCCCCCCCCCCCCGCGAATTTTTTTTTTGCGAATTTTTTTTTGCGAATTTTTTTTTTTTGCGAATTTTTTTTTTTTGCGAATATTAACCTAACCTAACGTAACCTAACCTAACCTAACCTAACCTAACCTAACCTAACCTAACCTAACCTAACCTAACCTAACCTAACCTAACCTAACCTAACCTAACCTAACCTAACCTAACCTAACCTAACCTAACCTAACCTAACCTAACCTAACCTAACGTAACGTAACGTAACGTAACCTAACCTAACCTAACCTAACGTAACATAACCTAACCTAACCTAACCCATCCTAACCTAACCTAACCTCGGATCAGATTTCTGATTGCAGATTCTTGTTCAGCTAGTCGAGCCGAGAAATTTGAGTACCCACAAAGTACATTTGGACGATGTAGGGGGGGGGGGCTATCTCGGTTACCATAAGTCGGATTTGAATTCTGATTGCAGATTCTTGTTCGTCTAGTCAAGCCGAGAAATTTGCATACCCACAAAGTACATTTGGACGATGTAGGGGGGGGGGCGAGCTATAACGGTTACCATAAGTCGGATTTGAATTCTGATTGCAGATTCTTGTTCGTCTAGTCGAGCCGAGTCATTTGAGTACCCACATCGTACACTTTGGATGATGTTTACAAAAAAGGGGCCCGCACCACACTTTTGACATTTTTTTTTGCATTTTTGGAATCTCCTCGTCAAGCCGAGTATTCTCAGTACCCACATGACATACTTTGGATAATTAATACAAGAGTTGAACAGGGTAACGCTACAACCAACAGAGCTAGCCCATCAGCGCTTGCGGTCAATTGAACTACCAGTGAATGCAAATTTTGAGGAGAATGTAATTGCAATGCTTTGAACATATACTGCAAAGGGGGGTGTATCGATACACCCCCCTTCAAGTACTCTGCACCGAGGCAGCTGTTCGCACAACCGACTGACGCGTCCAGTCTACTGTCTGGGAATGCGGATGTTGTAATTTGATACCTCGACTGGAGGGTGCAGGTGTTCACACAAAAAACCGACAAGTCGAGACCTGTCTGGGAATGCAGCTGCTGTAATTTGATACCTCGACGGGAAGACGGATGACCCTTCTAGGAACCCATAATAGTCCGCCCGTATCGAGTTCCATTAGAGCAGGGTGGTCTTTACCCCAGACATCGGTTGAGAGTTTTTGCCCCGACCTTCTCCGAAATCCATTAGTGGGGATAGTCACCCCACATCACCAGCCCTCCTTCAGTTCAGTTCGAGAGTTCAGTGCGTGAAGACGTGTTAGTCCGATCCTGTTCCGTTCTACGCGATTTGTGTTAGTTGCTGATTATCATCATTTGCGATTTGCGATTTGCGTAAAGCACCTTTGAACTATTTAAAACGTTCGTGTTGTGCTGTATTGTTTGTGATTATTAAAACTTATAATCCATATTAAAGATGAACGCCACACACGTTTGTAACATTTGTGGTTGTATTTATGTGCGTAGAAACAATTTGGTGCAACACCACATCAGATTCCACGGCTTGAGACCACAACTACCACCACCAACACCAACGCAGCAAGGTACGTTTTTTGCGTTGCATTATTGTTTTAATCAGACCTAAATGTTAGTAATATAGGAATACGTTATGCAATATAACCGCAGAGTGATACAATTATTCTTATTTAACGGCTTTAACTATTTAGCGCGAATAGAGAACTCTGTTTTTTAAATTTAAAATTACATGACTATATCAATATAATTTAATTTTAATAACTTATGTTATTGCTTGCTCCATCAAGTCAAGTCATCAGAGTACCCACATTACAAACTTTAAAAAACAAATTTAACCCCCCCCCCCCGAGAAAGGGCATTAAGGGGGGGGGGGCACTGAGAATTTGAAAGTACTCTAAACAAAGGTAGGTGTTAAACATACTTCACAATCTAATCGTTTTGTGCGTTTGCAGATGGAGAAGCTGCATGTCGAGCCACATTCGTAGACCGGGGAGCTTTAGAGCGTCACATGGAAGCGAACCACCGAGTCATTCCACCCCGACAGGTGATTGATGCTCCGCAGACGACTGCCGGTGTCAATCAACACTCCGTTGAAGGTGAGAATCCACATTAAAATAACTTTTTCCCCTTGAAACTAATTACCTTTTTTATAATTATTTAACTAGGTACCTGAAGAAGAATGAGACCGTGACAACTGGTGTACTATTGATTTAATTGCTAGGGGGGAGATTTTCGCTCCCCCTAAAACATAATGCTTCTTTAGGGTTGGCGCAGCTCAATATTGCAGCTACATCCTTAGCTTTGAACCCCGAATCATGAATGTAGACAAACAGTACAGAAGATTACATTCCCTATTTGAAAATTGATATTTTTAATTAACAAATACATTTTGAAATGTGATTCTCGAGAGAGGGGAATTTGTATCTTTAGTTATCCTAATCTGTTTTTTATTTTTATTTTCAGATGAAGGACCGGGTCCTGGCCACCACACCTGCCATGAATGCGGTCGCCGTTTCCGCCGTGAAATACACCTGCGTCGACATGTGGATTCGGTACACGGCAGAGTCCGCAGGTTCATATGCGACACATGCGGCGTCGAATTCAAGAGGGAAGACAACCTGCGTCGACACACCATGCAATTTCACGGCAATGGTCATAAACGAAGATTCCCTTGCGCATACTGCGACCGGGATTTCAACACGGGGTTCAACAAGGACCATCATGAGCGGTTCACCTGCCCGATCATGAAGGACCTGATCCTGAACCGAGTGGCTATGGTGCAGGACGAACCCCAGCCAGGACCCAGCACGGAGCCACAACCTGGAACGAGCACACACCCGCAACCCGATGATGTTGAGATGACTGGAGTAGGACAGTCAAGCCCCGTATTCTCACTCATTCAACGGGGTTTTCGCAACCGCCTCTTAACCTACCGTCTGCAGCGACCGATGGAGAATCTCGTCACAATCGGAGAAGTGATGGCGCTGTTGATTGTTAGCCTTACGGAGTTGCTTGAGAACACCTTGGCGAAACACCGCAGCATTAAGGTCAACTTGAAGCTGGAGTGTGAATTCCAAAATGTGCACAACAACACCTGCCTGCGCAACTTCAAAACGAAGATGACTCCGCTGACGGTGACCTCGGACCTGAACCAGTACATCACATCAGCTTTTGCGAAGCTTATCAGAGAGAAGGCTGAGTGTGATCATATCGGCTCCGGGTGGACATACCTTCGCGTTCGTGATTTGGAGGTCGGCATTAACGAATACACTCCTCTAGGTGAAGATGGTCGAGCTTGGCTCCCACTGCCTACGTCTCTGGAGAACACCCAAGCAGTCGTCAACGTATCGAACGTCGATGAGCGGTGTTTTATGTATGCAGTCCTGGGAAAGTTTGTTCAAGATCACCCTAAAAGACCGGCATCGTACACCGACAACATCATCGCCCGATACGATTGGACCGGCCTTCAATTCCCCGTTGCTCTGAAGAGTATCAAGACGTTTGAGCGGACAAACAACATCAGCATCAACGTCTATGGTATTGATCGCACGTGCGTGGGTCAGAAACCTGACGGACGACCAAAGTATCAGGACACCGTCTTCCCCTTGAAGATTTGTAGGCAGGAGCGCGAAGACCATTGCGACATTTTGTACGTGACAACGGACGGTGATAGTCACTACGCCTACATCAAAGACCTTGGTCGACTGATCCGTCCCCAGCTTACAGCACATATGGGCAGGATATTCATCTGTAAGCGGTGCTTCGCGCACTTTGATAACCGTCCGAACAAGCTCGGTCTGACGGGTGCACAGCGTCTGGAGGAGCATAGGCGATACTGCTCCGCTTCAGCCCCTATTCGCATGGATACGCCGAAGAAGACAGAAATCAAATTCAGCCATCCAGAGTTCACCCGACGCGAGCGTTTCACCATCTACGCGGACTTTGAGTGTGCTCTACTGCCGACCGCGGAGATGGATGAACAAGTCGACGAACCGCACGGAGGAGTAGCCACCCACATCCACATCCCATACGCCTTTGCGTACCAGATCATCGACTCGTACGGACTTGAGGAGTTTGAGCCTCGAGTCTACTTCGGGGATGATGCGTCAAAGACATTTATGGAGATGTTGAAAACTGATGTTGAGCGATTGTGGAACTTCCTGTACGAAGCAAGAAATCTGCGCCCTGTCCTGACCCCAGCGGAAACGATGCAGTACAACTCGACAGCGAATTGCTACCTCTGCGGATCGGCATTTTCAAGCGAAGACCCAAAGGTTCGTGATCACAACCACGCGCCGCCCTACGAGTTCCGTGGCGCTGCGCACAGATCATGTAACCTACGCTACAGGGAGCAGCGAGTAGTCAACTGCTACTTCCACAATCTCTCCAACTACGACGCTCACTTCATAGTGCGGGAGTTGGCGGTCGACCCTGGTGATGTTGAGGTGTTGGCTCACACGGAAGAGCGGTACATCGCTTTCACGAAGCGGTTCCTGTTCGACCGAGCAGCGGCACCGGTTGGGATGCAAGGGCGTGGAACAAGACAGCCAGGATTCAGAGTCAGGTTCCTCGGCACCTACAGGTTCCTGGCTTTGAGCCTCGCCAGCCTCGCCGCCGCACTTCCACCAGCTCAACTCTTGGAGACGAGGAAGAGATTCCCCGAAGACCACCTCTTCGATCTAGTCCGTAGGAAAGGCGTGTTCCCGTACAACTTTGTAACGTCGAACGCCGTATTGGAAGATACTACGGAACTGCCTCTGCAGCGAGATTTCCACAACGACCTTACCCTGGAGGACATAACGGATGCAGACTACGAGCATGCTCGCAACGTGTGGGAAACCTTCGGTTGTAGGAACCTCAAGGACTACGCTGAGAAGTACCTGCGCTGTGACATTGCGCTGTTGACTGACGTCTTTGAACGCTTCAGGGACACGTCGATGGCTGAATACGAACTAGACCCTGCGCACTACTACACCCTACCGTCATACGCCTGGGATGTCATGTTAAGGACCTGTCGAGTGGAGCTTGATACGATACAGGACTTTGATATGTACCTCTTCTTCGAGCAAGGCATCAGAGGAGGTATTTCCCAGGCGATCACCAGACACGCCAAGGCCAACCATGATGGATGTCGCCCTGAAGATCGACGACCTGAAGAGCCAACGAATCACCTGCTATACTTGGACGCCAACAACCTTTACGGTTGGGCCATGTCCCAGTGTCTTCCACAGGGGCACTTCCAATGGCTCAGCCGCGAGGAGATCGCGTCCCTGGACATTGCAGCGTTGGACCCCGAAGGACCCACCGGCTATGTCTTGGAAGTTGACCTTCGCTACCCCGCCCACCTGCACGACCTTCACAAGGATCTCCCCTACTGCTGCGAGACCAAACGTCCGCCAGGAGGGAAATTCAAGAAGCTCGTTACGACTCTGGATGACAAGAAGAACTACATCTGTCATTACAGAATCCTGCAGCAGGCGCTGGAAAACGGACTGGAGCTTGCGAACGTGCATCGCGTCATCTCGTTCCGTCAGTCTCGGTGGTTAGAGAGCTACATCCTAATGAACACCGAACTGAGGAAGAAGGCCACGACCAAGTTTGAACAAGACTTTTTTAAGCTTATGAACAATGCGGTCTTTGGCAAGACGATCGAGAATGTTCGCAAGCGAATGAACGCTAAACTGGTGTGTACGCCGGAGATGTTCAGGAAGTATGTAGCCAAGTCAAACTTCCTGGACCGAACCTACTTCAACGAGGACGTCGCCATTGTACACATGTCGAAAGTCAATATCGTCCTGGACAAACCGCTCTACGTCGGAATGAGTGTCCTCGATCTGAGCAAGTGGCTCATGTACGACTTCCTTCGGAAGATGAAGAACCGCTACGGCGATCGTCTGAAGGTTGACTACATGGACACTGACAGTTTCGTGTTCGACATCCAGACTGAAGATGTTTATAAGGACATGATGGAGCATCTTAACGATTTTGACACCAGTGCGTACCCCCGAAACCATCCCTGCTACAGCCCCATAAACGCCAAAGTCATCGGAAAGTTCAAGGATGAAGCGAACGGTCTTCCGCTGCTCGAGTACCTCGGTCTCCGCTCGAAACTATACTTCATGGATATAGTCGAGTTCGAGGAGAGGACTGAAGATGACAAGTTGCAGGTCATGACGGTGAAGCGCGCCAAGGGAGTCGCTAGAGGTGTTGTAAAACACAATCTAACCTCTGACGACTATCGGGAATGCCTCTTCAACGGCGTGTTGAAGAGAACCATCAACACCAGGTTCCAGTCCCGAAACCACCGCGTCTTCACAGTTCAAGTCGACAAGCTATCCTTGAGCTGTAACGATGACAAACGCTACATCCTTCCGGACGGTGTAAATACACTGCCTTGGGGGCATGTTGACGTTCCACCTCAGCCCGAAGACATCCCTCAAGACGATGAAGAGGCGGAGGATGAGGAGCGTTGAGTGGTTGTGTCATATTACCAAAGACCCTGACTTGACTTGTAAATTTCCGATTTTGCTAAATCTAGTCATTAGTTTGTATCGAGTCTCGTAAAACTTAGAAATGTGCTCCTTTTTTGTTCTAGTCGTTAGTTTGTGTCGAGTCTCGTTTTTGCTAGCCAAACACAAATGTTCAGGAGCACATACTCGATGTAAAATATATATATAAGGTGTGTAAATAAATAGCAAAATTGTTCGTATATACATTTGTCTTTTTTTTCTCCCCTCACATAGTCTTAAGATACTAAAGTAAACAAAAAAATTATTCAGGAATATGTTAATTCATATAAACCAGGTTCAGATATGAATGTTACTTTACAATCATTGTATGATAGGTCTGTCCCAATTTGTGGTTGACAACTGTTGTTCAACTGATTTAATTACCAGGGGGGGGGGAGATTTTCGCTCCCCCTAACACATAATGGCTTAGGGGGAGATTTTCGCTCCCCCATACTACAGGAATTGTTGAAGACTAGAATGCACCTGCTAATGTCATTGTATGATAGATCTGCCCCACTTTGGGGTAAAGGAGGCGAGGATGGGAAATAATAAGAATTTTTCTTTTTTTATTCTGAGTACACAACTAGTTTATTGAGAAAAATGCAAAATTTCAAAACTCAATTGGTATACATTTGTGCAAAGAGTCTTCTGATCAGTGCATCGTTGTGGCCGAAAGAAGAGTGTTCAAAGAGCTGCACAAAGTCCTTCATCTTCATGCCGTAGTGGGTGCGGCAGTACAGGAATACAAGGCAGTATTGACCGCAGACCAGAGTGTTATCACTTTGAAGGCGATGCTCGTTGTACAGGTAGCGACGAGCGTTGCGTCTCAGGAATCCTTGGTAGAATTGAAGATGTGGCGGTTGACCGTAGCTGTCAAAGAATTCAATTATTCCTCCTCCTTTGTTAAGGTAGAAAGCGACCCAGTGAGTGCCGTCTTCATTGTGTGGATCAGTGTTCACAATCATAGCAGTAGATGGTGAAATATAATGGGGCAATTGATCCGCAGCGTAGACACCAACATTCTGTACGGGCAGTTTAGCCATACACTTTTGTATCTCTCAGGTATTCATTCTACTGTGTCGACGCCACAGTCAGTAGTAGGAGTAGTAGTACTAGTAGCAAAACAAAAGCAGGAACTGGTATCACTCTCACCTTCGTCAGCGTAATCATCAGCGTCAGCGATATTTGTACTTAGATGTAACCAACTGCGTAATGTGATGCAATTGGCTAGAGCGCATCGTGTGTGAGCTGTTATGTGGTGGCGACATCGCACTGCGTTTGTTGATAGTAGACTGTTGATTGACGATAGTGATCCGCAGCCAATATCGTTGATATCCATGACATTAGTAGTACAGTGATCCGTGATGAAATTGTATCGTACAAACTCTTTTTTCTCAGCACCTTTGACGTAGACAATCGGTCGTTTGGCGATACATGCGCGTAACTTTTCCTCTAGCACATGATACCAGATATCACCTTGGTCCCATTCTAATCCGTGACAGTGTTTTGTGAGCCAATAGCTTTCACGCAGTTTCTCTTGTGATAGGAAATCTCGACTGAATGGTGATTTGGCGATATGATGCATTAGCAGTGTTCCACTGACCAATTCCAAGACGCACACTTCCTTTAGAATGTAGTCATTTGCGTTGTCCTTGAAACATTGAAAATCTACAATAATTGGAGATGCGGAATTTTTACGCGGTACTCTGCATAAACGATCCATCTTGTGCGAATGTTGGTTGTAGACTGAGGAGGAGGACGCCGCCGCCGACGATCTAACCACCAAAGTCCGCAGACACGTTGCGATGACGATCGATTTCTATGACGTTGTCAAACTCTGCGTATACCAGACAGTTGACAGTCTCTGTGAGCCCCGTGTCGAAAGCAATCTCCATACGCACACTGCCGTTGCGCACTAGGTTCCAATGAGTCGTATCGCTTGCTGACATATCAGGTGTTAGATCGAATGCCATCAGACAGTATCCATCGTCGTAATCGTCTCTATTTATGAGATTACCAGCATCGCTAAAGTGTATGCCGGAGCCTGAAAACAGACTGTGATACGCCATCACGTATTTTCCCTTGCCGGTTTCGTAGTGTGGTTGTAGCGGTTTGGACGGCACTTGTTCACCGTCCACGTACAGCGAGAAGTAGTTGGTTTTGAAATTTTGAAAGTTAAATGGATTCTTTTTTAAATCGCCATTATAAGCGGCGTTGGTGACCAGTCCGACAATGATTCGTTTCGGCACTTGACCTAGAAACACATTGTCCAAAGTTTTGCTCCTCACTCCAAACGGTAGTGTGAATGTTTTCAATTCCACTCTAGTGATTGGGTATTTAGCTGTGCCGGTCTGAAGCGTTTTGCTGTGCGCCAACAGTACAGTGGGGCTAACTTTACACCTTCGTATCCAGAGATTCGCATCAACAATGTGCACCTTGTAGTCACCATCATCCGACATAATGGAGAAGGAATCTTTTGATCGGATCAGTTTAAAACGCAGTTCCACACCGTTCAACAGGAACTTGTTCTGATTACACATGTCCACATGTAGGCGACCGAGCATATCGATTTCACGACTTTTATTTGTCATTTTTCGTCTCGCCTTTAGTCCATCGTTATCGTCCAGAGTATTGTCCATATAGCCGGCATCGTCCGCGTTCCACAATCCACATGTTAAATGTGATTTCCTAGCATCATATCCGTAATTCAGCAATGTTTCAATATACGCTCGATATGCATAAGTGTTGTTTTGTGGTGTGACCAGTTTCTGATTCATACTCATATCGACTTGACTGAATAACGTGTGCAGCCAATTGTTGACTGGGCCAATTTTGTTCGATTCATCGGCATCTGCGATTGCCGCTCCTGTCGACTTGACAATAGACGCTGTAACTTCCAACATTGTTTGCGAAAGATCGGTGTATTCTTCGCCGTTGCCGGGCACAACAAACTCGATGGGCGAATCATCAGTCAGTGTGGAGATTGGTTTGTACTGAATCCATTTGCCGCTCTCGATACTGGTCTGCGTCGGCGGTAGGGAGAATAAGTCCAATTCCGTCTTGACGCATTCACACGACTTTTGATGTAGAAACGATATTGCTAGCGAGTGTGTTAATTGAATATATCACGTACGGAAGTTCTCCTCACTGCTTTCCTCGTCTTCCTCGTCTTCTTCCTAACTGTCCTTCTCTTCTTGCTGCTGCTCTTGGATGACGACGCCGACCTTCCTCGAAGGAGTTTCGTCAAAGACTGCGGTGTGACACGACGGCCGCCGAACATGGCGCGCTTCGCGTTCCTCTTACGCGAGAGTCTCGCGTTAGTCTTTCGCGCAGGAGTAGCGCGTCGGTGTTTCGCGGTATTCTTTCGCGTTACGCGACGGTGTTTCGCGCGAGAGCCACCGCCGCCACTTAGCACACGTTGAAGTTTGCCATCCGCCCTGCGTTTTAGCGAGTCTGTAAACTGGCTGAAATGATCTCTAGCGGCTTCTTTGGGATCCCGCTGGTGCATGGCCATGTCGCCCAAGAATCCAACACCGGATTTCAACGCCTCTTTGGCCACAGCAGAGGCTCCCGACTTGAGTAGCGGTGTGATGGTGCGGAACATACCGCCTAGGAAACTGCCAATTCCATGTCCGCGCTGGTAGGGTGCACCGCGAAATACCCTATCGATACTGCCGCCGGTCTGCTGCAACTGTTGGCGACGATAGTACGCCAAGTAGGGATCGTTTGTATTCATAATTGCTGAGCTACTCTTTTGAAATGAAGCTTCACGTACGACGTCCCAAAGAGGAATGACGCTTTTTTACTAGCGTGATCCCTTAGGTCAATATCGATCGTTTCAAATGTTCCTTTCATAACTGGCGCATAATAAGGACTGATGAAATGCACAGTCTTATGCGCGCCGTGTGTGTAGTTATCTCTGTCAATGTTGATAATCTTCAAAAGTGGCGCTGTAGTGTCGCCAATCAGCTGCGGTTCAATCAGATCACAATACACGTACAAGTGTGTCGGCAGTCCCATAGTCAGATTTGGTGGCCATATCGCTGTGAGGTCATTTGTCAAAACGTTCTCGTACGGATCGAAACCCAACTGGAGAGACAGCGCTTCGGTGAAATGCACTTTGCTTATACCGTCCACCATTGTCGTGATCTTGACTCTGTCCTGCTCTTTGTCATACTCAAAGTACAAGTACTGGGTTACATCCTTCGCTTTATTGATCATTTTCAATAAATCGGTTATGTTCTTGTAATAACCGGGTTTCATCTTTAGCATAATGTGCTCGACGCTGAGTGTGACGGGTATACTCGGCAGAACGAGTTTATAGTCGAGCCAAATACACGATTCCTCGTCCACAGTCATAAAGGAACATGGATAATGCGCTTCGACCAAAGCCATCTCCCACTCGCCATCGCCTTCTAATCGAATTTGTCTCGGCAGATGTGTAGTGTACTTGGACACTGTGTTTTTTGGAAAATAATCCTTTGAGCTGTTGCTGGGCAATGTCAAATAGAACTGGTTGCTATTAGGCATTTTGCAAATCTTGCGCTCTTACCCAAGAATTGAACTCGTCTCCGTAACCTGCCCACTTGACGAAATAACGCTTACTGCGACCACGACCCTTAGCGTCTAGTATTTCAGCAATCTTGAACAGATGGTCCTTGTATATTGTCACTTTTTGTAATTCGTATTCGTAAAACTGACCAGTCACTTGTTCACCGTTGAGATCCGACAAAGTGTACATTGGCAGAGGCATCAATGTGTTTACACGACGCACCACAAACACTTCTTTACTCCAATTAGTCTCGTAACCTTTTGCGAATGTACCCTTCTCCTTAGATATGCGCACTGTGGTGCCAACTTTCAGTTTTGCCTTAACACGACGCGGTATCTTACCGAACATGCGACGCCATACCTGATGCAATATTCGCTTATTGTCAACAGTCACATCGACTGGTCGTATTCTGTTGCCTAGACTCTTGTGAGCGCTGTTGTTGTATGCACTAACCAGTTTGTCCAACGCATCTACGTAACGATATGTGTTTTTGTAAGTCAAATATCGCCACATGCGTGTTTTCAAAGTGCGATTCACGCGTTCCACTACGGCCGCTTTAACATCTGGGTTTTGTGTAGTGACATAGATGATTCCGTATTGTTTGAATAACCTTTTCGTCTTGGCACCGGTGAATTCAGTACCTTTGTCAGTTTGTAAACAGCGAGGTGTATCGGTCGCTTCGGCAAATATCTCCTCGAAAGCGTTGGCCACTTCAGCTCCTTCTTTCCGCCTCAACGTTCGCACATACAGGTGTTTGCTAAACACGTCTATTACAGTCAGTAGGTAGTTGACGCCGTCGTTGTGTTTACTAAGACCACGCATATCGTTCAAGTCCGCTTGCCACAATTCAAATGGACCATACACTATGTAAGGATTGCGCGGGAAACGCTTGCGTGCCGGTTTGTGCAATGTGTAAGTGTCCTGTGTTTGTAACCATTCAATCACTTTGCGTTTTGAAACTGGTTTTGCAGCTCGCGCTAAAGGAGCTACACCGCCATACGACGAAGGTTCGATGGGATTGTAATACAAACGCTCCATAATACTGAAAACCTATCCTGTGTACGTTTCCCACTTGTCCAAATTTGACGACGGCTTGTTTCTAGTTAGAAGATCAAACTGCCCTGTCGGTGTAGATGTTACACGTTTTCCTCTTGCCGATCGAAGCCGATTTACTAGCGGTGTTCTCAGTATTGATTCAGTTGATGTGTCTTCCACGTCATCGTCTGATCCTTCTCCTCCTGTGAATGATGATCGATATTCGGCATTTATTTCCTTTAGTGCTCTTAGATTATTCATATAGTCCTTTGGAACGTTCATTGCTTTCAATGCGATGAGCACTTCCCGCCATCCTGGCGGTATGTAATCACGCATACGCACCTTTACTATGCAATTTAAGATATCCACTAGATTTGAGTCTGGGATTTTTACACCGTTGATGTACACTGAATAGCCACTGTCCCAACTGATTAAGCTGCCGTCACGTTTCATGAAACGTAAAAGATTGCGGGCATCAGATCTGTAAGTTTTGGAAAACGTTTCCACAATCTCTTCCACTGTACCACCTTCCGCAGCGGGGTGCGATCGTTGACTATGTTCAATCCCACCCGTCTCCACGATTGGTATGCTAATCGGTTGGCGTCTATTCTCTGCAATATGCAAGAAGCGATGTAACGCTTGTTTGTACAATTTCCACTTTTCACTATCGTCCATACGTTTGTTATTCAATATTTGTTGCATCTCCGCGTCGAGGCTGTTTTCACTGGATAGATTAGTCGGTCTGTTATCCGTAGCATTTGATTGCAGTCGATCAATCAACTCTTGCGGCACAACTACCATCTTCTTTGCATGTTCCATATTTGCACTAATGACTAGCTACTTTTCTAAAGTGTAACTTCACGCACGACGTTCCAAAGTGGAATGGCAAATGATTACCAATGTTATCTCTTAAGTCAATTTCCACACTGTCAAAAGATCTATTCATAACAGGCACATAGTGCGGATCGATGAATGATGTTGATTTATGCAATCCGTATACATAAGTAGACGTGGATATATTGACAATTTTCAATAACGGTGCGACTGTATCGCCGACCATCTGCGGCTCGACTAAATCACAATACACGTACATGTGTGACGGTAAGCCAAGACGAATGTTGGGCGAACGGATGCTTTTGTTAACTGCATCACCTTCCAGCGTCAATTCATTCGGATCGAACCCCAATTGAAGCGCTAACGTTGGACTTAATGTAATTTTTCCAACATCAGTTCCCATCGATACTTCAATGAATTTGTTGTATGAGTTTTCAACGGTGAACTTTACACCAAAAGTAATCGCTAGTTCTTGTGAATTGATATGATCACACAATTCTTGAATATTTGCGTAATCACCAGTCTTCAATTTAATTCTGTGGTTTTGTTTTGGAGTAGCAGACACTACCGGTGTTACATCGGCAGTGCTGTCCATAACCCGCGCCAACGCTTCTATGTTCACTTTTGCTTCCTCTTGCGGTTGTATGCAAATGTCAATTGTTTCGTCATTACCGACAGATAGAAATGTCATTGGATAGTGCGCTTCCACAAGTGCAATTTCCCAGTCGCCAGCGTCCAGTTGAATAGCTCTCGGCAAATGTGTTATATAATTTGCAACTGTATTTTTCGGATAATACTGCATCGAACTGTTGCTGGGCAGTGTCAAATAGAACTGATTGTTGATGCCAGCCATTTTTATCTACTCAGTGCTGCTTGTAGTACTGCGCTCAAAAGTAATGGTATAAAGATTCCACCGCCTTTTTGTATGAGATACTTTCGTTTCTTTGACCAGCCTTCGCCGCGTTTCACCAATCTACGTAGCGTCGCCTTGTGTTTGCTTAGCTGACTTTTACTCTTCTTCGCCAGAGGAACGTTACCTCGCAACACGTTGTATGCGCACTCACACACTGAGCGAATGCGGCTCTTGTCACACACCTTTAACAGTGCCTTCCGCTCCTTGGGTGTTGCGTGTATGAAAGCCGTAAGCAGAGCTGCGTCCTTCCGCAAGCACGACATGATTACTACTGATGGCGAAATTACCTTTTCTTTGGCAAGTACACATAGTTGGTAGAATCGTCTGGAAATATGCAACTTCGTATTCGCATATTTTCGTCTGTTGATTGTTTCAAGTCTATCAGTAGGTAGCCGTGTGGATTCCTAGTAGCGTCAGCGTACGCCTCCTCGATGAATTTCGGGCTGTCTGGATATATTTGTCTGGCCAAGTACCTAATCTGAACTCTATCTCTAGGATTCTTAAAACACACAATGTAATGCGCATTAAGTGAGATGTCCCTCTGCCCGCGTCCTTGATGAAACAAATTTTGTGTAATGAAAAACACACTAATGTTGCGATGATGGCAACCTTTTGTGAAAAGATCCACCACACGGTTGTCGGCCTCACGCATCATATCGTCTATAATCACAAGTATCGGCTCGTTACCAGAAAAATCCTCCAAGTTTGGTAGACCTTCTACGTGGTTAATGTTGACATTTTTCGGGTCACCACCACCACCACCACCACTACCATAATGCCAGTTTATACTGGTAAATGGTGTGTCACACATTTCTGTAATGTGTTTTATAAACTTTGACACAAACTGAGACTTGCCACAACCCGAAGGCCCCGCCACAATGGCTGAGAACGGATGTTTCCACATCAAGCCCATGATTACTACTGAGCTACTAAACACCTCACAGTTACCATACTCACACTCTTAAACTTACTACCAAAGGACATTTTTGGGGTTAAGTGAAATAAATAACACAGTGGTTATGTTCTGAACGTGACTATAAGTATTGACTACGAAAACTAATTTACAAAGGTATTAACAAAATCTTCAAGTCTTGCTTTACATAAACTCCAACGGTGTGAATCTGCTATTGGAACCCCTCGGGCTGCGCTTCACCAAGCGAATGCGTTCTCCAAACCCGCTGTTGTAGCGCTCGATGTCGGTGTTGCTCAGGGCCTCGTTGAAGCGCCTAGGCAGGTAGACTCACAGAAAGAAGTCATCCCCGACCTGCCCCTCCAGGATCACGATGATTGTCTCGCCAAAGGGTGTGGTGGCTCGCTCCATCGCAGTGATGAGATAGCCGCATTCCTCTCGGAGATCGGCTATCCTGGTGTAGAGCGGAGAGTCAGACTTGCAGTTGTTGAGGGTAGCTCTAAGGTCCGCGGTTGCTGCAGTGCCGTTCACGCCCGGAAACTCTAGCTTGAAAGTGCTGCTGCTCGACATCTCTAGTAGTAGTAGTTGGAGTAGGTCTATGTGAGGTGGTGGTCTGGTGGCGAATGATGTTCAATCGGGCGGGGCCCCGCCTTATAAACCCTCGCCGCCATTTTCTTCTACGTGGGTGGTCCGAAGGGTCGGGCGCAGGTGTTCACACAAAAAACCGACTCGTCGAGACCTGTCTGGGAATGCGGATGCTCTAGTTGAATGCCGACGCCACTCGTTGTTTCTTCCTCACAGCTCGCTTCTTAGGCGGTGGCTGCGAAACTGCACTGCGTTGTGTAACAGTTTGAGTTAAGCCTGTAATTTTCGGTACTCCTGTTGATTTATAGATCCACATGTTTTCCACTTTATCAACTACTTGTTTAACACTTTGGTGCATTTCACCATCTTTGTCCAAAAATAAACCGCACATGAACACCATATCTGTACCATCGTACATTTCCATTTTCAATAAAATTTGTCCTTTGTTTCCTGGGTTTTGAACTGCGAAAGTATTCCCATCGTCCATCCATGACACTATGGGAGAATCATCTGTTGGTTTTGGCACCCATCCTGGTTTCTTGGTTTCCACTTCGATGGGAGTTGGTCTCCTTCGTCTCTTGCAGGCAGTTGTCGGTTTTACAAATGACGACTGAGGTGATGCCAACGTCTGATCACTAGCATTATTGTTCATAACCTCAATCTCCTGAATAAACGATTTGATATAGTCGTCCGCAGAAGCGTAAGCGTCCATGTTCACGTCCTTACCGTGTGACTTCAACCGTACTACTGACTGGTGTTGCGTCTGCTCACCCTTGAAGTAAACTGTACGCACTCGCTGTCAGACAATATTTCTGTTTGGCGTTCGCTTTTATTCACCCGCTGAAGTCAACTGTTACGTTACGGTGACGATCGATCTCGATGACGTTGTCCAGTTCGGCGTACACTATACAGTTGACGGTCTCGGACAACGCTTTGGAGAATCCGATTTCGATACGTAGATTACCGTTGCGCAGGAGATTCCAGTGACTCGACTCAGCCGCGGACATGTCCGGTGTCAAGTCGAACGCCATAAGACAATTACCGTACGGATAGTCACCTCTCTTGATCTCATTACCTGCGTCGGAGAACTGGATTCCGGTGCCAGTGACCAATGTGTAATAAGAGAGTATATATGTCTCACTGTTCAATGTGTAAACGGGCTGTAACGGTTTGGCCGGTACTTGTTCACCGTCCACGTACAATGCGAGATAATTCATATCGTAGTGTTGAAAGTTGTAGGGATTCTTCTTGAAATCTCCGTTGAACGCGAGATTACTGACCAGTCCAATTATCACACGTTTCGGTAACTGACCGAGAAATGCGCTGTCTAAAGCTTTACTCATTATGCCGGAGGGTAGTGTGAAGGATTTCACTTCTACACGCGTGATCGGATACTTGGCCGTGCCGGTCTCGAGAGTTTTGCTGTGCGCCAACAATACGCTCGGATTGATCTTACATCGACGTACGAAAAGACTAATCTCTTTAATTGTCACCTTGTAGGTAGTTAGCGTTTTGGACATTATACAAAACGAGTTTCTGGATCTGTTAAGTTGCAATCGCATCTCGACACCGTTCAACATGAATTTGTTCTGATTGCACAGATCGATGTGCAATCGACCGACCATATCGCAAACATCGCTTTCTTTCGTGTGATCGCGACGCTTTTTCAATCCCTCATTCAATTCGTCACAATCGTCCATTAGTCCGGCCGAATCTTCAAAAAACAGCTCGCTAGTCAGGTGCGAATTCTTCGCACTACATCCGTAGTTCAATAGGTTTTCCAAGTAGGCACGGTAAGCGTACGTGTTGTTTTGTGGTGACACCAGTTTATGATTGAGATAGAGATCCACTTGACTGAATATCGAGTGGAGCCAATTGTTCACCGGGCCCACCTCTTTAGCAGGTTGCCCACCGTCCGCTTTAGTGTCGTCCTGTTTCACAATAGTGGCTTTCACGTGTAATAACGTTTGTGTCAGGTCCGTGTACTCGTCACCGTGACCGGGTATTACAAACTCTATTGGCGAATCGTCCGTCAGCGATGAGATCGGTTTGTATTGAACCCATTTACCACTCTCGATGCTGGTCTGCGTAGGCGGTAACGAAAACAAGTCCAGTTCAGTCTTCACACATTCACACGATTTCTGATGAATAAACGACATTGTTATCGAATTAATGTAGACGTCCGTCTTCGAAGAAGTCTATCAAGAGACTGTGGCGTGTCGCGACCCGCGCACCGCTTAGGGGGAGATTTTCGTTCCCCCTAACACATAATGGCTTAGGGGGAGATTTTCGCTCCCCCATACGTCAGGAATTGTTGAAGACTAGAACAAGAATGAGACCGTGACAACTGGTGTTCTGTTGATTTAATTACTAGGGGGAGATTTTCGCTCCCCCTAACACATAATGGGTTAGGGGGAGATTTTCGCTCCCCCATACGTCAGGAATTGTTGAAGCCTAAAACAAGAATGATACCGTGGGTGTTTGACAACTGGTGATTTATTGCTCGGAATTCGACGCGGGTGGTCTATAATGGGTTCCTGGAAGGGTCGCGTCGCCCTCCCGTCGGGGTATCAAATTACAGCATCCGCATTCCCAGACAGGTCTCGACTTGTCGGTTTTTTGTGTGAACACCTGCACCCTCCAGTCGAGGTATCAAATTACAGCATCCGCATTCCCAGACAGGTCTCGACTTGTCGGTTTTTTGTGTGAACACCTGCACCCTCCAGTCGAGGTATCAAATTACAACATCCGCATTCCCAGACAGTAGACTGGACGCGTCAGTCGGTTGTGCGAACAGCTGCCTCGGTGCAGAGTACTTGAAGGTATATGCAGTATATGTTCAAAGCATTGCAATTATATTCTCCTTAAAATTTGCATTCACTGTTAGTTCAATTGACCGCAAGCGCTGATGGGCTAGCTCTGTTGGTTGTAGCGTTACCCTGATCAACTCTTGTATTAATTATCCAAAGTATGTCATGTGGGTACTGAGAATACTCGGCTTGACGAGGAGATTCCAAAAATGCAAAAAAAAAAAAGGTCAAAAGTGTGGTGCGGGCCCCTTTTTTGTAAACATCATCCAAAGTGTACGATGTGGGTACTCAAATGACTCGGCTCGACTAGACGAACAAGAATCTGCAATCAGAATTCAAATCCGACTTATGGTAACCGTTATAGCTCGCCCCCCCCCCTACATCGTCCAAATGTACTTTGTGGGTATGCAAATTTCTCGGCTTGACTAGACGAACAAGAATCTGCAATCAGAATTCAAATCCGACTTATGGTAACCGAGATAGCCCCCCCCCCCACCCCTACATCGTCCAAATGTACTTTGTGGGTACTCAAATTTCTCGGCTCGACTAGCTGAACAAGAATCTGCAATCAGAAATCTGATCCGAGGTTAGGTTAGGTTAGGATGGGTTAGGTTAGGTTAGGTTATGTTACGTTAGGTTAGGTTAGGTTAGGTTACGTTACGTTACGTTACGTTAGGTTAGGTTAGGTTAGGTTAGGTTAGGTTAGGTTAGGTTAGGTTAGGTTAGGTTAGGTTAGGTTAGGTTAGGTTAGGTTAGGTTAGGTTAGGTTAGGTTAGGTTAGGTTAGGTTAGGTTAGGTTAGGTTAGGTTAGGTTAGGTTACGTTAGGTTAGGTTAATATTCGCAAAAAAAAAAAATTCGCAAAAAAAAAAATTCGCAAAAAAAAATTCGCAAAAAAAAAATTCGCGGGGGGGGGGGGCTCGGGGGGGGCAGTAGTGGTGAAATGGCAAAGAGGCATCACTTCCGGCGCTTTTTCCCCATGTTATTCTTATGGGGAGCCGTTTTTGCACCGACGCCAGCTCCCGCCTATAGAGCTCCCGCCCGCTGGCCTATATTAAATATACCCCTGCCTTAAATATATTGTCCCTCCTCTTTTTAAAAACTCTGGTGTCTGATTTAGTGTCCCAACTGCCGCCAAAACTTGGTGTTTTAATCCAATTTGCATTCATTTTAATACATCCTTTGCAGAAATCCACGAGTTCTGGCTACTTGGGAACCCGAGCCATTTGACATATAATAAATCACCCTTCCTCCTAATTACCTTCTCTACCAAATACATGTCTTTATATTTAGTCTTTAACAATTCTTCTGTATAAAATCCTCCTTTGATTATATTGCCATTCTCATCTTTCAAAATATAAGTCACAGGCTTTGTTTTCTTAACTTCTGCTATTGTAAAAAGCTCTCCCGTCCAGTTAGGGGTATATCCTTTACTAAATACATGTTTATATTTAGATATCCTTACACTATCCCCCACCTTATATTTTGGCTTTTTAACTTGTACTTTAGATGCTAACCTTTCATGTACATCTTTAGAGTTCTTAGCACTTACTTGGTTAGGTTTCATCCCTATGGATCTATGTACTTTATTATTATATATCCTTATTAACTTTGGAAGTAAATCCAACCACTTGTAACTCCCTTGTGCACTAAACTCTCTATACAACCAATTCTTTAAAGTTCTCTGGAACCTTTCCACAATAGCCGCCTTAGTTGTAGAGTAAGTGTGGTAGTGATTAATATTTAGAATTTTCATTAGTTTGGTAAAATGTTCATTAAAAAATTCTTTTCCGTTATCAGATTGAATATTTTTAACTCCCTTTGGGAGAATAGTTTTTATAGCTTCTGTGACTACTAATCCAGTTTTATTCTTTAGTGGAGCAGCATAAGCTTTTTTAGAAAATGTGTCTATTAAAGTTAAAATATATTTATTCCCAGAATTCTCTCTAGCATAATTCCGCATATCTATTAAATCTATTTGAACAGTTTCGTTTATACCCAACACCTTAAAAGACCTTCTAACAAAGTTCTTTCTCGCGGGCTTATGCAATTCGTAAGCAATTTTTTCCATTTTTTATTCTTTATTTTTAATGTTAACGTATCTGCCAGTCTCTGTCGTTTCAAAAACACCTCCATTGCTACCAACTAACATACCATCACTCATTCTTTGATATACATAGTTTTTTGGCAAATATGCCCCTCCATCTAAAGTCTTAAATCCGCTTAAAGATGTAGGGTCTGCAACCAACAATTTAGGATTGTACATCATCAAATCGATTTCATTATTGTCTTGCATAAATTTATTAGTTTTATTGTTAAACCTTAATGCGTGTGATTTTAAACAAATATCAAATTTAATATTGTCTTGTCTAAAAGTTTTAATATTATCGTCATACCTCAAAACCTGCGACATTAAACAAACATCACTCCTATCTTTGCCTTCAGGTATATTCTTTATTAATTTGTCCTCTGCATCCCACACATCGCCATCTAATGTTAATACATTATAATATTTATCCCCCTGTTTTATTATGCTTTTCTCACCCTTTGTTAATATTTGCTTAACAACAGCCACATCATTTGGCAATGTCCCAGGTAAAATGTTTGTTAATTGCTTATTTTTACCATCAAATTTAAGACCGTCTAAAGTCACAGTCTGATGTTTTGTAACACAATCGTTCTCATCAACAGCGGGTTTAACACGAACTAGCCTTTTATTATTAAAATCCCAAAAGTTTAGATCCATTTTTGGTACTTGAGAGACGTTTACAACATCATCGCTTTCTTTACCAGCCAACAAATTACTTATTTTTCGCTTTTTGGCATTCCAAACATTTCCCTCCGATTCCAAAAATTCATAATTATTTTTGTCTTGTACAAAGACACCATCTTTTCTTATTAAAGTTTGCTCTAATGTGGGCACATCGGTTGAGCTTTCACCTCGTTTAACATTAGTAATTTTGCGTTTATTAGCGTTCCAATTATTATTCTTGGATTCTAAAAACTTATATTTAGTATTACCTTGTACAAAAGCATCACCTTTCCTGGTTAACGTCTGCCCCAAAGTCGATACATCATCAGTAAACTCCCCACCTTTAACATTACTAATTTTATAATTTAAAGCATTCCAACAATCATCTTTTAGATTTAAAGTAGTTTCTTTAAAACTTCTAGCTTCTGGTTTACTCGGGTTATATATGCGATAAAATTTATCTATCATCTTTTTATTTAATAAACAATTCCACTTTCCCTCAATTCTTCTATGATAGAATCTATCTCATTATCCACTCCAGAATTTCCCGCCAATCGGCTTAACCAAAGCAGTCTTAACCTATCTACAAGCTCATTAGGATCGTCCCAATAAACATAGTCTATTTTATTACCAGTTACCTGCCTTAAACCTTCACCAACAGTCTTAAACAGGGGTTTAATTATATTAAGATATTTAGTGTGTTTATTGCTTGACATCGCCGCACCTGTTTTATAACCCTTTAAATGTGCATTTGTAGCTTCCAAAATCTCTTTATAATTTTGCAAATCAGCCTGACTATAGTTTACGGGTTCTTTTAAAGTTAACAATTCCCACAATCCCTTTGTCCCTTTATAAATTTTTTCTCCAACTGTAACATCATCATTGGCAATTTGAACTTCCTGATTCCCAATAAAAAATTTATTTCCTTCTCGCCTAATACCATATGTGGTGTCTGTCATACTACTTCTACTAAGGTAATTTCCTAAATAGTCTGATGCTAAAAGACCAAAATCTAATTTGTGCGGTGTTATCTGTGTTATTCTTGGTATTCTAGACGGGGTCTTTTCTAAAATCATTGGGAGAACTGGCCTCTCTGTTTTTGTGGCTAAATTTTTTAATTCTTGCAAAGGCTCTATTAACGGTTGGAATGTTTGGAACCTCTCTTCAGCCTCTAGAAATTTACCACGTTTTAACGCCCTATATTTTTCTCTTATTTGTTTTGCAGACTCTACCAATTCTTGTTGAATATTTGTTTTCATTTTATTTACATTTTATTTATCTCATTTGTCAAAGGATTATACTCAAACACCTTATCGTGTATTATTAGGCAATATGCAGATGTGTTTGAAGGGACGTTTTCTGCAGTTTCAATTTCTAATTTAATATCTACAACCCCCTCTTTGATTGATTCATTCTGCCTAGAACAATCTATTACAATTAGAGGATATTTATTTATAAAGTCAGCTCTGTTAAACATAGGATCGGGGACGGTGTTGTAGTAACTCTCCCTAAACCTCACAAACATCTCATAAGCTTTAGAGGCATCTCCATTTTCAAAGTCGAGATTTAAATCACTATAAGGATAATATTCAGAGTTTAAAAACACTTTGAGATTTTTCAATTTACAGTGATCAAATTCATCAGTTCTTTTTCGTGCACTGTTGTCCCTACCCGTTTGGAAACCAAATATAACATACCTGGGCTTCTCCAAACTCGAAGACGTCTTAACTGACCATGTGTGTCTCTTGGTTTCGGGGTATGATGGGAGTTCGTGTAGCTCCAAACTTCTAAATGCAATTTGCAAATTTTTATTTTGCAATAACATCTTTTGTAATTGAAGCTTCTCCCCATCAGATGGTACCACGTGCGGCATCACCCACTGAATCGATTTAAGTGTAATTTTAGGAATAGGATCGACACCAGTTGGAGCATTAGATGTTGTTAATATACAATTTAAGTCGTTTTTGGATCTTTTCAACACCAGTTCTTGTTTAACATTTACTAAAACCTTATTAAAATCCTCAAACACACCCATTAACAACTCTAACGGGACACAAGTACTAAACTTGCCGCTTTTATGGAACTCTTTTAAATTTTCATCAGAATCAAATGCTACATTTGACAATTTAGTTGTTTTATTGTAAGAGCACAATATTTTCATAAGACTGGAAATTCCCGGATTTCTTACAATATCTATTTCTTTACCAGCAACTTCGTATCTAATTTCGTCAAATAAGAATGCAAATGCATTATTTATAAAATGTCCTTTATCATGATTCTCTATTTCTCCTTTAATATACAGATAACTCCTACATGGGAGTGTTAGTAAATCTTGATTATTTATGCATATTCGAATTTCATCGGAATTATTTATTGCTAAAGTGTTGTGTGGAACATAGGAGTGATTTGTAATTTTAACCAGGCTATCATCATATTGGAATTTTGCTGTAACGTCTAGAAAATCTTCCATTTTTATTAATAGAAAATTTTAACTTCAACCCAATTGATCGAAGAAACCTGGCATTTTGCACACTCAGCCCGTTCTTGTAAATTCTCATATCTTTTTTATATGACAAGTAATTGTAGTTTCTTCTTTATTAAAGTCAATTGGCTTGTCGTGTTGATCTGCAAATTTAATGCTAACAACATCTAAACTTCTCTTATTTACAGGGAAGTATATAATATTTCTGGGGACCTCAATAATCTTGTAGCCCGGAGGAGCTTCTGGGTAAAAACTGTGTATGGTGTGTGATTTGTCACCATTTAAATAAGACCCATTCGCAATATTACATTTTACTCTAATCACATTTACATTATTTATGTTGATTTTATTTACAGATTTAAACGCAATATCTGGAGTAGAAAATCCTTTAAATCCCAATAATTCAGACCCTAAACACGGTTTTGTAAAATCAAACACATGGCCAGAATGTAATGTGGCTTTCATAGTTTTATTATCGGCTATAAGTACAAAATCTGGGAGTTGCTTTTGAATTTCCTTCGCAAGCTCAAACACCTCGTATGTACCTTCAGCAATTTCAATTACATTTGGAGCTTTGTGATCGTAATAATACACATCCTCACCCTCGTCTATAGTTAATTTGGTGTCTTTAAGTTTATTTAATTTTGGAACTAGGCCTTTGTAAAATATAAGTTTGACTTTTGTATTAATTAATGCTACTTTATTTTGTATAATAACTTCAACTTTACCATCTAATGCCCGGTTTAATTCGTCAATTGTGACCTCCCCTTTTGGGGTTGTAATTTTGTGCATTTTGTAATATGTCAAAGTATTTAGAGGTTTTTTAACATTAAATATAGAATTATAACTTTGAAAATCTACCAGTCCAATTACATAATCACCATTTAATTCTATAGGAGGAAAGAACACAGACTTCAACTCTGGCTCTGTGCCCGTAAATGTTATAGTAAATGAATCCATTTTTATAAACTAAAATTTTTCAGAAATGATAAACATAAAATTCCACAAATGGAACTGTTTAAATCTTGTATTTGATCAGTTGTATAGTAAATTTTAGATGGTACAAAATATTCAATTACCTCTTTTGGAGGCTGTATTCCGAAAGGGTCAAAATATATTACAATATCTTTATTTTTACGATATGCTGTCCAATGCGTGCCCCTGTCACTGTCTAAATTAATAATTCCACATTCTCTTACTTTTGGTCTCAGTTTTCTTAGCTCGTTTTTTAGGTACACTCCTCGAAAGTGAGGCACGTCTCTTGCTGCCTCTAACAGCTGAAAGTTGTCCATCTTTTTTATTAAATTTTAATCCCATTCCCATTTTTGCCTTAGCCTTCATCAAATTTGTCACTGCATAAGCTGCTGCTTTTTCGGCCAGATTGGCGTCCTTTGCCGAAACCCTAGTCCAAGCCTGGTCTGCTAATCTCATATCTGCCTTGTTCCGGGCGGCTGTATCAGGATTATTCATGTAGAATATGTCGTGCTCTTTACAATAAGAGTCTAGCTTATTTTTTGGAGGTACATTTCTGGCTAAATTTTCACGCACGTTAGTTCCGGGCCCGCACCATTTATAATTTCCAGGTAGGTGGAGAGGGAAAGGAAGGTTGTTTATAAGGGTATTTAACAAGCCACGGCCTCTATATGGCTTTAAGAATAATCCCTTACCCTTCTTACACTTTCTCTTTGCCATTTTTATTATATAAAAAAATTAACAAACATAGCACATAAAGAAAATACACCATTATATAAAAAATGTCATTTATTCAACAAAAGAACAAATTTAAAATTGCACATAAAGAAAATACACCAAAGAAGTTGGGCCTATTTCCTAATAATATTCGCTGTCTTATAATAGGGCCCAGTGGTTCGGGGAAGACTGTTGTAATTTATAACTTAATTGTAAAAAAACAAGGATTAAAGTTTACAAATTTATATATAATATCCAAATCTTTAGAACAAGAAAAATATAAAGAAATAATTGAAATATTCCGTCTGTGTGATGAAGTTAAATTACACACATATTCAAACTGTGAAATCACACCAAATGATGTAGAATCACACTCAATAGTTGTATTTGACGACATAAATAGTCCAAATATCACACAATTTTTCTCAATGGGCAGACACAAAAATATTAGCAGTTTTTACTTGTGTCAATCTTACAGTAAAGTACACAAACATTTACGTGACAATGTTAATTTCCTAATATTATTTAAACAAGACGATTTAAATTTAAAACATGTGTATAACAATCATGTGGGAAATGATTTTTCATTTAACCAATTTAGAAATCTCTGCCATCAATGCTGGGATAGGTCTAAATATGGCTTTTTTGTAATAGACAAGGAAAGGCCAAAGAATAATGGCAAATACAGATTTATGTTTGACCAATTTTATAGTGACCAAGGGCAAGGGTGTTGATGCCATCCACAATAAACCTCTTGTCGTCATCAAAAGAGAGCACCTTTTTGTTCATCGTTAATGTTTGCAGATGGTGGTTTGTGGATTTAATTCTTGTAACATTCTCGTAGTAATCTTCTCCGGTTGCAAGACAGTGTAAGTAATGTTGGTGTCTTAAGAGATGTTTAACTGTAGCGCCGTCAGCTCCTTTTGCCTTTTTAACCTCTAACTGCTTTTCTTTTTCGTATAACCACTGTAGAGGAATGAAAGAGTATAATTTTGGCCTTAAACCACAATATTCATACATAATTTGACCATTTAATTCGTCTTTAAACTTGCCCGTAACTTTTTTGTTTTTATCAGAGTATAAGAAATGATCTTTACTGTATGCAGAGGTGTCAAAACGGTCCAAGTCACATTGTATTTCCTTGTAAAAGTCCTCTGTTACTATAGAATAAAGAAGGCTGTCTGTGTCTGTCATTAAGAACTTTTTATTCTTAAATTTTGACATATAATTATAGTGGAAATCATACATTATTACTTTGCTGATATCCAAAATGGTCATTCCTAAATATATTGGTTTATCAAACTTTACAATTAATTTATTTAAATGCACAGCATGCAAGTTGTTATCGAACATTTTGCTGCAGTCAAATCTTGGCTTTGTAACATACTTTGTTAACTTAGACTCGTCTACAAGATGTATATCACGAAACTTGCGTTGGTTCATAATTGTTCGACCAAAGAGACTGTTATTTAACAGTTTGTAAAAGTCTTTTTCAAAATCATGTTCAGCTTTTTGTCGCTTTTCAATATTAAAATTAATATAGGGCGCGAGCCATTTTGATTGTCTGAATTTTAAGATTCTGTGGTATTTTGTAACTACCAAACCCAGTTCTTCGTATTTTTTTAGTGCTTTATAATGTAGAATATATTTGGTTTTGTCATTTAAATTTGGTATTAATTTTCCATTCATTTTTTCTGGTGCGAGCGGGTAGTCATTATGCAAATCGTGTAAACTTTTATCGTATTTTAAATCAACTTCCAAAATAAATCCAAAGTTTTCATTTTTATTGGCTTTATAATCTTTCTCGTTTGTCCATCTAAAGCCATCAACGGGCAACGACTCGCACATTGCTGTAGAGTATAGCGAGTTGCAGTCTAAGTATACAAGATAGGTGCTTTCTTGATTTGGGTCATAATGTTCGCCCATGTACTTATTGTTGGCTTTAGCATAGCGCGTGGAAATCATGCTTACACCACCTCTAATGGCGTGTTCTATAAACAAATGCATGTCAATGTCACTAAATAACTGTAATTTTATGCCAGTCATTCTAAGGCACGCCTCCCATGATAGTCCAGGCAATGAGTACATGTGGACGGGGTCGAGTTTATAATCCTTTAAACTCAAGTCCCTAAATGTCTCAAACACATCAGCCAATAACAACACATCTGTTTTAAGGTATAAATCGTGATATTCTTTTAAATTCTTTATATTAAAATGATTCCATACGTTTTTAGCATGTTCATATTGTGCAGGAGATATACATTCTTTAGTTAGACTGCTGTAAAATGCCTCTATGGGTGGTAGGGGCTCTAAAAACTTTTCTGGTCCTGTCATGTATTCGTACGGAAATTCACCCTTGCGTTGTAGTAGTGGATTGTCTATAAATCTAAACGTATTTAAATTGGAAGCTAATTTGCTTAAGGGAAGAGACAGAAAGTTGTATGAATCCAAAAATACCAAATCATCAACAGAGAACGAAATATATTTTTCCATGTCCTTGGCTATGCAATTCAATTTCCGATTGAATTTTCCCAAGTGTTGCATTATTAAATGACCGTCATAGTTTTTAAGATTGTGGAAGAATACTGGAATTTTCTTGGTTACTTTATAGTTTAAATTGCAAGCGTTGTGGGAGGGTCCTCGGAACTCGCCCGTTAGGTGGCAGTGGTCACGCACTTTATCACACAGTAACGGCTGGCTGCATATGTGGCAGTATTTAGAGTTTTGGAAGGAAGCCTCTTGCTCTGCAGTCATTACAAGGGGAACATATACTTCCATCTGACTTTTAATAAAGTCATAAGTTTTAAATAACTTTTCGAAAAATACATCCATCACATTTTCACCGCTGTACAACTCTTCGTAAATAATTTTAGAGTCTCTCACCACAACATAAGCAAATCCAGAAGGAGTGTGTTTGCCGCAGTTTATAAAACATTCGAAATCTGCATAAATCACAAAGGGAGCTTTAAGTTGATATTTGTAATTCGTAAATTGTAGTGTATCTTTTTTAGACATTTGTACTCTTTGGGCATCAAAGGTTTTACAATATGTTGTGTGACGTTCCAATATATCTTTGGTGGAAAAATGTTGCAAACAGAACTTGCAAAAATATTTCTTATGGTCATCTTTTGTAGACCGCAACATTAACTTGTCAAAATCACGAATTAAACAGTAATGTGATTTCTGACCGTGTTTTAGAAGCAGCAGATTGACGTGAGTATTGCCATTTAGTTTAGTTATTCTCAGTGGATATATTGTTTTTCCTTCAATTCCATATACATTAACACTTATGTTATTTTGTTTTTCAAATTTATCAATGTCAGATATTTTTACTGGATATTTTATATTTGTCATATTTAACTGGCCTTCATAGGGTTCGTAGTGAACTACTCGATTTGCATTTTCTTTACTATTCCTTGGTCTTAGGCTTGCTAAAACACTCCAGGTGAAACATTTATTATCGGTGTTTTTAATATTTAAAACAGCATGTTTTGATTTTATATTTTCTGGCGTGGGAATGTATGATTTGGGAGTTAGGGGCTTATATTTGTAAACATGCAACTGCCAGTATTTGGTGCGGTCATATATCCATCCACTGCCTTGAGCTTGATACTTGTGCATGGAGGTATCGATTTTTAAAAGTGAATTTTCAATTTGTGTCTTTAATTGTGCTTTCTCAATTGATAAATTAGTTAAACTTCGAAAATCAGCAATACATTCTTTGTCAATGATTAAATCACCATTATTGTCCACTGAGTGTTTGATGAATTTTACTCTCCTAATAAGAATCCATTTGATGGGTAGAGGACAAGATTGGAGAGTGTCTAATACTTCCGCTGATTCACCGTTAAAAATATACAACTTGTAAGGTTGTTTGTCACATCGTAGGTAGTGGCGTTTCTTTTGACATTTAACAACCTTCTTACACACATCATAAGTATAGTGGTTCTCTAGCATATGCATTTTAAAATGATTGTTATTATCAAATATTTGATGGCATTTTTTACAAATTTTAGGAATAACTTTGTGAACAAGTCGATAATGGCGTAATAAATTGCTTCTGTTGGAGTAAGACATAAAACAGACTGCACAGGTCAACATTTTGTGTTGAAATGACTGTAGAGATGTCATGCTCTGCTTTTTATAAACAAAAATTACCATTTTAAAAATTTAAATACGATCAAAATTCAAAATATGAAGATTTAAAAAAAAAAACACAAATTCAAAATTTTTATAAAAACTAAGCCCTTTATCAAAAATCTGAGAAACGACTTTTTAGATAATTGTATAAAGTACCTACAAACCTCCAGAGTAAAAAATCATATTTTAGACGAAATTATTTTAACCACTAAATTTTTCTAAGTCCAGAGTAAAAAAAGCATATTTTAGCCGAAATTATTTTAATCACTAAATTTTTCTAAGTCCAGAGTAAAAAAAACATATTTTAGCCGAAATTATTTTAATCACTAAATTTTTCTAAGTCCAGAGTAAAAAAAACATATTTTCACCGAAATTATTCTAACCACTAAATTTTTCTAAGTCCAGAGTAAAAAAATCATATTTTAGCCGAAATTATTCTAACCACTGAATTTTAAGTTAAAATCTGCAACAGGTCTTGTTGATGCTGGGGCTGTAGGATATGAAGTGAGGACCCTGGCCTGCAACAGCTCTTTATATAGCCGACAATTCACACAATTTGTAAAATTACGCATCGGTTACTATGCATCGGTCGCTGTGTCCTTGGTGCCGATCTTGCAGAATCTCCTTCAAGGTTGATTGTCGCGCTAGTGGCGATAACCGAGTGCACTTCTAAGTTGTTTACATGTGTTGTTTATTTAGTGTGGAGTTATTTTTGAACTCGTGGATTTCTGCAAAGGATGTATTAAAATGAATTTTAAATAGTTTGGATTAAAACACCAAGTTTTGGCGGCAGTATTTTTCAAAAATATTAATTTGACCGTTATAGTGAATTTGGGAAATGTAAGTGAAATTTATTAAAACACTTGCCTACAACAATAACATATCTAAATTTTAAACAAATCGGACCATAAACACCAAAGATAGTTTTTTAGAATTTGAAAATTAATTTTAAAAAATATAGAGGAGGGATGGGGATGGGGACAATATATTTAATATAGGCAAGGGTTGGACATTAGTACAGGCCAACGCGCGGGAGCTCTATAGGCGGGAGCTGGCGTTGGCGCAAAAACGGCTCCCCATAAGAATAACATGGGGAAAAAGCGCCGGAAGTGATGCCTCTTTGCCAATTCACCACTACTGGGGGCTCGGGGGGGGGGGGGGGTGGCCCTCCTGTCCCTCCTGGGGTCGGAGTGTCCTTCTTACCCTACTTCTTACTGAATAGAAACCCACTCACTAACTTAACTAAATTTTAACGTAATAAGCATGATGTTTTCATTAAACTTTCTTATACACATCTGGCCTTATATAAAGCTAACTGAAAAAAGATTTTTGAATTTTTTAGTTAATTAAGTTTTTTTTTATCGAAGCAACATAATGGGTGCAATTTCGATCGTAATTTTTGATATGTTTTGTTTTTAATGGTTGTCCATTGTATATTTATAAAAAGATACAAATTAAATAAAATCCAAATAGATCACTTAAAAATAGTATGTGCCTCAATATAAATACAAATAGAATATATAAATAAATTAATTAATTACAAAATTATAAATTAATTTAAAATAATAAATATTAGTAAAATTTACTGTTGAACTTTCCGATGAAATATAACAATAACTGAAATTTGTTTGGGCATTTATATAAAAAATAACATGTATTGAGATATGCAGGTGAATCGATAGTGTTATAAAGAGGATGTGCTGTCCCTAACGATTACATTGGCAACTGGAGCAGATAACTGGCCACTGTAGTGCGTCGTTACCCCACATGGGTCTTTTATGGAGTAATACTGACCAGGAGTACTGACCAGATTTGGCCGGACAATATTGGTTATAGTTTAGTAAAACATGGGTCAAAGAGAACTGGAAAATCTACATTTAGCTGGTCAATATGTAGATAATCATGCAGTATGTATTTTCTTTCAATGCCAAGATCTATATAAATAAAATTAGAGTTTTGTCTGTACATTGCTTGGAATTATGAAATTCTTGCATATTTTTACGTTTCATACCATAGGAAAGCAGAAACGCGTCTTATCTCAATTTCTGTCTGTCTGTCTATCGGTGATGCTCAAGGACGGGGTTTTGTTCGCTTTTCACTGGAAAACGGGTGCACTGACATTGATGAAACTTTGTTTCTTTGTTATATACAGCCGTGAGAAGGTTTTAGACCACTTTAAAAAACGCATACCGGTACGTCTTTTGGAAAAATAATGGCGGTTGCTCAAAAACGTGATTTCGTGCGATTTTGGAAACGTTTTGTTCGCTTTACACAGGGAAACGGGTGCACTGATTTCGATGAAACTTTTTTCTTATGTTCGTTATATGTGTGTTAGAAGGTTTTAGGTTATTTGGATTTTTGGAAATCACCTTAGGGCTCTGCCCTAAGGGGCTTTAAAGATCCTATGTTATTCTTATGGACAAATTATTTATTGAATTTATTGATATTGAACCAAATGATGACTTAATAGTTTAATCTATAACTTAAAATATTGTAAACAGCTGTTTTTCATTATTGAAATAAAAAACCTACTTGAATGGCAACTCTCATAATGGAAATTAAAAAAAACTACTTGAATGGCAACTCAAACTCTTTTTTCGATAGGCGAGGGTAGGGGGTATTGGGGAACTATGCGCGCTCCCCCCCTCCAATCTTAATGACCCCCCGATTTTTTATTTTTGTCCCACACCCCAATGTTATATTTTACATCCCCCCCAATTTCATATCTTTACCCCCCTCCCCGATATATATATATATATATATTTTTTTTTTTGAGACACCACGTGTCAGCATTGCAGTTCCAGGAATTCTCGCCGACCTGAGGCACGTGTCACTCCCTCCGCTACCTTCCCCCACCACATTCTCCCACCACCACTCCATCAACATTCTACCATAACAGCTTACATCTAAACATACTTGAAAGGCATAAATATATGTTCATTATGGAAATAAAAACCTACTTAAATGGAAACTCTCATAATTTGACATAAAACAAATACAATGCCTCTTCTGCGGCCGCAACGCGCCGGGTACCAGCTAGACCTATATATAGTTAGTTATAAAAGCGAATCCAAAGTGTTACATGTACCGATTTGGAGTCACAAAAACCACACGCCGTTCACTACCCGACAGTGTACCTCGACTTAGCAACAGTACCCGAACTATATGGCAGTATATTTCGTTAACTTTGATTTAATTGCACTTTAAACGTGTAAAATGTATTTTAATATTGTAAAATTATGCGGGTTGTTATTTTCTTTAGTTAATCTACCATTTATATACAACCCGTACGATGAACGCGTACACAGACAGTATGTCCTAAATTAATAAGTAATAGCTATTGAATATAGTGGGTTACCAAGACAACAGTATTTTTTTAGTGCGTTACATTTATAATTTTCAGATCTTTGTTTTGTATTTTATGTGAATAACAATGTATCATTCATGTAAATTCTGTTACATCCGTGGGAAACTAAATCTAAGAAAGTATTGGGTGGGGTTAATATAACCTACTTTTATAAATTGTGTTTTTTACATTCATCCATCATACATAATATAAGAAGAAAGGGTTGTTTCCGTTTGAGTTATTGGTGGATATATTGGTTTTGTTACTTAGTCTTAGAAAACAAACAAAAGAACGGTTTTAATGATGAAGTACGTCTGTCTGTCTGTCTATCTGTGTAAATTTCTAGTTACAACGCCGATCGACCTATTTTAATGACAATTCAAGTGTAGGTACAAACCCACAGTAACTAAACATAGTTTTCATTTTTATTTTGAAGGATATTGATCTCCTCCCCCTCCCAAAAAAGTCCATATCTCCCAAACAACGATTCTAATGATTTTGATTTTGAAATAATCAATTAGCAGTAAATGCAGTACTTGTCCAACGTTATTCATATGAAAAGTAGGCCTAAATAATATATTTTTTTTCTTATTTTATGAAACATTGTAAATAAGTTAAACTGACATTGACTAATGGAGGTTATTTGGATTGTTTTGCTGCCGAACCATGGCATGGAGAGGAAAGGGGGAATTTCTCCCCTTAAAACATGCTGTGGGTAGACAATTATTATGTCTCAAATCATTAGATTTGGGAGAAAATTTGTGGATTAGTGTTTACTAGATAATTTTTGTATATATACCACCGTAATTTATATTCTAAGCGCAGTAAATAAAGGAATTTATTAATTAATAGAAGTCTAAATAAGGATAAAGTATGGCCCAGTTTTATGATACCGTTTGTTTATATTGAGTTTCTTAAAAAGGTTACACACAACAATCTTTAAGTAGGAGTCATAGCTGAGTGAGTTAAGCTCTGGCCTGCCACCCAAAAGACCCCAGTTCAATTTCCAGTGAAATACATGGAACAGCGACTTTTGGAACTCAGACTGCCACCGTGCATTGGAAGGTACGTTAAGCCTTTGGTCAAGCCTACATAAGTAGTCATGTCAGGTCATGTCAGAGGCAGTAGTGCGACCACAAAACTCTAACATATAACCTTAGCCAGAACGTTACACGAACGTTACTTGCATTGCATTCAGCCGCATCTACCGGTATCTAAGGCTAGTAACTGGAGCGGCTAAACGCGAATATACAAATTCCTAAACAGATGATAACTTAGTTTTAAACACTATCCTGATCCACTGCATAATTTGGCAGGTTGACCCTTTGGGTTAAACAAACAAAAACCAATTACATAGACAAAACCTTAACTAATTCGTAATAACGAAACCCGATTGAAATTAATGTTTAAAACTATATATTGATGACAGTAATACGGCCAACAATGACGATATTGAACACTTCAATTGTTGTTTTTATTATTTATTCCTTTATTTTTAGCCAATTATATTTCATGTTATAATTTATTATTAATGTAATTTGTATTTGTTACAATTACAAAGAACAAACAATTTGACATGATCTATATTTTCTA
Organism: Allygus modestus; assembly: GCA_963675035.1. NCBI lineage: Eukaryota > Metazoa > Arthropoda > Insecta > Hemiptera > Cicadellidae > Allygus > Allygus modestus. The sequence goes on from OY776116.1 coordinate 44,282,024, forward strand.
GTAGTTAATATGCATCAGACTTCCTGCCTTCCCTGGAATCATTGATTTACAAAATATATTTGCATTTTTCGCAAATTTTAAATGTTTAACTCTTTGCGATGCTAGAAGCTTAATTATTAAGAAGAAAATATATTTTTCCTTAAATGAATATTTACCGAAAATAACCAAAATACATGGGTTGGTATTAAAACTGTCAAGTTTCAAAAGACTAAGTTATAACCAAAGTCTGAAACAAGCTAAGCCGTCTACGCGTTTGAATTATTCATTTATAAACAAGAGGCAAACATTTTAAACTGTCAAGAAAAAGAAACGAAGGGAAAACTGAAAACGTAAGAACAAATTCAATTTGATAACATTTTATTCTGTGACATGGCTCCCAAAATTCAGCGCTTGAAACTGGAAATAGTTGCTTTAGGATATTAATCTAATTCAATTTTTTAATATAGTTCTCAACGGAATATTTTGAAATATACTTTTATTTATTATTTTTAAACCGTTTGTTGTATACTCTCTGTTATTTCGATTGTTACATTATCACTTTCAAAATTATAATGATTGTAAAAAAATATTAATCAACAGGGTTATTTTCTAAATATATTTCTTGTTGAATCATGATGTCTTGATTAACCACGAAACCGTATTTTTAAAATACGTACGTCAACATAAATAAACACTCAAGCTTCTAAAAATCCACAATTTAAAGCCTACATTTTTCATTCACTAACAGCTATGCTATTGTATTCCGATTCATGTCTGAAATTGTATGTTAATAGGGACTACCTAACATATGTTTTGGAAAATATCTAAATATTTGTGTTTTTAAAGATTAAAAAACATAAATGAGAAAACTGTTTCAATATAAAATATATATTTTAGATATTGAAATGAATGATAAATATTCCATAAAAAATATATTTATTGAAACGGCTATTGAAAATTTTGATTTACTTTCTAGAAAATCTTGGGGAATTGTTTGCTATAAATAAAAAGAAACATTAATTTGAATCATTCCTCAATAACAACTGCTTTTCAGGATAAATTAAGTCAAAAATAGTCTAGTGCAAAAACATGAAATGTACGATAAAACCAAGACTGGAGTTTCTATTTGAGTTTTCTGTGACCTGACATTTGAAACCAACCAAGGGACATGTTTAGAGGTACCAAAAGAGGTCGTTAAATAACAATGGATGTTAGGGAGATTTGTTTAGACCAGCTCAAGCCTCACTTTCTGAAAGTGCATTTTTCTGTCATGGGTGACCCACTACAAGACATCATCGCGATACCGCAGCCCAGGGCTACAGAATAGATTGCTATTCTATAGCCCCGACCGCAGCCTCTCACGGAGGTTACTCACGGAAGGTCCTGAGTAAAAACACCTTTTGAGTCAAGTAGTCCGTCAATACTTTTGTAAAAATCATCCATGCAAACCATGTTAACTGTACCTAGATTACTATGCTGTATCATCTAGTATCATCTAGATACTATGATATATGGTCAGTACCTCTCAGAGAGAACACATGCCTTATCGTAATGTTTTGTGGTTTTTAAATTCTGACAACGTCATGCATCGTGATGCTGTTTACATAGGCTGGATAGCAATAGTAAAAGATTGACAGGACCAAAGACTGCATGAGCTGGAGTTGTACAGCTTCTGGCAATACAGTTTTGAACCCATACAGAACCCTTAGCTTACAGATTTTATGAGTCACGTGGTCTGAAAAAGTGAGGTCTATGACGGTTCCTAGAGCTTTGACCTAATTAAAGATTGCTAAACTCTCGACGTCAATGGTGACATCAACACCACTCACTGAGGGTCTACATGTGATCTTGTGGCGCTAGATGCAGCACAGTATTCTTTCTTATAATGTCAGATTGAGGCTGTTTTCAGCGTTCTAAGTCGAGTTGATTTACTCACGGAGACGATTAGCACTTATATTCATATCAAACTTTATAGAGTTATCCATAAAGCTGCCAATTGGTTCTATGCAGCACGTTTCTACTCAATTGTTAAATTGAAATACAAAGTAAAAATATGTAGAGTTTGTTTTTTGGTTGAACCATTTATTGAAATTATAATAACTTTGTAAAGTGTGAATAAATAAATAAACTAACTAAACTAAATACTTATTTAGTATCAGTCGAAGTTATCCAATAAGAATAAATTCAAACAGTGTATTGAAAAAAAAAACTGTAAAATTACTTTTAACCACTGAACAAAAGACTACATAGGATTGTACTGCCTGAGTAAGAGTTATAATGAAGTTGTATATAATCTGGTCTAAACTAGGAAACTTACATCATTGTATTATTCAAGTTTCAATGCTATCTTTTGTCGGTATCCTTTGGCATATGGAATCAAATAAAAGTATGATTTTTTATAAACGTCCGCAAAATTTCTATTTCAAACAGAGAGTTTTCATCACTGTTGAGCTTTTAAAAACATTTTATTGGACTCCATTGTATCAAAACAAGTGAAAAGAAAACAAACGTTATTGTTCGTGACTGAATCAAAACAATGTTGACATTTTTTGTCTTCGCTTGAAATTCCAGGAAAATTATATTTTTATATCACTCTCGATATACCTATGTATTTTTATGAGTTCCTTTTATTAGATTTTATGTATTTCCAAAAAGGGTAACGGGGGGGGGGTAAAAGAGGTACATTTTGGATCCAAAAGTATATTTTTTCACATTAACCATTCCAAAGGATGTGAAGAACATAAATCCCACATAATACATGCAAGATATCTTAATATATAAAATCCAAACCCCACTGACTGACTGACTCACTCACTCACTTACTCACTCACTCACTCATTCATAACGAAATCTCAAAAACCATAGAACGGATTGCAATGAAATTTGGAACATACCTTCCTCTTGGGTCTTAGGTGCTCACTAAGAAAGAGTTTTAAGAAATTCCCATAGGGCACTTTAAGTTTGATCCGATGAAAATACAAACAACTGATCTTGATCCGTAGTAGTTCCACGGGATAACCACAGAATGCAGCACACACAACTGTCATAGTTTTAGCGAATTTCCCCTATAGGGAAGAAGCGGGGCCAACGTAAACTACGTAGTTCACGTTGGCCCCGGAAGAAGCTATTACCGTAGTAGGTCTCATGGTAAGACTTAAGCCCGAGACCATGATAACTTTTCATTTTGAGGTCCCCAGATGCCAAAAACACCATTCGTTCAAATTTTTATATATGTATATATATATTTATATATATTGATATGTGTCCGTAAGCACGATAACTCTCGTAAAAAAGGTCCGATCTTAATGAAATATAATAAAAATGTGTAAAGCACCATTTATTTGAACGAGCTCGAAAACCAGACGAATCGCACCATCCAAAGGGGGGTTTTTGGGGGGTTTTGTACCCCAAAAAAGGTTTTTTTGGGGTTTCCACATGTTATTTTTATTTAAATCAAATTTTAATTTTTACCATTTAATTCAGCATAAAAAAAAACAATTTGGTATTTTTATAATTACTCTACGTCGATTGGTTCCTGAGATATTGAAAGTGATAAACACAGTACGTTGTCTAATGTTATTCTTAAGGAGAAAAAAGAAAAATTGTATAACTCGCTTATTTATGAATATAAACTGACAAAATTTGGTATATGGCTTCATCTGGTTGGGGTTTATCGTTGTTTGCACATAATACCAAATTTTCACGTATGGTTCCCGTAGCAGCAAACCTAGGTAATCGGTCCCCATGTTATTCTTATGGAGGATAATTAAAATGTTATATATCGCTTACTTATAAATGTATATGAATGAAACTTGGTATGTGACTTTACTTAGATTTCTAATGATATTTGCATAAAAATCCATTATTTTCTGTTCCTTGTTGCAGCAAACCTGCTTACTCATTCCCAATGTTATTCTTATGGAGAATAATTAATATTTTTGATATCGCTTGTTTGTGAATATATTTCTTATGAATGCTGTTAAGTGTTAATGTGTTATGTTATATATTCATTGGAAATTCGCTGAGTATGCAGGTTTGCTGCGACGGGGATATTTGTAAATTATTATTTGCGGGGCGAAGCCTGTGGGAACAGTATATATATTTAATAATTTGTATTCACTTGTTAGGGCTACTAATATAAATATAATAATACCATTCTAATAAACTGAGTGACCTGTTTTTATTAGTGAATTTCCTTTGGAAAGTGAACTATTAGCATGACCCGCACGGTGAAACTTAAGCCCGGGACCACCATAGAAGTTCCTAACATGACCCCCTGAACACGTTTTGGGGGGTCGTTCAAAATGTTATATACATATATATATATAGATATACATACATATATATATATATATATATATATATATATATAGAGAGAGAGAGAGAGAGAGAGAGAGAGAGAGAGAGAGTGTTTGCACTCTAGCGGTCGTATTTTTTGTCCAATTTACTTCAAATTTAGTAGGGACGTTCCTTTCTGTAATCAATTGGACAAGATCGTTGGGCAAAACAATCGGAAAACTCTAAACCCCTTTTTTTGGGGATTAATCTTTCAAATTTCGAGTTTTTGGACCCAAAAAAGGGTCATAAAAGCCCCAGATGTAAAATCAATGGATGTAAAAAGATGGGAATTAGAGAGGCGAAAGTATTAAGCCCTTTCTCGTCATTCTAGCATAAATATTTACCGAGTTATTAAAGAAAATGTCTATCAACTAAACACAGTACGTTGTCTTATAGGGGGTTTACACTAGAAAAGCCTGTTATTTCTTTGTTAGAGTACTTTTATCATCCCCAGCAACCTCACGCCTACTTTCAAGCCTGTCTGGACCTTCTCTTAACCTTATAATGCGCACAATTGTATTCCCAGCTTTGCAAGTAAATGAAACCAGGAGTATCTGAACAGCCAAAAAATCAATATTCTCAGATTTCAATAAAAATTGGACAAATGTATGTTTTACACTTATTTTGAGTTTTACAAGTTTTAATGTGGAAATTCACTTCCCTGACGTCAGCGAGCTGCGTGCGAACTCGTTTTTACTTCGTGTTGTGTGTGCATAATTTATTATTCATCATTGTCAAATTAAGCACTTATAAATTGTATCATAAACTCAAATAGTTGCACACTACATTGTTAAACAACATCAACGGCTATCATTACATTGTATATAGAAAAAGCATTATAACAATATAAAAAATGCCTACCGTGTACTGCGGTTTTCTACTCCCAGCTCCTGAAAAATCAATATAATATAATATAGTATAATGTTATAAGTCTAGACAGTAAGAAATATTTTATTTTAGCAATTTGAATATAAAAACTTCAATTCTAAATTTGAATTTATCCAAAAAAACAGTAAGATATTTAATAAACTGGTGCTCCGTTTCTGCAATGTAAAAGAAAAATATTATTTATCAATGAAAAACTATATTTATTTGTAGATTAACTTGTTGTTAATTAAGAAAAGTCAATGTAAAACGAACTTATAAACCAACAGGCTAGTAAATATATTGAAAATATCGAAATTAAAAAAATACGTGACACTTTAGTTCAAAATCTAATACTTCAAACTGTTCAGTTATAAACTGGAATTGATTTAAATTACTTTTTAAAATAGAAGAATAAAAATTATTTATCAAACAAAGTATGACTTTACTTCTTCCCAAGGCAGAAGCTCTATTCACATCCAGCCAACCTTAAAACACCACCCAGTTCCCCACCTCCTCACATTGTCTCGGAGTGTTTCAGCTTCAATGTTGCTTCTTAAGACTTATTACCAGAATACCTAAAAATAGTGCAATTTGTATGATCAAAATACACAGCAAATGTTAAGGTAACTATTTTGAGCTATTGTTAAAAAATGTCAAAAGCAACGTCTGTCCAAACATTCTGGGTAGCACAGTAAATATGATGGAAATGTTAAAGGCATAACTCGGTAAAAGTGCCGTGTTTACTGTAAAATCAAGAATCGATTTATCGAATATTTTAAGGGGTGTGTATAAAGTTGGTGTTGTAACTGCCTCTTTGAAATGGAGATATTGTACTCACGGGCACTTTAAAATTTGGAAAAATCACTGCACTAGTTTTATTTTAAATAAATACATAGTTTCAATAAACGATACAATCTTTAGTGACCTAACCGATTCCAGTTTCATATTGATAAAAAATAACCGCTCAACATTTCGCTTGTGCACATTCGAGACTTTATCTTTATTTAATATTCAGGACTTTATTTAAAATGTACCTGATGCGTTGGATGCTACTTGTTTCTAGGTGGTGAACAGGCAGGTGTGAGTAAATGTATTGGGTGCCTCAAAGCCCAGAATTAATCCCTATTGACATTGTTTTTATAGGCAAGTAAATATTCTGTTAACTCTGAAAGGATCACTGTTATTGACCATTTATGTTAAAGAATCGTCTCAGCAGTCGTCTTAATCAGTTATATATCCGCTGTTTTAGTGAATACCTAGAGAAAAGCGATATATCGTTTAGTATTTTGTAACGTAGCAAAATGGTGCTAGCGATAACGTTTACTAGGACTAAACAAACATGAATATGTTTTCTCTTGTAATATGTAACGTTGGTTCCTTGAATTGCCGGAAGAATGCACTGGTGTTGGAGGAATAGCTAGCTGAGCTTGAGCATAAGATGAATCGGTCGCTCCACACGTTGAACTTCCCACACAAACTACTGCTTCCTTAGCTCAGAGAGTAACTTGATGGTCTGTAATGAAATAAGTTCTAGGTCAAATTTCCAATTTCTACTATAATTTTATTTTACTGTGGAAAATATCTTTGAAAATATCAAAACAAAGTAATCTTCTAGATCCTCTGTTAGAAGTCACTAGGGTTCAGCTACTTTCAAATTACTCTACTAATTAAAGTAGCTTACGTTATCATAGTTTGTTCTCTATTTAATTTCGGAAAATCTTAATTTATTCGTGCTACCAGCTCACGTGCTTTCTTCTGGAAATTCTGAAAATCGACTAATCGACTTAATCGTATGGATATTGTTAGAGATGTTCTTTGTTTTTGAGATCTTATTTTATAACACTCTCTGAGTCTTCTAGATCCTCTGTTAGCAGTCACTAGGGTTCAGCCACTTTAGAATTATATTCATAATTAGGATAGGTTATCATAGTTTGTTCTCTATTTAATTTCTAAAATCTGTAACGTATTCGTGCTACCAGCTCCAATGCTTTCTAGCGGAAATTCAGGGAATTGAATATTCGACTTAATCGTATGGATATTGTTAGAGATATTAATTTAATAGTCTTTGAGAGCTTATTTTATAACACACTGAGAAAAAAACATTTGTTATTTTTTGTCAGGTTTCAAATAATGTGAGAATGTTATTATTGTGTGTTTGGAATAGAAATGTAACTTTTAAAACTGGTTTATTTTAATTTTGTAGAAAATCAGTTTATTTTAAGAATTTTGTTACAGATATTTAGACAATAGCAATAATTTGAATTTAGAAAATGTGTGATGTTTCAGTGGTAGTGAGTTTAACAAGCGGTCTAAAAGAAACTTGTATATTTACAAAAGATTGATAAGTTCATACGACAATATTCAAGAAGAATGGATTCATCTATTCAGCGAAAACCACACCTATTAGTACTGAGATCAACACTACATTTATTAAGCGTGTATTATAAATATTTCTCGAATTCAAAGCGATAAAATTGGTTTGAGTGTTGGGCGTGAAAAATATATTCGACTACATAGATGTCCCTAGAGAGGCAATTGAGAATACTGATTTGTAAAAAAGGCACCGAAAAAACAAAATTTAAATGCATTTTTGAAAAAAATAATTGTAAGTTAAAATTAGTGTAATAATGTTGATGATGATAATAATCACGTTATGATGCATTTCGTTTGCAATTTAAATAAAAACGAATCCACACTTAGAAGGCGATATAAGAAGTAATGTTGTGCACTAAAATATGATGTGATAAATCGGTGGATGAAAAATAAGAATAACTTTGATCAAACGTGAATGTTTGAAGCACAAAGCGGGATGTCACTGTAATGTGATATGACCGGATATATGCACGAGAATCCTTTCAGCTGCTTTATCTGTTTGTTATGCGTTTGTTATAATCCCGAATTTTTATTTTAGCAGTGCTTGACCAAAGGTTTAAAATACAGTCAGAATGTTTTTAGATGTTGGAAATAACCTATTAATACGTGTCTATCTCAATTCCCCTCACTTCCAGAATAGTTTTCTTCCTTTGAAGAAATGCTTTATTATGAAAAAAATGTTTGATTAGTGAAGAATATAATTTAAATAACTTTCAATAATTTATATTTATTTAAATACTTATTAAATCTAGTAAGTAGAGTTTGGATTGTAAAAAAGTAATCACTGGTATTACCAAACTATAACTAAACTGAGTAAACTGTTAAGAAATTGCCTCAACTTAGAGTGACAAATAACATGTTTTTAATATTATTTATATTATATTTATACTGGTAGATACTTTAAAAGAATTTTGGCCATATTGACCTGAACCATCAATTTCAATATGTAACACTAATTAATAATGTCAGAAAATAGTCTATTATATCAGAATATCTGCAATAAAGTAGAAGCTAGATCACTAACATGAGCTCTCAAATTAGACCAATAAAAAGCGCCACATGTTAAATATAATAGTTCAACTTAAGTGCTCAAGGGTTAATTATAATGCTCTATGATGGGTAACATACTTATATTTGACGTTTATTATCTTTAGTAATGTAATATAGTAAGCTGTAGTAGTTAATGTTTATCAGAAATGCACCTTTACCGAGATGCAGGTTGCGAAAGTATCAAGGGTTTTGTACCTGCTAAGAAACATAGTTTTGGTGACTTTACAATATTTGTCATTATGATCCGATTTACGATGCAAATTCACAATACTGCAGTTGCAGGGACACTGAGCTGTGACGAGCAAACTCTAGGAGAATTATGTCTACACTGGAGCAATTTCCGAGGTAATTACAGGAGCAAAGTGCAACACTACAAACATCCACGCTACAGTCTGTTCTCAGAAACAATGGCATAATGGTCGAAGTATTTTAAGTTGTTACGTCTTGTCTGTACTTTAAAAAAAGCCTGGTGCCCATTCGGGGTGCGAACTTTAAAAACATTTAGCTAGTTGTAGACAGCATTTAAACAATTTGTGATGGCTCATCCACTTTCTTGTAACGTAGACGATATAGGAAAAGATTCCTCTGCCTTGATTAGAACCTTAAAAATAATCTTCACTTGAAAATGTACTTTGAAATTAAATCAGTACATATCTTCACACATCGAAGACTCAGCCTCAAGAACATCGTTACAATCGGACTCATGAAGTGCCAAACGTCATGTTGAAATAGAACCTCACTTAACTCAATCAATTTAAATTACATTTGAGACCAAATAAAACTTTTTAATGTCACACATTCTTGTTAAAAATATCACTTATCCTATAACTCTTGTAAACAAATACTCTTGTAAAATAACGGGACGGTATGAATGAGTTTTTAAAATAAAATGTATTTGTAACACTTTCTCATGTAGGACATTTCACAATTTTAACTATTTACATAACAGCCACAAAAAATGTAAAAGACTATATCTGGGTATGTGCTATTTTATTGTTAGATGAGACCAAACCAAACGGTTAACATTTGAGAGGAGGTTAACAGTAACCAATACAAATTATAGAATAGGTCGAAAGATAAAAATGGCGTTTTAATTCGTGAATAAGGCATGTCATTAGGTCTATCCCGTTCAAAAATTTATAAGTTAAAGAATTGAATCTTAAGGGTTTCTTGTGGTTATGAATTTATAAACGGTGCATGGCTTCGTCTATTATGTGGTCGGTGGGGGGCTTCAGCTCACCATTACGATACAAATAATAGTTTTTAAATACATTTTCAAATAAGTTATTAATTTTTCCTACAAATGTCTAATTACGTGACTATTATGTTCTATTAAGTTATAGCAAAATGGTTTTTGTTAACAAAACTAAGCAATATTTGACCAGAACGCACAGTTAAATTATAAACAAAATTCATGTAATGTTTAAAAATTTAAAACAAAATAACAAACTCATCACAGACTCGCCTCTGATGAAGCATCCTGCCCTCTAATTTACCTTAAAAGTTTCCCAATAACCAGCTCAAGCTTGTGGTGCCCGACCATCCCACACATTGTTTCGATGACCACAGAAACACCTCAAGGTTAAATTGGGGTTTCAGTTCATTTAACTAAGTTTACTCCTTATTTAATTACAAAGGTTAAGTATAAAAATGGTGCGACAATTATTAAGTGACAGAGTCAATGCATGGATCATTCAGTAAACTAAAAAGAGTTGATAAAAAACACGGTAATATTTACAGGTTCGTATTAGAAATTATGTGCTCTTTCTTTAAACCTTTTCGAACTGAAAATGCATTTTTCAACCGGTACGAATATTTAAAAAGTATTATATTCTAGTAATCCTTGGCAGTTTATATTCTAAAATAATCTACCGTTTACAGCAAAAATTATAGTCTGGTTACAAAAGTCTCCTTGTGGAGTCTTTATTGTAAATGAGTAAATAAAAAATACATTAAATCGCATTTTAGATACATTTTGGAAAATAGTAATGTAAACAATAGTGCGAATCAGCTTATTTCATAAAAATACTCATTACCATTAATATATATAAACAATCGTTCAAATCTCAGTGACTTTCAAGATTGCCCGTTTTAAATATGAGACATATTCAAGTTTTGAGAAGAAAGTGTCTGAAACCGACAAAGGTTTTGCGATTAGTCCAATATTACAATATTTCGCCATGCCGTTCTTGTTCCAATTTCCACTTTATACTTTCGTTTTGGATGCCAGATATAGTAATACGGAGAAGAGTATTTGAGTATTCGCAGTTACATTTCTCACAATAAATTATATTACTAGTATATGTGGAAGGAAATGTTTTTTCGTAAGTTACTAGACAAGAGTCTTTTATTTGTTTATGAACGCATGATTCATAAAGGGAAGTCATTTCTTTTTTGCATGAGATAACCAGGTTAATCTGGTAAATTATACAAACAATATAAATACAGAAAAAAGAAAATTTAATTTGGTTTCTTTTACTTATTTTTTTAACATTTTGAATTTAATTTTGTTTTAGGCCTACTATATCTGCAGTTAAAAAAATTAAAAAACTAGTTTCGTTCATTTTAACCAAATTAACATCACTCAATTTATTTTGCTTACAATCGGTAATATTAAATGTTTGATCACCACGTAGTTCTCCACCAATGGTTGGTCCCAAGAAAATAAATAAATCAATAATATGTTAATTGAAAGGATTGACTTAATTAGTTAAATTTACAATTAAAATTAAATTTTTGTAGAAGGTCCACATTATGCCATATGCGCAAGGAGAAGCACTTACAGAGGGTTGAGGAGAAATATGACTTTTATGCTTTGTGAGATGAAGTGTTTGTAAAATTGATCCAGACTTTGGTGTAATATGGTTTATAAAAGATGACCAAGCTTTGTTTTAAGAATATGTAATCAAATCAGAGTTTTAGCGAATTTCCCCTATAGGGAAAAAGCTATTACCGTAGTCGGCATGGTAAGACCTAGGCCCGGGACCATGATAACTTTTCGTTTTGAGGTTCCCAGACCCCAAAAACACCATTCGTTCGAAACTGTATATATATATATATATATATAATACATACATTTACAATATACATACGTTACATACATTTATAATATATATATGTGTGTGTGTGTGTGTGTGTGTGTGTGTGTCCGTAGGCACGATAACTCTCGTAAAAATGATCCGATTTTGATGAAACTTGGTATAAACGTGTAAAGCAGCATTTATGACTGTAAGTTCGAAAACCAGCTAGATCGCTCTATCCGAAGGGGTATTTAGGGGGAGTTTTGTACCCCAAAAATGGGTTTTTTGAATTTTTTACATATAATTTTTGAAATAGTCAAATTTTAGTTTTCACCATTAGATTCAGCTTAAAAAACACACTCAATTTGGTATTTTGATCAGTCCTCTACGTCAATTGGTTACTGAGATATTGAAAGTGCTAAACACAGTACGTTGTCCAATGCTATTCTTAAGTAGAATAAGAAAAGACTTATATCTCGCTTATTTATGAACGTATACTGACGAAACTTGGTATACAGCTTCATCTCGTTGTGGTCTATTGATATTTGCTCAAAAAAAATTGTTTGCCAAATTCTCCCGTAGCAGCAAACCTGCATACTCTGCCCCCATATTATTCTTATGGAGAATAATTAAATGCTCTGCCTCCCTTAATTATGAACATAAATGAATAAAAACTGGTATACGACTTCACCTAGTTGAATTATATTGATATTAGCATAAAAACCCATTTTTTGTGTTCCTTGTTTCAGCAAACCTGCGTACTCAGCCCCAATGTTATTCTTATGAATAATAATTAAAATTGTATATATCGCTTATTTGTGAATATATTTTTATGAAACTTGGTAAGTGGCTTTATGTAGTATTAAGACATTTATATATCCAATGCAAATTCGCTGAGTATGCAAGTTTGCTGCGACGGGGGTATTTTAAGCTTACACTGAATGAGTATAACTTTCGAAAACAAGGTTGAACTTTCTTAGAGAACTGTTTATAGAATGGGGTCAAACTTCGACTGGAGAAGGACGCCCATCTTTGACCAGTGTTTGTTTGATTGATTCGAAAAAAAACAGATTTATCTTTTACTAAATATTAATTTTTTTTCCTAACTATAGCAAACAAATAAGTAATGTTAACAAGTAAAATGCCCTTATTGAGTATTTCCTTAAGTACAGTAGTATTGAGATTAAATCTTTTATTGCTGAGTTCAATTAGTTCATAATTTTTCTATCTACTATAATACTTTTACAAACTAATTTTATACGTTTTGATTAGATTTTCATAAATGAAAAGTAATCAATAGAAAATATATTTATACCAAACCATTCGCTTTGCTGATACACCACTGACCATCACTGAAACATTACTTTCTGGAAACAATAATTAAAATACTGTTTTTGGTAAATGATACAGTAATAAAAGTCAAAGAGATACCTTTCAATGTAGAGGATATGTTTTAATAGAACGTCAGTATGTCAATACAAACCGAGATGTCATTCACGTTAACAAACAGCCATCATGTGTTTAATTTGAGCTCTTTTCCAAAGGGAATATCCAATACCGTATCTAAATTAGTAAATAATTTTGAAGGATTTTTAACTACCTTAATTGTTTTCTCCTAGTGAATTACGAGTATTATCATTAAAACCAAACTCAACTCCTATGTATAACAGTTTATGATTGGTTATTGGATTCGTGAACTTGTCATTTGTAAACAAAACGTAATGTAAAAAGGTTTGTAAAGATTGTTGAAAGTTAGTTTTCATAGCATTAAATTCATATTCTAAACGTGTCAGAATAACTATAATTGATAATTCACTGTCTAAAAATATGTTTCAAAATATCAATTACAATTTGTTCACATAAACGTACCAATCAACATTGGCACCAACGATTTCTGTTCTGATGGTAGGGAATAATATTACCAAGCAATATTACTTGCTTGGTAATATATTGCTTGGTAATAAACTGTTATCGTAATAACAGTTTGTTATTTTACTGTTTGTTTGGGCTAAAAGGAATTGTCACAAGTTGAAATCTCGAGTAAGATTGTCATTGAAGGTTTGTGAGATTTATAAAGTTTTATAAAACAGCTTTTCGGTTGCACTTTTAATTTTATGTAATAACATCACTATAAATTGTTCTATTCCTAAAGGCAAATTGTAGCGTATAATATTTGACCCACTACGTAGGTTGTTAAGGTCTCATACACACATTAACCCTCCTGATCTATAGTAATGCCTCCTCTTTTGACCATGTTTAACACCCACCATGACGTCTTGGTAAGGTGCTTAGTGATAAAGCGTATAAATTAAAAAGGGAACGTAACAAGAAACTACGAAACAAAAATATGTTTTACGCTTTATCACTGATGATTGAAAACATACACAGTATAAACGTAGAAAATTTAAGTAACATTAAAGTATTTTAAATACTTAACTTTCCATACGGTTCAAACCGAGAAGAAATAAAGAAAAATTAAAACATGTTAATCCCCTTAAAAGGCGAGATTTAAACTCGACTGGTGAGCACTACAGCTGGGCTAAGTTTTACAAAGTTTAGTTTGTAATTTGAACTTGCTCACTGGTTTCATCCTTATCGTGTGTTTCCTTGTGGTTGACGTCTTTATCACGTACTAGCTGTTCCCGCAGTCTTCGCCCTGCAAATGATTTATAAAAACTATTACAGCTGTGTGTGCTGCATTTTGTAGTTAGCCCGTGGAACTACTACGAATCAAGATCAGCTGTTTGTATTTTAATCAGCTCAAAAAAATGAGTATCTATAAAGAATACATGAGAACTTTTTCGGGGTCTCTGGTGGAGCCTTAAGGTCAGATCAGGATGAAAACCATTTAGTTTTCCTATTTTATGCCTAAAGAATCAGTTTACAGAATTTCGGCTCTCTACTTTCATGGGAAGGTGGAAAATTAGTGATGAGTGAGTGAGTGAGTCAGTCAGTCAGTCAGTCAGTGAGTCAGCCAGGGCTTTGCCTTTTATAGATATAGATATTTGTTAGATGTTTTTAAGCCAGATGCAAACATTAGAATCACACTTTCGATATAATTTTTGTACTGAACTACGCAAGATTGGAGCAAGTAATTATTGAGGCAGTGAAATGTTTCTCGTTTAGTCCGTAGTATTTTTAAACCATATAACAAGATTTACTATTTGTTATTGTAAAAATAAAACTTGTATGTAATAAAATCAGCTCTTACATTTTATCACGAGTTTGCAATAAACACATTCAACGAACACTCTGACAGGGGTATAATATTACACAGATATTAGCTTAACAATTTGTTATAAAAGCAGAAACAAATTTTAAGTATCTATGTTTTTAGTTGTAAACATAAATTTAATAAAAATGACTCAAATGTATTGAATATGCTTTGTTATTGCTTGGTAATAACAGCATTCCACAAAAAGGCAGCAGATCTCAGCTCGTATGGTATGAAAACATCAGCTCATACACACTCAAAGGAAGATGTCTCGTTATTGTTGTAAAGTCTTCAAAACATCTGCCGCTTATACCAGTATTTACAATAAGAAAATTTGTGGACATTTACTATCCGTTTTCTAGTTTGATTTACTGTTATCGTAAGCAACAAAAAAATAGAAAAATATACAACATTATTAGTGTATGTTAAGTTTATCTTAATACTAGTGGTTGATTGATTTTAAACTATAAACATATTATTATTATTAAATAGCTAATATAAAGAATGTTTTTTCGATAGCTACAAAACAATTTCATTTGCATACCTAGAAACACTAGGTAGAAACACTAGACTAGCTAGGTGAAACACTGGCTAGGTGCTTTGATTGGTCGTCTGGTTACAGTTTTAAATTAAAAAAATAAAATAATCACAGCAATATTAAAAAATATGTTTTGTAGATAATTTTAAAATGTTACATTAGGAGTAGTTTTATCATCAAGAGTTTTTATTAGAGTATAAGGTTGATGTCCTTGTAGTTTTATCACTAGTTCCTTGTTCTATTTAACGGTTAAGTTCGATCTTCTCACGTCATCAGAGTTCGTTATAGCTGACAGAGTAGTGCGTTTGACCGATACCGCTTAGCACACGTTGATGAATGAGGGTTGAGTTGATTAATTAACAAGAACGGGCGCATGATGTATAATCTACAATTTGCTCAATAAGGAGCATCATTACTTACCCAGCTTGCCAACATCATTATGATTTAGTGTACTTTAATGGCCATTCTTATTTATTACGGTAGCCGGTAGCAACAAGTTTTGATACTTATAAGTAGAACACTAAATAAATGTTTATATTTACCCAAAAGAGGAAACCTAATTTAATTAATTTAAGTAATTCATTATTACTTATTACTTATATTAATTATCAATTATATTTAATTAACCTAATTTAAGTAATGTTAATGTTTATAAAATGAGTTCTTATGTAAGGAACTAAAATACCACATTATAGGAGTGGGATAGCTACTCTCTTCCCTAAACTAGGTTCACTTCAACAAAGCAAATGTTAGAATTTCGAAATTACTTGACGTATATTTTGTGAAGTTACGATTTCACCTTCAAAATTCTGTTCTACACCAAAAGGGACAATGCTACTTTTCCATCCAATGTTACCTGGGCATTTCAGCAGTTGGACATCCTCTGGATAAAATAATCAATATATTACTGCGTGTAACCGGTCTTAAATCAAATTCTATATATACACAATACTACCTTATACACTGTTCTCCTTTTATCCGATACCTAAACCCCGTAGCTTTTCTTAACGTCCAATGCTACTTCAACACCTAGTGATAACTATTAAAGCTGCCTGGAAATCAAATTTTGCTACACTCATAATTGTCTATACACGCTTTACTGTCTATTGCAGTGAACGGTGTCAACTGTAGGTCAAAGTATGGAGTTTGCCTATTCATAGGTTCGTTCTTTTCGTGAGATTCCAGTGAGCGGGAAAGTTCCTGGCCCACTGTGGCTGTTTTAGGGCGCTTGGGCCCTCTTTAGCCGGAACCCTCTTCAGCCGTATTCATAGGTTTCTAGCATCCTAGATTGGCACTTATAAAATGTGACATGTGAAATTTTAATCATTAAATGAAAGTAGTATAGCATTCAAAAAGCCATGAAAAAGTTAAAGGGAATGACAAATTAAATGCTCACTCTATAACCTGTCGTAATAATCCTTAATAACTTATTAGTAGTACCTGGGAAGTTCTTATTTAGTGGACTGATTTTTGATACCGGTAACAATCTTGTTAGGC